>CM053567.1:27276152-27399295 GCA_028646485.1 Cryptoprocta ferox
CCCCGTTCTCTCTCTCCCTCTGCCCCTCTTCCCCACTCACACACTTTCTCAAGAAAACCTAAATGAAGGGAGAAATAATAAGAATAGAAAACTTCAATCTACTAATGATGTGATTCTCTCCAAATTGTTTTAGAAACTTTATGAAACTAAAATCAATTCCTTTCCCTCCCTCCTCAACATGGAACAACAAGCTAATGGGGGGATTTGACCTACCAGACGTTAAGTCTCAGTGTTATAAAACTATAGCAATTAGGGTACTGTGGTACTGAGCAGATAGAAAAATAGATGATTAGAAGAGAATAGAGAATCCAAGAGCACACTCTGGAAACTTTCTTTATAAAGGCCTGGTTCTGAGATAGGTGGGGAAAAAAGAAAGAATTGTCAATAAATGGTACTATGACAATTGATTATGAATATGGAAAAAAATAGACACCACCTCATATCATGCATAAAATCAAGTTGTATAAGGCAAAGGTAAAAGTTGTTAGAAAAAAATATATGGGGAAATATTTTTTTGCAGCCCTCAGGTAAGGAAGAATTGTTTTAAAAACACAGCATCAACCATGGAGAAAAAGAGTTAATTTTGCTATGTTAATACACTATTCATCAAAGGACTTAAGTAAAAAACAAAACAAAAACACTACAACCTGGGAGGAGATATGTGTAATATATATTAAAAATGATCAGCATGTAGATTAAAGAACAAGTCTATGCTAAGAAGAGCAACAACCCTAAACACAATAGGCAGAGGACCTGAATCAGTACCTTGCAAAAGAGAAAACACAAATGGTCAAAAATCATGAGAAGATATACATTAGTAATCAAGAAGACAAATTTCAACCACTATGACGTATCATTTCTCAGCATAATAGAAACACTGAGGTCAGCAATAACAGTTTCAGAACTTATTGTCTGTTGGAGAGAGAGTTATTACAACCAGTTTGGAAGACATTTTGGCTTTATTTTTTCAAGTGTAAGATGCCAATTCTGCTTCTAGTTACACTCTCTGGAGAAAGTCTTATACAAATAATCAGATGACCATAGTATTTAGAAAATAATTGTTTAAAAAATTTTAAATAGACTGTTATTTTTATTTTTCCTCATTAGCATATTTAGCTTTATTGAGGCTTAGCTGACAAAATTGTAAGATATTTAAAATGTACAGTGTGATGATTTGGTAAATGTATAAATGGGGAAAGGATTCCTCTCATCTAGTGAATTAACCTATCCTCTGAGACAGTTTAAGATGAAGTGTAGGAATATCCTGAACTCACGTCCTTCCGTGGACACAACAGATCCCCAACTTCAAGTGGAATAATTTCTTCTGGAAAATTACTGAAAACTAGATGAACAGCATCTCCACAGCAAAGGGTAAAATGATGAGTAGGAGAGATGGTTATGCTCTTGTCAAAAACCCCACCCCAGACATAGCATACACAATGAGGAGGGATCTCAAAACTATGGAACTTTTCCCTGAGGTTCAAGAGGTTTGTGCCCCACTGGATCAGGCACCCAAACCTTTGGGCTCTGATCCAGAGAGATAAGCCTCCAAAATGTAAAACCAATGAGGGTTGTATCCGGGAGAACTATAAAGCTGTAGAGAATGAAAAACCCACCCTTAAAGGGCTCATGTGTAGATTGACTTGCTCCAAGACCAGTGCAAATGCAGCAGTTAGAAAAATGTTTAGATCACATGTGAAAGAGACCCATTTACTAATCTCAAAGTGGCTGCCCAAGAGGCAGAAACCTTTTGGGACTCTCTCTAGGGACAGAAGTGCTGGCCTCTGCCATTTTTGTGATCTCATACTGCCTTGCTCTTGTCAGCCCTGGCAGGTACCACTGTGGCAATCTACCTTCCACTTGCTAGCACGGGTGGGCATACTCTGCCTCACTTGCATCATAGCCATACCATAGCCAGCTGGGAAAGAACCTGTCCCATCCTGCACCATAGCTTGCCAGGCAGGTGCCCTGCTCCCCACTCAAGCTAAAGCCATGTCACTCTGGGCAAGCATCCTGACCATCTGCATCACAACTGTGGCTTGCTACAGTTGGAAGGCTTAGAAGCCCACCCAGAGGATGCCTTTAGAGTGCCTGGCTCTGGTGGTCAGGGACGATTGTGCTTCTGATACCCAAAAGTCCTCTCCTTCAAGACTGGGAGAGGTAGATGGTTTGCATAATACATAGACACAAACACAGAGAATAAGACAAAATGAGACTCAAGGCTATATTCCATATGAAAAAACAAGACAAAAGCTCAGAAAAAAAAGACTTGTATGAAATGGAGGTAATTCATTTACCTGAAAAAGAGCTTAGATTTATGGTCATAAAGATGCTCACTGAACTAGGGAGAAGAATATATAAACACAGTGAGAAATCCAACAAATAGAAAACTTAAGACCATACCAGACAGAAGTCCCTGAAGAATACAATAATTGAACTGAAAAATATAATAATGGGGTTCAGCAGCTGACTGAGGCAGAAGAATGGATCAGTGAGCTAGAAGACAGGAATGGGATTTCCCCAGACAGAACATGAAGAAAAAAAAAGATACTTTAAGGAACATAAAAGACAATATCAAATGGAACAAATTCTGCATTATAGGGGTCTAGAAGGTAAAGGTAGAGAGAAAGGAGCAGAAAACTTATTTGAAGAAATAATGGATAAAAACTGCATGAATCTGGGGGAAGAAAACACACATTCATGTCTGGAAATCCCAGAGCGTTCCAAAAAAGATAAACCCAAAGAAATGTACACTAAGACACATCATAATTAAAATATCAAAAGTTAAAGAAGGAATCTTAAAAGCAGCAAGAGAAAACAACTCGTTATGTATAAGGGAAACCACATAAGGCTACCAGCAGATTTTTCAACAGAAAGTACAGGCCTGAAGGGAGTGGGATGACCCATTCAAAGTGTTGATAAAAAAAAACAAAAACAAACCCAAAACGTCCAACAAAGAATACTCTTCCCTGCAAGATTATTATTGGGAATGGAAGGAGATGGAAAGGGTTTTCCAGATGAGCAAACTTAAAGGAGTTTATCACTACTAAACAGGGCTTATAAAAATGTTAAAGGACTTCTTTAACCTGGAAAGAAATGACATTAATGACAAAATATATGAAAGGAAAAATCTCACTGTAAAAGGTAAAGATGTAATAAGATGATAGATGAATCATTTATAAAGCTAGTATCAAGGTCAAAAAACAAAGTAAAATTAACACAAACTAATATTAAGAGCTACATAAAAACATAAAAGTTGACCTCAAAAACATAAAATGTTATGTGTGTGGGGGTAAAAATGTAGCATTTTGGAATTTATTAAAATTTAACTTGCTATCAAAATAGACTGTTACAGGGGCACCTCAGTGGCTCAGTTGGTTAAGCTTCTGACTTTTGATTTTGGCTCAGGTCATGATCTCACACTTGGTGGAGTCAAGCCCCCCTGCTTGGGATTCTCTTTCTGTTTGTCTCTGTCTCTCTCTCTCTGCCCCACCCCTCCTGGCCCTCTCTCTTGCTCTCAAATCAACTTAAAAAAATAAACTATTACATATATAAGATGCTATATGTGAACCTCTTAGGAACTACAAAGTAAAAATGTATAGTAAACGTAGAAAATGAAACAAACATCATACCAAAGAAAGAAATCAAACTGTAAGGGAAGAGAGCAACAGAAGAAAGGGACAGAGAGGAACTAAAAAACAGCCAGAAAACAGTTATCAGAATGGCAATAAGTACATACTTATCAATGACTAAATGTAAATGGACAAAATTCTCCAAAAGATAGAGTAGCTGCATAGATTAAAAAAAAAAAGTCATCTATACGCTGCATAAGAGACTCACCAGGCAAAAGTAGCAAAATACACATTTTTCTCAAGTGTACATGGAATAGTCTCCTGAGTAGATCACATGTTATGCCACAAAACAAGTATCAATAAATTCAAGAAGACAATTCATATCAAGCACCTTTCTGACCACGATGAATAATCAACTACAAAAACAAGAAAAGCCACAAAATGTGGAGATTGAACAGTATATAATTGAGAAACCAATGGGTCATTGAAGCCCTCAAAGAAGAAATAAAAATATATTGTAAAGACAAATGAAACCAGAAATATGATGTACAGAAATATATAGGATGCAGCAAAAGCAGTTATAAGAGGGAAATTCATAGCAATACAGGCCTACCTCATGAAATAAGAAATATCTCAAATAAGAGAAGCTAAGTTTACACCAAAGAACTAGAAAAAGAAGAAAAAAGTGAAACCCAAAGTTAGTGGAAGGAAGTAAATAATAAAGATCAGAGTAGAAGTAAATGAAATAAAAATTAGAAAGAATAGAAAAGATCAATATAAGTAAGAACAGGTTCTTTGAAAAGATAAACAGAATTGATAAACCTATAGATAGTCACCAGGAGAAAAGGTGAGAGGGCTCAAGTAAATAGAAATGAAACAAGTTACAAATGATACCACTGAGATACAAAGACTTGTAAAAGAATATTATGAACAATTATACACCAACAAATTAGATAGCCTAGAAGAAATGGATAAATTTAATCTTTGAAGACTGAATCATGAAGAAATAGGAAATCTGAATAGACTGATTACTAGTGTAGAGATTACATCAGTAGTCAAAAACCTCTCAACAAACAAAAGTCCAGAACCAGATGACTTCACAGGTGAATTCTATCAAACATTCAAAGAAGATTTAATACCTATCTTTATCAAACTCTTCCAAAAATTTGAAGAGGAGAGAAGGCTTCAAAACTCCTGAGGTCAGCATTGCCCTGATACCACAAACAGATAATAAGACCACAAAAAAAGAAAATTACAGGCCTATATACCTGATAAACATAGCTGAAAAAATCCTCAACAAAATATTAGCCAGCTGAATTCCACAATACATTAAAAAGGTCCTATGTCATGATCAAGTGGGTTTTATGCCAGGATTACAAAGATGGTCCAACATGTACAAATCAATTAATATGATAAACCTACATATAAACAAGATGAAAGATAAACATATCTCGATACAGAAAAAGCACTTGGTAAAATTTAACATTTGTGATAAAACCTCTTAACAAAGTGGATATAGAGGGAATGTACCTAAACATAATAAAGGCCATATATGACAAACCCACAGTTAACATCATCTTCAATGGTGAAAAATTAAAAGCTTTTCTTCTAAGAATGGGAAAAAGATTTTCTTCTAAGACCAGGTGCCTACCATCCCCTAACTACTAGTATTCAACATAGTATTGGAAGTTTTAGCCACAAAAATTAGGCAAGAAAAAGAAATAAAAGGACTCTAAATTGGAAAGGAACAAATAAGACTATTGCTATTTGTCGGTGACATGATGCTGTATATAGAAAACCCTGGAGACTCCAGCAAAACCTGTTAGAGCTAATAAATGAGTAGCATAGATGGACCCTAGAGGGAATTATGCTAAATGAAATAAGTCAGAGAAGGACAAATACTGCATGATTTCACTCATAAGTGGAATCTAAAAAAGCAAAACAAAATCCAGACTAATAGATATAGAGAACAGAGTGGTGATTGCTAGAGGGGAGGAAGATTGGTGAGAGCAAAATAGGTGAAAAGGATCAAGAGGTACAGATTTTCAATTATAAAATAAGTCACGGGATTGTAGTTTACCGCATGGTGACTACTGTCAATAATCTTATATTGGGGCACCTGGGTGAATGAGTCAGTTAAGTGTCTGATCCTTTATCTCAGCGCAGGTCATGATCTCATGATTTGTGAGATCGAGCCCAGCATTGGACTTGGTGCTTATAGCACACAGCCTGCTTGGGAGTCTGTCTCTCTCTCTTTCTCCTCCCCCACTTGTGCATTCTCTCTCTCTCTCTCTCTCTCTCTCTCTCTCTTATAATAAACTTCAAAAATTTTTAAAAACATGATATTATATTAACTTGGTATGATGACAGATGGCAACTAGATTTATTATCAGTTCACAATGTATACAAATGTCTAATTGCCGTACACACAAAACTAAGTATGTCAATTATACTTTAATAAAAACCACCTATTACCTCATATACTTATTTATCTACAAACATATATATATCATTTATATGTATCATATACATATATATTTCAGTGACAACATTTAAATTCTGTTCTCTTAGCAAATTTTTTTAAAGTTTATTTCTTTTGAGACCAGAGACAATGGGAGTGGGGGAGGGCGGAGAAAGGGAGAGAGAGAGAGAATCCCAAATAGGCTCTGTGCTGCCATTGCAGAGCCTGACGCAGGGCTTGAACCCACAAAGCCATGAGATCAGGACCTGAGCTAAAGCCAAGAGTCAGACACTTAACTGACTGAGGCACCCAAGCGCCCCTTAGCAAATTTTAATTACACAACACGGTGTTATCAACTGTAGTTACTAATTTACACACTAGAGCCTTAGACCTTATTCATCTTATAGCTGAAAGTTTATAGACTTCATTTTTAGAGCAGTTTTAGGTTCTCACAGCAAAATCGAGGGCGATTTTGCTTATATTGCCTGTCCTTCTATATGTACAGCCTCTTCCATCAACAATATTGCTCACCAGAGAAGTGTATTTGTAACAATTGATGCATATACATTGACACATCGTTATCACCCAAAGTCCATAGTTTGTCTATGTCTACAAACCTTCATCTGCTGAAGGGCATTTTAGTGGCTTCCAAGTTTTGGTAATTATGAAAAAGCTGCTGTAAACATCCATGTGAAGGTTTGTGCATGGTCGTAAGTTATCAACTACTCTGGGTAAAGGAGTGCAATTGCTGGATCATATGGTAAGAATATGTTTAGTTTTGTGAGAAACTGCCAAACTGTCTTCCAAAATGGTCATACCATTTTGTATTCCCAGCAGCAATGAATGAGGGTCTCTGTTACTTTACATTCTAGCTAGCATTTGATTTTGTCAGTGTTTGGATTTTAATTTTTGTAGAATCATTGTTTTTAATCGGAGGGGAAAAAACCCTCAGACATTTATTAATAGAATTATTTTAAAAATCGAGAGTTGCTTTATAATAAAATGGCATAAAACCACACACACAGATTGTACCAAAGCTGATTCGCAGGTTTTGATATTGAACTATAATTAGGTAAGATGTAACTATTGGAGAAAACTGGGTGAAGGCTACACAGGCCATTTCTGTGCTATTTCTGCAACTTTCTGTATCCTTATAATATTTTCAAAATAAAAAGATAAATGGCTTGAGAGTTTTCTCCTTGTAGATGAAATACTATCCAGCCATGAAAACAGTGAACTTTTGATAAAAACCACAGGGCTGTATCTCAAAACATGATATTGAATAAAAAAGCAATTTGCCTGAAAAATGATATAGTATAAAGCTCAAAACACACAACCTAAACAATATATCATTTTGAGATACAACTGTGATAAAACTGTGAAGAAAAGCAAGTGAATGATAAGGAACAAAGAGAAGATAGTGTTTATCTAGAGGGGGAAGGGAGGTTGTGTGAGCAAAAATATGGAAGTGGGGGTCCTGAAAGATGGTTGCAGTGTTTTCTAAAAACTTTATTAATTATTATTTTATAACAACTCTTTTAAGAAGTCTTTAAAGTTTATAAACCTGATCTAAATAAATTAATAATTATTTAAATTTAGTATTTAATGATCACCTTTATTGAAAGAATAAAGTTATATTCAGCAAAATTTAAACTTTATTTAAAACTGTATTTTTATTATTTTGAAAGAGAGAGAGAAGGAGAGAATGGGGGAGGGACAGAGAGAGAGGGAGACACAGAATCCGAAGCAGGCTCCAGGCTCTGAGCTGTCGGCACAGAACCTGACATGAGGCTTGAACTCAAAAACCATGAGATCAATACCTGAGCCAAAGTCAGACACTTACCAGCTGAGCTACCCAGGCGCCCTTGAAATTTAAACATTTTTGATAAAGCATATACTTATAGAGCATCTAAGAGAAAATTGAGTTTTAGCTTAAGTTCTGGTCTAACTCTAAAGTTGGGTAAGTTGGTTTTGGTCAGTGGTTCTTAAAGAATTTTCCCTGGGCCAGTGACATCAGTATTACTTGGATATTTGTTGGAAAAGTAAATTCTCAGACCTCAACCCAGACCTACCTTCTGGGAGAGGGGCCCAGAAATCTCAATTTTAACACTAGCCTATCAGGTAATCCTTATGTGCACAGAATTTTAAGAACCGCTAGTAAGTTTAATTTTTTCATCCGTAAAACTAGATCAGCTTTTCCCAAAGTGTGTTGGATAAAGAGTGATCGTGTGTAAGACGTTTTTAGGTGATAGGTTTGTGTCAGCATTTTAAATATCACTGTATACTTATTTTATTATTTTTTTAGAATAATATAGCTTACTAAACCTATGAGTTCATTGTTTCAAATATGGCTAAATTTTAAAAAAGAGAAAAAGAAATCTGCTTGAACTTAATGTAAATAGAAATAGTAAGCCAAAATAATAATGTGGAGACTATTACATAGGAGAATATTATAAAATTCATAGTTCTCAAATGTTGAGGTTTCAGTAATCCTGAAGTGGATGAATCTTCACAATATTTTCCATTCTAGGGGTGACTGGCTATCTAAGTCGGGAGGGCATATGACTTTTGAGGTTGTGAGTTCAAGCCCCATGTTGGGTATAGAGTTTAAAAACTACTTTCTGTTCTAAAATGGTGAGCTTCTTATGCTTATTTTTCTTACAGTTTTGCCTCTTTAATTTTACCTTGTAAAATTCAAGCTAATTATTAAAAATTTAGTTTCTGCAGCTTGTGCTGGGAGGGGAATGGTCTGTGGATGGACCTTTGTATTGGGGGATATATATCTGAGACTCAGAATGCAACCATGGCTAATGGACAGTGTGGTTAATTCACATGCAAATCATCCAGATGAAATATATTAAGGACAAATCTGTTTTGAAAATAACATTTAATTTTAGAAGCATTTTCTTCCTTTCATAACCTGTAGTATTTATAGTGAAATAGGCAGATGTTTTTATATGAAAAAAATGATGTGAGATTTGGGGACAGCAATAAGCATTTTGATAATTAGGGATTTATACTCAGTAAAAGTCTACAAAAATTATAAATAGCTACAACATAACCAGTCTTTTAAACTGGTATTTTGTAACCACTTTATTGAGCTATGATTCACATACCATACAGTTCACCCATTTGAAGCGTACAATTCACATTTGTGCAAGCATCACCAGGCCCAATTTTAGAACATTTTCATCACCCCGAAAAGAAACCCAACATCTCTTAGTAGTTGCTCCCCATATCTTCTCACGACTCTAGGCGACCACTTTATCTACTTTTTGTGTCCGTGGATTTGCTTATTTTGTACATTTCCTATAAAGGAGTTCATATGATGTGTGGTCTTTTGTAAGTGTCTTCCTTGACTTTTTATATTTTTAAGATTCAACCACGTTGTAGCACGTACCAGTACTTTATTCTTTTTATTGCTAAATAATATTCTATTGTTTTGATATACTATGTTGTGTATATCCACTCATCAGTTGATAGATGTTTGGGTTGATTCCACTTTTTGGTTATTATAATTAATACTGTTATGAGCATGCATATGTGAGTGTATGTTTTTATTTCTCTTGGGTTTATACCTAGGAATAGAATTGTTAGGTTAGGTTATAACTACATTTAACATTTTAAGGAACTGACCGGATCTCAAAAGCATTTTCATTCAAAGTAAAATTATAACTTTACTTAAAACTAAATATACTCTAAATTTTAATAAGGTATCAATTTTGTTTGTCAATGGTTTTATACAAAAGATCTCTCCAAAATTCTGTTTGGCAAAATCATCATTAAAACACATGTTTTTGAAAACAGCAGCTTACAAACTGCTATTCTACATCACAATTTATCATCATTTATCAAAATTGTCACATCCTTCTGTGACATGTTTCTTTCTCTGCATATTTTATTGCTGCCTGTGTCATTTAGCATTTAGGAAAAATTGGCATAGAGTCTGCTTCCTGAGCTGATGATGGAAGTCATATATTTTTTGGGGTTGACTTTTACAAATAAATTATATGCTGTTAAGAAAATGATAGTAGTTTTCTTTTTCTTTTAAAATTCTCATTTCAACAATAATAAACATTTTAAAAATAAAAACATAACATTTTGGGGTCTAGCTACATCTTACACATATTTTACATGCTGTTCTATTTATTAACTATATATATATATATATTATTTTTGAGAGAGAGAGAGACAGCATGTGAGTGGGGGAGGGGCAGAGAGAAAGGGAGTCACAGAATTCAAAGTGGGTTCCAGTCTCTGAGCTGTCAGCACAGAGCCCAGTGTGGGGCTCGAACTCATGAATGGTGAGATCATGATGTGAGCCAAAGTCAGATGCTTAACCAACTGAGCCACCCAGGTGCCCCATTTAATAATAATATTTTGAAGTTTTAGGAAGAGGTACTTTTTTGTAGAATCAGATTTTATGTTCAGTAAATTGTTAATATTTGACTTTGTCTTACTTTATCACAGTGCTTTTTTGTACCAAATTAGCTACCTTTGGATTCCTTCTTAGGAAACCTTTTCAGGATGTATCCTTTTTATATATACTTACAAAATTGGTTTTAGTACCTTACTGTTAGAAAGGAGTATTTCTGGGGAAAAAAGATATCACTAAATGCACTAAGTAGCTAGAGTAATAGAGAAGTAACAGCATAGAAAAAAGATGCTTCTCAGGGAAAAGAAAGAAAGAAAATAATTAGATTTGAAAGGATAAGGCTTGTTTATTTTTAAAAATTTTTTTTTAACTTTTATTTATTTTTGAGAGACAGAGCATGAACAGGGGAGGGGCAGAAAGAGAGGGAGACACAGAATCCAAATCAGGCTCCGGGCTCTGAGCTGTCAGCACAGAGCCCGACGTGGGGCTTGACTCACTAACTATGAAATCATGACCTGAGCCAGAGTTGGACACTTAACTGACTGAGCCACGCAGATGCCCCAACTGTTTATTTTGAGAGAGAGGAAGCAAGTTAGAGTGGAGAGGGGCAGAGAGAGAGAGAGAGAGAGAGAGAGAGAGAATCCCAAGCAGGCTCCACACTGTCAGCATAGGTGGGGCTTGAACACATGAACCATGAGATCACAACCTAAGCCCAAGCTGGACACTTAAATGATTGAGCCACCCAGCCATCCCCAGGATAATCTTATTTAAAAGTCATGTGATCAGGAACCGTAATTCCATCTGCAGTTTTAACTCTTAAACTCCATGTAACATAACCTATTCACAGGGTCCGGGTGTTAGACATGGACATCTTTGGAAGGCTATTATCCTGGTGATCATGGTACACTAGTACAACAATGGCCTCGTTGAAACCATGCCAGCTCTTCCTACTTCCTGTTCAGATGATATCAGTTAAGTAAGAAAAGAGAAAATGGATTTGTAAATATGTAATTCAATACATAATTCTTGTTCCTTAATTTATATGCTATTAATAAAGCTTAGTAAGAATCATACAGGCAAAATCATCTTGGTTAGAAAAAGGTACATCTTATAGTCTTGTATGGTTTTTCCATGCCGGCTTCTATGGTAGTCCTTACTAATGAAATGTAATTATTACTTTTCTGGTGTCTCTCCCACTTTTTGGGGAGATATACTTGAATGTGAGGGCTATATTCTTACCTTGAATTTGACCGTCCGTTCAATGAATATTTATTAAGCACTTTTGATGTGCCAGTTATTTTTCTGAACATTCTGATATATCTGTAGGGAAAAAACAAAGACTTCAGTTCTCTAGTGGGAGAAAACATCATATTTATAAGAGGTGATGAATGGAAAACTAGGACAGGTCAGGAAGGATTGAGAGTGCCAGGGTCAGGGGTGGATTGCAATTTTAAATAGGTTATCCAAGTAGGCCTCATTAGGAGGATGATATTTAATGAAAGACTTTAAGGACTTAGGAGTTACTCATGTGGGTCACTGGGGAAATTGTGTTGGAGGCAGTAGGAACAGCCAGTATAAAGTCTCTATGGTAGGAACATTCTAGGACTGTTCAAGGAGACTGCATGTAGATGGCTTTGGCTACATTGTTGAACACAGACTGAAGGATGCGAAGGGTAGAAGCAGGGGACCATCCCACTGAAGTCCTATAGGAGAGAGATTATGTGGCTTGGATCAGGGTGGTAGCAGTGAAAGTGACGTGAGGTCATTGTGGATTTGCTGTCTTTTGAAAATGGGGCCAGTAGGCTTGTTGATAGTGTGGATGTGGGATAGGACAGAAAGAGGTGTTAAGGATGATTTCAGGTTTTCAGCCTGATAACCTAGAAGGAAGAAGTTGCCATCAGTTGTGACAGGGGAGGCTGTGGGAGGAGCAGGCTTGATGGAGAAGATCTGGAGTTAGTGTTGGGCATGTTAAAAGTTTGAGATACTGTAAGACATCTAATGCCAGAAGAATAGGCAATTCCGTGTAAGGATCAGGAGTTCAGGAAAGAGGTCTGCAGTATATGTAAATATGGGAGTAGTCTGTGTACAGTAGATGCTGATTAAACCAGGAGACTGCCTGAGACCACCAAATAAGCAGGTGTAGACTGACCTGAGAATGAGACTGAGGGCTGAGTCCTGGGACATCTAGCCTGAGAGATGGGGGCAAGGAGGGGAAACCAGCTAAGGAGGCTGAGATGGAACTCCAGTACCCAGCACACTGCTCTGTAGCAGTGGGAAACAGATGTTCATTTAGTGGGTAAATGCACAAAGGGGAGGTAAAATAGTATAGGGCAATGGTGAATTTTATTTTGTTAGGTAGAATATATTAAAAGGTGAAAATAGGATCAGTTTTCATCTATCTCATCAGTGAATGGGTGGAGAGTGAGTCATGGAGATTAGAGTAATAATAGATCTGTTTTTTCTATTCTATAAATATGTACATAAGAAAAATAATAAACATTCATTTTAGTAAGTTGAAGAATTTGTTTTCCAATGCAATTACTTTTAATCTTCATAGTACTAAGTATGCTGGTATGGCTAATTCTTGGAGAAAATGTGTAAAAATGACCCATCTGTATAGAGATGAATCCACTTCTTACGATTGATGACTTCATTGTTTGTGAATATAGAGTAACAAATTAAGGAGTTAAAACTAATTTTAGAAATTATCCCATATATGTATCTATATTATTCATACTAAAATAGTTTTGTAACTGTGAAACTAATTGATTATTAATGTGATTTTGTTTGCATATTTTGATAATTTATAAGTAGAATTTTCAACATTCTTCATGGTCCTAATTGATATTAATCGTAATTTGGAAATTGTATTGAGCATGTATCTTGCTAGAGTATAGAAGATGTGGACGTTTTCTTCAAGGATTTCATACCCTAGGTTACAACATTACGATATTTATGGAAATGTATATAAACAGTCTATTTGGGGGAAAATAACATGTTATTGAAGTTCTGTTTGACTCCCATCTTACAATCTCCGCTGAGAGGGAAATTTATTAAACAACAGACTGAATAAGTAGAAATGTCTATAAACTTGAGTTCTGATGCTATGGGAGAGGAGTAGAAAATTGAACTCACAAACTTAGCTGCCTTGATATGGATGAAGGTTCTATGACTTGGATGACCACTGTTCTTAAATATTCACATCTTTTACAATGAATTAAGTTTCTATTATCTGGGTGCTGACCTGTCCATGAGAAGTAGATGGCTTAGGGTGGGGAGGCATATGAGCTTTCTCAAGACAGAAGACAGCCCAAAAGGACTGAAGGAAGTAGTGAAACGTTTGTTAATGTTGAAGTGTGAGTAGGAATCAGCAATTTAAGAAGACTCATTTATAACTTGGAAGCCTTTTCTTGAACCTGAAACTTCAATTTTTTTTATGAGAGTTTTGAATTCCCTAAAGATAAAGCCTGGGTTAGACCATTACTTGAGATCTATTATATATTTAGCCTCAGGAAAGTTATGTGAACTGTGTTATTACTTCTTGTTTTTGTTTATTTTTAGTACAGGCTTTCAGAAAAGCCTTAGCTGAACTCTAGGACAAAGCCTGTGATGCCCACCCTTGCTGCTCCATGCCCCCACCCTGTGTTTCACTGATACATTCAGGGATTTTGTTGTCATACCCCGCCTCTCTTAGGAGCATGAGCCTGTGTTGGGGGGGAGGGTCCTTGATTTAAGGTTTATAAATTCTAATCTTTGGGTATTAGATGGAGATGGTAAATACAGAAATCTTTCTTGGAAGAGAATTTGTCCTGAACTATTTTGAGAAAACACCCAAGGCATTTAAATTTACATTTTCAATTAAAGCATAGGGAAACCATTCACAACAAGGGTGCAGAAGTTGATGCTGTTGTTTATTGTATTATATGCTGGTTATAGACCCTCGTTTTACAGTTATTTCTCTGAGATGCAGTAAAAAAAGAATGCCTAGCACCATAGCAACCCCCATGAAATGAGGCATATGCTGTTTCCAAGACTCACAATATGCTTTTCTGATACTTGTTTGCTCATAAACATGTTTATTGTAGGTGCTGTCTGAGACAGGGGCTGCTCTCCTATGGAAATCCTCTCTTGAACATACTAGTTTCTGATTCTCCTTGAGGAAGAATGAAGCTCTTTTTGCCTTTTTCACCTTAAAGAATTTGACACTTTAAGTATTGATAACATAGTCAATGGCTGACATGTGTCTTGATGACTTGTGACTGTTTTGTCATAATTTACCCTAGTTTTAAAGTACCTTAGAGCCTCCCATCCCATTATATTTTGAGTAGGAGGGAGGTGAGGCACAGTAAAATAAATACTCTGTTTACTATAATGATGCCTTCATTATAAATCATCATGCTCTATCTCTTAAAAGTCACTGTGTATACTAGAAACAGTATTAGATGAGAAGTCTGACTAGGGATAACATTCTGGTTTTGTCATTTAAGACTTTAAGCCTTTCATTTTGCCACTTTTCTGAATGTAGAGAATTGTTAAATTACATAGTTAAATGTATGACATCCTTTTGGCATAGCAGGACACAGTATGCTGAGTGCCCAGATGCACATCCATCCTCTTGTGGAGAAGACTATATATGTGGTAAGGGAAAAGCTGTTATTAAGAAGGAAAAGAGATTAGATGGTCAGTTTTGGAATATGACTTATATATAGGAAGGCCTGTGAGGAAGCTTTCATTCTATAAACACGAACTTGTGATTTAGCAAAGCACTAGCTTTGTGTTTGTTTTTGTTTGTTTTGCAGAGGAGGCCTATCTGGGGCATTTATAGTTGGGACCCAGTGTGTGTAAAGAATGACTCAGAGTCAGTGGAGCCTTGTGACATTTGCTGCATGTGACCCATGTTCTTTTCATTTAGGGGCCGAGACGAGGGGGCTACAAGGATCTTCTGGAAGATACTAGGCATGATTATCCTGCTCTTAAAATGAAACAGTCCAAATTTTGTTTGAAGCAATGTTTTAGGGAAATGTTTGCCTCCATGTTTTAAATATAACTCTTGATTATTTAGCTTCTTAGTTGGAGAAAGGGGTATGGAATGTAGGTTGGGGGAAATGATTTGAGGGAATTTCTTAGGAATAACCTAATGTAGATAGTTTATAGAGATGAGAATGAAGTTTTCTTAAAAACAAGGCATTCTAAGTTCAGATATTTTAATTTCCTTAAAGATGGGGGAATAGAAAGGAGATGTTATGGTTTGAGGATTTTGTTCTTTAACCAATAGTCAATAGATGTAAGGAAGTAACAATTATTTAGGAAGAATGATACAATGTATTAAAAGATGTAAGAATCTTAACATTGAGGAATTGAAAGTGGCTGATCAGGTGATTTTGTAGACAGCGTGTATCTCATTATTCAGTCCTCTAACTGTAAAATGTAAACGTATTTGTTGATTCAGAGTAATTTTAAGGACTAAAAGACACTTTATTCATTCAACAACTATTTATTTGATTACCAAGTGCCAAGACGTATGCAGGTTCAGAGGATGTATCTGTGTGCTACAAAGAAGAAAATCCTGGCCTTCATGGATTTTACAGACAGAGAAGAGGCTTCACCTAGTGGTGACAAATGTGATGGGGATTTTCACAGTCCTCGCTGCATTGGGGCATCAGATCTAACACAGTGGCTGAGACTTGAGGAGGAGGAGGAATGGAATTGTGTGTCTTGGATACAATGTGCATTCACTGCCTCATTGAATTCTAACATCACTTCTTTAAACTTGGTCTGATTTTCCCTTTTTCACAGCTGAGTGAAGCTGTGTTTTTGGCTGGTGTGTGTTCACAGAAGTTCAAATAATGTTTTTAAATAAGTTAACAACTTATGCCTAGATCAGTCACCTAGTCTGCGCAAAGCTTCAGCAAGATACTTGCAGAGCTGTTCCTGATTGTAGCCCAGGCTCTTTCCATTGTAGCACACTGCCCTTCAGGCGTGCAGGGCATGTATAGATGCATGGCGACTCAGAAAGGGGCATAGTTTTATATATTCCACACTTACAATATGAAAGCCATTTCACACAGTACAAATAATTGAATAATAGTGAAGTCAGGGCTCTTAGCACACTCAGTTTTAATGCCCATCACTAGTTACAGATGTATTCAGTTATCCAGATACATCGATTTTTGAGCTGTGGATTTAGTGTCTTAAATAATAGGATCCAACTCTGTAAAGTTTTCTCTGGAAAGCTGTTGTCTGTGAGGTAAAGTCAAGCCAGAATTCAAGGCCATTCATCCAAAATTTAAGGTGTTTTGAAATAGGCGTTTATGTCATCCTGTCTAATGTGTGGGTTGTGTGGGAGATTTTTCATTGCAAATTGAGTCATTGGAGACCAGTGTTCCTATAACTGCACTTGAAATCCTGCAGCCGGTAAACTTTTGGTAGTTTCACTTTCTTTCTCAAAGTATCTAATGTTTTGAGGATCTGAATGTTCAGTGAACATTTCAGATCTGTCTAGTGATCCCATAATCAATTCCAAGTCAGTTTTTACCCTTGCTATCTAGTCACCAATTCCTAACTGTCTTGAAAATATTTGTATTTTTTGAATGTTGTTCGTAGAGAATGTTTTTGAGAGCATCTCTTTCTTTTCGCTTATTTTGGCTCAGGAAGGCAGAGGAATTCGTTTTGGAGTGCTCTTTCCTGCATCATCCATTTGCAGTCCTTGACAGTGTCTCTAGTCCCAAAGAAATGATATAGGACTCCCCAAGTCTTCTAGGATTTTTAGAAGGCATGTGAAGTATTAAGTAAGGGTACATGTGTGTCTTCTGTAATTTACTTGGACTCTGAAAAGGGTCATAGTAGATCTAATGGAAAAATAGACAGGCACCTGTTTTTTTAAAAGTCAACTCGAATTCCATGTCTGTCCAGTCTGCCAGTGGCCTATCCAATAGTTTGAATTTTAAGACTTTTGAATGGGTAGCAGCCCTTCTGGTGCAGAAAGGAGATGCAATCCAAAGTAATAATAATACACGTATTGGCACTACAACTACAGAGCTTTGGATTTATATTTTCATCAGGCAAAACTAAGCCCTCTCAAATGAGAGCCACGGTAGACCGGTCTCATCTTGACTTCCATCCAGGAGCTTCCTCTTGTGCAAAGATAGAATGGATTTCTAATTTCCACCCCTAATATTTCCTGCTTATGTATAGCAGTGTTTCTGAACCAAACACTGAAGTTTTCCGTCTGATTTTACCCTTACAGCTGCGTTATAAGACATACAAGCTCAAGTTGACACAGTTTCTCTTATGACAAGGACAAATTGTGATTTATGGCCATTTGATACAAGTGACATGGGGAAGGGTACCTTTTAGCCAACAAGGCTATATATATCCTTTCTCTTGGCAAGAAAGAACATGTTAAAAAAAATGTATCAGTATCAAAAAGAGGCTCCATAACTATGATATTCTTTTTAGTGAAGAACTCTTAGGCTTATTTTCTATAATGGTCAGCTAATATGTTTGTATGTTCGAACTGTCTTAACAAATGTTTATTGAGTGCCTGCCGCCTACGAGGTATTATATTGGCTGAAGCAAAAGTCGTTATGACAATCATGATATATAGAATTGAGGAATAAAAAACAAAAAAGGTAGGAGGTGTTAGTATGGGTCTTTGCTGCTTAAATCAAATGGAAACTCTTAGGAAGTATCATATTTTTTCCTTTAAAAATTTGGCTTATTTAGTGCACACCACATTAAAGATGAAAGGTAGATATGGAAATGCTTACCCATTTTTTTTTAATTTTTTTTTATGTTTTTTATGTAGTTTTGAGAGACAGAGAGAGACAGCGCGAGCAGGGGAGGGTCAGAGAGAGAGGGAGACACAGAATCTGAAGACAGGCTCCAGGCTCTGAGTTGTCAGCACAGAGCCCGACGCGGGGCTCGAACCCACGAACCGTGAGATCATGACCTGAGCCGAAGCCGGACGCTTAACCGACGGAGCCACCCAGGCGCCCCTGCTTACCCATTTTTAATATGAATAGAAACTCCCATTTTAACCAGGAGTTTCTAAAAACCTTAACTATACTATAATACAGTCCAACACTGAGTTTGGTTTTTAGGATGAAGGATAAAAGATATGTGAACAGATAAGATTCTGTGAAAGCAGATTTTTGCTAAACTCTGAGTGCCTTAGAGTCCTTCAATCTGACAGTCCGCCAGTGGCCTACCCAGTAGAGTCTTAGGTGTGGAAAAGCCACTCTTCTTGTTGGGTAGGACCTGGTGACCTCCATCATTATAAAAGTTATGATATAATCTGCAGAGTATGAGTGATACATAATTTAACATGTAGGCAAGATTATTTCTTTATTTTGTACATTTGCAAGCAATTCTTAATTCCTTATGATATTCCTTGTGTTAATGGTTTATTGAAATGGGTGGTTGTTAAGACTTCTTTCCCTAATACCACAAATAAGGATCTAATCAGACATCTTCATTTCATTAAGTTGGATATTTTACAGAGCCTTTTTGGAAGCCAGCATAACACATGTCCTGAGAAATCATGGGCCCAAACACAGTCACATTACTATATCTCCACACAAGAGACTGGGAAGTGTAGTTTTTAAAGCCTTGCTTCTGAATAAAAATCAGAGTTCTGATATTAAAAAAAAAAAAAGGCTAGTGCATAGCTGCCCAAGATCCCCCTCCACACCTCTGATTTCTTCCTAGTACTTAGATGGAAGATCTGGTTCTATTCTTTTGCTTGAAATCAACATTGCACACCTTGCACCACATGCCTAAATCTTTCGATGCAAGGGGTGGACCCTTCAAATCCTTTGCAGCTTTCACCTCTGTTAGCTCTCTAGGGATATCCTTAAACAATCAAATTAAGGAAAGGACATTCCATACCTTCTTTTTCTGTCCTTTTGAAAATTTCAGATCTTAATGATCAATTTTATTTAAATCTGCAAACTGATTCAAAAAGAAACATGATTATTAGAGGAAAAGGAACCATTAGACTCAAGATGTGGGTCCACTGACTCAGAGCAGCAATGACTTGCAAATAAAAATTGTGGCTGTTATCAAAAGGGGGCACGGATGCTTAGAAAGCAAATGACAGCTAACCATTTCTGGAAGGTTTGTTTGGCTTTTTAGAAATAAGCAAATATTGGTCCCTCTAGTTTTCTGCTAATCTTCCTTTAAACACATTATTTGCACATAGTTGACATAGGTGGTTCTTTTAGGATAAAATATCTGTGATCTTCAAAGAATGAGGCTCCATGTAGAAACTCCCAGAGATGTGTACATGAAATTATCCATGCTTCTTCTAAAATGTATTTCTGATTTGCTTCTAAGAAAGACTTGGAATATGCGGTGCGAATAAGGGTGGGTGAGGCCTTCGCTTTCAAAGCAATTGTGGACTTTTGGAGGCAACTTTAACCATCTGGGTCATATTTTAGTCTCTGTACCTATGGATGGAAATCCTGACTTCAGGGTCTGGGTGGTATTCATGAAAGACTCTTGGTTGAGTAAATTAGGAAGCATGCTCATGTGAGTATCTCTTATTTGACAGTGCACTTCCTGGGCAGCCCGAAGTATCACGTTCTGACCTGGAATTAGGGTGATTTGGGTGGAGATTGGGTAACTGCAGCTCCTCACAGATTGCTGTTTTTCATTTGCTGCTGACCAGCTGTTCTTTGGCTTTCCAGTGGCTTAGATACCCAGCATTATCGTAGACTCTTAGATACGGAAGTACCTTAATGATCATGTAGTATTATTTTGAAAAAAAAAAAAAAAAAGGAAAAGAAAGAAATGATGGAGGCCAAGGACAGGAATTGCTTCAAGTAGAAAAACTGGCATTAGAACCTTGGTTTAGTGCTCTGGGTCCAGGGCTCTGTTCCAATCTACTCACTTTCTCAGAGAAAATGAGACTAAGCTTGGTGTTTCTGCATGTCCGCTTCCTTTGCTCCTGCTCCTTAACAGACCTGAAATCTACTCCTGTATGTGTCTAGTTTTAGATTGGAAGGAGGCTCATTGATCATGGCAATAATTGGGAAAGTGGGGTCTGTGTGGCAGGTTTAGGTAAGTAAGACAAGGGGAGATGGGTTATTGTAGTGGAATGGGAGAAGGTTGCTAGTTGAAATCACATTTCTGCAGCTTCTGAATGGACTTAGGGCTCTTCTTTTGTGTCTGTAGCATATTAGTAGACAAGCCACTTTGCTGCTGGAGCTGCTGACCCCACCGCAGCAGGAATCAACCAGTATGAAGGGCTCTTGGCTCATGAATTCAGGCATCAACCATTGCTAAAGTCTTGCTATTTTCATTTTATCGTCTATGTAAAGACTGTATGTGATGGCATGTTTATCTTCTGTGTGGCTTAGTTGGGGGCACACTTGGTCTAGTCCATTTAGTTACACCTACCATAAAATTACATATAACAGAATCAGCCAAAAGGCTGTCTTTCTTCCCATATCTCTGAGGCCTAAGGTGACCATAGAAGACCACTATGTTGCCATTTCCTACTCTTTTGACCATGTTTCTGAATACCACATCAGTCTGATAAAAGGTGATTTTTCTGTGCATTTCTTTACATGAAACTTTTGTGAATATATATAATTCAAACTCAGTTCTTTGTTTAATGTCAGTATAATTTATTCAAGTTATTTATTTATTTAGACAGAGAGAGAGAGAGAGCGAGCGCGTGTGAGAGTGCATGTGAGCAGGGGAGGAGAAAAGAAGAGAGAGGGAGAGACAGAGACAGAATCCCAAGCATTCTCTGTGTGCTGTCACCGCAGAGCCCGACATGGAGCTCGATCCCGTGAACTGTGGGATCATGACCTGAGCCAAAACCTCAGGGGCGGGTGCTTAACCAACTGAGCCACCCAGGCACCTCAAGTTTAGTGTCAATACAATTTTTATTGAATAGAGAACAATTATATGAATCTAGATTTTTCCCAGAAAATCCACAACTTGCAGACCTGAAGTCCAAATAGAATCTCTGCCTCCTTGTAAGCCCTACGTAAGGTTAAAATAAGGAAGAAGAGGTGAATAAGGGAAGGAGAGAGTGATATTTCATTGAGAAAAGTGAGCAAGCCAACAAATAGACTTTTTTCCTAACAAAGAGTGTAACTGAAGCACTTAGTTTTATTTTTAGTTTAGTTTTGTTTTGAAAATGTCCTTCATTTTCCTCATCTCCCTATCCTGATAGCACAGGAGGAAGGGGGAAAAAACCCATTTACTCATTCTGTAAAACAGTACTTCTCAAGCTTTATGTGAATCGCATGGAAATCTTGTAAAATGTAAATTCTGTTACGGTAGTGGTGGGGCAAAATTCTCAATGTGCCTTCCTTAGAACAGTTGCACTGGCACTATTAGCAGTATTAGAAGTGTGAATTCATGGGCCTTACCTTATCTACTAATTAGACTTTCAGGATGGACCCTGGAAACTGTTTTAACAAGCTCAGCAGGTGGTTCTTTTGTACCTTAAAGTTTGAGACTTACTGCTATAGTAAGTACTCTTTAGGGATTTTCCCTGGACTCTGGGACTTGCTATTCTGTGATTGAACCTTGCATTAGTGAGTTGATAATTAGCAATTGAAACAGTGGGGCAGAGATCTTACTTTTGCTTCCCCACTGGCTGTGAGCGTCCAGCAAGTTAACTGGCTCTATTAAAGTATGTGTTTCTTCGTCCTTTACCACTGTCTATTATGGAATGATGAGCATTACTAGAAGGGTTAGACATCATTACATGGTAGTTGTGTAATACTTTAAAAGATAGACTGAAGAAGAAACTAGACCGAACACCCGATAAGAAAATATTCTGGCAGATTTTCAGAGGTATCAGTGATTATTATCTGGGGTTTACATCTTTGTATCAGCTTAGTCTCAATTCATGGATATTTTCAATCATCTTAATGGCCAGTAGCCATTGTTACCCAGATTCTATGACTGCATGGTTCGGATGAATATAAACATGCTTAGTAGTGCCTTCATGAATGTTGCCATCACTGTTGAAGGAAGAAAACATTTTTGTATTGGGGTTCGGATTTTCTCAGAATTTTGTTTTCATAAGGTGTTTGCAAAAGACGAATGTTACCTCTTATAGTGTCTCAACAGCTATAACTTTAATCTCTGGAAGTTTTGTTGATTTCTTCCAAAGGATATAGCTGAAGAAATGCACATTGTATATTGCTATTATTTGTCAAATTGTTTACAAGGCCTCCAATATAGATGGGCTGAAGCTGTGTTTATGCTTTTCCACTGGGAGGCTTTTGTCTTGTGGAAAGGATCCATTTGTTTCGTGAATCTCTATAAAGCAATGAAAAGAGTTCACAATTTATAAGGGTGTTCAACAAGTGTTCCAAAGAGGAATATTTGGCCATGCTAAACAGCTATGTTTTGATAGAGAGAACGCTACTGATCAAAACATACCTTAAATAAAAAAAAATAGATAAGAACTACAGTGAAAATTTAAGGATAACGCATATCATGCTATTGGATCCCTTATACAGAATTCACATAAAATGTCTGCTGCATGTTTGTAACTCTTCCAGAAACAGTACAATATGTCTCCAGCTCTCATTTACAACTTACAGAAATTTACCCATTTTCTGCAGAAAATTGGAAAGCAGATGTTTATTCCTAAACTAGAATTTTGAAGGCCAACAATTAAAATAAACATGTCTCTGCCAAAACTTGAGCTAAATTTAAAAAATTGGCATATAAATTAAAGCTTACTTAAAACTAAATTTATCAAGGAAATACATTTGTTTTGCATTACTGGTTTCAATTATTTTGGAAAGGCTTTTATTTCTATGGAACACTGAAGATTTTAAAAAGTTTCAAACAATTTGTTGGACAGTGGCACCATTTAGAGTGAGTTATGAATGTCTTGCTTAAATGTATGAACTATTAGCACACAGTCGATGAGCTTATAGGGAGGCATTAAAGCAGCTATAATCCTCCAGTTTAATGTCCATGAGCCCAGGGGACTAAAAAAAAAAAAAAAAACAAAGCAAAAAACAAAAAACCCCACAAAAACCTGACTGTGGCCTGTAGACTTAAAATAGGTGACTCTGTGGGCTGAGGATATATGTAGCATTCTCTTCTCTCTTAATTCATTTGTTCTTTTTGTTGGGGATCTGAATTTTGAGAGATCTTCAGTGGATTATTCTCAAATGTTTATATTCTTCATTTATTGCCATGAAAGAAGAGAGGTTATTTTCTTTAGTAGCTCTCTGCTCTTATGCTGTTTGTATAGTGTTGCCTAATTAATATTTCTTAAATAACTTCCCAGATATTTTTTTTTACATCTAATGAGTATTTAGCTATTTTTCCCCCACAGTCTTATTGAGATATAATTGACAAGAAAAATTGTCTAATTTTAAGTGTATAAGGTGAGGATATGATATACATTGTGAAATATTTACTACAATCAAGTTAACACATCTGTTACCTCACATTGTGTGTATATATATGTGTGTGTGTGCATGTGTATTTAGTGAAAATGTAAAGATCTTTCAGAAAAATTTAAGTATATATACAGTATTAACTATAGCCATCATGCTGTACATCAAATCCTTGGAACTTACATTCATCTTATAACTGAAAGTTTGTACTCTTCGACCAACATTTCCCTATTTCCTCTAATCCCCAGACCCTGGCAGCCATCATTCTGCTATGCTTTTATGAGTTCAACTGTATCTTCTTTAAGATTCCACATCTAAGTGATATCCTACAGTATTTGTCTTTCTCTTTCTGGCTTACTTCACTGAGCAGAATGCTCTCCAGTTTCATCTATGTTGTTGCACATGGCAAGATTTTCTTTTTTTAATTGTTTATTTTTGAGAGAGAGAGAGAGAGAGAGAGAGAGAGAATGAGAATGAACAGGGGAGGGGCAGATAGAAAGGGAGACACAGAATCTGAAGCAGGCTTCAGGCTCTGAGCTGTTAGCACAGAGCCCAGTGTGGGGCTTGAACTCTCTAACTGCGAGATGATGACCTGAGCCAAAGTCAGACGCTTAACTGATGGAGCCACCTAGGTGCCCCTCTTTTTTTTTTTTAATGGCAGAATAATATTCCATCGTATGTGTCTGTGTAAGACAGGGGTCCAGTTGCATTCTATTGTATGTGGGTATCAATGTTCCCAACACCAGTTATTGAATAGACTATCCTTTCCCCATTATGTATTCTTGGTGCCCTTGTCAAAGAAAGATTAGTTGACCTTATATGTGTCCTACATAATTCTTTTACCTTTAATTTTTATTGGCTCCTGCCTGCTGTACTAAGACTCAAGGATCTTGGTTTCCTCTTTTTATTTTACTTTAATTAATCTGCAACTCTTCCTAATTATAACTCCTCTGCTTCAATCAGTTCAATGACTTTCCTTCCCTCAACACAAGTCAGGTTCATGCAATGTAGCCTGTTTAAGTTGCCCTTTCTTCCTACAGAGGTCCAGTCAGTTCATAAATATGACTAAACCTACATAGAGAGAAAGGAAGACCCAGCCTAAAACTATTTTAGGAATTCTGTGTTGTAAGCATTTTAACTAAAACAAATTTATTATTTTTTTAATTTAAATTTTGGTTAAATTTTGTTAGCATACAATGCGGTATTGGTTTTAGGAGTAGATTTCAGTGATCCATCACTTAAATTTAACACCCAGTGCTCATTACAACAAATGCTCTCCTAATACCCATTACCCATCTAGCCTACCCCTCACCCACCTCCTTCCATCAACCCTCAGTTCTCTGTCATTAAGAGTCTTTTGTGGTTTCCCTTTCTCCCCTTACTCTCCCTTCCCATACACTCATCTGTTTTGTTTCTTAAATTCCACACATGAGTGAGATCATATAGTACTTGTCTTTCTCTGATTCACTTAGCATAATACATTTTAGCTCTATCCATGTTGTTGCAAATGGCAAGATGTCATTATTTTTGGTGGCTGAGTGATATTCCTCTGTGTGTGTGTGTGTGTGTGTGTGTGTACACACACAACACATCTTCTTTATCCATTCATTTGTCGATGGACACTTGGGCTTTATCCATAGCTTGGCTATTGTTAATAATGCTTCTATAAGCTAAAATTTAAATTTAACCACTTTATTGGATTTTCTCTCAATTGTACTACATACTTTTTCTTTTTTTTAAATGTTTGTTTATTTTGAGAGAGAGAGGACAAGTAGGGGAGGGGCAGAAGGAGAAGGGAAGAGAGAGAATCCCAAGTAGGACCTAAGCTCAGTATGGAGCTCGATGCAGGGCTCGATTTCATGACAAAGAGATCATGACCTGAGCCAAAATCAAGAGTCAGATGCCTGACCAGCTGAGCCACCCAGGTGCCCTTGTACTACATGCTCTTTAAACAAAAAATGTTAAACACAATTTAATCCTTTCCAGATAATGTAGGGTGATATACACAATAAATATAAGTTGTAATACAGTTACTTCCACTAGACAGGTAAGGTATTAAGTATTTTGGACCAGGTATTTGTTGTTTTAAATGGACCTGGACTGTGTCCTTCTTGTTTTTCTGTATACTCTAACATTTAACTTAAAATTTTTTTTCTATATTGCTGTCAGTACCTGTCTTTACCACTGAATTTGTCCCTAAAAAGAAGTATTTTCTAATATAATTTTTCAGCTTGTTGTAGGTTGGTAAAACTTCCAAATTTTTTTTTAATTTAGAAAAACAAATAGACCTTAAATAAGGTCTAAAGGACAAGCTTATGAAAGTGCATGACTTGGTGTGGTGCCATTTTCTGTCTGTCTGGACACTTTTATTATTTACTTCTAAGTTCTTATATATGATCTGGATAGAACAAAATATTATTAAATTCTATATAAGTGGAACGTTACTGTTATTTGAACAGTAAGAGTGTGGTAAGCTGTGTGGTTGTTGGATATTTTAAAGTAAAATATACTCACATGTTGGTTTATTGGCCTTGTAACCAAATTTCTCCTCAAACTTAAAGGCTCACTATTAACATTCATTACTCTTTTTGACTGGTCAGCCAATTAATATGATTCCATCTCTCAAATAAGATTCTGGTTACTTTTCCCTGACTAAGCATAAGTAGACAGATATTTCTGATTCATTGTTTTAAGATAAAGCCTTAAGATATTAAAATTTAAAAAAAAAGTTTTTTAATTTTTATTTTTGAGAGAGAGAGACAGAGTGTGAGCAGGGGAGGGGCAGAGAGAGAGGGAGACACAGAATCTGAAGCTCCCAGCTGTCAGCACAGAACCCGACACAGGGCTTGAACTCATGAACCAGGAGATCATGGCCTGAGCAAAAGTCAGACACTTAAGCAACTGAGTCACCCAGGTACCCCCAATTTTTTTTTAAACAGAATTCCACACGTATTCTTCTGAACACACGGCTGCATGAGAAGAACAGTTTTCAAAAGAATGTCTCCACTCTGGCCATGTCATCTCTCTTTTGCTTTTTTATCTTCCATCTCCTGCCCGTGCCTGCCCCCCACTCCTTACCCCATCTTGCCACTGGAGGACAAGAGATGTGATGAAAGTTGGAAAATAGTAATTTGTGGAGAGAGTCTGTGTTCCATGCTTTATGAAAGTAAATTGTAGAAAATTAATGTTGTGACAAGATGATTCTATTTTGATGAATAAAATCATTGAAAAGCTATCAAGCCCCACTGTTCCTCTGCTGAGAGATTTTTTCCCTCTCTATTCTGCATATGTATTCTTGGCTTTCTTCCCAATTAGTCTTTACCAAAGAGTGATAATTAGGGAGACAGGATTTTGACCTACCTTGTGAACAATAAAAATACTTACCACCCATTTTTCCACTTGCTAATTCTATGTATACTAATACTCTGTGCTTTCAGAAAGAAAAACTTGTGCTTCTGTGATGCCTACTTAACAAAGGGGGTAATCGAGATGCCAAAATAAAAACAAATTTAAAACCACTTTATGAGCTCCAAAGAACAATGTGTACAAGGAGTACCCCACTTGTTTCATGGCTCAAGACTGAGTTCATGTGCATCTCATAGACTAAATTAGGTTTCTGATTTCTTATATCCTTTCAAATTCCTTAGTGCAAGAGCAGCAAATTAAAATTAAATTTTTACTTTTAAATTTCTCTAGAGTTTTGCATAGGTAATGCTTTCACACGGTTCAAAAATATGAAAGAATAAATGAATATATAGTAAAAGATTTCCTCATGTTCTCATTTTCCTACTTACCTTTACTCTCCTTCCCTGTCACCACAAAAACAGAGAAAGACAAATACTGTATGATCCTACTTACATGCGGAATCTAAAAAAAAAAAAAAAAAAAACCCAAACAACAACAAAAAAACCACAATAAAAACCTGAACTCATAGATTCAGAGTAGATTGGTGGTTGTCAGAGACTGGGGGTTGGGGGTGGGTGTAAAGGCTAAAGGGGAGCAAAAGGCAGAAAGTTCCAATAATAAGATAAAGAAGTCCGGGGGATGTAGTATACCGTCCGCTGAATGTAGTAGTAATACTGGATTGTATATTTGAGAGTTGCTAAGAGAGTAGACCTTAAAAATTCTCCTCAAATGAAAAATTGTAACTGTGGTGATGGATGTTAACCGGACTTATTTTGGTGATCATTTCACAATATATATGAACATTGAATTATTACACCTGAAACTACTAAAATGTTATGTGTCAATTATCTCAACAATAAAACTATTGTTGCTAGTTTCCTAGGTGTCCTTCCAGAATTTCCTTACATAAAGCTAAAACAACATAGATTCTTTTTCCTCTGCTTAAAAAAAAAGCATATTTTAAAAATATTTTGCGTCCTGATATTTTTTATTTAACACAGCTACCTTGGAGTTCTGTGTGTATATATACACATATATGTATGTACATACATATACACTGTACATATATGTATGTATACGTACATATACACACAAATATGTGTA
Organism: Cryptoprocta ferox; assembly: GCA_028646485.1. Lineage (NCBI taxonomy): Eukaryota > Metazoa > Chordata > Mammalia > Carnivora > Eupleridae > Cryptoprocta > Cryptoprocta ferox. The sequence goes on from CM053567.1 coordinate 27,304,458, forward strand.
TATACATATATACACACATATATACACACACATACACACAAAGAATATTATCCTTTTTAATAGCTATGTAATATTTCATTGTACTAAAGTACCATATGTACATTTAGCAATTACCTTGTTTATGGATATTTTTTAACAATGTTTTGATATTATAAACTATTTTGCAAAGAATAATGTTATACATAATTTTATACTGTAGGATAAATTCCCACAATTGGAATAGCTTGATCAAAGAGTGTGTTTTAATTTTTATGGATATTGTCAAATTGCTGTCTGTAGGCACTGTGCTAATTTCCAGTGTCACCATGCATGTATGGGATTATTAATTCCCTCTTGGCCTTGCCAACAAAATGTGTTATTAACATTTGGAGTTTTGTCAATATGATAAACGAAAAGTAATGTACTTGTGAATTTTTAACATCTCTTTTTAAAATTGAGTGAGGTGAAACATCTTTCATATATTAAGCGGTATCTTTTTCTGTAAACTATATTTTCCCCTTAATGTTGGTCTTTTTATTGATTTCTAGAAGCTTTCTATATATTATGCATTTTTCTGTGATGTCAAGTGAAAAATGTGTTTGAGTTATATTATCTATGTTTTTTCTTTGATTATATACATATATTTTTATTATTTCCATGAGGCATTGGTTGGTCTTCAGTTTAACATATCTGGTTTTCTTTATGGCTTCTGGAATTTTAGACATAGTTAGAAAGAGCTGCCTCACTCCAGGATTGTAAAGGAATTCTCCTATTTCTTTTGATACTTTTATGTTATTTTTAAAATCACTTGAATCTGGAATTCTTATTTGGACTTGTTCTGTAATAATGTAGTTTTTTCTTTAAATTGGCTACTTAATTATTGAATGATCTGTTTCTGTGCCTGTACCCATTGATACTTACTGAGGCTTTGTAATATGTTTTAGCAGGTAGCATTCCTAAACTACTTTCAATATTTGAAATTGCTAAACTGTCTTCCTGTGTACTTAAGTTTTTTGGATATTCTTATTTCCTTATTTTTTTCTTTATAAACTTCTAGATTGATTTGTTCCATTTAAACTGGTGGTCTTTTTATTAGTATTGTATTAGATTTTCAAATTAACTTGTTTTTATGATGTTGAAATTTGTTCTCAAAATCATGGTATTACTTTTCCATGTGTACAGGTTTCTTTTAGAGCCCCTCTAACAATATTTAAATGATCCCAGAAGTCTTGCACATTTCTAATCAACTTGATTTTTTGGTACTATTGTTATTGATTTCTGTGTGTTGATATCTAATCCTGCAACCTTCCTGAGGTCTTTCATTGTAGTTGTTTTTCAGTTAATTATATTGTATTTTCCAGATATCTAATCATAGCTTCTCTAACAAATGATTTTCATTTTCCTCTTTCCAATTTGTATTGCTCTAATTTAGTTATTGCTTATCTAATTGCTTTGGGTTGTTCCTAGATACAGTATCAGTGATAATGGACATCTTTGCTTTATCTCTGACTTAGGGGAATGTTTCTGGTATTTTACCATAAAGCATGATGATGGCTTTTGGTCTGAATTTGGATATATTTATTTTGTTAAGGAAGCATCATCTGTAAAGTAATAGAATTGTACCTGGACATGTGGATACCTCCTTAAGATGTGTTTTTCTCAGCTCACCTGAGAAATTGCATTTAAGTGTGGTTACCTGATTGGTATGTGGGTATATTTTTGCCAGCGTTACGTAAGTAAAGTGATGTGTGCCATTTATTCTGCAACCTTTCTTTTCCCTTCTTGCTGGGAGAGAACTTGAAGTAATGGCAGCCCAGCTTCAACCACACAATGACAGCAAGGCCACCAGGGAGGGCGAAGCCACAAATGGAAGGAGCCTTAATTTACATTATTATTTGAGAAAGAAAAACAAATATATTTATTTGTTCTTTAACCCATTTTATTGTCTCATTTTATTATACCATTTAGCCTTTTATTTTTATTGATTCACATTTGTCCTATAGTTTAAGTGACTTTTTTTATCAAGAGTAATTTTTTTGTATGTAAAAGATGCTTTTTTTTTAACCTATGGTGATCATCATGTAATGTCTCTCTAAATATATTCATATAAATTATAGTAATGATTTTACACTATTTGACACCTCTGCATTACTGGAGAACTCACCTTTGCAATAACTCACCTTTGATATGATATATTTTTCTTTTAGAGTGATTCTGGATGTCTTCCATTAATATTCATACGTAAGGTTTCAGTTGTTTTTTTTCTGTATGTAGTCTTTATCAGTTTTAGATTTTAATGTTATTCTTTGTAGAGAGAATAGAAGTTTTTCTTCCATGTTTTGGGACTGTTTTAAAGCACTGGAATTCATTGTTCTTTAAAAGTTTGGTAGAATTCACCTTTAAAACTTCCAAAGCCTGGAGAGTTGATTAGCAACTTTCTCTAATTCATCCGTTGAAATCATACTAGATTTTTAACTTCCTCTGGGATCTGGTTAGGGGAAATTATATTTCCTAGAAAATGAAGTATTTCATGCAGATTAAAAGTTTTTTTATTTTTGGTATAGAGGTGAGTAAAATTGTCTTTGGACTTTTTTTTTCCTCTATTGGCTTTTTTCCTCATCTTATTCTTATTCTTTTGTGCTTGTGTTTTGTTCATGTTTCCTTAATTAGTTTAGCTGTGCTTTATGTATATATATATTTTTTAACAAACAAGCTCTTAAATTTATTTACTAAGTCTACCCTTTCTCCCAACTCTATATTTATTATTTATCCTTCTCTTTTCATTGACTTTCTTTTTTTTATAAATGTGATTTAGATGTTCACTTCATTTTCTTCTTCAAACATTATAAAAATTAAATGCTTGAAGTTTTCCTTTGAGCAGTGCTTTAAACACATCTCATGAATTCAGATATATGATGTTTTCATTAATATTATTTTTATATAAATTCATAAATCTCAGTTTACATGTCTTTCTTAAAAAAAGTTTGTTTGTTTTTGAGAGAAAGAAAATGAGCAGGGCAGGGACAGAGAGAGAAGGAGAGAGAATCCCAAGCAAGCTCCAGCTGTCAGCATAGAACTGGATGCGGGGTTTGAACCCATGAACGGTGAGATCATGACCTGAGCTGAAACCAAGAGTTGGACGCTTGACTGAGCCATCCAGGTGCCCCTATAGGTCTTATTCAAAGAGGGAGTTGTTTTAGATGGAATTTCAAAATTTCCACAAGAGAAGCCTTTATCGTTTTCCAGTGTTAGGATTTTAAGATTTAGCGTATTATGTTCAGAGTATATTTTGTGTTATTTCTAGAATTTGGATATGTTTCAGAATGTCTTTATAGCCTAACATATTATTAATTTTCATAAATGTACAATACGGATCATTGAAAAGATACTTTGTTTATAACGTAGTGTTTGTGATATATCAAACAGTTGTAACTTGCTAATGAAGCTGCTTTGTCTATTCAAATTTTGAGGGAAGAGAATTAGTCCTCTGTGAGCAATTTGTCTTTTCCTGTACTTTCAGCTCTCTGTGGATGTTTTGCTATATTATAGTTATTTTTAATGGTTAAAATTTTTTTGTGAATTGCATTTTATAGAATTATAAACATTTTTAACATCATTTTGGACCTGAACTATATCCTGGATGATATGAATATTAGACAATCTATTTTATTTTTGTTTCTATTTCGTTGGTATATCTTTGCCTACATTTCAGCTTTTGTGAATTACTCTGTTTTAGGTGTTGTTTCAAACATTGAGTTAGGTTTCTCTTTCTGATTCAATCTTAAAATCTTAACAAGATAAACCTATTGATATAGTAGATGTATTTGTTCTGAGTGCTATCATATGTTAAATTTTTTGTTTTCATATTTGCTTTTTTATGTTCTATAGTCTTTCATTAGGTTGCTTAGGTCCTTTTCTTTAAGTATTCACTTTTTAAAAGTTTATTTATTTTGAGAGAGAGAGTGAGGCGGGAGGGACAGAGAGAGAGGGAGAGAATCCCAAGAAGGCTCCGCACTGTCAGCACAGAGCCCGATGCAGGGCTCGAACTCATGAACCATGAGATCATGACCTTAGCCAAAACCAAGAGTCGGATGCTTAACCGACTAAGCCACCCAGGTGTCTCTTCACTTTTTTTGATATTTAGGAAGATTTATTTACAGGTTATCTTTATAACTTCTTTTATATTATACCCTTAGATCCCCCCCTTTTTTTTTTTTTTTAGAGTATATCAGTTTTCTGTTCTGCTCAATGATAAGCATGAATACCTGCCTCATCCTTCTCTTTCCCTCTTTCTCATGACCACTCATGTCCTTATGTTTACTTTGTGTAAAATATATTTATACTTCTGTTTCTTTGTGTCTGCTTTATTTATTTTTTTTATTTTGAAAATCTTTTACATATTTATTGAAATGTATGCCTAACATATTTGCCTTTGAATTTATTTGTAGATATGTGCTTTTTTATGAGACACAGAGGGTAAATTTCTATATTGTTGATTCTGAGCATCTTTTGCTTTCTTATTTGTTACACTGCTTTTTTTAAATTTAAATTTTAGTTAGCATGTAGTGCAATAATGGTTTCAGGAGTAGAGTTCATTGATACATCACTTCTGTGTAATGCCCAGTGCTCATCACAAGTGCCCTCCTTAATACCTATCACACATCTAGCCCATCCTCCACCCACCTTGCTCCATTAACCCCTCAGTTTGTTCTCTATCCTTAAGAGTCTTTTATGGTTTGTTTCCCTCTCTCCTTTTTTTCCCCCTTTCCCATATGTTCATGTTTTGTTTCTTAAATTCCACATAACAGTGATATCATGTGGTATTTGTCTTTATCTGATTGATTTATCTTAGCATAATACATATTAGCTCCATGCACATTATAGCAAATGGCAAGATTTCATTCTTTTTGATGATTGAGAAATATTCCATTGTGTATATAGACCATATCATCTGGGTATATGCATCTTGGTGTTTTTAGTAGCATTATCAGCAATAGGCAAACTATGGAGAGAACACAAATGCCCATTGATTGATGAATAGATAAAGGAGATCTGGGTCTGCTTTAATGATATTATTTGATTTCTAGGTATATGGTAACACAATAGACATTTTCTACAAAAACCTTTTTGGACTTGCTAAAATTTCCCCCCTCTCATTTCTATTACTTGTCAAAGCATATACTCACTTTCTGTTTTAGTCTTCTTGATCCTCAAATCTTTTTTTCCATGACTCTCCCCAGTCATATTTTATTGGCTGAAGCCCATGTGGTATTGTCTTCAAGAAAGATTAATTTTTTATGTTAAAAGCCACTGATTTTCTTGATTCTTTAAAAAAATTTTTCCCAGGTTTTTTGAGGTATAATTGGCATGTAAATTGTGTATATTTAAGGTGTACAACATGATGATTGATGTGGGTATACAGTGTAAAATGATTATGAGCGCCACACTAATGAAACATCCATCACCTCATCACCTTTTCCTCCTGGTTAAGATCTTCCATAGGAAATTTCAAGTATACAATACATTATTATTAGTTGTGGTCACTTTGCTGTGTGTTGTTACTTTTATTCTTGAAGGACAACTTGACATTTACTTTTTTATCTTTGAGGAGCTTGTAGATGTTGCTCTGTTTTATGGAGTTGAATGCAACTGTGGAGAAATCTGAATTTTCCACTTAAAAATAATTAGTTAATTTCTCTGGTCTGCTTTAAGGATTCTCTATTATTGGTTTTTTATGTTTGTTTATATATTTTGAGAGAGAGTTCATGTGCATGTGCATGTGGGGAGGGGTGGGAGGGGGAGAGAATCCCAAGCAGACTCCACACTGTCAGTGCAGAGCCTGACCTGAGGTCATAACCTTGAGATCATGACCTGAGTTGAAATCAAGAGTCTCATGCTTAACTGACTGAGCCACCCAGGTGCCCTGAGGATTCTTTATTTTTTATTTAATTAAAATTTTCTTTTAAATCTTTATTTATATTTGAGAGAGATGGAGACAGAGTACAAGCTGGGGAGGGGCAGAGAGGGGGGAGACAGAATTTGAAGCAGGCTCCAGGCTTCACAGAGCCTGATGCAGGGCTTGAACTCACAAATTGTAAGATCATGATCTGAGCTGAAGTCGGACACTTAACTGACTGAGCCACCCAGGTGCCCCTCTGAGGATTCTTTATTATTTAAAGTTCAGTAACACTCCTAGGCTGTGTATCTGGGTTGTGTATCGTGGGTTAGTTTTTCATGGTCCACAGTGTAATTTTAAGTACATATAGTTAAATTTTATTTTAAGGACTAATTTTGGAATTATATTTTTAAAACATCTTTCTGTTATACTGTTTTTTCTTTTTAAGCACTCCATATGTGTTTGTTTTATCAACTTTATCTGTCTTACATATCTGTCTTCTCTAATTATTTTCAAGTCTTTATTTCCATTTAATTTTGTTCCTTTTTATTTCTTAAGTGCCTTATGTTTTCCATAGATTTGCTTGCCATAAGGTGATTTTCTATCATCACTTCTGAGTTTTCCTTACTGTTTCTTGAGTTCTGACAGCTTATATTTGAACAACTCCTGTTGATTTCCCATTTTTTTCTTTATGATTTTAAAAGCCATTTTCTCCAATTGGGTCAGATGTTTGTTCTGTAACAGAAAAGAAATCTTGTGTATCTTGTGTTAGTAAGTTTTATTGCTCTTTCTCAATATTTTTCTTATACTATCTTTGTATTGGTGTTGTGCTATCTTCTAGTGCAAACAGACATGCCCCTGAGAGATACTGGGTTTGTTTCCAATCACTCATGATAAAATGAATATTTCAATAAATCAAGACAAATTAATTTTTTGGTTTCTCTGCATATTAAGGGTTATGTGTATACTGCTGTCTATTAAGGGTGTAATAGCATTATTACTAAAAAATGTACACATACATACCTTAATTAAAAAAATATTGAGCTTTCAGAGAGTTGTAATCTTTTTGCTGGTGAAAGGTAGCCTCGATATTGATGACTGCTGACTGATAAGGGTCGTGGTTGCTGAAGTTTGTGGTGGCTGTGGCAATTTCTTGAAATAAGAAATCAATGAAGTTTCCCTCATCTGTTGACTCTTCTTTTCATGAATGATTTCTCTGTAGGATGTGATGTTGTTGATAGTATTTTACCCAAAGTAAAACTTCCAAAATTGGAGGCAATCCTCTCAAACCATGCTGCTGCTTTATCAACCGAGGTTACCTAATATTCTAAAGCCTTTGTTGTTATTTCAACAGTCTCCTCAGCCATCTTCACGAGGAGTAGATTCTATCTCAAGAAACCACTTTCTTTGCTCAGGCATAAGATGTAATTCCTCATCGCTCAAGTTCGATCGCGAGATTGTGGCAATTCAGTCCCATCTCAGACTCTACTTCTAATTCTAGATCTCTTGCTGTTTCCACCACATCTGTAGTTAATTCCTCTACTGAGTCCTGAACCCCTCAAACTCATCCATGAGGGTTGAAATCAACTTCCTGCAAATTCCTGTTCATGTTAATATTGTGACCTCTTCCCATGAATCACAGATTTTCTTTATGACATCTAGAATGATGAATTCTTTTTGGAAGGTTTTCACTTTACTTTGCTCAGATCCATCACAAGAATCACTATCTGTAGCAGCTATAGTCTTACAAAATGTATTTCTTAAATAATAAGACTTGAAAGTCAAAATCAGTCCTTGATCCACGGTCTGCAGAATAGATATTGTGTTAGCAGACATGAAAACAACATTAATCTCATTGTACATTTCCATTAGAGCTCTTGGGTGACCAGGTGCATTGTCGGTGGGCAGTAACAACTGGAAAAGAATTTTCTTCTGAGTAGTAAGTCTCGAAGTGAGCTTAAAGCATTCTGTAAATCATGTTGTAAACAGATGTGTTGTCATACAGGCTTTGTTGTTTTATTAGTAGAACATAGGCAGAGTAGATGTAGTGTAATTCTTAAGGGCCCTAGAATTTCCAGAATGGTAAATGAACATTGGCTTTAACTTAAAATCACCAGCTTCATTAGTCCCTGACAAGAGTCAGCTTCTCCTTTGAAGCTTTGAAGTGAGGAATTGACTTCTCTTCTGTAGCTATGAAAGTCCTAGACGGCATCTTCTTCCAGTAGAAGACTGTTTCTCATCTACATTGAAAATCTATTGTTTAGTGTAGCCACCTGCATTAATTATCTTAGCTAGATCTTCTGGATAACTTCTATAATAGCACTTCCTGCTTAATTTCGCACTTTTATGTTACGGAGATGGCTTCTTTCCTTACAGCTCATGAACCAACCTCTTCTAGCTTCAAATTTTTCCTCTGCAGCTTCCTTGCCACACTCAGCCTTCCTAGAATTGAAAAGAGTTAGAGTCTTGCTCTGGATTAGGTTCTGGTTTAAGGGAATGTTGTGGCTGGGTATCTTCTCTCCAGACCACTACATTTTCTCCATAATAGCAATAAAGCTATTTGCTTTCTTATCATCCATGTTTTCCCTGGAGTAGTACTTTTCATTTCCTTTTAGAACTTTTCCTTTGCATTTACAACTTGGCTAACTGGTGTAAGAGCCCTGGCTTTTCACCTATCTCAGTTTTTGACATGCCTTTCTTTCTAAACTTAAGCATTTGTCACTTTTGATTCAAAAAGGGGTGTATGACTCATCCTTTCACTTGAACACTTAGAGGCATTTTGGGTTGTTCATTTCCCTGATTTCAGTACTATTGTGTCTTAGAGAATAGCGATGTCCAAGGAGAGGGAGAGAGAAGGCGGAATGGCTGGTCCGTGCAGCAGTCAGTACATACGTGTATCAGTTAAGTTTGCTCTCTTACATGGGCATGGTTTGTGTTACCCCAAAACAATGATAATAGTAACATTGGAGATCACCAATCACAGATCATTGTAACAAATAGAATAATGATGAAAGAGCTTGAAATACCAAAAGGTGACACAAAACACCAAGTGAGCAAATGCTGTTGGAAAAATGGTGCCAAGAGACTTGCTCAATACAGAGTTGCCACCAACCTTCAATTTGTAAAAAGCACAATATCTGCAAAGTGCAATAAAATGAAATATACTTGCACTCAATATCAAATAGGGTCTTCCTGCCTTAGCTGTATTAGCAGAGATGTTGTGAAGTGTGGGAGGGATCCAGGTAGCTTTATAAACTTTACAACTTAAGGCTCTCTAGGTGCTTCTAAAAAGGCAGAGTGCTTGCTGCCAATATGGCTCATTCGATTGAGTGATCTTTTTTTGTGTTAAGTGTGTGTGGCTCTATCTTTTCTACTTCTCTGTTTCACACTGTATCCAGGAGGGCTTCTGCGCCATTCTATGCACTACCATACTTGATGTCATTTTAACACATGATGAGGTGTTGGGGTGGTGATATCTTCTACTTTTACTGTGAATTTCTCACCATGGTGGTGCATTTTTGCTGGTATTTTCAGAGAACTGTCACTGCTATTTATTTAATCTCACTCTTTATTTTCCATTCACGTCTTTCTTCTCACTTCTGCCAGACCTCTACTCTATTGACAACACAGTTTAGCCTACAGAAAATATAGTTTTAGCACCTCAGGGCACCACACAAATTGAGAAAGTTTTTGGAAATCTACCATAGAAGAGCCATCTTACTATTCTCTGAGTGTCTTTACAATTACATTCATGTAAGCTTTCTGTCCCGTCTCAGTTCCTTTTGGGACCTTATACAAGTTTGTCAGGTGTACAAATTTTATCCTTACAAGTTTGCTGAAAGCAAAGATTGTTTAATTTTTTTCCTTCTGATCCCGTGCTCATGCTAGAAGATAAACCTTGACATTTTATTTGATTTTGTTCATTTTATCAGTTTTTTTTTTTCCTGCATTGATGACTATATATGTAGTTCACAGTGCACAGTGAGATGTCCATCACTGTTGGCTATAAAATTAGCCAGGGTTTAGAATGGTAGAGTGAAAAGCATATTCATACTTTTTCTTTTCTTCCCCCTGGAGTCATGCTGATACTGATTTCTTGTTATCAAGTTTTCGATATTTATGGACTGTTTTGTTACTGCGTGACCATATAATGCTTTAATGTAGAGTTCTGTGTGAGAAAAGTGGTCCTTGGTCTATCATCATTATGACTAAGCATTTCATGTGCCATGTTAGGAAATAAAAAGCACTTTGCATTCTGAGGTAGTTATCTATATGTTTAGGTCTGTGTGTGTAATCACTTTGCCTGCCCTAGAGTCTCAAATTAAGGAAGACTTGAACTCTTTCTTATAAGTTGCTGACTTTCTAATAGAACCAACTCATTTGCTGAATTTTGCAGAACTAATGTGTGCAGATATAGGAAATTTCTTGTAGATATGATGAGCCAAAGGGGAAACTGCTGGTTCCATTGTGAACAGAATAATTGTATCCTTGTACTTTTCAATTTTTTTCTCTCAATCCCTATAGTGTTCTTTGTCAAGGGTCCTTGCAAATTTTTAAATTTTGTAAGTAAAATTACTACTTTTGGAACGATTTTGTCTCTGCTTTTCCCCTTTACATGTGACATTTCACTTTTTAAATTTTTTTAAATGTGTGTTTATTTTTGGGAGAGAGAGATACGGAGTGTGAGCAGGGAAGGGGCAGAGAGAGAGGGAGACAAGGAAACTGAAGCAGGCTGCAGGCTCCGAGCTGTCAGCACAGAGCCTGACACAGGGCTTGAACCCACATACTGTGAGATCATGACTTGAGCCAAAGTCGGATGCTTAACCAACTGAACGACCCAGGCACCCCGACATTTCACTTTTGACAAAAACAAACAGAAGAGCATTCCTTCTATATTCCTGTAAGGATGAATACCTAAGGTTTAATTAAGGAGACTCATTTAAGGGGCACCTGGTGGCTTATTCAGTTAAGCTTTGGACTCTTGATTTTGGCTCAGGTCATGATCTCATGGTTTTGTGAGTTCAAGCCCTGGGTGGAGTCTGCTTGGGATTCATTCTCTCTGTCTCTCTGTTTCTCTCTGTCTCTGTCTCTCTCCCAGTTGTGCTTGAGCAGAAACAAAACCATTTCAAAAGAAGTACTTTCACTCTCTCTCAAAATAAACAATCTTAAAACAGAGAATCATTTAATTTAAATTTTAAGATTAGGACCATGGTAAAGTCCCTACTTGTAAATACTTAGATTTATTAAGTACGATACAATTACAGAATAAAGGCCTATAGAATATGCGATCATAGGTGTGGAAACAAGGTGAGGCTTCCTGGACAAAAAGGTGTATGTACACAGATCTAGGCCAGAGATTTACTCTGGCTAAAAAAGAAAAAGTGATTCAATTCAGTTGAGGTATATGATCATGATGAGGTGAACAGAAAGTCTACCTATTCAATTCAGAGTTCACTTGGTCACGTGGACTACTGGCACATTCTTTGTAAAAGTACAGAGCGGCTTCCTAACAGAGGTGTGGGTAGCAATAAGCTTATGTAAACTTCCATAACAATTTTAATGTAATAGAATAAAAAACACAAAGTGTATAATAACTTTCTATTTAAATTCATTCTTAACAATGCAGTTTCTTGTGAACTTTTGGGTTCTGAATTTAACTACTTTTGTCAAGCTTTTAAAAAATTATTATGGTAACCAACTAGCACCGTTATTACGTTAAAGGAAGGAACTGTGTTTGGGGGAAAAATACTTGATAACCCATTTGGGATGAAATGTGAGAGATTTTGAAAATCATAGTTCCAGCAAAAGATTAAAGTGTTCAGTATGATAAGATGAAGAGTTTATTTTGATCTGTAAGGCATTGGATTAGAGGTTCAAGGTAATCCTTGAGAACTATTCTAGATCTCAGAGGATAAGGAGGTCTTAGCAGACATCTGAGTTACCATTTTATGTAAATATAGTTTCAGAGTCATTGATATTTAGGATTTTTTTAAAAGTTTATTTATTTTGAGAAAGAGAGAGAGTGCAAGTGAGGGAGGGGCAGTGAGAGAGGAAAGAGAATCCTTCACAGTTTGTGGTTCAAACCCACAAACTGTGAGATCATGACTTGAGCCAAAGTTGGATGCCTGACTGAGCCATGCAGGAGCCCCGATATTTAGAATTTTATAACAACGTTGTTGAGAAACAGCTGAGAAATATATAGTTTTAAGACCGTGATTTTAATTTTTCAGAGAATATGTGCCATTTATTTTCCCCAAAGCTAGTGAAGTTTTGCTGTGATCTGGTGTCAGCAGCACAGATGAAACCGGTATGAGTACCTTCAGTTGATGTTCGTAACCAGACAGGTAATTTTGTAAATACTCAATACATAATGAGAGTGAGAAGTAATGTCTGTGCGAGTGTCTGTTTGCAGAAGAGATTCTCCTCAGGGGCATGTTAGTTACTTTTGAGAACCATTTGCTGTTGTTCCTCTTGGATGATGGCCTTTCATATTTTGTTAACTCTCTAGCTAACTTTCTTTGAATTATTTTTTTTTTAATAAGTCACAGTGATGCATTACATATGCTAATTTCTTTTTTTTAATATTTATTTTTAATTTTTTAGAGAGAGAGAGAGTGGGAGCAGGGGAAGGACAGAGAGAGGGAGACACAGGATCTGAAGCAGGGTCCAGGCTCCGAGCCATCAACACAGAGCCCGACACAGGGCTCAAACTCACAAACCATGAGATCATGAGCTGAGCCAAAGTCAAATGCTTAAGAGACTGAAACACCTAGCTGCCCCTACATATATTAATTTCTATGTTGCTCTCATTTCTTTCCTGTCTTTTTCAACTGATAGAGACAAAATGTGGTCATTTTTCCTCAGAAGTATGGCTTGATTTTATGTTAGGTGGCCGTGAACAATATGTGCTTAATTGAAATTACCTTATTTCTAAGGATTTCAAAGTTGCTTTGTCTTGTTGCCTTGGTATCTTTCAGACATACCTTTTCAGAGAAAGAGGTTATAAAGAATAAAGCTTACATGATAGAATCTGCCTCTACTTATAAATTCATTATCAGCTGATTCATAACTTAGTAACCTATATTATCCTTGTTGAAATAAATACCATTTCCGTTCTAGCTTTTTCTCTGAATACTTTTAATACATATACAGAGTTATATTGAAATATCTAGACCTGTTTTCTAACCACATACATTTCTTGAAATGCATAATCTTTAGGGCGAAGTCTTGAAAAGTGGCAACTTGAATCAGACAGGAACACCATCAGGTGAAGGTCCTACATCAAACCAGTATCGATTCTATAACTTAAATGAAGGTATGCCTGATTTAAATATTTAGGCCATGTTAGAGCTGGAACTTTTAGTTCAGTCTGTTTTTCGGATGAAAGAAAATCTAAATTATTGTTGGAGCACTGAAATGACTCGTTCAAGATAATACTGATAAGTTTGGGGCTGAACTGGTAGTAAAAGTTGCAACTTCCTTTTCTGTCTCTCTTTTTGTTTTGTTCTATCAATCTAAGTTTCTCAAAGGAAAGATGTGGAGGAAATGAAGTGTTTATGGTAGGGAAGATATGGGACTGGGTTCACGTGGGAGCCTGGGAGGGAAGAAAAGTTGATAGGAGGCTACAGGAGAAGAGCAGCGATGGTCAGTGCCTACGCTTTGGAATATCCCTGCTCTATTCTGCAAAGCAGAAACATCAGCTGAATTGCTTGGGCACATTCACTTCTGTGAGATTGAGCCACTTCAATTCAATTCTTTTCTTATTGTAAAGAAGCCACAGCTCCATATATATTCGCCTAAAAGATGTGATTTAAAATCTTTGATTTTGAAAATTCAAAACCATGAATTTGATTTTTAGTGATGCCTTTTGTTGTTATTTCGATCCCCCTCCAAAGTGCTGCAACATAGCATAAGAAAAATCAAGTGACATTTTTGTTCTTGGTATTGTTCTAGGTAAAGATATTTTTTCAACAATCTTTGGGATACCTGGGAATACCCTAAATTGTTGAAAAACCCTGGTTGGGAATTCCCACTTTGGAAACAGATTGCCATGGTTACTGCACTTTATGCTGTGATTAATACCTCTTTGAGTCGTGTGTGTGTGTGTGTGTGTGTGTGTGTGTGTGTGTGTGTAGATTTAGACATCTGTTTATGTTCTAGTTTGGTTCACATGTTAGATTTTTTTTCCTATCAGAGAAATAACAATTTCTTCAGCATCTTAAAAACAAGATTGTTTACATTCTTTAATGGATATTTGCTGCACAGAATCATTTATCGTGAGCAGTGAAATACTCAGAAAATGAAACTTGTTATAAAAGGTAACTGCTGGTTTTACATTGCTTACTTGAAATTGTGTTTGCACTAGTTTATCATTTAGTATGGAAAGAACAATGCATACATTAGAAATGAGAATTCTGCATCCTGTCTTTTTCTTATATACTTCAAATAACGTGTGCAACTAGACCAGGTATCTGTACAGGTTGTGTGGAATGTCGTTACAGATGTGTCAGGCATGCCTCTTTTACAAATCCTTTAATGCACTCGTGGTTGCTCAGAGTGGTTATAGACCTAAGCTGCTTCATGCTTTATAGCAGGAAACATTCAGTCCCGCAAACACTGAACATTCCCAAGTCAATAAGCTTGTTTACAGCAGGATTTGTGCACTGTCCCCAACTATCCTTCTTCTGTGATAAAGTCTCTGTACACAATTGTTTGGTTGGTTTTATTTCTTGTTACTCACAAAATATGCCAGCAGAGAAACAAACTTAAGAAAAATTCAACTAGAGCTCTTTAGATAGCCATAAAATTTCAAGAACTGAAGCCTTTCCTACGGAGGTGACATATGTTCAGAATACTCTGGAATGGTTAGTCTAGATCAAGAAAGAGACAGTTAATGAGTAACAGCAAAAGCAAAACCACCTCCAACAAGGAAAAATACTTTTAAATATTTCCAAAGTGAGATTGTTTTAAAATACATACATGTGAGGATTGAGAGTATTTGTTTTATTGTGGGTTCTTGTTACATGTAATAGCAAGTTTAGAGAGCACTAGTTGTTAGGGGAAAAATGTGTGTGTGTGTGTGTGTGTGTGTGTGTGTGTGTGAGTATGAAGATCATTTGGATATTCCTATAGTGGTACCTGATGCCCTTGGTTAATGCACAGTCCTAAAAAATATCTGAATGTGATCTGTGTAAAACATCTGTCATGCCTAATGATCACCTGGTTTGATTCATTTACCCTGATAGTCTGCTCGGTGGCTATTTGTTTTCTTAGTAATCTGTGTTCCCTTCTGAAATGGAGCCTTGGTCAAATGTGTCTATATACTATAACCTGTCCTTCAGATAGTTTTAGACCTATATTCTTTTAGTATTCTCATTTGGTTAACATGCTAGGGCTCTTCCTATCAGCCAGATAAATCAAAATGTCTCTAGTGTCTTAAAACAAGATTGCTTATTTAATCTCATGATTATTTGCTGTGAAGGGTCATTTTAAGTGAGGGGAGAAATACTCAGAAAACTTAACTGGATATAGAGGTAACTGCTAGTTCCACAGTTCTTGTCTGAAACCGTGTTTCCATTTTTTTTAAATCATTTAGAACCACGTGACCCCTCAAGGAAGTTGTCAAGGTGAGATGTGGAAAAGGAATAAGTCCTGAAGTTAGGGGTGAAAGAGTGATGTTTTGTTGGTCAACCTTAACTACAGATCTTTGAAAATATAAAATCGCCAGAGTTACTTTTTAGAAAGTTTCTATTTATAGTATTTTCACTTTTTTTCTTTTTAAAGATGAATTGAGCTTTTTTAAAAAGTACATATTGATATCAAGGAGGGCACACACTCTTCAAGGGCATTAACATTTGAAGATGAGCTATAGTCCTGCATGATGTATGTCAAGATAAGAATAAATGGAAATTTTTCTGTAGAGACCACCATGTGAAGTGTGTGTGAACGTCCCGTCTCTGGTGTTACAGTTTTAAGTGACTACAGTTTTTTTTTGTCAGTTAAGTCCTGATTTTTGGCATAATTTAGTAGGAGAAAGAGTGCCTTTGTAGAGGCTTGGCTTTTCTTAAATCCTCCACAGAATGGTAAGTTGTGGGGTGAGTACACATCACGCTATCAAAAGGCCATCTGAAATGTCCTTGTTCCTGTGTGAGTGTGATTCCAGAAGGGGCTTTCAAAAAATACATGTTGAATAGAAGATCATCTTTTCTTATTTCTTCCTTCTGGATTTTTCTTTAACACTTTGTTCATATCTCTACTATAACATCTGCCTGATTATATTTTAAAGGTATAACCATCCTTCCTTATTAGATGTTTCTGCTACCTTTCAAACATGCCTTGTTTATTTTTCTATTGTTGGTGATGGCATAGCACCTGACAGGTAGTAGGTGCGTGGTATAAATGTGGGTATGTGAATGATTAATTGACCACCTCCTGTTGACACCCCCACCTGTCCCAAGAGAAGGACCAATGTTATGATATGGCCTCAGCTCTAATTCAAGAAATGAAACTTCCTTTCATTTCAGGGTGGAAATGAAGGGAGGAAGGAAAGATGCAAAGCTTATGGAAGTTAGATGGGGGGAAGGCACTGAGAATGCTCCTTGTCTCCTCACCGTTATTTAGCCTGTGCTCGCTTGACAACTTGTAAATTACATTATTTCTTTAACTTTGCGTAGGAGCAAAGGAATGCTGCATGGATAAGTGGAGGCAATACCTGGGCTTAATTTTCATGGGCAATTACGTTTACTTTGATGGATGGAGCAATGGATGCAGAACTGATAGAGGAAAGCCAGGGGCTTTTCTCTGCTCCACCAAATCACATATGACTAGAAATTGCAACCAGACAGCAATCTGCGAAGCAAGCAGTAGGGGCTCCACCGTCTGTGCCTGCTGTGGATGTCTGGCACCCAACAGTACCAGATTTGGTGCAAGTGGGGCTTCTGTTTAGGAAACTTTGCCAATTTTTTTTTCTTGAAAAGTGGATTCTGGCTTTGTTTCTGCATACTTGTGTAGGACTAAAAATGTCTCCTAATTGCAAATTTGTTTATTATAACCAAAGCCTTAGATGTGAGCTACTCTTTCTATAGGATACTGTAGTGCTGTGTGTGAACATTTGCAGCTGCTTTTGACAAAGTAAAATTATAACATTTTTCATTTTGATAGCTTTTAGGTCTAAATGTAGGTGCAATTCCTAAATTATCTGCCTTCCCCCATGCATGCTTTTAAGTAGTCAAATCATGGTAGTTTCTTTAAAATATTTTTCATTTTTTATTTTTTTTATTAAAAAATTTTTTTAATGTTTACTTTTGAGAGAGAGAGACAGAGGTGAGGGGGAGAGGGGAAGAGAGACAGAGACAGAGAATGTGAATCAGACTCCAGGCTCTGAGCTGTGAGCACAGAGCCTGACATGGGGCTCAGACCCCCAAACTGCAAGATCATGACCTGAGCCGAAGTTGGACGCTTAACCGACTGGGCCACCCAGGTGCCCTTATAAAATATTTTTTTAAATTAGTATCTTCTGTCTTTTTTATCTTTAGAAATATTTTCTTGTGTGAGAGTACCACTTCTTCTCAAATCATCCTGCTCCCTTGACTCTTTCCCTCTGACAAATTTCATGTCTTTCTGGGAGCTGTATTCTACCTTTATTTACTCCTCTTCATTTTGGTTTGAACATTGAAACTCAAGTGCTGAGTTTCCCTTCTTATTTCTTTTTTCTAATTTTTTTTTCACAACCCATGATGCTGTTAATTTGCTTGGGCAGATGTGACATTTTTCTCAGTGCCATCTTTCCCTGTTTTTTCTGTGTTTATTGTCTGATATTCATGCTCTTCAGAACTTTTTTTTGAAAATTAAGAAAATAAGTCTTTCCTAGGAGTGTAGTTCCTTGTATGTAATAAATAAATTCCTTTTATGTCAAAAATAAGAAGTGAACAATACTGTTTCTTCTGTGCACCCCCCCCCCCAATAGAGTGCACAGTACCAAAATCCACGCAGTTGTCCAAGTCCGAAATCCAGGAATTGTGCTAGATTTGCACTCATTCACGCACCCTCTCTTTCTGATAAAGCACCACATCTTCCCAAATAATCCTTGCTGCGTCACTGTCCTTCTTACCATGGTTCTTCCTACATGAGCTCACAGTTTACTGTCTGTGTTACTGCACAAGACTCCTAAATTGTCTGCCTTCCTCAAGTTTCTGCCCATTGGCCACTCTCCCTGTTTCATTTCAGACTTGTCTGTGTATCTTTCTTAATGTCAAAGCTGAGTAGTCATTCTCCTGCTTAAATCCTCTGCTGGGTTCTGAGAGCTTCCAGGCTCTGAAGTTCAAGCTCATTAGTGTGGTATACACGGCTCTTCATGACCTAGCCTTTTCCTCTCTGGTCACTTTCCCAAAATACCGCATACTCAGACTATAATGAACTAGTTTTAGTCATTTATGTTGTGGTATACCATTGCGATTTTCCATGTGTCATGGCTTTACCCTCGAGTCCCTCTTCATCTCCTTCCCTTTTATGTAACTGTTTTTTTTTTCCCTAGCTCCTCGACACTGGGCATTGTTATAACCTCCCAAGTGTCTAATGTGAATGCCTCTTCCCTGTGTTGGGCACATCTCCTTCCTGGCACTTATCATCCCCTATTAGTGTTTTTTAATTCACTGTCCCTTGATAGTGGGCAGAGAGTCTCTGGGGTCTATTGTAGTACAGCCTGAAATGGATGAGTCCATGGATAAATGAGCCTAAGAAATAGTTTAATTGTTCTTCTTTCCATATTTTCATTTAATCAAGCCTTGCCTCATTGGGTTAATTTTAAATCCTGATGAGGGTATCAAATTTAAGCAATTGTAACCTTAAATGTTGGATCTTAGCATATTATCAAGACTGATATTGTTGACCCTACATTCAGATGCATAGTCAGACAAGCAGAATAAAAGATTTAGCCCATAAACTCCAGTGACTTCATGGAAAGAGTTTAGAGAAGAACAAAGGAGCCCTTCATTTAACTAACAGGTGCTTCTGCTATGTATTCCTATTTCTTGTTGTTATTGGTTAAGATATGTTAACTTTTTAAAGGTTAATGTGATGGTGCTAGGCCCTCTCTGGGGCATGATTGATCAGTTTAAATGTAATCTACTTTGACTGATACATAAAATCATAGTGTTGTAAAAATTCAACAATAGTTAGGATCTTTTAAAAAATCATCAAAGTATGACAATATTCATGATATACTGATAATCTTTGAGATTATACATTTTAGTTTTGAGGCAGAGCCTGTTTTAATGACACTGTTTAGAAATCTCTTGAGTTTATAAAAGAAGATATAATAGAAAGAGGCTATTTTATCAGCTATAAAGTGAGAGTCCTTGCTGGGGTCTTTGACTATGAAAAGGAGTTGTGTATTTGAGTGCCTTTCTCATTATTTTGAGTATGGAAGGACCATAGTTCACCCTGTTGGGTTTGTGAAAGGATAAGTGAAGAGGACAGAGAAAATAGCTGGCCAGGGCTTGGGTCTTATCTGCCTCAGGTAAGCAGGGCAAGAACAATTCTGTGGAACAAGAGGAAGTTTGTCATGAATTTGTGGAACTTAAAACAACAACAACACCATTTTCACTTTCTGTCTGGTTCTTTTTGCTTACTACCCTCTTTTTAAACTGCTTTTCATGAATGAAAAGATCTATAAACACAGTGTCCTAGTATCATCTTAGGAGCACTGTGTGCTGTGTCCTCCAAGTATACTTTCAGACGAGATCGGGCGCGTTCAGGGTGGTATGGCCGTAGACTATACTTTCATACTTTAATTAACCACCTATGTCATAGGCATTGTCTCAAATTTAGAGATAGTGAAACCATGACTTGGAGTAAATGAACGTGCAATGCAGATTCATAGTTACAGATAATTTTAAACAGAAATGACCCATAAAGATCATGTAGTCTCTCTTGTCATACAGATGAGGAAACAGACCTAGGAAGGTTCAAGGAGTTTCCCAAAGACATATAGTTAGTGGTCAAGCAGGGGCTAAAACTCATTCTTCCTGGATTTTATTCAGTATTTGCTTGGTCATTATTCTCCATAGAACTTTATCTACTCCTTGTGAATTGGTAATCATTATATTGTCTCTCTCATATCTGTATCTATATCTATATCTGTATCTATATATGTGTGTATATATCCATATATATACATATATATAAAGAATAGAGGTATAAAGGTTAAGAATATAAATTCTATAGTTACTCAAGTGTAAAATGTGGAGAGAAAACCTAGTGGAAGAGATGGAACTGTTTTTTTTCTGCTTGAATAGTATCTTTAGGCCAAAACCAATGGCATGTTCAGAGAGAATGTACAAAATTGCTTTAGTAACTCAATTTCAGGAGAGTTTGACCTTGTCAGAAAGATCTGCTGTATCTGCATGAGAAATATTAAGGAGTCCAGGAGGAAGATGATGTGTTCAGGATTCTCCTCCACTGCATTGGAGTATCTGAGCAGCTGAAGGGAGAAACTTCCATTTGTCTTTTGAGTGACAAGTCTGTTAATTAATATTGTCAGGTAGAAGATGCTTTCCAAGAGTTTGATCCTTAGCACTTCACCACCAAAATACTCTAAAGTGCTGAGTTTTAAGCAAATTACTTTTGATTATGGTTTTGAGATGAAAGGATGGCAACATTTTTACAAACCAAATACTAATTAGTGTTACTAAAGATTTATAGCACTTATTTATAGAGAATCTTTGTGATCATGTGAAGGAATATGCGTATTGCTACTGGCTGTATGGCCTTGAAAAAAGTAATTTCCTTGTATTTTCCTTTGTAGAATAGAGATAATACTCTCCACTTCACTGGATTAAATTTGGTGCATATCAAAAAGGCTTGTAAATCGCAGTACTCTAGATCAGGGATTGGCCAGCTTTTTCTGTAAAGGGCCAGATAGTAGCTATTTGATGCTTTGTGGGACAGAGGTTTCTGCTGTCCCACTCCACTGTGCCATTATAGTGTGAAAGGAGCCCTGGACAGTACATAAATTACTGTGGCCATATTCCAATAAACCTCAAAAATGGAATTTCATGTAATACATATCATGAAATCTTTTTTAAAAGTTTTGTATTCCTTTTTTAAAATTTTTTAACGTTTATTTATTTTGAGAGAGAGAGAGACAGAGTGTGAGCAGGGGAAGGGCAGAGAGAGAGGGAGACGACACAGAATTTGAAGCAGGCTCCAGGCTCTGAGCTGCCAGCACAGAGCCTGATGCAGGGCTTGAACCCGTGAGTGAGATCATAACTTGAGCCGAAGTCGGACGCTCAACCGACTGAGCCACCCAGGTGCCCCATGAAATCTTTTGATGTTTCCCTGTGTTCCCGCCCCGCAACCATTTCCAAATGTAAAAACCAGTCTTAACCCACAGGCTGTATAAAAAGATGTGGATTTGGCCCCTGGCCTGCAGTTTGCCAGTCTTTCTCTAGGTGATTGTTTGATTATAAAATAGTTCTAAATTTGGAAGAATTAAGGTATGGTAGCAGTGTTGGAGGATTCCACACACCAAGCCATTTAGATGATTGACTCCTAGGTCTTCCCGTGACTCGGAGAACATGTCTTTGCACGTGTTCCCAGGTAAAGTCTGCGAATTCTCACAGTCACAGAAAATTTTGCATTACTTGCCTGCTTCGCAGTTAGGCAGAACGTCTCAAATAGTGAAAGTAGCACACAGCCCCCCCACAACTCCTAGAGTTGCATTGAATCAGATAAGTGGTGTCAGCATTTCTGTTCAAAAACAAATTTTTCAAAGTTTTGTGGTCTCAGCACTTTTCCAGGCACAGCAGATTGGATCTTGGCACACAGATTCCCAGTCTCAATGTCAAACGCTCATCTTTTTATTTTTGCTAGTTATATTTCAGAGCCAATCTCTATATTACAGAAACACATTGAAAATGGCATGCTCATTGAAATCAAAACAAAGAGGAAAAATACGTGCTTATTTTATTTGTTTATTTGCAACTGTTGGCCAAATAGGTTTATCTTTAAAGAATTGTTGCAACTTAAAAATATTTGCCCTTGGATGTTGTATTTTATACAGCTATTATACAGTTTTACACAGTTAGTTGGAATGAAGAGATTTCCATCACATGGATGGTTTTGTAAACTGTCTTATTACATGGGTGACAATTGTGGCCACCACAACTGTTATTTAAGAGAAGTACAGATGACTGAGGAGAAATCACAAAATGGCAACATTGATGATCATACCTATTTCACTGCCTTTATTTGAAAGATAATAGTGACAAAGTCTGAAACAGGATTTGGGGATTACTGCACATGTAATGTAGTCTTCATTTGTAGGCTATAGAGCACTGTCAATGTGGAGCCCCAATTCTTTTTCTAAAGGTTCTAATGAATTGTTTGCCTTGAAAAAGGTCTGGTTGGTACAAATTAGAGGCTACAGCTTTGCAATCACCTATTAATAGGTGTCTGCCTAAGTAAATATAAGAAATAACAAACTTTTATGTACTCAATTTAAATGAAAGATACTAAAAGAAGACATTAGCAGAAAAGTGTTACAAGATCAAGACTTTTTAAAGAGGTCAACAACCAGTTGTTAGCAACTAGTCTTAAGGTCCTAGAATTTCAGTGGAAGAGAAATAACAGGCTGCTACTTTGATGGCAAGTGAAACTTTATAAGGCAAATTCTGGCATATAACTTATGAAACAAAATTTCACAGGCTTTAAAAATTGATTTTAGTAGATCTAAAAAAAGGTCTGGAAATCTATTTATTGAAGTGTAATTAATATACAATGTTATATTAGTTTCAGGTGTACAACATATTGAGTCATTAATTCTCTATATTACACAGTGCTCACCATGGTAAGTGTAGCCACTATCTGTCACTGAGCAGTGTTATTACAATGGCATATTATATTCTCTATGCTGTGCTTTTCATCTCCGTGACTTATTTTATAATTGGGAGTTTGTACCTCTTAATCCCCTTTATCTCTTTCATCCATCATGTCACCTACTGCCTGTCTGGCAACTGTCAGTTGGTTTCTCTGTATTTTGGAGTCTGTTTATTTGTATTTTTTTTTTTTTTTTTTAGATTCCTCACGTAAGTATTTGTTTTTGTTTGGCTTATTTTATTTAGATAATGTTCTCTAAGTCTCATTCTTTTTTATGTCTGAGTAATACTCCTCTGTATGTATATGTTTTCTCTCTCTCTCTCTCTCTCTCACCACATCTTCTTTATCCATTCATCTGTGGATGGACACTTGGGTTGCTTTCATATCTGGGCTATTATAAATACTGCTGTAATAAGCATATCAGTGTATATATCTTTTCAAATTAGTGTTGTCATTTTATTTGGGTAAGTACCCAGTGGTGGAATTACTGGATCATATGGTATTTCTGTTTTTAATTTTTTGAGGAACCTGCATACTGTTTTCCATAGTGGCTGTATCCACTTACATTCCCACCAACAGTGCACAAGTGTTCTCTTTTCTCCACATCCCCGCCAACACTTGCTATTTCTTGTCCTTCTGATTCTAGCCATTCTGACAGGTGTAAAGTGATATCTCACTGAATTTTTATGTGCATTTCCCTGATTATTAGTGAGTTGAACATCTTTTCATGTGTCTGTTGGCCATTTGTAGGTCTCATTTGGAAAAAAAAGTCTATTCAGGTCTTCTGCTCATATTAATTGCATTTTTTGATGTTGAGTTGTTTAAGTCCTTTATATATTTTGAATATTGATTCCTTATTTTTGCAAATATCTTCTCCCATTCAGTAGATTGTCTTTTTGTTCTTTGATGGTTTACTTTGCTGTGCGAAAGCTTTTTATTTAGTTTATTTTTGCTTTTGTTTCCTTTGCCCCAGGAGACATATTAGAAAAATGTTGCTAAGGCCATTGTCAAAAAAATATATATTTTTAGAAGGCTCCACTAGTGTCTTGGGTTCCAGGGACCAGAATTTAGGTGGGTAATAATACATAGGTGTCCTGGGGAGTGTTTTAGGGAATAATACCAGTTGGAGAGAGAAGCATGCCTGGAGAAGAGGAAAACTAACCTCGAAGTAGTTTGTAGTGCAAGTCGCACCTGGTTCTAAGGAACCCGGAAGCTGCCATGGCTCTTGAGGCATGGAAGACTGTAGCCTTGCTTTGACCAATCACTGGATGCAGGCCATCCCAAGAGGGCTTGGAGGTGGCGGCAAAAACCTGAGTGAGGCAGCTCTCTTCAACAGAGGGTAGTTCCCAGAGAGGGTCTCACTATGCGTTCAACCAGTTAACACTCCTGGTAACCAGAAGTATAAACACTTTAGTCCCAGAGGTATTTCTGGGCAGCGCCCAAAGGCATCCACTGTGACAGATGTTTCTTATGATTGAAAAATGACCTGAGAGCAAGTGTATGGACAGCAGAGCCAGCAAGGGCATTCAACTATTTCTAAAATATGTACTGAGTGTTTACACAGAGTGTGTACACAGATAGAAACAAGGAGCTTACTATCTAGTTGGAGACAGGCATGTAAAGAAATCATTAAAGCATAGTTGCTAAAATAGGGTTATGTGTGAGTTTCAAGACGGTTTTAAAAGCATTAGTTCACAAAAGTGTTTTTATGCAGTTTATTTTTCCATTTTTTTTAAAGTTATTTATTTTCAGAGAGAGGCTGCATGAGCAGGGGAGGGGGGGGGAAGAGAGGGAGGGAGAGAGAGAGAGAGAGAGAGAGAGAGAGAGAGAGAGAGAGAGAGAGAGAATGAATCCCAAACAGCACAGAGCTTGATGTGAGGCTTGAACTCATGAAACTGTGAAATCATGGCCTGAGCCAAAACCCAGAGTCAGACGTTCAACCTATTGAGCCACCCAAGCTATGTGGCTTGTTGTTATTTGATTGATTACACCTTCCAAATCTGAGCCATTTCAAATTTCTTTTCCTTTGCAGATGTTTCCATGTCTTCTAATTGCTTATCATACTGTGATGAGGCAACCAGAATCTTTAAAAAACAAATACTCTGCTCTCCTGCAATCAATTTGCCAAAAATTAAACCAAATGTATGAAGTGCCAAATAGGAAAAACTCTTGGTATATACTGTGCATAGATTCTGATACCCTCTCTCAATTATTCCAAATTGATGACCATAATCACATCATATATTGTCCTTTGTAAAATGCATTAAGTTAGAACCAAAAAATTTATTACTCTTTTAGATCCTTTATGACCCTTTAACTAATTTAATTAGTATTCCTACTTTCTGCCTAAAACTTGATACCTTGGATTGCATCATATATTTTTCGCTTTTCATCCAAGTATTAGTAATTTTCAGGGGACTTTTCTGCAGAATTATCATGAATATGATGACAAGCAAAAAGAAAAAAAACAAAACCCAACAAAATTGAAAGTAAAACAAAAAAATGAAAAACTAAAAACAACCAAGAAGGTCCATCAGTGTGAGAAAGCTGGGATGTTAGCTATTGTCATCAAAGGATTCACTGTTACATGTGAAGTTCATAGCTCACACAGTTGATGTTTATGCCTCACAAACATTACTGTTACAAGTCATAGATGTGTTTGGGTCATTCACCAGGATATCAAAATGGTGAAAGGCAAATGTCAACACACTGTATACTAATTTTTTAAATTCCATTGGTGGATTTTTATTCATGATCTTCATTTCTGAAAACCCTAGGGTCATAAAACAATGGGTTATTTAAATACCTCTTACCATACATATTTCAGGTCTGTGAAAAAAAAATTTTTTTTTTGTGAGAGAAAACTAGGAGAGATGAAGATAATTTGTTTTACCTCTAAATTCTGTGGAGAATCATAGAATTATAGGAAGCTTTGGGATTCATTTGATCCTGGGGTTTTCTTTTTTATTTAAATTCTTTTTTAACATTTTTCAATTGTTTTTGAGAGACAGAGCACGAGTTGGGGAGGGCCAGAGAGGGAGACACAGAATCAGAAGCAGGCTCCAGGCTCTGAGCTATTAACACAGAGGCTGATGCAGGGCTCCAACCCATGAACTATGAGATCATGACTTGAACTGAAGTTGGATGTTTAACCGACTGAGCCACCCAGGTATCTCTGGGGTTTTCAGTTTTAAGGTAATAAAGTCTTAATTTATAAAAGGAACATTGATAAAGTGGTTAAGTTTTAATTTTTGGTGTACACTTATTTATACACATGTGCACGTGACAATGGTGTTGAAGCAGTTCACTTTCAGTGGTCTATTTTAGGCAAAGGTGAGGAGTAACGGTATTGACATAAGTAAATACTGAGGTAGAAGTCAGGAATTTAAAACTTTAAAACAAACTTTTTCAATTTTAGGCTGCTTTGCAAGAAGGTCATGTTAAAAATAAGTGTATTTTCTACCTTTAGAAAATAACGTATTATACACACTCACGTGTAGGTGTTGTTTGCTTTGGCAAATACTTATAGGTGAGACTATAATTTGGAAAGAGAAGAACATGATGATATTGGACAAAATAACATCACAAAAATATACCTTTGGAAAATAATTTTCTAAAATATCAGAAACCAGATACTTCTTTCTAAATATACCACTGAATGTAAACAGGCTTTTGCCAATCTCTAGCATACACAGGTTTGGAAAACTTGGTAGTCTTCATCAATACTCCCCTCTTATCAATGAGGTAGGAGGTCCGGAAAATTTTTTTTGCTAGAGAGGTTTTTTTTGGTATATTTATTTATGCCCTAATCTTTCCCCTCCCCTCCCCTCCCCTCCCCTCCCCTCCCCTCCCCTCCTCTCCTCTCCTCTTCCTCAGCCATGAAAATGAATGAAATCTTGCCATTTCCCCCAGTCTTTTCTAAAATGTATTTAAGGCACTTTATCTGAATATGTATAATATAAGAAGGTAGCATAAATAAGGAAATCGGGACAAAGTAATGTTTTAAAAATGGAGAAAGAGCTTTGAGTGAAGTTAGTACAAACTGTGTGTGAGGTTCTCATCATTTGCTGAATGAGGGTCACAAATTTGTCTAAGTATTCTGATGTCTAACTCTGAGAGAAAAAAGTTATTTCAGTGTTCTCAGTAGTAAAGTACAATTAAGCCAGTTACTCTGGGAAAGCCCAACTCTCTTTTGAAGACAGACCAGAGAGAATTTTCCCTTTTGTCATCAGAAAGAGACTCTGTAGAGTATAGGGTGCATCATGGGATCATAAAGCTGTAACTTTTAATATCTCTTGAGTAGTCAGGTGACTTCAGGCCAAAGAGAAATATAGTCAAAACTATTTTACTAGAAGGAAAAAGCAGTCAGTCCAGGAACAACTTTCCTGTGGTTTGAGTAATCTGAAATTGGGTTTCAGTTATCCAGGAATGGAGATCACAGACTTTAGGCAAATATCAATAATTACAATTTCTTTAAGATTCTGATAATTGTTGAGGAGGTAGTGAAATCAAGTTTCTGCTCCCTGTATTTCTTGACAGGTCCCTGGAGAATATCTCTTAATGTGTTGTCAGTGGGTTTGGACCCACATGCCTTTGTCATTTGATAAGCTGGGGACAATCATGACATATAAAAAATGGACATCTAATGGGGTCCCCTCTGTCTTCTGTAAGTGTATGTGTATATGCATATATACACACAGATAATTATATTTATATGCATACATAAACATATATATGTATTTAAGAAAGTGTTGAATAAATCTGGGATTTCAAATCCATGGGGAAGGATGGGGCGCCTGGGTGGCTCAGTTGGTTAAATGTCCGACTTCAGCTCAGGTCATGATTTTGCAGTTGGTGGGTTCAAGCCCCGCGTCGGGCTTTGTGCTGACAGCTCAGATCCTGTGTCTCCCTCTCTCTCTGCCACCCCTGCTCTCTCTCTCTCTCTCTCTCTCTCTCTCTCTCTCTCTCTCTCTCAAAAATAAACAAACATTAAAAAATAAAAAAAAAATCCATGGGGAAAGAGATGCTGGCTAACAGGTGGGTTTGAGAAATTTGCTCTCAATTTTGGCCAGAAATAAAGGTAGATTTTTAGCTTGCTAGATATCTAAAATGCAGGTGGATTAAAAATTCATGTAATAAAATTATAAATGTTAGAGGAAATATAGAAAATTTTATAATCTTGCAAAGGGGAAAGATTCTCCAAGCAAACATGAAGTCTAGATACCATAAAAGAATAACATGAAATATTTATGCAAAATCATAAGCAAACTTTGGTAAGGAACAAACTATAGGAAACATTTAAAAATCATTGTAAATAAAATTAGAAGTGACTCTGAAAATGTATTTTAAACATTTTAACCAAAAATGACTGTTACTTTTTAAAGAATGTTGATACATTAATATAGAGGGAAACAACAAAATGGAAAAATCAGTAAAGCGTTTTTTTCTCTTTTTGAATTCAAAGAATTTGAAACAACTATTTTTCTCATTTCAAGGGTAGGATTTTTCAGAGTTTCACTGAATTATACTAAATGCTGAAGATGTAGAGAAAGAATCCTCACATTTTTGGAAAGCAGTTTGGCAACTATGTATCATGAAAATTCAACATTACATACAGGCTGACCTTACAAATATTCATAGAGAAATTGTGCCTAGAAATAAACCAGTGATAAATACAAAGATGTATAGTCAGAGGGTGTTTACTGGAACATTATTCTTATACCAGATTTCTGAGAAAAGCCCACATGTCCAGCTGAAGAGCAATGGTTAAACGATGATTTAATAATTCATGGAGATGCTGTGAAGCTATAAAAATTGTGTTTTCAAAGACTAATGCTGGAGGGGGCTGCCTGGGTGGCTTAGTCGGTTGAGAATCTGACTCTTGATTTTGGCTCAGGCCATGATCTCACAGTTTGTGGGAACTGAGCTCTGTGATAGGTCTATACTGACATCATGGAGCCAGCCTGGGATTCTCTCTCTCCGTCTCTTTCTGCTCCCCCTCCACTCTTGTGTGTGCGTACACGCTCGCGCACGCTCTCTCTCTCAAAAATAAATAAATGAACTTAAAAAACCCCTCAAAACTAATGATATAGGAAAACCCATACTACAAAGTGACATGAAAAAAGTAGGATAAAAAATTAAGATCTATATATTTTGAAAAAAGTTTCTATTTTATACATAGATGAGAGCCATAAATATACAAATCAAATAGAAATTAATATTTCAGCATTATATAGGATCTCTATTTAGATTTTTCAGTAATTTTGAAATTTTTAATAAGTATGTAATAGTAACATTTTTAAAATATTTATTAAAAAAAATTTTTTAACATTTATTTATTTTTGAGAGACAGAGACAAACAGTGTGATCAGGGGAGGGGCAGAGAGAGAGAGGGAGACACAGAATCCGAAGCAGGCTCCAGGCTCTGAGCTGTCAGCACAGAGCCCGACGCGGGGCTCGAACCCACAAACCGTGAGATCATGACCTGAGCCGAAGTCGGACGCTTAACTGACTGAGCCACCCAGGTGCCACTTAAAATATCTAAACAAAACATAACCCTGTTAACTTAGATATAGTAAACAAACTTACAGTATTTTCCAATGGGAGAAAAGCATACAGGTGCTTATGGAAATTCAGACCTAAGATGCAGTTTGAAACTTTTCAGGCTCCAATTCAAAATGCAGTTGCAATGTTCAATAAAATCAGGGTACTAGCAAGCAGTACAATAGTAGAGGTCCTATCTGAACTAGAGCGCCATCACTTTATTTATGAGACCTGCAACCTCTCTTGTGCTGGGGGAACGATGCTTCTGTCACAGTGATTTTGTGAAGAGTCACTGTGATCCATCTAGAACTTGGTAGGTGCTTGGTAATTTTAGCTCTTCATCCTCTTTTTCCTTCTCCTCTCGACACAGACCAGATGTAAAAACAGTAATTTCTTGTTCTTTCCCAGCACTTTTAAGGGATTGGAAGTTTTCCTACATAAAACCAGTGCCGTGTTCTTGCTGATAAGAGCAGGGCGCGGCAGCTAGAGAGTAATCACACATGAGCCTTTTCTTCTCTCATGTTCTGGGTTTTGCTTCAGTTTGGTGACTGTGTTCACAGCTGAAACTGGTGTGGGATTGATGGGCCGACATCATTACTGTATCAATTATTTCATGCAACCCCTGCTTCTCACTCTGGTTTGGATACTTTGCTCATTGGAATTTAATCATATTGGCAGAGGCAAATCAAGAGGTTTACACACAGCTTCAACACCTAAAATCTTGGGCCAGTTATTTTGGTTATCCTGTGGTCTAACGGCCACTCCAGATTCTGGAAACCTATACAAATGTAGAATGGGTATGTCAATTGCCTCTATTTTTGTCTACTTCTTTTTAAAAAATGTTTTATTTATTTATTTTTGAGAGAGAAAGAGAGAGAATATGAAAGAGAACAAAAAAAAAAAGTTGGAGAGTGACAGAGAGAGAGAGAGAGAGAGAGAGAGAGAAAGAAAATCTAAAGTAGGCTCCAGGCACAGAGCCTGACACAGGGCTTGAACCCAGGAACCGTGAGATCATGATGTGAGCTGAAGTCAGATGCTCAAGCAACTGAGCCACCCAGGTGTCCTTACTCTACTTTAAACCCTCTAAGAATCCTTAAGGTACAGCACCTGCAGGGATGAAACTGTGCCTGGTCTCATCTACAATAAGACAGAAGCATCATAAGAAAGTGTACTTTGAAATTTAGTCACATTCTTTCCCAGAGACTGTGGCTTTTGGTAGTGAGCTTATATACCTGGGAAGACTGGACTTACCTTGAAATTTGATTCCTGACCCCTGGAAAGATTTTGAAGAGTTTCGGCTCTTGAATTTCCTTCCACGTCCCATCTCCAGAAAAGCCCATGTTATTCTCTAAGTAGTAAAAGTTTACCAGCCAACTGATGGATGGAAAAACCCTGCTGGGTAGAAAGCAAACACAATTGCCACGCCCCTGCCCTACTTTTCACCATACCCCATTTCTTTTTTCTTTTTTTTATGTTTATTTTTGAGAGAAAGAGAGAGAGAGACAGCTTGAGCAGGGGAGGGTCAGAGAGGGGGGGAGATACAGAATCTGAAGACAGGCTCCAGGCTCTGAGCTATCTATCAGCACAGAAACTGGCATAGGGCTCGAACCCACTAACCACGAGATCATGACCTGAGCCGAAGCCGGATGCTCAAACGACTGAGCCACCCAGGCGCCCCACCACCATACCCCATTTCTAAGTGTGGATGCACCAGACCCTACAGTCAGTCTCCCAAAGAATGAGAGCTTTCCTGAGAGAGAATGGCTGCCTTTGGCAGATGTGAGCTTCTCGTTCAGACATCTATTCCTGCAGAGGCTGCAGAATCACTTGTGTCATTGGACACGGACTAGATGACCTTCATGATCCTTTTACCCAAAGAGAATCTAACATTTCCTCTTTTTCTTGCCTTTTCCCAACTCCAGCTATACCATGTCTTTGCCTAACCATCTTGTTAAATAAAATGGAAAAGAATATGAAAATTTGCTCCCATGCTATGGAATTCATGGAACAATTGAATGACTCATGGGACTGCACTGAGCAGGCTTACTTGGAGTTAGGCAGTTTTGAAGAACCCAGGAAACAGGAAAATATTCCTATCCCCCTGAGGCTAGCGTGTCAAAAAGAAGATGTTCAGTGACAACAGGAAAGAGAAAAGGAACTTCAGCATAAATATGCTCATTTGCTGCTGAAGAGAAAGGTATTAAAGTCAAAATGCTGAAGCATAGTTTAGATTCCGTCATGGGGTGAATTAATTGCTGGCAATAGCAAGTACGTATCCTACCCTCTTTTGGCTATCTGAGATAAAATAAATGACAATGACCTTAACTATAATTCTCTTAACTTGTAATCATATGACCCATGTAAGGAAATAATCATACTATATTTTAGAGGATTTCATTACCAGAATAGTTAAATAATAGATGTCATTTCTTTGAAACATGGAAACTTTTTAAAAAACTGCATCATAAATCTTAGGTATAAACCTTTGGTATTAATAGCTTCTTTTTCAGTCTAAAATCCACACTTGCTGAAATAACGATTGCATATTCAAAATGCTGTTCTGTCCAGTTTTCTCTGAATAGCACTGCCCCACTTAATTTCATTATGATCAAAGAGGCAGATAAATGTGTCCATTCACAAATGCTGCACCAGGACTGTTCTTGTGGGGTAGGAAAACTCTCACCTTAGATGCATACACCCTCATCTTCTCTTTCATGCTAAGCCTCTTTGGTTTCCATTTCTTTGTATTACCCTCCTTCTTTCCTGCTTTTGGCCACCTTATTATTGCTCTGAGGACCCAGTGAATAATGAGCTACTCTGTGACACTGGCAGAGGCCCATGGAGCTCCTTCACATATATATGCAGTGTGGAACACCTGGGCACAGGCTAATTGGAAATGGCATTCTGGAGACAATGCACTCAACCAGTCTTTTACTAAACTCTATTGGGGAGATGTCCCAGTCAGTTTCTAGGGACTGAGAGTGGTGTAGAAGAACAGGAATATTTAGATGTACTCATTTCTTTCAAGTGTTTATTTAAATTGTAGTTAGTTAACATATATGGTAAATTTGGTTTCAGGTGTAGAATTTAGTTGGTTCATCGCTTACATTACAACATCCAGTACTCATCACAACAAGTGCCCTCCTTAATACCCACCACCTATTTAGACCATCCTCTATCCACTTCCCTGCATCGACCCTCAGTTCTCTATCATTAGAGTCTCTTATGTTTTGCTTCCCTCTTTCATTTTTCATTCCCATATGTCTATCTGTTTTGTTTCTTAAATTCCACATGTATGAAATCATATGGTATTTGTCTTTCTTGGACTGACTTATTTCACTTAGCACAATGCCCTCTAGCTTCATCCACATCATTGCAAGTGGCAAGATTTCATTCTTTTTCACGCCTGAGTAGTATTCTACTGTATGTATACATACAATATCTTTTTTATCCATTTATCAATCAACAAACATTTGGGCTCTTTCTATAGTTTGGCTATTGTTGATAATACTGCTATAAACATTGGGGTGCATGTGCCCCTTTGATTCTGTATTATTGTATTCTTTGGGTAAATATCTAGTGGTGCAATTGCTGGGTCGTAGTATTATTTTTAATTTTTTGAGGAACCTCCATACTGTTTTTCAGAGTGGCTGCGCCGGTTTGCGTTCCCACCAACAGTGTCAGTGGGTTCCCTTTTCTCCTCATCCTCGCCAACATCTGTTGTTTCCTGTGTTGTTAGATGTACTTTAAACTCACAGGGCATAATGTGCTTTATCCACTTTCACCCTCCACATACCCACTAGTTACTTTTAAGGAAATTTTTCTAAGCCCAGAGTGGTTTATGACAAATCATATGTTTGCAGGTTTGGTGTCTGAAGAGTAGGTTTATTTAAGAGGCATATTTAGTGCTGGTGAAATCTACATTTACTATGCTTATCGAAACTTACATTAGAGCTTTACCTTTATAACAGGAAAACCACTGACTTCCCTTGATGTTCAAAGGTTGGAATTTGAGGTAATGCACATTAGTATTTTTGTACCTGGACAATATGGTTATACATGTGAATGGTTAACAAAAAATTATACTTTGATTTGTAAATAGGAACTCAAAATAATACTTTGTAGCCATTGCAAAAGGTTAGCACTGTAATTAGGCTATGTGCTTTGTATTTATTGGTTGCTTTTGTTTATTTAGTTCTTTGTGGTATAGCCTGTAGTTAAATGATGTTAAGTCTGTCCATTTGCAAACATATAGATGACTTTTTTTTTTTTAACTTCTCTAGCGTTTTAGCATTATGTAGGAACTGGTCTCCCACCCCATATCCCCTCAGTCCACAAAATGGCACATCCAGTTTTCCAGTAGATCAGGCTCACAATTTTATAGTCCTTTCTACTTTCTGTCACACCTCACATCCAATTCCCAAGAAGTTAGCTGGATACATCCAGAATTTGGCCACTTCTTACACCTTAATTGCTGCCATCCACCAACTTTTGCTTGGATTATTACAATAACCTCATATCTGATCTTTTTTGCACCTTTACACAGTGTACACATTGGCCAGAGTGAAATTTCTAAAGCTCTCGTCAAATCCTGTAACTCCTTTTCTGCTACCTTCCAATGATTTCCAGGTTAACTTGGTGCAAATTACCAACGTTCTCACCACAACCTGTACTGCCCTTTATCCTCTGGTCTCTTGTTACCCTCTGACCTCATTTCCTACAGGTCTTTCCAGCTCACTCTGCTCCTGACACTGGGACTTCCTTGCCTTTTCTGAGATACCCCAGGCTATTGCACTAAGGGCTTCTTGTGCCAGGAATGAGCTTCCTTTGGATATTTGCATATTACTTCAGGTTTCTGTTCAAGTACCACCTTCTCCATGAGGCCTTCCTCAACTAGCCTTCATGAACTAGAATCCTGTACTCCATACTTGGCAGTCCATACTTCCTTATCCTGCTCTACTCTGTTTAGCTCCATTTAGTAGAGATGTTTTGATCTGAAATACATAGAGCAGTGGCCACTACATAGTAGCTGCTCCATGACTGTTTTTTGAATGAGTTCATGTCTAATAATTCTGTCATGGGGTAGTAGACCAAACCTTGAACAGGCAGCCAAAAAAACTTAGGTCAGTGTAGATCTGCCATCATCCAGGGTATATATCCCTTTGCAGGTGCGTAACTTTTCTGTATCTCAGATTCCTAAGTACTGAAACATAGTAGATTGAATTAGAAAGTTTCAAAGGCTCCTTTTGAATAAAATACCCTATGTGAAGTGAACACTTATTATCCCACTTGTATATTCGTTGTATATTTTCTATACAAGGGCACTTCTCATTAATAGATAACCACTGTAGATGAACAAGCAGTCACCATTTGTCATACAGATACTGCTCCCTCTCGCACAATATCACTCTGTAACACAATCCTCAGTTTCTGTTAATTCCTTACCTCTTAGACCCATTGCAAATAAAAAGTGAAACATTTTGAATAGATTTGACAGGTACCTGGTTTGGGTTCTGTCTCTCCTCTGTGGCAAATATCACTGATTATTAAACTATTTTCCTTTAGGTAGGACTATTCCAAAGAATCCTCTTAATCTTCCAGGAGAGAGCACATTTATTAGAGTTTACATTGGGAGTAACCTGTTATTAATCCCACTTTTGGAGTAGTCAGTTTAGAAGTCAGTTGAGACCAAGGGGATTTGATATGCTTTCCCCAACCTTTTTCTCTTACGTCCTTCCAGTCATCCTTCCAAACTCAGTGTAGATGCCACTTTTCCTGGGAATTTTTCTCCAAATCTAAGGCTGTGCTAGGTGCTTCCTCTGATGTCATTACTTCTCAATTATCATACTTCTATTATAATCACTTTTAATATTAACTTGTCTACATTTCCTACCTGACTTCTCTGAAAGCTCGAACATGTCTCTTCTGCTCTTCACTGCATATCTAGCCTAGCACTTAGTAGGGATGCAGCAGGTATTTGCTAAATGAATAATGAAGGAATGTGTGACTAACTCGAAGGACAGAATCCCTGGCACTGCTGGCCTACCTAGCATATCTCTTTTGGGTAAGGTTATCTTCCGCATGTAATAAAAATGTATCTCTGTTTTGGTTAAATTGCCAAAATTCCAACATCTATCAGAGTTTTGGGGTTATATCAGTCTTATAGAATAATGTCAATAACTTGGGTAGTAAGAGTTTGTGTGATTTAGAGCAATTGGATAAACTAATGCCTTGGGGAAATACTCTTTTAAAATCTGTTCTGTGGAATATAGTCCCATGAGATTTGACTAAAAAGGGCTCCATGGTTCAATATGTTTGGGAAACACTGCTCATTAGCCTTTCCCCTTGGAATTTTGCCACAGATATTGGCACAGTCATTCAGTAAAAAAACTCTATGTAATTTTTTAAGCCACAATTTCTCAATTCATTTTGACCCAAGAATATTATTCAACGTATATATGTGTACAGACATCCTACTAATCTAGTGTTCCTTGGGCCAGTTTAAGAAGTACAGATATGTGCAAATAGGGGCCATTGAATAGCTTTAGAGCATAACAGTCATGTGGTAGTGAGCAGGATGGATTTGAAAGAGGTAAAACCAGTAAAGAGGCTGTTGCAGAAATCTGGGTGGAGGAGGATGAGGCCCAGAACCAAAGATCTCATAGTGACACTGAGGAATGAAAATATTTGTACAAGAAATTGATCTCATTACTGAATGGCCTCTTTTGAGACCAGCTAAGGTGGTTGGGGAATCGGGGCTCTGTAGTGCTTTCCTTCTTTTTCAATTCAAAGGGAAGAGCTTGACTTTGTTTTTAAGCCATCCTGCTTCCTTCAATAGCCAAGTGTCTATCATTATTTAATGCATGTAGATGCCCTGTTGTATTTAGATTCAGGTTAAAATCATGATATTTTACAGCCAGTTGTAATTTATTATTCTCAAAGCATGTATTGATTTTTTAAAATATTTATTTATTTTTGAGAGAGAGAGAGAGAGACAGACAGAGACAGAGATGGAGTGAGAGCAGGGGAGGGACAGAGAGAGAGAGAGAAACACAGAATCCGAAGCAGGCTCCAGGCTCCAAGCTGTCAGCACAGAGCCCGACTTGGGGCTCCAACTACAGATCGCGAGATCATGACCTGAGCAGAAGTTGGATGCTTAACGGACGGAGCCACCCAAGTGCCCCAAAGCACGTATTGATTTTAACTAGGCTGTTTTGAACTCTCATGTACAAATGCCTATTACTAGGCTTTTCCTTACAGGTCTTTCCGTGTTTGTGTGTGTGTGTGTATTCATTTGGGCTGCTATACCATAGCATCACAAACCGGGTGACTTAAAACAACAAAAATATATTCTCTCACAGTTCAGGAGGCTAGAGGTCTGAAATCGAGGTGTCAGCAGGGCCATGTTCCCTCTGAGACTGGCTAGAGTCCTTCCTTGTCTCTCCCTAGCTTCTGGTTATAGCCATCAATCTTTGGTGTTCCTTTCCTGGCAGCTGCATCACTCTGCCTCTGTCATCAGGTGACCTTCTCCCTGTATGTCTCCATCTCTTTGTCCAAACTTCCCCTTTGTTCTAAGAACCCAGTCATTTTGGATCAAGAGTCCACAGTCTTCCAGTATGGCCTCCTCTTTCCTAAATCCATCTGCAATGACCCTGTTTCTAAATGAGGTCACCTTATATTCTTAGGTACTGGAGGTTAGGGCTTCAGCATATCTCTTTTGGGAACACAAAACGGCATGTGTGTGTGTTTGTGTGTATAAAATATGCGAATATATAATGCTAAGAAACTTTTTCTCAATTTTACTAGTTTTTTTGTGACACTTGCTTACATGAAATTACCTTTCTCTGCAAAAGATGGACAAAGCTAGGTCTGAGAAGGCAGAATTTGTCATGTCTGCTCTTCATGCTGCAAACCTATTCCTGGTCTACCGAGGTCTTTTTATTCATAACACATTGTCTCAAATTGGCGTTTGTAATGCGACACTAATTTTAAAAGGTAATTCTGCTTAATGTATTCTTGGTCTAGCGTTTCTTTATACTTCAACTCCCCTCCCCTTTTTATAATCCAAATATATTCTCTTTCAGGTGATTTCACTAAGCTATTCTGAGCTAATTTTATTACATTTTTGATGGTAGGATACTAGGCAGGGTGGCCTTTCTGAAAGCCAAGCCGTACAGACTTCTCCCGGTTCATAAATATTAATAATGTGTTTCTATGCTTGTGTGTGCTAAAACATTGTTGTGGAGATGGTACAAGAAAGGCATTTTATAATTTCATGCAGACTAGGAATAGCAAGAAAACGGGGCAATGACATTTGGGGGAGCACAATGTCTAAATGTTAATATTGTACACTGCTCACTATGAATAGGAATGTTTCTTCTTCTGATGCTAATATTGCCAGTTGCATGAGAGTATTTTCTTTTTCAATTTGCACTTTATTCCTTATAGCTGTTTGGTTCTTTGTAAGAGTTATAAAGAAAAGGCGCGGGCTAGTATTTTGGATAAAGGAGGTGGGATTGGGTAGGGCAGAGTTGTTACTGAGTTTTCCTCAGCCTTTTGATGAACATTCCAATGCAGAATAAAAAGACTTGGATACTTGTTTTCTAAGAGACTCTCTGTGACCAGGCTATCATTCTTAAGAAATGGATGAACCTTCTTAGTAGCATCTCATAAAAAATTTAGTTAGCTATAAATGTTTAAGGCTGTTGCAGCTGAAATCATTTGCCTTGTGGGGGTGGAAGAAAAAGAGGCTGTTTCCTGTTAAGTGTTTTGTTTTGTGTTTTTCTTAATATATTAGGCCATGTAAACCCTGTTAATTAACTGTGACACTAAGGTGTTTAGGTGGACAGACTAAACACACACAGGACTTGAGAGAAATAAGGAAATATTTGAGATGCCTTATTTTAATGAAAGGTATATGCCTTATTGTTATTTTTATAATTTTATATATTTTACTTAATTTTGAAAGGCTAATTTTAATTTCATCTATACCAGGCAGTAACCGGCTTTTAGATTTATTGAGTAAGACTTGGGCTGCCTTACGTTACAAGTAAATAGAGAAATTTCTTGGTTGATACGCAAGCCAGACCTAAAAATAGGGTTGAAAGATATTTTCTATAATTCTTACTACTTTCAAATAGAAAAAAAATGATAAGAAAGAAAGAAAAGACATTGTAAAGTGCCAGGGACTTCTTTCATTACTGACAAAAAACTGCCAAGTTTGTCAACTTGCAAATAACTCTCTCTGCTCTGTGAGGATAACCTGGAAGTGTGTGTGTGTGTGTGTGTGTGTGTGTGTGTGTGTGTGTGAGAGAGAGAGAGAGAGAGAGAGAGAGAGAGAGAGAAACAGAGAGAGAGAGAGAAAGAAACAGACACACAGATCGAGGGCCCTGAGGTTAGTGACTGTAAGAAAGAGAATGGTAGATCAAGTCAGAGGACTGATGAGTGCCACGTCTGCTGTAAAATTTTGAAGGTCAAGATAAGAACTCTAGACGCTGGATGCTACTCTGAATGAGATGGGAAGTGTTTTGAGCCATAACTTAACTTTGAGGTTCTTATGGGAGAAATAGCTAAAGGGGGATAAGAAGGGAAATGGGGAGACCAGTGAGGAAGCTCTTGCAGAAGTTCAGTTGCCCAATAGTGACCTGCACCCCAGTGATGGGATTGGAGAGGTTGAAAAATGGTCAGATACCAGCTGGTTGAGGAACGTGAGAAAAAGGCATCAAGGAGGACTTCAAGGATTTTGGCTTGAGCACCTGTAGGAACCGATTTTCCTTCTATAGAGATGGGGAGCTTGGAGGAGGATCAGGTTTAGGGAATCTCCTGCAACTCTTTCCCTTGCTTATTCTTCTCTGATCACACCGTTTTCTCTTCTCATTCTAGAACATGTTGGACATGCTGCCCACCTCTGAGCATTTTCTCTTCTTAGGCCTGGAAGTTTCTTGCCTCAGATATTCACTTGAGTTCCTTTCTCAATTCCATCAGAAGAACTCTGTTCAGATGTTACTTTCTCAGAGAAGCCCTTTTCCCTGATCATGCTTGAAACCACCTCCCCCACCTTTTACTACCACCATCTCTTTGTACTCACTATTCCCTTTCCTTTTTTTTGTTTGTAAGTCTTCAGAATGCTCCTCTAGGTATACAAGTCAAATGGTGTACTTGCTGAATATTGTCTAGAGTCTTCTACTAGACTGTCAGAATTTTTGTCTATTTGTTGCTGTATCTTCAGTATCTAGAAGATGGCTTAGCACGATATGAAAATATTTTTGTGAGGTTAGGAATGAGATCCTAAAGAAGGCATAAAAGTGTAAACTGTAAAAAAAAAAAAAGGCGGAATTCACTTAAAACATAAAATCTATGAACTTTTAAAAGTGAAAAGCCCCAGTGAAGAAACTGAGATGACAGGGTACAAAAAAAAGGAGGAGAAATATGGAGTATATTTAACTTACAAAGGATTACTGTCCAGAAAATGTAAGGAACTTCTAAAAATCAATAATAAAACAACATAACAGCAAAATACAGATATGACTATGACATATTATTTACAAAATGTATCCTATTGGCCAATAAACATGAAAAGATGTTCAACAATAATCAGGTAAATGCAGAAAACATACTGAAGTATTATTTATCATTCAATCTTAGCAAAAATATAAAAGTGACGAATAAATTTTGGACAAGATGAAAACACTGATTTGGGGACTGTAATGTTTTGGAAATAGTTTGTCATTAGCTATAAAATTTGCATGTTTACATGCAAAAAAAAAGCATGTTTACAGATGAGTAAAACCAATTTTATGTATTCACTGTAGAGAAACTCCTGCACATATACACTGGGAAACATGTACAAGAATTTTTCTAGAATGATTGTTATGGTAAAAAACTGGAAAATGTAAATGTCCACCAACAGTAGCATAGATAGGGATACAATATAGCCATTAAACTAAGTGACATGCTGTAATATCTATATGGATGAATTTTAAAATCAAATCAAAACCTGGGGGTACAAACAGAAAGTAGCAGAAAAACCCAGACTAATTATTCCATTTTATGTAAGGTCAAAACTCAGCAATATGTGCTGAATGCATTCCTAGGTGGTAAAACTATAGAGAATATCAGGAAAATGATTTAAACAGATTCATAATAATCGTCACCTGTGGACTATTGTAATATATTTTAATGTATTATTTTGTAAGCATGCTTTGTATTACAATTAAAAAATAAATAAAAATGGGGATGATGTGGAACCAGCAAGTATAGAAAACTCTTGAATACTTCCTTTGTAAAAGAGATTGCCTTCTATAGACAATGTATGGCCTATTAACTTTGGGTTGTGTTCCCTTCCTCTTCCTACAATACTACGGACGTTATCCTGTCATACCTTGGATTAGGTTAATGTGAGCTACAGTAATAGATAATATTTTTCTCTTCCCCTATTGTTAGTAGATTAACACAATAGATGTTTATTTCTTGTTCAAATCAGGGGAAAGATGACTAGACAGCAGCTCATGTCCAAGTGGTAATTTGGTTGCCTTGGATCCTTGCTTCTGGTGGATTTAATCTCTTCAGCAAGTGAGAGGAGAAAGAACACGGAGCATTGCTTATGTGGGAGATTCTCATGCACAAGGCCTGTACTTGTGCCTTTGGCCAGAACTCAGTAGGATGGCCTCTCTTAACTGGTAATGAGGCTGGCCAATGTTACCTAGTTGTGTGTGCAAAACAAAAAGAGACAAGTTCTGTGAATTGCTAGCCAGTCATTCTCTGCTGCATTTTATCCATTTGGTTAAATCATCTACTTAAATATCCATTTACTACTTCTCCCTGGACAAAGAATCACTCATCAATCAAGACAATCCAAAGTCCCATCACTGCACTGAGCTCCAAAAACAGTATCTCTTGGCAATACACAGTCCTCCCTATCAGTATTGGATATGACTTCTTATAGTCTTGTAACTCCTCAATTGAAAAAGAGAAATTATATTCTCTCATCTCCAATGTATAGTGGGGAAAGAGAGATAGGGTAACTCTAATAAAAATGCCCATGAGGAAAAGGGAAGGGTGGGAGACATACGGCATTGCCTGGTACGTGGCAAGAATAATATCCTACTGGAG
Source organism: Cryptoprocta ferox (assembly GCA_028646485.1). Taxonomy (NCBI): domain Eukaryota; kingdom Metazoa; phylum Chordata; class Mammalia; order Carnivora; family Eupleridae; genus Cryptoprocta; species Cryptoprocta ferox. The sequence goes on from CM053567.1 coordinate 27,345,862, forward strand.
GGTGGGGATTTTCCTTTATCACTGTTCTCTTTGGTTTCCCCTTTTGTATCCCTAGTGCCTAGAATTACACTTATTGTGGGCCTGTGTTATGTCCTAGAGTTAAATAAGTTAGTGTACATACCATAATTGCACAGAGTAGGACTAAAATAGCTACTGCTGCCATCATCATCATCATCGTCGTCGTCATCATCGTCATGGCATTCGTAAGTGCCAAGTTTCTTTGGGTTTGGCTGAAATTATATCGACTTAGTGTGTTAAGACTAGTCACTAGCATGATCACAAGCTTTAGGTGGTAGTTTTTTCCCTATCGTTTGATATGCATGTGTATGTGTACATCTAGGAAAAATTGCTTAATACTTTTTATTGTAGACGACAATTTATAGGGTAAATATGGGAGAAAAGTTAAGGAGTCTATGGCTTGAATATGTTGGAGAATCTCCACTAAAGCTCTAGCAGACACTTTCAATGCATATAGCGCAAAAACTCTATAGTTTTTCGTCTTCCCAGAATAATAAAATTGTTAGAAAAAGCTTTGACACTTACTCTTTTTATGACTTTGAAACTTCAGGGTTCCATAGGAATATTGTAGCTTTATAAATTTGGTGTTTTATCTTGGAAAAAGAACTTCATTTGGGAGCTGAGGAATAGTAAAGAAGATTGCTATCTACATATCATTAAACTCCTGTGTCTTCCCTATGTGAACATACAAATTAAACAGAAGTGACAGACTACATTTTAGAAATTGTTAACACAGTTTGCTAACATTTCTTTGAGCTTTGGTGATTTCTTGTGAGCCAATCTTACGTCACTGTTGATGCACCTGACTCTGGATAGAAAGGCCAGGTACTCAGTGCAGAATAATACACCTGTGCGGGTGTTACCAAAGGTATTCTGAGTCGCTGCTCTGAGCTTCCTCTTACATATGAAGAATATGCAGCCAGCTATGTGTTCCTTGTGCTGACCCTGTTCTACAATTAATGAAGAGATCTTCAAACTCTAGTTCAGTGTCTCTGGATGGGAACAAGAAACAATTGAATATCTTTTCTTAGTAAAACACTATGCTGGTCACTTTCATAAGCATTTTGTGAAATTTATTTCTTCCTCTAAAATATCCTGGCCATTTTTCTTAATCTCTAGGTTTCCCCTGGTTTCTCCATCTTTACTAGTGTAGTGGATCGTAATAGCATAGTCCTACCCGGCACCCACCAAAAAGCTGAGAGGTTTACTTTCAGCTTAGTCCTGTCAGCTTGAGTTCCTGGGGGGGAATTTATGCTATTTTTGTTGTCTTCAAAGGTGGGCTTACCATGAAATTAATGAAATTTAAGTTTCAGGGCTCTTGACTTTCATGGACCACTTCTAAGCTCGGGGATTTTGAATGTTGTGTAAGGTGATCTTTGCTTTGCATGGTCCTATGTTAACTGAAATTCACAGAAGTCCCTGCTTTGCACAGCTATATTATTCCACACTGTGAATACATGTAGCAGTCATTTTTGGTGTTTTTCTTGGCCTTTAACTTGTAAAACAAAAGGCAAATAAAAAAATACTGAACCAAACTGCTTTTATTCATTGAGTAGCGTTCTAAAGCAAGCTGGCTTTCTGGCTCAATGACATTATGGCATAGCAGATATTCTTTGGAATTTTCTGTGTTCTAAAAAAATGTAGGAACCTAAAGCAACAATTTTTTCTGAAAAATAAATGTGAGGTTTTAAAGTAGGAATGAAAAGGAAGGGACAGAATATGGCATAACTAACTTGATTAGTTTTGTAATTAATTGAATAAATATTATTGCAGAATGACTATCAGATTTTTTAAGAAATGAGGGGAGAAATGATGACGTAAACTTTCCTTCAAGTAGTTTATAGTTGAGAGAGACAGAAAGCTAAATAGACACTCGTAGTTGTATGTGGTGATAGTAAAATAAAGAGATTTGTGTATTTTTAATGTTTTCATTTATTTTGAGAGAGACAGACGGAGCAGAGGCGGGGCAGAGAGAGGGAGACACAGATCTTAAGGCAGCTCCAGGCTCTGAGCTGTCAGCACAGAGCCCAATGCGGGGCTGGAACTTGTGTACCACGAGATCATGACCTGAGCCCAAGTCAGACACCTAACTGACTGAGCCACCCAGGTGCCCCTTGAATAGGGATATTTGAAAGCTGCTGAGTAGCAGGTCGTTGAGCAAAGGTTGAAGGGTCATGAGAAGAATAGGGATGCTTTCTCTCCAAACACAGGAAACAGCCTGAGTCAACACATTTGATTTGAGTTCAGAGTGCTTTAAGTACTTAGCATGCTGAGGGACAGAATGTAGGTGGGCTGGTGGCAGGGTGTGAAACCCAGTAGTTCAGATGTGGGTGATGCGATTGGCAAATAAAATTAAAATGCTATGTAAACCATTACATTGGACAGGTTTAGGTGATAGTAGGATTTAGAGGAGACATCTCTATACTTCCTCTGCTGCGTCTCAGCTGATAATACAACAGACTACTTCATCCAAAAAGTGCGGGACTGTTGAACATAAGGGAAACATCACAGTCTTGAACATGGGACAAATCCTAGCTGGAGTCCTGGCTCTGTTTACTAGTTGAGGTCCTTTGGAGAATTAATCTAACTGAACTTGTGTTTCCTTATGTATAAATTGAGACTCAGTGATTATGCTTATTTTCACGCTTGATGTGAGCATGACTGACCTCATGTATATATACCAAGGATGTGATAAGAATATATACCAAGGATGTGACAAGGATACCAATATTTAATAAATGGTATTAGTATTATTACTACCATCAGATAAAGGGGAAAAGTTAAGAGAGAAGGATGTTAAACCATGATGAGAGCTGAAGGTTGTTGGAAAGGTAAGGTTCCATCGGTTGATATTGCTTCAGGAGATTACAGTAGCTAGCCAGATGGAGACAGGAACACAGAAAGACATTGTGTGCTGCCTCCCTGGACAATAGCGGCTTTCGTTGAAATTCTGTATTCTGTGTACCTTGACAAATCAGTGTAAACTTGGTTAAATCCTACAGGAAATTTTTTCCCCCTCTGAACTAACCCTTATTACTTGGCACAACAGCTGAATGTGTAGGAGGAAAAGAAGAGAAAATGCATTTTTTGTTGTTGTTTGAGGAGAACAAAAACAGCCCTAGGATAATGTTTAAATGCCTGTCTACCAACCAGAACCAATCAGTGCAAATTTCCATGGGAAAACATTGGCTAAAGCCTAGGCATTACTGCCGTGGACATTTTATGCTTGCTTTTGATTGAAAATATGTGAGGAATCAAATTTTCTTAGTTAAATTTATCAAAAATGAGTGAATGGGATGAAACTGGCCAAGCAGACAAAAGACTAGAAAATTAGATGGAATATTCACTGATTCAATTCTTATCTGGTATATGCTAGCTGAAAGTGAGGCACAGTAGTTAAAGACATCCTTGATGTTGGTTTGTCAGAAGAAAAGCCTCACAAATACATTCTCTTGTGGTACAAACAGGCTTGATGAAGAAGAGAAGCTTTGTCAAAGGGCTGGGGGATTTCAGACAAGAACTACCTGGACTTGCGTCCTTGTGTTGTTCACTTACACTGCTCTTGTCAGATAAGTAAGGGACCACAGGGTCTCATGAGGATTGCCAAATTTGAAAATGGAAATTCTTTTCCAGTTACTTAATTAATTCAAGCAAGAGCATCTTCTTCTCATCAACCAGCATTTCCTGAGGGTACCTGTTCCGTGTAATGCGTAAGGAACGTCTCCTGTTCTTCTCATTAATTTTTTTCTTCCAAAGTATAGGCCTTTCTGCCAGATAGAGATGTCCAAGTAGTCACAGAGCTATTTTTCTGTTAGCCTTGACTTTTTGTTTTGGTGATATTAGCCATATTAATGACTTTATTAGGGTTTCATTTCACAAGCTGTAATCTGAATTAAGATGAACCTTACTGAAATATCTAGTTGTGTGGTTTAAGATGAACCTAGGACTACAACCTATTTCAAATACATGTTATCTTGAAATGAAGTTGTCTGGGTCTTCAGGGTTGAAATCTATCCAGGGTTCTCAGCTGTGGGCATATTTTTACTATGTTGATTGCAGATACCTTCTAAGTCTGAAGGATGACTGACTTCTTAGGGGTAGTCAAGACAAATATTACCCAGTATCCTGTTCTATTTATTGTCTTGACTTTAATATTATGTACCGGCAATACTTTGAAAGATCAACTTTGACCCTGGTTTTTTTTTTTTTTTTTTTTTTTTGGTCCTTTCAGAAATCTTGCTTTAAATAGGCTACCCTTCTACCATGTAATATTTAACACTATTGTAAGAAATTGCTTTGCTACTATCCTGGTTCATTCTCTGTTAACATTCTTTCCAAAGCAAGATGGTTGCTCTCAGCTTTTATTGTTTTCCAAACTTTATAATAATAACAGATATTTTTATTGTGCCAGGCCCTATTCTAAACACTTTATACCATTAACTCATTTAATCCTCCCAGTAACCCGGGATACTATTAATTGAACCTATTTCAGAGATGAGGAAATTGAGGCTTAGAGAAGTAAAGTATTTCGATTAAGGTTATACGGTAAGTGGTGGAGCCACTGTTTGAACCCATCCATGTTACTCTTTCCCTGGAATATGTGCCTTTAGCCATTTCACATATTGTCTCCTTAAGTTAGATTTCCAGTTCCTTGCTCTGAATTTGGAATGCACATAACTATACAAGCAAACATAAATTTTTGTTTTTAAACTTGTAATATTGTAGCTGACCTTGAGCAGTTTTTAGCCCAAGACCTAGATTTTGAAACAGATCATATAAAAAGAAAATAGAATAAAGGTCCTTTTATCTTCTGCAGGACCAGCCCAAGGCAAACTTGTGTAAGAGGTGAAGAATACCTTTGGCATCTTTCACCTTTCTCTCTTTCTCACTTTTTGGCACTCCTCTTTACTTTCATGCTATTTTTTTCCTTCATTTTCAGTACCTCTAGCCTGTCTAATCCCTGAGAGTGTCCCAAGCCCTCAGTGTAGCTCACTTCAATACATGTTAACCAGAAAGCAGCCTACCCTTCTTCTGACCCTGTAATTCCTCCTCTCAGAATCCATCCTAAAACAATATTCTGAAATGCAATATTTTTGCATAAAGATGTTAATCACAGCTTTCTTTTCAATAATAAAAAAAAATTGGAAACTGCCTAAATGTACAACCTTGGGTGAATGGTTAAATAAATTGTGGTAGATGGATGCAGTGTGGTGTTACACAACCACTAAAAACTGTATTTATGAAGACTCTTAATGACAGGGGAAAATGTATAAGCTTAAATGTAAAGGAGCAAATTCAGTGTGATATCAACCCTAGAAAAATGCATATAAAAAAGGAAAGAAAAATCCAAATATTAGATGGTTATAGATTGGAATGTTGGTATTATAAGGTGATTATTTATAATTTCCTGTTTACTAATGGTTTTATAATCCAGGAAATAGGCATATGTTCAATTGAGAAAATCCTAATTCACAATATTCTGCCTGATTTTTTTTCTTAATCCCCCTACAGGTATTGTCATTTTCAAAAATGATATTTACCAGTCTTATATCTTTAATTAGTAGGATTTCAAACAGCACATGAAAATGAACCAAAAAATTAAGGAAATATAGAGGGAGGTGATTTGAAATAAAGCCATTGGAACTGATTTCATAGAGACACCCCAAATAAACTTTTCTTGCATTATAGAACTTTTTCCTTAATTTTTTTACTTTGATCTTTCTATTAATAAGTTCATGTTTTGTTGTCTACTTTTTTTGTTTTGTTTTTCACCAAAGGACTCTGGTGCTGGAAAAAGGAGAGAAGATGTAGGGCAAGGATACACTGTAGGCAATAACTGTCTGCCTGGATGGTGGGGAATATAAATGAATATCCAGTATAATTTTGTGTTTGCAAATTAGGGGTTGCTTGTACTCATTTGCAAGCAACATTTGCTAATCTGTTTATTTTATTGCGGGACACCCCAAGCCAGCAGTCACCTGAATTTCATGCCTCCCTCTGCATAACACATGAACATTGCACAGATGGGCTTTCAGTAGGATTACTTCTTGATACACTGAGCTTCTCCACTTCACTTCTGTTCATTTCTTTCTGGAATATAGGATGGATGATTCTATGCTGTCCCTACCACCTTCCATCAGGACAAGCCATTTACTTTCCTGCAAGACTGTCTACAGCCAGAGAGTAGAAGAACATAGTCTTGGATTTTCAAATGGATTTCATCTCCAGGGGATGAAATCCCATTTCCTGAGCATCCACTGATTATAGGAAAAGGAGAAAGAATGTGATGAGTGGGGTTGGAAGCCATTTCTTAATCCAATTCCTAACGTCCCCCAGGTCAGCCTCATATGCGAGTTGCTTCCATACTGAGCTGTACTAGCAGAGGCTTCGGTGGAAAGCAAGAAATTCCATGCTGTCAATGGAATTATTATTATTTTTATGTCATGGGTACCGTATATACATAGGAATGTTTTTTTGCAGTACACATTTTGCAAATGCAAAATTGAATGTCTGAATCTTATGTCAGACACTGCTACATACACCCACACTCTTTACTTTTCTGTCTGGAATGATGTGCAAAAAAGAGGTGAAATGTAAGAAATAAAAGATTAGAAAGCAAATTATAAATCTCAAGCACATTTAAAATAGAAAGTTATCAGCAGAGTTAACTAAGAGCCTCTGAGTGCTGATATTGTCATTACCTGTAAGCAAACTCCAAATTGTGTTTTCCCTTATTAAAAATGAGCTGCTGTATAGAACAAGCCTCATTACAACAAACCACAAGTGACTCTCTACCTTTTCATGCTGAAATGAATGCTACTATGCTAAATGAACATTGCCTGATATTGTGTGTTTTTTCTTGATCATGCGGTGATATTTGCAGATAGGGGACTTGACCTCTCCTAGCTTTTTTCTAGTTTAGTGGTTTTTCTTGTTTTCTCTCTCCCTTGTTCCCTGAGTGCTTACATAACTTGACGGTATCTCTTGAAGCCATTTGAAAATACGAACCTCAGGTCATTGGAATTTATATGTTCCATTAGAAACTGGCATAATAATTCAGAAGTGGAATTCGTGGAAGAATTATGACCTCCCAATTCTAATCAAATATTTTTATAATGAAGTTGAAACAAAGGGCCATTCTCTCTTAATTTCAATTTCTGAAGTCTAGCTTACAGCTGCAGTGTTCTAGGGCCTACACAATCATGGGGATCGGGGGGATTGCAAGAGAGGAAGGGGTAATATTTGCTGAATACTTACATAGATAAGACATTTTAGAAACAATTTAATTTTGGGGTGCCTGGGTGGCTCAGTCGGTTAAGCATCCAACTTTGGCTCAGGTCATGATCCCACGGTTCGTGGGTTCGAGCCCTGGCGTCGGGCTCTGTGCTGACAGCTAACTCAGAGCCTGGAGCCTATCTTCAGATTCTGTGTCTCCCTCTCCCTCTCACCCTCCCCTGCTCATGTTCTCTCTCAAAAATAAATAAAATATAAAAAAAATAAATTTTTTTGCAACCTGAGGCAGTTGGCTCTCTGTATATGTTACTCTTAAAGTAGAAATTTATTAAATTTTAATTAGCTACAAACCCTAAGTCAGAGCTGGAGGAGGGAAGAAAGGTTTCATTGAAGAAATGACCACTGGGCTACTAAGTAAGAAATGGATATGAGTTACGTGAACAGAGAGAAAGGAGCAGCATTTGCAAAGAATCTGCAGTGGAAGACCAATACAGTTGAAGGACAGAGTATGTGGGAACACCATATAAGCAGAGACTGAGGATATAATTAAAACTAGACCAGGCAGTGCTTTTCTGACCTCCTTAAGGAATTTTGTGTAATCCTAAAGGCAGTGGGAAGTCACTGGGAAACGTTAGTCAAGGGCTTTAATATGAACAGATGTGCTTTTTTAGTATATCATTATGGTTGTGGTGTGGAGAACCAGTTGACACAGATAGATTCTCAGTTCAACAATCTGAGTGAAACACAGGGGTAGTTTAGATGGAGTGGTTCAGTAGAGGTGGAGATGTATAGACAGTTTGGGGACGAAGGGTAGAATTAATAGGATTTATGGACAAAACGATATGAGGAGATAAGGAAGAAGAAGATGTTTAAGGTGCCAGACATTCTGCTTGGCACAGTGAAATGGGTGGTCGGGAATGTCAAAGAGGACCTGACTTTTAAAATTAGATCCTTCTAATTTTGTTTGTTGTTAGTGCTGGATTAGGGGCATGGATCACGTGTTTGGTTTAGGACATGCATTTGCTACATCTGTGAAATTTATAATAGATGTGCAAAGGCAGCTGGATATATGAATCTGGACTATAAACAAAAAATCTAGCTCCACAAATGTCGGGATGGGTATAATGAGATCACCTGGGGTGTCAAGAACCACAACAATTAATAGCTTCATTAGGAAGAGTGAGCCCTTAAGGAGAAACAGAAGAAAGATCCAGACAGGAAGACAACGAGATTACGATTTTTTGGAAGGCATGAAAATTGATGTTTCGAAATGTAGGGAAGAATAAGCCATGTGAAATGCTGTGAGAAACCAACTGAGATGAGGGAGACGATGTTTTTATTGGTTTTTAGTAACATGGATGTTATGGGTGACCTTAGTAAGAGTCATTTCAGGGTGCAACAGGGGTGAAAGCTAGATGGGAAAGGCTAGGGACTAAGGGTGGGATGGGAATATGTAAAAGTGCAGACAACTCTTTTTATCTATGAATGGAAGTTGAGAGAGGGTGTGGAGAGTTAGTGTAGGTAAGGAGGTCTGGGCTGAAGAAAAGATGAATGCAGTAAAGGAATAATGAAAGGGAACAAAAAGTGAAAAGGGTCTTGAGGGAGGAGCATGCTTGAAGAGCCATAAGGACTGTGAATGGAGCTGAGTGAGCGAGGTCATTAGATTTTAAATTTTATTCTCAATGTGCTGAGAGTTAATTGGGAACTTTGGAGTGAAGAAGTGATACAACCTGTTTTACATTTTCTCTGGACTACCTCCTCAGACTCTTTCAGACAACAGACTGTAAAGGCAGGAATGGAAGGGCTCGGGTTGGGACCAATTAGGAGACTGTTCACTTGACATTAAGCTGGTATTGAATTACCATCTACTATGTGCTGGAGGCCTGTAGCCTAGGTTGTTGAAACTGGTCAGTTGGACAAGAGTGAAGTGGTCAGATTTGAGATAAAATTTGCTGATGGATTGAATGTAGGTATGAAAGGAAGAGATGAGTCAAGAGCGATTTCAGGGTTTTTGGCTTGAGCAATAAGATGGAGGGATTGGGGTTGTCAGGACTAGAGAGAGAGCAGGTTTGAAGATGTGGGGCACTACGAGTTCATTTCTGGGGTTGTTAAGGGAATGATCATTTTTGTGTAGAGGTTATGTATCCTCATAAGAGGATTCATGAAGTAATGGATAGGAAGGACTTGGAAAAGAACAGTAACACTTAGTGAATGGTTGTTGTTACAGTATTGTATTGAAAGACAGAATCCTTATTTGGTGAGCACTTGAGCTGTGTTTTCTTCTTGCTTTTGTCACTTACTTGCTCTGTGACTTGGAGCAATTATGTATTCAATATCAGTCTTCACTTCAGAGATTTTCCAAGCTGAGTATCAGAGGAATTTACTAGAAGAACTGTAAGATCCCAGTCAGTTATAACACCCTTGGATTCTGTGAAATGACTGGTTATATTTCAGTATGTTTTTTACTTTATTGATGTTCCTTTTAAAGACAAACCATTTCCAAAAACAGATTCACTATATTTTTTTACAAGCATTGTGAATTATCTTATTTCAGGCCATGGGAGCTATTAACTAATAGCGTAGTAAAAAATAGTAAAAATTTATACTTGTAAAATCAGTCATTGTAAAAAAAAAAAAAACCCACACACACACACACACCCTCCTAGAGGTGAGGAAATACAGCAGTTATCACCCCTAAAGTGTATTCAAGCTATTCTGAAATTAAATTTTTGGTCTCTATTGTAAGATTTTAGAAACTTAGATGTAAACTTGGAGGACTGTCGGGAAGAGAGCCTAGGGAGTTTTGAGATTTAATTACTTCTTTTAAAAAGTAAACTTTAGTCAATTAAGGAGCCATGATTTGTCTTCTATTATTAAATTAACTGAATCATGCAATAAAATATCAGTGGGACTACAGTACTCATTTGGACAGGCAGTGCTGTTCTAATTATTTATAGTGCCAAATGTATCCAAACAGTACCATAAATATAATAGAGGGGAAGAAAAACTCAAAAACTATTCTATCTCCGCTTTTCCTTGTACATCAGGGTGTTTTAAAAGTTTGTTTGCTCTTGTGAACTCATTGTTTAAGGATTCATCCTTAGAATATTGCAGCGATATCAGTGCCTATTAGTTATTCTTGGGATTTATATTAATACATTGAGTGATTCTGGTGACCAGGTATGAACCATGTAGAGAGTTGGAAAGGGCTTGTTCCAATGAAAGATTGATCTGAAACACACTTCTCTGGATGTGTTTTATTTCTAACAACTTAAAGATGCTGAAAAGTATGATATGTTATGAATATCATAAGCAGAGGCAACATTCCTAGTATGAAAATATGCAGTTGAGAGGGCTTGGATTTTCCTTGAGAGATGTTAACTTGCTACTGTTGTTATTGATATACTTTTTACTTTAAAAATTTTTTTAATTCCAGTATAGTTAACATACTGTATTATATTAGTTTCAGGTATATAATATAGTGATTCAGCAATTCTATTACATTACTCGGTACTCATCATGATAAGTGTACTCTTAATTCCCTTCACCTATTTTACTGATATCCCCACCCAACCCCCCTCTGGTAAACACCAGTTTGTTCTCTATAGATAAGAGTCTGTTTTGGTTTGTCTCTTTTTGTTGTTCAGTTGCTGTTTCTTAGATTCCACATATGAGTGAACTCATTATGTTGTTTGTCTTTCTCTGACTTATTTCACTTAGCCTCATACCCTCTGGACCGTGTGTGTGTGTATACACACACTCATGCATATGTATATAATTATATAATTATATATATATACATATAATATGTACACACACATACATATATATACTTCCATTAGTATAGAATATCTTTCCATTTTTTTGTGTGTTGTCTTAAATTTCTTTCAGCAGTATTTTATAGTTTTCAGAGTATAGGTCTTTCACCTCCATGGTTAAGTTTATTCCTAGGTATTTTATTATTTTTGGTGCAGTTCTAAATGGAATTTTTTTCTTACTCTTTCTATTACTTCATTATTAGCATATAGAAATGCAGCGGACTTCTGTATATTGATTTTGGAGGCGCCCAGATGGCCAGTTGGCTAAGCATTTGACTCTTGGTTTCGGCTCACGTAATGATCTCACAGGTTCATGAGTTTGAGCCCCACATCAAGTTGCACACTGACAGTGTGGAGCCTGCTTAGGATTCTGTCTGTCTCCCCCCACTCTTTCTGCTTCTCCCCTGCTCATTCTCTCTCTCTCTCACAAAATAAATAAAAATTATAAAAACTAAAAACAACCACAACAACAATAAAACCTGTATGTTGATTTTGCATCCTGTGACCTTAATTCTTTTATCAGTTTAGTAGTTTTTTTGGTAGAATCTTTAGTATTTTCTATATATAGGATTATGTTATCTGTAAATAGTGAAAGTTTTACTTCTTTCTTACCACTTTGGATGCTTTTATTTCTCTCTGTTGTCTGATTGCTGTGTCTGGGACTTCCAGTACTATGCTAAATAGAACTGGTAAGAGTACATATTCTTGTCGTGTTCCTGACCTTAGGGAGAAAGCTCTCAGTTTTTTACCCATTGAGGATGATGTTGGCTGTGGGTTTTTCATATATGGCTTTTATTATGTTGATGTTCCCTCTAGACCGACTTTGCAGAGAGTTTTTATCATAAACGGATGTTGTACTTTGTCAAGTGCTTTTTCTACATCTACTGAAATGATCATGTGGTTCTTATCCTTTCTCTTGATGTGATATATCAAATTGATTTGCTAATATTGAACCACCTTTACATCGCAGGAATAAATCCCACTTAATCATGGTTAGTGATTTTTTTAAATGTATGGTTGGATTTGGTCTGCTAATATTTTGTTGAGTATTTTTGCATCTGTGTTTGTCAGAGAAATTGGCCTGTAATTCTCTATTTTTGTAATGTCTTTATCTGGTTTTGGTATCAGGGTAATGCTGGCCTCATAGAATGAATTTGGAAGTTTTCCTGCTTCTTCTATATTTTGGAATAGTTTCAGAAGAATAGGTATTAACTCTTCTTTAAATGTTTGGTAGAATTTGCCTGTGAAGACATCTGGTCCTGGACTTAGGTTTGTTGGGAGTTTTTTGATTACTGATTCAATTTCATTACTGATAATCAGTCTGCTCATTTTTTTTCTATATTTTCCTTGTTTAGTTTCTATGTATCTAAGAATGTATTCATTTCTTTTAGGTTGTCCAATTTGTTGGCATCATAATATTCTCTTAGAATCCTTTGTATATCTGTTGGGCTGGTGGTTATTTCTCCTCTTCTCTTTTTTCTTTTTCTTTCTTTTTTTTAAGAGTGAGAGCTCGCACACATGTGCAAAAGGGGAAGGGGCAGAGAGAGAGGGAGAGAGAGAATCTTACAGGCCCCATGCCCAGCAAAGAACATGATCCTGGGCTTCATCTCATGACCATGAGATCATGACCCGAGCTGAAATCAAGAGTCAGATGCTTAACTGATTGAGACACCCAAGCGCCCCTTCTCTTTGATTTTTGATTTCATTTGAGTGCTCTCTTACCTCTACCCTGCCCCACATTTTTTTTTATGACTCTGGCTAAAGGTTTATCAATTTTGTTGATATTTTCAAGGAACCTGCTCCTGGTTTCGTTGATCTGTTTTTGTTTTGTTTTGTTTTAGTTTGTTTGATTCATTTCTACTCTAATATTTTTTGAAATTTTTATTTAAATTCCAGTTAGTTAACATACAGTGTAATAATAGTTTCAGGTGCACAATATAGTGATTCCACACTTCCATACAACACCCAGTGCTCATCTCAAGTGCACTCCTTAATCCCCTATCACTGTTTAACACATCCCGTCACCCACCTCCCCTCTGGTAGCCATCAGTTTGTTTTCCGTAGTTAAGAGTCTGTTTTCTTGGTGCCTTTCTTTTTTCCCCTTTGCCTCTTTATTTTGTTCCTTAAATTCCACATGAGTGAAATCATATGATATTTTTCTTTCTCTCACTGACTTATTTCACTTAGCATTGTACTCTCTAAATCCATTCACATCATTGCAAATGTCAAGATTTCATTCTTCTGTATGGCTGAGTAATATTCCATTGTATATGTATACACCACATATTCATCAGTCAGTGGACACTTGGGCTGTTTCCATAATTTGTTGTAAATATTGTTACTGTAAACATCAGGGTGCATGTATCCTTTTGAATTATTACTTTTATGATTTTTGGGTAAATACCCAGTAGTGTGATTGCTGGATCATAAGGTAGTTCTATTTTTAACTTTTTGAGGAATCTCTACTATTTTCCATAGTGGCTGTACCAGTTTGCATGCTACTATTGATCATCAGGGAAATACAAGTCAAAGCTACAGTGAGATATCACCTCACACCTGTGAAAATGGCTAAACTCAACAACACAAGAAACAACAGGTGTTGGTGAGGATGTGGAGAAAGGGAGACACCCCCCCCCACACACTGTTGGTGGGAAAGTAAACTGGTACAGCCACTCTGGAAAACTGTATGGAGGTTCCTCTACTCTAATCATAATTATTTCTTTTCTTCTATTGATTTTGGATTTTGTTTGTTGTTTTTTCTAGCTCCTTTAAGTGTAAGGTTAGGTTGTTTATTTGAGATTCTTCTTCTTGAGGTAGGCCTGTATTTTTTAAACCTTTCCTCTTAGAGTAGCTTTTGCTGCATTCCAAGATGTTGGACCACTGCGTTTTCATTTTCATTTGTCTCCATATATTTTTTTATTTCCTCTCTGATTTATTGGTTGACCCATCCATTGTTTGGTAGCATGTTATTTAACCTTCATGTATTTGTGATCTTTACAGATTTTTTTCTTGTGGTTGATTTCTAGTTTCATAGTGTTGTATTCAGAAACGATGCATGGTAAGACTTTGATTTTTTTTTCATTTGTTGAAACTTGTTTTGTGGCCTAACATGTGATCTATTCTGGATAATGTTCCATGTGTACTTGAAAAGAAAATGTATTCTGTTTTTGGGTGGAATGTTCTGAATGTATTTTTTAGATACATTTGGTCCAATGTGTCGTTCAAAGGCCACTGTTTCCTTGTTGGTTTTCTGTTTGGATGATCTGTCCATTGATGTAAATGGGGTACTAAGGTCCCATACTATTATTGTATTATTATTTATTACTTCCTTTATGTTTTCCATTAGCTGTTTTATGTATTTGGGTGCATCAGTATTTACAATTGTTATATTTTCTTGTTGGGTTGTTCTTTTTATAATTATACAATGTCCTTTGTGTCTTAGTACAGTCTTTGTTTTAAAGTTTATTTTGTCTGATATAAGTATTTTTACTCCAGTTTTCTTTACACATGTATTTGCATGATGAATGCTTTTCCATCCCTTTACTTTCAGTCTGCATGTATCTTTAGGTCTGAAATGAGTATCTTGTAGGTAGCATATAAATGCATCTTGCTTCTTTATCCATTCTATTGCCCTGTGTCTTTTGAGTAGAGCATTTAGTCCATTTTTTTGAGTTTATTTATATTGAGAGAGAGAGAACAGTAACAGGGGAGATGGGAAGAGAGAGAGAGAAAGAGAGAATCTCAAAACAGAGAATCTCTGTACCGACAGCATGGAGCCCATTGTGGGGCTCTGACCATGAACAGTGAGATCATGACCTGAGCCAAAACCAAGAGCTGGATGCTTAACGAACTGAGCCACCTAGGTACCCCATATTAGTCCAATTACATTCAAAGTAATTATTTATAGGTATGTACTTATTGCCATTTTGTTACTTGTTTTATGGTTGTTTTTGTAGTTCTTCTTTGTTCACTTCTTGCTCTCATTCATGGTTTGCTGGCTCTCTTTAGTGGTATGCTTGTATTTCTTTCTCTATTTTTTGCATATCTATTACTGGTTTTTGATTTGTGGTTACCATTAGGTTTGTATTTAACATTTTATGCTGTTAGCAGTCTATATTAGGTTGATGGTTGCTTATGTTTGAACGCATTCTTTACCCCTCTCCACCCATATTTTAAGTATATAGTGTCATATTATACATCCTTTTATTTTGTGAATCCCTTGCCTGCTTTTATACATATACTTAATTTTTATTGCTTTTGTGCTTTTACTTTTCTTACTCCTGCTTGTGGTCTTTCCTTTCTATTCAAATAGTCCCTTTTAATAGGGGCTGGTTTAGTGGATGTTAATTTCTTTAACTTATGTTTGTCTGGGAAGCTCTTTACCTCTTCTTGTATTCTGAATGACAGCTTTGCTGGATAGAGTATTCTTGGCTGCATTTTTTTTTTTCCTTTCAGGACTTTTAATATGTCATGCCACTGGCTTCTGACCTGTAAAGTTTCTGCTGAAACATCTACTGATAGTCTTATGGATTTTCTCTGATATGTAACTGTTTTCTTTTCTCTTACTGCCTTTAAAATTCTCTTTATTAATACTCGTTGCTATTATAATTACTATGTCTTGATATGGACCTCCTTGAGTTGATTTTGTTGGGGGCCCTCTGGGTCTTCTGGATTCTGTTTTCCCCAGATTTAGTAAGTTTTCAGCAGTTATTTCTTCAAATACATTTTCTGCCCCCTTTTTACTCTCTCTTCTGGGACCCCTATAAGGTGAATGTTGTTACACTTCGTGTTGTTGCTGAGTTCCCTAAGTCTATTTTCATTTGTTATTATTTTTTTCTGCTTCCTCTTCAGCTTTGATTTTCATGACGCTGTCCTCTTGGTGGCTGATCCATTCTTCTGTTTCCTCAAGTCTACTATTTCTGCCCTCTAGTATATTTTTAATATCAGTTATTGAGTTCTTCACCTGTGCTTGATTCTTTGTTTTCTATCTTTTTTTTGAGCATCTCACTAAGGTCCTCCACTCTCAAGTTCAGTGAGTATCTTTATGACCATTACTTTAGCTCCTCTATTAGGCATATTATTTATCTCTGTTTTATTTAGCTCTTTCCATGGTTTTGTCCTGTTCCTTCATTTGGGACATATTCTTCTGTCTCCTCCTGTTGACTAATTCTCTTTGTCTGTTCCTATATGTTAGGAAAGTCACCTCTGTCTCCTGCTCTTGAAAACAGTGGCCTTGAAGAAGAGATCCTGCAGCTTCCTGCAGTGCAATGTCTCCTATTCACCCTAATCTGGCAGGGATGTACCCTATTTGTGTTGTTTGTGCCCTACTCTTGTGGCTGAGATGCTTTTGCCTTTAGTCCAGTTGGCTTCAGTGGCTCTCTTTGCCTGTTGTGGGGCAGAATTCATTCCCGCTGGTGTCCTTTGGCCAGTCTGGTGCCACTTGGACTTGAGTTGAATCAGACCAGGGATTTGCCAGAGATGCAGTGGCACTGAACTGCAAGGTGCTTTGTCTGTGTTGTCCACCCGGGAAGCTTTCATTGGTGGGTAGGGGCCTGTAGTCACCCCAGATGTGTGCCCTCATCATCTGATACACTGGGGCTGTAGTGGAAATGGTGTGTGTGGTTATCTCCCCTTCTCCCTGGTACGGGAATCACTTTGGTGTGGTGCTGGCTCCTGTCAGGGCTTCTTGCACACTGTCCGGCTCCTGGCACCACTTTGGGCGGACTCTGGCCAAGGGTGTATTGAAGGGGGCAGATCTGAAGGAGAACATGGCAGTAGGGCATGTGGCGTTAGCAAGGTTTGAGGAGGTCTGTTTCAGAAACAGACCTGAGTGGAGGCCGAGCTTCAAGGTGCGTGTGGTATGAGAGTGAGGGGGCAGGGCACACTGTTTTCAGGTTAGTTGTGGAGTATTGGCACTGTCTTCATTCCAGCAGGTGTCCCTCTGTCTAGGCTTGGGGTGGGGGGGCAAAGTTGAAAATGGTGCCTACCTGATCCTTTGATTTTGCAGGAGTCTTCCAATGATCCCTGCCCCTCCAGCACAGACTCTGATATTGGTAAAAAAAAAAAAAAAAAAAAAAAAAAATCTCTCTGTCGTATGTGTATTGCAGGTGTTTTTCAGACTGCTACTCTGGTGCTGTATCTCTGTGGGGCTGTTTTTTGTGCTGTCTCTTTAAGGTCAGGGACTCAGTTTCCTCTTGCCCTTCTGGCTCTCCCAGAGCTGAACCCACTGATTTTTAAAATTCCAGGTGTTAAACCCTGCTGATTGTAAGACCTTGCCGAATTATGCCTCTCTGGTTTTCAGAGCCAAATATTACAGGGATTTATCTTCCCTCTGTGAGTTGTCTGTGCCTGGAGTTTCTAGTGTGAGGGTCTGCTCCTCTTCCCCTCTCCATGCCTGTGGTATCCCTGTCTCCTGCAAACAGTTCCAAGGGTCTCATTAGCTCCCAGCCAGGTCTCTGCCTTTTCTCTGATCTTTGATGTGGCCTCTTCTCTGCTTTTAGCTGTGGAGAGTCTGTTCTGGCAGCCTTTAGGTTGTGGGTCGTTTTCTGGGTTAGTTACATTGATGTGTGTTATGTAGTTTTATCTGTGGGATAGGGTGAGCTTAGCATCTTCCTCTTCGGCTGTCTTCCCCAGAAGTCTCTTGACATACCATTACCTAGTGCTGGAAGTGGATGAGGATGAAATCTTGTGCTATTTCTGTGGGATGCTGTTGCACGAATATGATCTTACTCCTAATCCCTGGAAAGAAAATCCTTCTCTTCTGGTCCATTCCTTCGAACTGGCTGAATCCTCTCCATACATAGGATCTTGGTGGCCTTTGTAACAAGTACTAAAATTATAGGTACAAGTGCAGCTGCTCTTACTTATTCCAGTGGGAAAGAAAGGCATAATGTGGTTATCAAAGTAGCCCTTTTAGTGCAAAGTTGCTTAATAATTGTTCAAACTGTCTTTATTAAATACCTGCTATTGTCTAGGGCTGGCTGATTTAGTTTTCTCTTACCCACCTGCACAGATATTTAGGCAGAAGGTGAAGCTCCTAGGTAGGGCATCAGCCCTCACTTTGAACCCAGCAGGCACTACCGGTTTTGTAGTTCCTGCCATCACACTGTGCCTTGTTTTCCTCTCTACCTATAACTATGTTCCCCGCTCCTGCCCTGGACAGGTCAGCACTGCTCTGGGCATTCTGCCAGTTAATGGCTGGTTATTAGCTCACTTCCTCCAAAGTCTCGGCAGGGAAGAGTGACCTGTGTGGCCTTATCTGAACCATAGATTTTCCTTCTTGCATTGAGCTGCAGCCTCAGATTTTATAAAGATGTCTATATCTATGATCCCATTCTTGACATCCCAACATATCACTTCCTACTAATCACCCTCACAATACCCTCTAAGAAGATATTTTATAATGAGAAACTTGACAGTGAGAGAGTAGCTTACTTCCTCAAGGTCATATAGCTGCTGTTTGAATGTGAATTCAGATCCAGATTCTATTTACTCTTCTTTGCTGTACCTATCATATTATACTTTACTCATTCTTTTTTTAATGTTTTTTAAAAATGTTTATTTTTGAGAGACAGAGAAAGACACAGCACGAGCGGGGGAGGGGCAGAGAGAGGGAGACACAGAATTCGAAGCAGGCTCCAGGCTCTGAGCTGTCTGCACAGAGTCTGATGCTGGGCTTGAACTCATGAACTGTGAGATCATGACCTGAGCCAAAGTTGGATGCTTAACTGACTGAGCCACTCAGGTGTCTTGGTTTATGCATCCTGAATTTTAGCTGATCTTACTTGTGTGAATGACTAGCAAGTGTTCAAATTTCACTCACAGGTTATACGCTTAAAGCAAGTGAATAATATATTTCTTGAACCTCACTATTTTTAGGAAGTGCTTTGTTTAAGCTTGCCTTAGGCTTATTGAATACTTGCTCTGCTTCCTAAGGTTTTTAATGTATAATTAGCGAATACACCTGATTATAAATTTGAAAAGTTTGCCAAATACCACATCTGGGGCATAGGATTCCACTGTGTGCAGCAGGGAGAATGCACTTTCTCCCAGGGCTGTCTGCTACTCTGAGAGAGGAAAGTCTTACCCCACTAGGCCACCTCTCATCCTGCAGGGTGGGATGATAACCATTATCTCCTCAATTCCTGAAGCATTGGTTCCAAAGAGTAATCTCAGCTGTGTATTTGATACCAGGAAAGCATTTCCCCATAGGATCAAGGCTGTGCGTAGTAGTTAAGAAGACCCAGAGGAGAAGAAAGACCTGTTAGGACAAAGCCAGCTCAAGGGGAAGGCTTAAATTATTTACATTACCACTTTATTTGTAAATTTCTTTGTTTGGAAAGCTAAGAATCTAAATTCATACAAACCATTGTTTATATAGCACAATACGCAAGATCTTGGCAGCTTAAGACCTTCATCTTTTTACTTCCCCAGCCCGTTCATGATATTGAAAACAGACAACTGAAGCCTCAGTTCACGTCTCACATCTCCTCTGGAGAGTGTCAGTCTTTTATATCATTTATTCATTACACACATACTATTGATTGTGCTGAAAAAATACAAGTATCTCTGAAGGCACACACGTAACACCCTAACATTTGTTTACACATCTTTGTGAATTTGATTATGAGATTCTCCCCATAAGAATTATTCGCAGGTGATGGCAGAAAGCAGGTTTACTAAGGGTAAAGCAGAAAAGGTAGATGTGTGCTAAAAGACAAGGGGGGAAGTCATTGAGGCAACCTCCTGGAAACACCTGTTTTTCCCAGGCTGACCCCGTCACCTGAGGAGTGCCTGATGCATTAATGACGGACACTGGCTACATAGCAGCGTGGGATGCTTTTAACAGCATGTGTGGGGAGCGGTGGGAAGATTCTTAGCAGCAACTGTGCCTCCTTCCACACTGAGTTCATGAAAGAGTACCGATGTCCATTTTCTTTACGGCATCTCTACATCGGGGCCTCTCTGGATTAACTATAGGGTCTGTTTTATTTCCCCTTTGCATCTATTAGAAACAAACAGAGGATTAATCAAAAATATTACTGTTTCAAAAAGTAACAAAACGTGGTACTTGTTTGGCTTGTGCCAGCACACTTAAGTTTCTGTTGGAAGAATAGTCATGCTTAATATGCTTGATGAGTGCAGTGAGCCAGCCTGCTTTCTTTTGGCTTTGCTTGTAAATTTATTTCCATTTCAGTATCTTTGCAGACATCTTTGTTTTACATTTTTTTTAAAAAAAATCAATTTTTTATTTAAATTCTGGTTGACATATAGTAAAAATTGGTTTCAGGTGTAGAATTTAGTGATTCATCACTTACATATAACACCCAGTGCCCCTCATCATGACAAGTGCCCTCCATAATGCCCATTCCCTACCCACTTCCCTCCATCAACCTTCAGTTAGTTCTCTATTGTTAAAAGTCTCTTGTGATTTGTCTTTCTCTGACTTATTTCATTTAGTATAATACCCTCTAGTTCCATCCATGCTGCTGCCAATAACAAAATTTCACTCTTTTAGATGGCTGAGTAATATTTCATTACTTTTTTGAAGTAATGAAAATACTTCATTTTTATTTTTCCTCTTCTTTTTCCATTCATCAGGTAGTGTTGGTGGTATAGTGGTGAGCATAGCTGCCTTCCATTCATCAGGTGATGGACATGTGTGCTCTTTGTATAATCTGGCTATTGTTGATAACGCTGCTATACACATTGGGGTGCATGTGCCCCTTCAAATCAGTGTTTTTGTATTGTTTGGGTAAATGTAGACATCTTTAACAAAATTTTTTTGATATTTGTTTATTTTTGAGAGAGCATGAGTGAGGGAGGGGCCGAGAGTGTGGGAGACTGAATCGGAAGCAGGCTCCAGGCTCTGAGCTGTCAGCACAGAGCCTGACATAGGGCTGAAATCCACAAACCCTGAGATCATGACCTGAGCTGAAGTCAGATGCTTAACCAACTGAGCCACCCAGTCGCCTCAGTGTACACATCTTCTTTAAGCAAACACTGTGGTTATGGTAGGGCCAGGGTAACACATTTCACAGTAACAAATTTGCTGAACCATTGAAAGCAAGGGCCACGCATATTCTGAGGTGCCATCACCATTAAATGTCACCATTCTCTTGCATTTTCAAAGTTACACAGCATCATTTGGATTTTTGCAGCACTTTTATAAGAAAAGAAGTGATTAAAGCTATGTCTCTGGAACATACCTACTTTGAGATGTTATTTAGATTTGGTAACAGTTTCAGAGTGTCTCAATATTAGAAATTTGTTCTCACTTTTCTCACATGCTTCCTATTTTACAACTTATTACCAAAAGGCAGGTAAAGATGAGAGTTTTTAAAAATCCTGCTTATGCTCCCTCACTGCCAGCTTTTTTTTTTTTTTTTTAAGCCTGGTGTATAGAAAGAGGTTGAAACTTCTTTCCATTATTCAGTTTAGAGTTACTCTCGGTTTTTTCACAAACCTTAGTTCTATTTCTTACTGTTTCACATAACTTAAAATTTTTCACATTGGCTAAAAAATAACTCCATTAAATCAGGAAATTTGTTTTATAGTCCACCGTGCTATATTTTAAAATAAAATGATCATTTTTACTAAGGGTGAATTTGAAAAAGTGAATAAGTATATACGATTTTGCTGGTTTTCTTATGAAAAGCCTAGAAAGATGCACAGCAGGACTTCAAGAAATCAAATTTGGAATTCTGCATGAAGAGAAGGTTTGAAGAAATCTTGTTTTAACTCTTGCTTTCGTCTGTGTGTGCCCTGTAGGAGGACCCTATAATGGGGGAATGAGGGAGACCAAAAGGGATGAGAAGAGATTGTATCAGATATTATCAACACATGGTATTTTAACATTTTTATTGAGGTATAATTTATATACAATAAAATTTAAAGTTAAAATATTCAGTTTAGTAAGTCTTGACAGATGTACAGTCTTGTGGGTACCCCTTCCATTAAGATAAAGACCAATTCCATTGCTCCGTAAAATTTCTCATGCCCCTCACACTTCTTCCTTGTATCCCACTTACAGAGGCAGTTACTTATTCTCACCATTAACACTAAATAGTTACAGTAGTTAACTGTTTTGTGCCTAGGGGTCCGTTGGGTCAATATAATATTTTTGAGACCAGTATAAATTGCTGTATGTGTGCATAGTTCATTGCTTGTGTTCTGTGGTATGGATGTGTCATACAATGGATCGTTTCCAGTTTTGGAATCTTATGAATGAAGGTGCTACGAAAATTCATCTACAACTTTTTGATGTCAACCTGTGTTTTAATTTCTCTTGGGAAAGTACTTACGAATGGGATTGCTGGATCCCAGCAATAAGCGAGGTGCATATTTCATTTTATAAAAAGTAGCCAGCTTTTCCAAACTGGTGGTACCATTTTGCAATATCCCTACCTCAGTGAATGAGAGTTCCAGCTCTTCTGTACCCTAAGATATGAATTGATACAGTCTTTTTAAGAGAGGGTGTGTAGTGGTAACTCATTGTGGCTGTAATTTGCATGTCTGATGACTAACAATGTCGAGCATCTTTTTCTGTGCTTATTGGCCATTCGTGTATCTTTTATGAATTGTCCACATCTTTCACTCTTTCTCTATTAGCTAGTCTTATTCATAAAAGTTCTTTTCCTGTCGGGGATATGAGTCTAATATATGTGTTGTGAATATTTTTCTCCCAGTGTGCAGCTTGCCTTTTCAGTTTCTTAAAGGCTGTCTTTTGAAGAACAGAAGTTTTAAATATTAATGAATGCCATTTTATCAATATTTTCTCTTATGGGTAGTGCTTTTTGCATTCTGTCAAAGAAACCACTGCCTGCCTCAGGTTAATTAGCATAATCTCCTATGTTTTGTTCCATGGTTTTTAGAGTTTTAACATATACAGTTAGGTTTGCAATCAATCTTGAGTTAACTTTTATGTATGTATATTGTGAGATTCGAATGGGTCAACATTAATTTTTTTCCATGCAGATATCCACTGATCTCTTGAAAATCTATTTTTCTTCTCATTAAGTTGCATTTCTGCCTTTGTCAAAAGTCTTTTTTTTTTTTTTTTATTAAGCGTGAGTCTCCTGAACTCTCTATTTTGTTGGCTGTTTGTTCACTTTTGTGCCAATATTACACTCTCTTTATGAATCATACAGTGAGTGTAAGTTCTCCAAACTTTGGATTCTTTTTCAAGATGTTATGGTAATTGTGAGTCCTTTATTCCCCATGTAAATTTAACATCAAATTATCAATTTTTCAAAAAATGCACTAAAATTTCGATTGAAATTGCTTTGAATATATAGGTAAATTCAGGCAGAATTAATATCGTCACAATATTGTCTTCCACCTCCTGAGTATATTGTATCTCCTAATTTATTTAGATCTTCATTAATTTCTCTCACCAGTATTTTATAGTTTTCAGTGAAAGGTCTCATGCATCTTATGAAAGTATTACTAGGTATTTCATGCTCTTAGATTTTATTGTAAATTATATTGAATTTTAAATTTAGCTTTATATTTGTTGCTAGTATAGAAAAATAAAAATAGATTATTAAAATTGATTTGTATATCCCAACCTTACTATATTGCCTTAATAGATCAAGTAGGCCCATGTATATTTCTTAGGACTATCTTTGTGCACAATTTTGTCCTTTGTGAATAAAGACAGTTTCATTTCTTTGATAATTGTTATGCTTTAAAAATAGTTTTCTTGTTTAATTGTTCTGGCTAGGACTTCTACTTACAATATTGGAAAGAAGTGATGAGATCCAATATTGTAATAATTGTCAGAACTTTCACAAAGAAAATGTTGGGCCAGTTTGTGTTACTAGTTAATTGTCCATTTAAGAAGAAAAAAAAAGTGATACAGGTCTTATTAATTTCTTTAAGGAATTGACAGAGGAGGTAACACTTCCCAATGTGTGTTACAAGGCTAGTATTACTTGATACCCAAACCTAAAAGGCCAGTGTCCTTAATAAAACATTAAAATATTGAACCTAGTAATATGTGTAAAGAATAATATATCTTTACCAAGAAATGCAAGGTTGGTTTAATATTTGAAAATCAGTCAGTTCGGTTTATTACATTTAACAAAGCAGAGAAGAAAAATTGTATAATTTCAAGAGTTGCTGAAAAACATTTGAAAGAAATGTAGCTTCATTATTGGTGTATGAAAATGCAACCGATTTCTGTACATTGATTTTGTACCCTGCGACTTTACTGAATTCATGGGTCAGTTCTAGTAGGCTTCTGGTGGAGTCTTTCGGGTTTTTCATGTAGAGTATCATGTCATCTGTGAAAAGGGAAAGTTTGACTTCATCTTTGCCAATTCTGATGCCTTTTATTTCCTTTTGTTGTCTGATTGCTGATGCTAGGACTTCCAGCACTATGTTAAACAACAGTGGTGAGAGTGGGTAACTGATGTTCATCTCAGAAAACTTGAAATAAAAGGAAGTTTCTCATTTGACAAAGGGAATCTATAAAAAGCCAATGGCTAACATAATATTTGGTACAATATGAAAATATTTCCCTTTATAAGATCAGGTATAACTCTTATGTTTTTATTAAAAAGGTACATAACATTTTGCTAGCATCCTGGAAGCCATTATTTTATTACCATGATTCCATTTTAGTTAGAAGAAAACCACTTTCCTGAAATTCAACATTTTGACCATGCAGTGTAAGATTCTGTTATCAGTTTACCTTACTTCTTACATTCACAACCTAAATCCAGAATAATTGGGAACAGCCTCTGATGTAGAGCATCTCTGTGAAGCTTCTCCCACTTTCTTTTGACAAACTTTATTTTAGTAGCAAAAATAAAATGAACCCAATACAAAAGTATGAGGATTTAGATTAGGATGCTAGTGGTAGAAATGGGAGGAAAACGGATACATTTAAAACCAGGTAATTCTGGATTGCTGTATGTACATAGAAGATGAAAAGAGAGGATTCATGAAGGACAGAAACTTCTGTACATGCTGTTTCCTCTGCTAGGATTGATCTATCCTGTTCTTTTTGACCAGTTAATTCTTTCTCATTTTTTAATGAAAATTATTATCTTGCGATAATTATAGAATCACCTACAGTTTTAAGAAGTAATACAGAGAGATCCAATGTATGCTTTACCCTGCTGTTCCCCCCTCACCCCCAGTGGTAATATATTGCAAAACTACAATATAATATCACAATAAGGGGGCGGCTGGTGGCTCAGTCGGTTAAGCATCCAACTTTGGCTCACGTCATGATCTGGTAGTTCGTGAGTTTGAGCCCTGCTTGGGGCTCTGTACTGACAGCTCAGAGCTTAGAGCCTGCTTTGGATTCTGTATCTCCCTCTTTCTCTGCCCCTCCCACCCTCAAACTCTGTCTGTTTCTGTCTCTCTTTCTCTCTCAAAAAAATAAAAACATTAAAAAATGTAATATCACAATTGGATACTGACATTATAGCCATAATGACTTTTCTCCTGCCTTCGTCTCCTACTTAGCCTCTGGCAACTACTAATCTATTGTCCATTTCTATAATTATGTCATTTCAAGATTGTTACATGGATGGAATTATACATAACCTTTCAAGGTTGACTTTTCAGTCAGTGCAATTCTCTGTTGATTCATGTCGGTTGTTGCATGTATTAGTGGTTTGTTTATTTACTTTCTTAAACAATTTTTTTCATTTCACTTATTTTAGAGTGAGAGCATGAGCAGGGGAGAGGCAAAGGGAGGGAGAAGGGGGGAAAGAGAGAGAGATTAAGAGAGAGAGAGAGAATGAGAGAATGAGAATATCTTAAGCAGGGTCCATGATCAGGCTCAGCGCAGAGCCCCACATAGGTATCAATCCCATAACCTTGGGATCAGAACCTGAGCCGAAATCAAGAATTGGACACTCGACTGACTGAGCCACACAGGAACCCCTGTATATTTGCTTTTTAATTGCCAAGTAGTATTCCATGGCATGGGTGAACCACAGTTGGTTTACCCATTTATCTATTGAAGGATGTTTGGGGTTTTGATTTATGGCTATCACAAATAAAGCTTCTCTAAACATTAGTGTATAGGTGGTGTGAACATAAATCTTCATTTCTTTAGGACAAATGCTCAGTACAATTACTGGGTCAGTCATATGGCAGTTGTTGTTTTATATCTTACTTAGTAAACACTTGTGAGTTAATTTTTGTATAAACGGTGAGACTTACGTCAAGTTTCTCATTTTTTGCCTGGAGATGTCCAATTGCTCTAGTACCATTTGTTGGAAACACTATCTCTTTTTCATTAGTTCTTTTACATTTTTGTCAAAAATCAGATTTGTGTGGATCTTTTTTTGGGTTTTCTATTCTGTTCCACAGATCTATTTGTTCCTCTACCAGTACCACCAGCTTTCATTATGTAATACATATCTTGACATTGGGTACACTAATTTCTTCCACTTTATACTTATTTAGGAAAAAATGTTAGCTATTGTGATTCCTTTGCCTTTCCATGTTGATTTTAGAATAATGAAGTTTTCCTCTACAAAGTATGCTGGAAATTTTATGTGAATATTGTTAAATCTGTACGTCAATTTGAAAAGAACTGACATCTTTACTATGTTGAGTCTTCTGATCTGTGGACATAATGTCTTTCCATCTACATCTTTGATTTTTTTCATCAGTCTTTTATTTTTCTTTGTTTTCTTTATTTTTTATTTATATTTTATTTTTTGCTTTCTTGCCTTTTTACGCTCGCTAGAATTTTGTCTGCATTGTATTGAATAAGAGTCATGATAGTGGAGATGTTTGTTTTTACTGACCTTAGGGGGAAAGCATTCACTCTTGTATCATTAAGTATAATGGTAGCTCTAGGGTTTTTATAGATGCTCTTTATCAAATTAAGAAAATTGCCCTAATTCCCATTTTTCTGAACATTTTTTTTATCATGAGTAAATGTTGAAGTTTGTCAAATACATTTTCTGTATCTTACATAGTTTTTTGAACTTGAAAACTCTTCTTTAGCAACCTCATCATAGTGGTTTTCACATTTCTCTGTGTTCCTCTGTGCTTTGCCAAAGGAGTCCACCTTAAATTTGGTGTCATTGTTGAGAACAGTGAAAAGAAAAACTATCATGGAAGAGAAGTAAGAGGTTGGGATTGTTATAAGGCCAGGATTTTATTCCTGGTTCTATTTACTTCTGGATGAATGTGATCATATTCTCTTTGCATCTCAGTTTCTTAATTTACAGATTGGGGGAACATAGCTACCTTACATGTTTACAGAGATGATCAGATGAGCTGGTAAATGCTTTGTTAATGTACTATATTTTTAGATATGAACTAAATAATTAATGTTAGACTATTCATCTTTTCCAGCACTTGGCAATATTTATCATTTGTTACTTTGCGACAGTAAATGATTTGGCGGAGAGGGAAAAATAAGTTTCCATACAGAACCTGCCAACATTGGAACACACTTAACTTGTATTCCCCATTCAGCAATAGGTAAGAAGCAAGTGTACACTATGTTAAAGAAGATCCTCTTGGTTGTATTCCAAGATATCAAAGATCAGTTTCTTCACTATTACTAGACTGTGTGCAGAAACATTGGAATGATAATGGCTTTGGAAGGAGAAGAGTGTATGGATTTGAATGGTGGGCATACAAGTTGCTGAAGAGCCAAAGGTTTCTATAGAGAGCCTAGCTGTTCTCAGGACCCTCATAAGTGGAAAGACAGCAAGCTTCTGTGCTGGAGCTTCTAAGAAATCTGGGTGGAATAAATTGATGAAAAACAGATAAACATTTTGATAGATGAAGTCAAAGAATAATGGTGGCACATCTCAGATTTTCCAAGGTATTATTTCTCATTGAAAAAGTCCATCTCAGTGTTGGATCATGTCTTAATTTTTAATTCACAAAACATGAACAGCATACTTCTGTGTTTAACTTTAATGATTTTTCTACCTTGAACAATATTGTAGACTTCATCTAGTTGAGTTTTTCCCCCTGTTAATTAAATAATTAAAATAAATTCTTATTTGAAGGGAGGATTGCTGGTCGCTAGATTGCCACTTGTTTACCATCTTACACCTTGGAGTAGAACGTGGCATCTTGTATGTGTTTACCAATGTTCATTACAACAAGTGCCATTATAAGCAGGCTCCATGCTCAGCACAGAGCCTGATGTGAGGCTCGATCCCATGACCTTGGGATCTTGATCTGAGCCAAAATCAAGAGTCAGATGCTCAGCCAACTGAGCCATCTAGATGCCCCCACTAACCTTTGCCTTAAACGGTCACCTGACATCCAGTGAAGCATTTCTGTCTTCCCAAGAACATTTATTTCTCATCTTAATGGATCAAAAAGGACTGTTTCATAAATGTTTTCAGACACTTCCTAGATTTAGGTCTTAAAGGGAGAATGCAGCAGGTCTTCTTTTTTGTTTGTTGTTTACTGGCTTATTATAAGGTGGACTTTCTCTTAAGATGAAGAAAAGAAAGCAAAATTTTCAGTGGCCTTCAGAGCCTTCATAACAGGCCTTGTGCCCTTGCAGAGAGTTTACAGACCCCAAGGAACAACAGATGGGTTGATCAAAGATAGTTGATTCTTTTTACTGGAATAAACTGCAAATACTTGACTTGTTGACTACTTTGTTAAAATTTGTGGCAGAACATTTAGTTATCAAGTACCCATTCTGAGTAAACTAGAATGGTATATTCCTATTCTATGGCTATTTCAGATTTTCTGTGCTTTTTATTTTGCATGCACCAGCATTGCATACATGTTGACTTATTTTCTTGTCTTTTTCAAGAAAATTTTGTTTGGATTAACAGGAAACATTGAACATTCTGCACTTTGCATTTACCCCCAATCCTCATGTTTGTACATTTTTATCATGGTAAGTTTCAATATATAAAATAATACCTATAGAGGTTGCTGGGTGGCCTAGTGGGTTAAGGGGATGACTTCAGCTTAAGTCATGATCCCATGGTTTGTGGGTTGAAACCCTGCGTTGGGCTCTGTGCTGACAGCTCAGAGCCTGGAGCCTGCTTCGGATTCTGTGTCTCCCTCTCTCTGCCCCTCCCCCATTTGCACTCTTTCTGTGTCTGTCAAAAATGAATAAACATTAAAAAAATTAAACAAATACATATAGTTCAAGAAGGCTTTAATTAATTTCTGTAAATAAGTGGCATAAGCTTAAATACAAGTTACTGTACTTAGAAATTTTCTGTATTTATCTGATGTGGACCAAATTCCCTAATTTATATGCAACAACAATAATACCACAGCAGAAGTAAAGCAGAGGTCCACACCTGTCTTTCCTATCATATTTAGGAAGTGTCAGACCTGGAGTCTATTTCTCTGGAAAACATTTTCATTAGATCAGACAACCCATTGCATCAGAAATTCAAAATAGTGGAGAAGAGAAAGAAGGAGTTACTTCTTTATCCTATCTAATGTCTTCACTTCAATAAGCTGGTGGGAATTTCTATGCTTGAAATTATGTCCCTTATAAAATTATTCACTTTAATAATCACTTTAGGTAGCTGACTGCAAAAGGTAATAATTCAGCTTATTTATAGTCTTGGAAGGACCATATCTGCCATTTAGAGTGAAACAGACCTGCAGTTTACACACAGTTTAGAATAATTTTGTTTACCAAGTGCTTCAGATGAATAGAAAAATATCCACCTTGAGTTGCTATGGTGATCAGCTGAATTATTTTACTGTTTAAGCTGTCTGGAAGGTTATTGGAACAGTGTCTGTTAAGATTACAGGGATGTGAGCCCGCTGCAGTGGTGACTTGCTGAACATTGTCCAAGTGACCAAGAAGAGTGAACAAATAATCCACTGGTGTTCAGTTCTTGGGGAATAGTTTACACTTGTCAAATCTGATTCAACATGTGTTAACCATAGATTCTCATGTGATACTTTCTAATGAGATCCCTCTAGGGTTAGTCTTCAAGATACTGCATTTTGGGAAACCTAAGTGTAATTTCTCCTTCTTGCAAAAAGCCTTGATGTTCTTGTCTTTTCATAAATGAGAGTGAACTTGTGTTCTTCATACGGATAGTATCTCAGTGAATGGAAAGGCACTGGCATGAGAAGGCTCACCATTTATGAATATGCTGAAATTCACATAATTATTAGTAGACTCTCTGTTCGATTTCCTCCGGACACCAGGCACCTCCCCTAACTCTGAATGAAGAACTTGGGTTCAATGTCTAACCATGGGATGTGCCCCTGTTGGACTAGGGAAGGGAAGATGCAGTTGCATGAGATATTAACAGAAATATTTCAGATATGCAAGTAGAGAGAATAAGTACTTGTCACCCTGCTTTAACAGTTTTTTTTTTTTGACACTGGCCAATTTTGTTTCATCTACTCTCCCATTTATGATATTTTTTGCTAGACTGTTTTAAAGCAATCCCCAACAGCATGCCATTTCACTTATGAATATTTCTATAATTGACAGAAATTAATTGCTAGTCATTTTTTGAGATTTTGTTTTTAGTGTCTTTAAAAACCTGTGGCAGCTCATCTCCTTTTGGTATAGTGTCTCCCTATATTGTTCTTTCTTTAAATCTTTTTTAATGTTTTATTTATTCTTGAGAGACAGAGCGTGACTAGGGGAGAGGCAGAGAGAGAGGGAGACACAGATTCTGAAGCAGGCTCCAGGCTTACAGCTTCAGCACAGAGCCTGATGCTGGGCTCAACTCACAAACCCGAGATCACAACCTGAATTGAAGTCAGATGCCTCACCGACTGAGCCACCCAGGTGCCCCTCCCTATATTCTTCTTAAAGAGAATACATCTTAGGTGACCTTCTAAAATAGCGATCATTTCTCAGGTTTGGACTGACGGTTCATAAAATCACAACAGTTTAGTATTAAATGTGTGTGATTCAAATGTACTATTTCGTGAGAGAAAAGGTGTGGAAGTGTGGAGAGGTGAAATGTCTTTCCTAAATAAAATAACTGACAGAGCCAAGGAATTGAACTGAGTTCATGATCTCAGAATATTTTCCCTTGTCCTATTTTGTGTCTACCTACAGCACTAAGGGGTTTGCCAGATAATGCAATGCTTTGGTTTGCAGAAGGTCGTCTTCAAATGCAAATCATTACCCTGCCCTGAGGTGGCCCTTTACACTTGTCCCATGTGTAGGTTAGCAGATCATGTTAATAGCTTGATACCTTTGACCAGATAAACAGAATAACACTGTGAAGATGATAAAGAAAGACTTATAGAATATGAATTTCGGTATAGAAAGGAGGCGGATGTGTCCAGAGAGACTGACACTGGGGGAATGAGAGAGGAGAAGCAAATGTGTAGCTTTGTTTAGGTGGCTTAGGGTTCTGGAAAGAAAAGGCATGTGAAAGACAAGTTTTCAGGCCTCTTGCTGTTCTCTGTGATCAGCGTTGTTGGTTTTCAAAATAGATTTTAGTTTAAATTTGATCTGGCCTCAGAGGTTTATTTTGAGAAAGCCCTGTAGTGGGATGTAATAACTCTTCAGGAGTTGAACAGGTGTTTTCCTGTGGAGTGGCTTTCTTTGCTCTGTGATCACTGGAGGGTATGAGTGGAAAGTTAGGGGCTGTTTCTAAATCCTTCCCCTGGAGTAGGTCTGATCAAGGAGTAGGTTTTCGAGGCAGCAGGCATGTTGTGTCTGGATCAGCTGTACAAGGACAGAGCACGTACCTACACACCTGATCCCATTTTTATTTATACCCTTGAGTTTGTGACTTACACATTCATTCTTCTGCAAGTGACTTTTTTTTTTCAGTTTAAAAACAATTAAATCACTGTCTTCATTCTGGTGTACGTGGTTCCAAGTCTTAGTGGCTTTTGCCATTCCTGATAGCTAAATAATTTCCCTAAGGGCATGTCATACTCATCTATGTCAATGGTTTCCAATTCTGGCTGCACATTGGTGCTTTTAAAGACACAGGTACTGAGGACTGGGATTTTTTTAAAATCCCATCATGTAGGCAATGATCATCACAGGCTAAAACCATTAGGTGAACTGTTGATGAGGGGCTTTATCACAAAGGGGTCAGACTGGGGTCAACTACCAACTGGTTGACCTTAACAGCACCGCTGGTGGACCAATCACACGTTATGAGTCTCATGCTGTTGCAACAGTAAGTAAACAACTCCATCCGTGAAGCATGCATGCCTGAAAAATTGCACCTGAATCTAATTGAGCTTTTAGTGGTTTTCAGGAAATACTGAGGGTAGAGAAAAATGTTAAGTGATACCAAGAGAAATAATGAGACATGTCAGAATGTAGGTTACTGTACAGGATATATGCCCTGGTTTGTCCAGCAAAAATCATGGCTTGGAAGCAGGGTAGGGGGTGCAGAAAGGAAGGGGCTACTGTAGAATAAAGAGAATTAAGTGATGTAAAAAAACAAAAGTGACCTGTAAACCTGTTTGGTTTTTTTTTTTTTTTTTTTTTTGGATGCTAATTCAAACAAACTAAGTTTAAAAATATATCTTTGAAAAAATATTGGGGGAAG
Organism: Cryptoprocta ferox; assembly: GCA_028646485.1. Classification (NCBI taxonomy): domain Eukaryota; kingdom Metazoa; phylum Chordata; class Mammalia; order Carnivora; family Eupleridae; genus Cryptoprocta; species Cryptoprocta ferox. Next base: position 27,378,404 of record CM053567.1, read on the forward strand.
TTTTTATTTTTATCTTTTTGAATATGAACTCCTCTATACCCAGAGTTCACAACCCTACAAGGACACCTAGCCCTATCACTGCCAGACAGCTCCAGCTGATTACTTCTTTCTGAAACATGTAGCCACCTATTCTGAATTGCCACAAAGCCACTTTTCCCAAGGGCTTGGCTTCCAGGTCTCTGCCACACCTTGTCCACTTTCTTTGGCTTGTCGGCTCTTAGTATCATGGCTGCTACACTGAGATAGGGTTTTTCACTGGAGTCAGAAAAAAGATGGCAGAATTTGGCCAAGAGTAGTAGCTAGAGAAATGGGAAACAGAAGACAGTAAATATGCCAAAAGTGTGTATTTAAGGACAAGAGAAAGGAGAGCGCCAATGTTGAGGGTGAGTGTCCCTCAGAGTAGGGGCTTATAGAGGCCAGTGTCTCCTCATTTGTGAATTACTTACTTAGGGCACCAATGGTGTACTAATTTTTAGTGGGTTTCCCCTGTGACTGAGAGGCTGAGGATGAAGATCACCATTAAGAAGAAAGTTCTGAGGTCCTAAAGTTTTATGGATATTTGGAAGAGGAAACAAGAAAATAGACCAAGGACAATTAAATTGAAAAATGTATAAAGTACATGGTATTGTTGTAACTTCTCTCTAGCGAGAAGCAGCCAGCCCTTAGGAGCAAAGCTCTGTTGTGTTTATTTCCAGGGCAGCAAAACTTCAGAGATGTCCCCTATTTCAGCCATAGTCCAGAGCACTGGGGAGAGAGAATCCCCAAGAAATAGGGATTGGCATCTGTTTAAAGGAGAGGAAGGCAAACTATATTTTATAGTCTTAAGTCTTGGTAATAGAATGTTGTTCTTTAAGCTTGGTGGGTAGGTTGAGGCATATCCCCATCCACGTAAAGTTCCTGGCACCCCAGGAGGACATTTTGTTGCCTCTTTGACATGATACCTCTCTGTGCCTCGAGTCAGAAGGGTACACATGAAAAAGAACACTAAATATGAAATTATTTATGGTTAAACGCCTAGTAAAAACCCAAATTCAAAATATTTATAGCAGAAATAATTTTCCTGTTTTGTTATTTAAATGGCTACAAGTCAAACTTCTGTAACTTTATAGGTTGGTATTGGAATGGCCTGAGGAAAGGGGGTAATGAAGTTATAGGTTTATTAAAACATTTTGTAAAAACTTGACATGAGGTGCCTGAGTGGCTCAGTTGGTTGAAGATCTGGTTTCAGCTCATGTCATGGTCTCATGGTTCATGGAATTGAGCCCCATGTCAGGCTCTTGCTTGGGATTCTCTCTCTCTCTGTGCCCTTCCCGCCTCTCAAAGTAAATAAATAAACACTGAAAAAAACTTTTGACATAATTCAGACTCAAGAGTTGTAATAGTGTTACAGAGAGTTCCCATGTATTTTTTTGTGCAGCTTGCTTCAATGAGAACCTCTTCTATAACCATAGTAAAATGGTCACCGTGAAATTGATGTTGATAAAATACTATTAACTACACTATAGAGCTTATTTAGATTTCACTAGTTTTACATGTACTCTTTTATGGAGGGAGGTGTATATTTCTATGAAATTCTGTTATATTTACAGGTCACATTCAGCATACAGAACTCTTCAGTTATGCCAAAGGAACTTTTTCCTGTTACTACTTTTTGTAAATGTTTATTTATTTCTGAGAGAGATAGAGGAGAAGGCAGAGAGTAAGAGAGAAAATCCCAACCAGGTTTTGCAGTGTCTGTGTAGAGCCCAACGTGAGGCTCAAACGCACAAATCCTTAGATCATGACCTGAGCCGAAACCAAGAGTTGGATGCTTAACTGACTAAGCCACCAAGGCACCCCTCCTGTTACTCCTTTATAATCACATCCTCCCCCCCAATCGTAATGTCTTGAAACCACTGGTCTTCATCATTAAAAACTGGTCATTTAAAGAATGTTATGTAAATAGAATAATTCCTTTGCAACCTTTTGAGATTAGCTTCTTTTTTTTTTCACTCAGCATAATACCCTGAGATCTAAGTTGTGTGTTTCAGTTGATGTGTAGGATTTTACTGAAATGCATGTAACTGTTTATCCATGCAGTCCTTGAAGGATAACTCTTTTTACTTTTTTAGGTTTTTGTTTTTTTTTTTTTCCAATTTTTGACTTTTATTGAGATGAAACTTGCCTTTAGGGACAGTTTAGCATAGGTTTGTGGAGTTCAGACTTATTTCTGAATTTTCCTCTACCATCATTTCATCTGCTAATAGGGTGTTTTCTCTTATAATAGATGATGATTATGATGATGATGATGATGATGATGATTTTGGCCCTCTGTGTCAGTGTCAGGTTGGAAAATAGGACGGTCTGATTAAGCGAGTCCTGGTGTGGAGGTCAGACCTGGGATTCCATTCCGGATTTGCCTCTGATTCCCTATGTGATCATGAGGCTGCATTCTGCTTCCTCATCAGCAAAATCAGCTGGATATGAAAACCTGTGTATCTGATTGGGTTGTTGTGATGACCAAAGGAGATAGTATAAAAAGTTCTAGACTGGATGTGGACGTCATGTCCTTATCCATTGCAGATATAGCAACGAGCCCCCTTTGGTCTGTAGCATAAAATTACAAGTCTAGTGACACTGTTCAACCATATTTTAAATCTGTCTAAAACGGAATATTCTCATATGACAAAAGGAAGCCCTGGGTACTTCAAAGAGTTTCGTATGAGAGAAGGAACCAATTTATTACATGATATGTCCCATCTGTGAATATCCTGGTTCAGGCTAAATTGACTGCAGAGAAGCCTGCAGAAATGTGGGAAACCTAAGATTCTTTTAAAAGTTGAGATTTAAAGACTTGTCTGTATAGCAAGATAAAATTGCTCTGGAATTGGCTGATTAATGGGTAAAAGGGAAGTGGCCCTTTCACCTTTTACAAAGGTTAAAGTCACACTGTCAGTGTGGCTTAGTGTTTGCTATTGTCCTGATGCTAGATTACATACTTGATATACTGTCGCATGTGTGATAACATCAACTTTAAGTCATGACTGCAACAGACTGAAGATATCCCATTATTCTTGGCTCCAACATTCCTCAAACTGTGTTTTGAAAGATTTCTCCCGGAAGAATTCCTTAAGGACCACCCTGATTTCATACCAGGAAGAAACCCTTCAAAACATTCCCTGAGTCCCAACTACAAACCTAGTCCAAACTGTCAGAATCTCTCATCAAAACTGCTAAATTGGCTTCCTACCTTAGCCCCTTTTATTGGCTCTTGCTCCTTTATACTCAGTTCTCCACACAGTAGCCAGAGTGATTTTCTAAAAATACATTTCTTTTGAGAATATAATTCCCAGTGCAAAACTCTCCAATGGTTTTCTATTACAACGGAATGCAATGTAGATGCTTCACCATGGCCTATCAGAACTAAGTGTGAGATGGCCTGATTGGTACTTTGAATTTCATCTCCTGCCACTGTCCCTATTCTCTGCTTTATCCAAATCATGCTGGTTTTCTTGCTATTCTTTGGCTATGCCTCAGGACCTTTGCACTTGCTCTCACCGCTGCTGGAATACTCCCCACTCTCCTTGATCTAATAAAGAGGTTTTTTGACAAGTGTTTGTTGAGTGCATGAACAGAGAAAAGAGTTATTATGGTCAGGGTCAAATATGCCTGATGTCAAATCCAAACCTTATCAGTTTCCAATTATTGGAATACGAAGCGTTTCTCCTCAACTTGCTAAACTTTAGTTAGCATGTTTTAAAAAGCACTCAGTGTTAATCTTCTTCATAGGTTATTCCGGGAACTAGATGAAGTAATTGATAAATCCAGTCACAGAGTGGGCGATCCGCAATCTTCCCCTAGTGTGAGTGCATGCAGCTGATTTGGGGCACTGCCTATAAAGTGGACTAGAAACTCAGGATTTTGGGGGTTTTTTTCTCATTGGTTTTGTTTTTTTTTTTTTTTTTTTTTTGATTTTTATCTGTTTGTGACAGGATGATGTGCTGCTCAAGGGGCTGGTCGAAGCCCTCAGAGGGTTGTAGGCCATGAGTTTGAGATCCACTGGACTATGTCCATGCAAAATGAAAAATACATAAATGGAAAAACAGATGTCCTTGTGCTTCCTAGTACCCAGCTGGGGATCTTGTCTGCAGCCTGAGAAGACTCCTGTGGGTTTCTGTGGATGTTGTGGAGGGTACCAAGTATGCCCTACTTACTTTAGAAGCTCAGGCCTCTGTGCTGGAAGGGGTGGAAAAAAATACTAACTTTCCTGCTTGAGTGAACATTAGAACACAGGAAGACATGAGGAAACTGTGTCTCCCACTTTTGTTCTTGTCAGGACTGTTTAAAGGTCTAGGTCCCACTGCGCCATTGTTTGCTTTCATTTCTGTTATGAGACCACTTCTAAAATCCCTGGAGTCTTGCCAGGTGAGGGCAGTACTAAAGGTTTGCCTACTGGGTGTCTTGTGTCAAACAAAGAAATCAGAGCTAGAGCAAGACAGAGAACAGAGCTACAACAGAGCTCATTAAGATAATGTAACCACTTATGTAATACTTGCGAGGTGCCAGGTACTCTTCCAAGAACTTTTCATCTATTAATTCATTTTCATCTTCACAACAGCCCTGGTAGGGAACAGCTTTGATTAGCCCCATCTTACAGCTGAGGGAGCCACGAGGCCCAGAGAGTACAAGTCCAAGGTCACAGAGTTGGGCAGTGGCACAGCAGAGCCCCAAGCTCAATCAGTCTGGATCATGTGCCGTGTGATGGAGGTGGGGCTGCACCGGCCCTTGTGTCCCCAAACATCCAGCCGTGTCCCAGCTGAAACTCCAGGAGAGAGGACTATGCAGAACTTGGTCAGCTGTGAATGCAAGATTGGTTAAAACTTTATCAGAGCCATCCACACTGAAAATTTTGACATCGTAAACTTGAGCACCTTTTGGTTTATAAAGCACTTTATTTATTCATGTTCCAGCAACTCCTCTCCTTGTACTGTCCAGTGCCACCACTGAGCCTTTGCTCCTTTGTCTGTCTGCAGTAATGCCGTTATCTTCACTCTGTGTGATGGCCCAGCCCTCCCGTGGTACAGGGCAGTTCTTCTGGCTCTGTGAAGTCGGCCAGCCTCTCTCTGGTCACCACTGGCATACCATTCATTATACATGCACTGCATGGAATGTCTCTGTTTGCTCATTTTTGTTCTTGCTCTCATCTCCATTTATCTTCATTCCCTCAAGTGCATTGCCAGGCCCCACAGGAGTGGGGGTGGATCTGTTTTTCCTTTTATTAGCCCTTCCTCAGTTCTTGCTGTCGATCTTTACATCCAGTCAGTGCTAAATAATTGCTATTAAGCTGAAGGATTGGCCCAAGGTCTAGAAGTGCATTGTGGCCTGGCTTGTTACTTTCATAAGGGTAGGGATGATAATAAGACTGTAGCTGGTATTTGCAGAGAATGTACTATGTGGCACGATTCAAGGGTTTTACATATAGTAACTCACTGAATCCTCCCAACAACCCTAAACACTGCTGTTATGAACTTCATTTTACACATGGGCAGACTATGGCATCTTGGGAGGCAATGTGTGGAAAGTCTAGTTTTACTACTCTAAAATCAGTGAATGTGCAGGAGGAATTGCATTGCTTTGCTTTGGAATAGCTGTTGTTGAGGAAGGAGGATTATAGCCCTTTGGATTGGAGGTCGACTTAGAAGACATCTGTAATTGAAGTGTTATTCTTATTAGATTTATCAGGATCTCTTCCAGTTACTCTCTTTCCTTTAGATACTAGAAAAGGGCGGGGCCTGGAAAATGTATCCTCTGCTGGAAAATGGGAGCTCTTTCTTGTGGATACTTGTAAGGAACATTTTTGTATGGTGGAGAAGTCCAGTGTTGACTTTCCTGTTTACTATCTGAGCCTGCCGATCGTTTAGGATCTCAGATCTGATTTTCCTCCTCTGTTGGGTGGGGTTTGCTTAGCCACATTACGGTTGTGATAAAAGTTAAGTGAGGTGCTGCCGGCAAAGAACTAGGTAACAAGGATAGCTTGGGTGTTCACTCAGTAAACATTGGCTGTTGTCGGGTGCAGGCATTTACTACCTTAAAGTCCTAAGTAAGCCATAGGTTTGAGTTGAACCAGAGCCTTGGATTGGTGAAGGGTTCTCTTGTTACAGGTTTTAGGCTTTGCCTCATGCCACACAGCTTTGGAAATGCTTATTCAGATACAACTCAGTAGGGTAAAAAAAAAAAAAAAAATCTGGACAGGCTGGCATTTATACAGTATTATGAGTAAGACATTTATAGTTATTGAGCCAGAATTTCCACTGTAATAGAAAAAGAAGTTGCTTTTAAACTTCTTGTTCAATTTAGCAATTATGGGTGAGTTAAAATGTAGGCCATTTGAATTGGATTTGGAGGATAAAGTAAGATTCTATCCTACAGTGGGGGCTGACTCATAGAGGAGGTAGCTTGACACAGTAGAAGCAGCAGCTGATAAGGAGCCAGGAGACCCAAGTCCCTGGCCTGGATTTGCATGAATAAGCTGTAATAGCCTTTGGGAAAATCATTAAACATCTCAGTTTCCTAGTCTGTAAAATGAGAGGGCTGTGTTTGTGAATGGGTCTTTCAACATACATAAGATTTTACCCAGTAGATCCCTGAAAATGGAATGTGTTATCTCTGTGTTAGGGAACAAAGTATTCTTGCTAGTGCAATACTCTTTTTTGGAGAGGATTACCTCTGTGGACAGCCAGAACCCAAGAAAATACATCAACACCGGAGTGATACAGACAAAAATAGACACCTGGGAATCTCGTCATCTCCTAGGGCCATTGCTGTGTCCTGGGAAAGTATAACCATGCTAGTTACAAAAGTTTTCTGATGACGAGTCATCAGGAGCAGAGGATTTATGGGGATTTGTCAATAGGATTTTTAAATGTTTATCATGTTATGGATGTCTTGTCATGTACTTTATGCATGGACACATCTTGAGAAATAATTTATTGATTGACAAAACTTTTTGAACTGAAGTTTGCAAATACAAAAGCTAATTTGGGTTAGCCTAGCCTTTTGAGGATTTTTTTGCACTTTTTGTTTCTTCATATAATTTCAGTTGCAGGTGTGAAGCCACATTTTGTGCTGATTGAATTTCCAAAAGGTTTAAGGTTTTACAAAGTCAGATTTTGCGCGGCAACATTTTCTCTTCTCTGTATCACCAACCACCTGCAAAATTAAAATAGGTTGAGTAGGGAACAGACGGATTAGGTGATTCCTTGGAATTATTCACTGACATTAGAAGCGCCTCCTGTGGCACAGAAGACATATTCTTGACAGTTGTGAGAAAAATTTTGAAAAATCAATCCAATCTTCCTATTGGCTTGTGTTAGAATTTCAAAAAAAAAAAAGTGCTTTATCTTCGTTTTTGATGGATTGATTTTCAGTTGGCAATGGTTCCTGCCATTTTAACTCTAAATCATGTAGCCTCTCCATCCCTCATAGTTAATGATATATATTAAAAAAAAACATTGGAGCAAATCAGAGAAGCTTCTCTATGTTATAACCTATTGGACAGTCCTGGTGTGTGTGTGTGTGTGTGTGTGTGTGTGTGTGTGTGTGTGTATGTGTGTATGTATGGGAGGCTACCTGGGTGATGAAGGACCTTGGTTCTGGTGCTTTCTCTGGTGTATCTTTGAGCAAGATCTCTTTGCCTCTCTCAGTCACTGTTTTCTCATTTGTAAATGATGACCTCCATTGGTCATATCTGGCTCCAATAGTCTACAAATAATCAAGTGGGAAAAAAGACATTTTCTGTAAATAATAGTCCTATAATTTTTCATTTTATTGAAATGAAATAAATGAAATAATTTACTTTTATTGAAGTGGATCATACCTATCTGTGAGTGAATAATGGCCTCCATCTATTATCCTTGTTTTTATTTAGATTTTTTTTTCTTTGACTGGTAAATTCCATTTTGGCTGGATTAGATTGAGAATCCTTGGGAGGCTCATTCAGCATAGACAGATTTATTCACTTTTCATGCTGGATGAAGAAGAGGAAATATTTTAAGATGGGGCTGACATGGAACATTAATTTGATTGAAGCCTTTCTGTGTGAGGAGTGATTATAGCATCTTCATTGCCATAATGGAGAGAGATTAGCATGGATTAGATTATCCCATGTACAAAGGTTGTACAAATTGATAGCTGTTATTTGTAGGCTGGGCTGATCTTTACAGTTACTGGCATGACTTCTTAAGCAATACAGTCATGATTCCTTTCATGTGGTTTACATGTGGCAACAAGAGGAGCACGTATCCCTTGTTACCGAATCCTTGTGTCTCCCAATGGGAACTTGGCACAGACTCAGAAACGCAAGATGTGGACGCACAATATTAAGGGGATGGCACTGGTCATCTGGCATGCTGTCTGCAATGACAGCACACACTGGCCAAAGGCAGAAGAGTTCCTGAAACAGATGTTCAGACAAGATGGCTAGGATACTGTCGAAATGTGGTCTAGAATAATTATGAACATAAGCCTAAAAAAGTAGCCAAGATATGGTTCTGAATTATAGCCAGCCCTGGGATTATTATTTAATTCCAGTTTAGTGTGTTTCCTGCCAAGTATGTGCCAGACCCTCTGAAACAAAATCTGGTTTTTGCCAGAGGTACTTAGCAACTATATTTTAAGCCTAAATGCCAAAAAAAAGTAAAGAAGAATAAATTGCTTTCTGATGGGGGTAAGTTGTATTTCAAACAGCGTCTGAAACCCCACCTTCTCTAAGAGAGACTTTCCCTGACTGAGTGGACGAAAGGGGGCAGTAAAGGGGCAGTCTTCCCCTCCACTGAACCTATCTGGACTTGTGACACCACTGTCTCTCACCTCATGCTTATAAGCAATTGGTACATGTGGTCAGTGATGACTAGTACTTCTTTGACCACCTTATCCCACCTCATTGCTGTCACCTGCTCCCTCTTGCTTTTCTACCGCACGGGAACTGACCTCTTCCTTGATTTTCAGATGCACCAAATACCTTCCTGCTTCAGGGTCTTTTTCCTACTCTGGTGTCTGCTGGAAAGCTCTCCTTTCCTATATAGTACAGGTCTCACTCCTTACTTTCTAGAGGGTTTTGCTTGGATGTCATCTTTGCCACAGGTTTCTCTGGCCACCCCATTTTAAAAAGCAGTGTCTGCCCCCAAAATTCCCTGTCATTTTCATCTTTCTCTGTTTTACCTAATAGCACTAATTAGTATCTGACAGATTACATTTTTACTTGATATTTGTTTATCTGTTACCCTTCTAGAATGAGGATAGAGGGTTGGAACAATGCCTGGCACACAGTGGATGCTCAATAAATATTTGTTGAAGAAATGAAGACATTAGCAATTAATTTGTATGTGTTCATATACATTAATTTGTATGTGTTCATATACATTATATCAGAGATATCAGAGACTTCAAGGAGACAGTATTGGAACTTAACTTGTGACTCAGGCATTGACAGAATCCTGGAGACCAGAGGTTCTCAAATGCTGCTGATGAACTTGAATCAGCGTTTCACAAAATTTAATACACATATGAATCAACTGGGTATCTTACTGAAAATGCGTTTTCTGATTCAGCAGATGTGCATTGGGGGCTGGAGTTCTGCACATCTGTGACGATCCAATGTGATGGTGAGGGTGTTGGTCCAAGGACTGTGCTTTGAGTATCAAGGCTTGAAGACATCCATAGGTGGGATTCAAGGCATTCATAGAGTCAAGGTCATTATTTTGAATACCAAGTATCATTGTTCTAGCACAAAACTGAAGTGCTAGTTTATGGGGTTTTCTGATTAGCAGAATGCCAATAAACAGATGATTTATTAGACATATTAAAATAGAACTTTAAACTGTTAGCCATGTATAGTTGTTCTATATGCAGACATGCATTATGTATACGGGGAATTTCTTTTTCTGAGGAAATGGTGAAGTTGTTCAAAGGGGCAGTGACTCCAAACAAGGATAACCGCCATTTTTAAATGGATGATGATGCTAGACAAAGGAAACTTTAGGTATCAAACCAGAGCACATCATAACCACATTGTCGCAATGGTGACAAAACCAGCACATATGCTTGCAAATACTTTGCAAGATGGTGTTTTTACTGCAACAGTTTCTTGCTAAACAAACAACTTACTTTTTCAGTTAATGTTTACCAGAGATGATATTTTCCCAGAGAAGTATTAGGTGAAAACAGTCACAAAATGCTTGGAACCCTACAATCCCAAGACAAATATTTGTTTTCCCCTAGCCACTGGAAATGGACCCCAGCTGGAAACATTGGCTAAAAATGAATATTTGGAAACTCTGAGGCTCTCTATAAATGCCATTGCAGTAGCTCACTGCCCTTCTAATCTGAGGCCAAAATACCCTCGAAGGGGCACTGGTGTAGAAAAGCTATTTTCAGGCACAAAGCAAAAAACAAGCTCATGAAGAGCTACATAGTTTCTCAGTCAGGCAGCTTACTCCCAGATACGTTCCTCTCAGCCAAGGAGTGTGGGGAATTTAGTTTCAAAAATAATAATCCCTGAAAGAACAAGAGGAGACATTGGGAAAAACTGAGATGTTTGATATTAAAAAGCTCTACCGTAATAGACATCCAGTGCAAGGCTTAGTGAAATGTGTTAAATTCTAGACTTTCTTGCATTGCTGTGGTACCTGGTACCATTGTTATCATAATTGCCAATGTTATTTCTCAACATCATAGTGGATAACATTTATTGAGAACTTAATACATGTCGGTCACTGTGCTAAGCACCTTCTATATATTTTCTGTATAGGAAATACTTTGAAAATCTTAGTTGAAGTAGGTGCTATAATTATTTTTTTGCAGATAAGGAACCTGATATGTAGATACAGGACTTATATTTTTCCAGCTGACAGTGTTACTGAGTGGTAGAATTGGAATTCAAATTTAGATATTCTGATTTCAGAGCTCATGCTATTAACTCTTATGCTGTACTCATAACCGTAACACATCGATTACTGGCGACCCTGGGACATCTATTTAGGAGACTACGTTTTAAAGTTAATTAGTTTAATTTACCCTTAGGGGTAAAGGAAACACAGATTTTTATAAACTTCAATTAGCAAATTATTTTAAATTATTTTTCAGAAGAGATACTATATACTCTTTGTTAAAGAAATAATGGTGAAATTTTTACTCCTTTGAGCTCAGACCTCCAGCATTCCCATTTCATGGAAGCAGGAATTTTACGTGGCTTTGTAGCATGGCAGACATAACTTGGTAGGTTAAAATGGCCTAAGGTGAAGATAAATGCAATTGTTTTTGAAATTGACCACTTTTTCTTAAGACCCAATTTGTGCTTCTGAGAATTAACAGAATCTCAATACTTCAATGTGTGTTGGACAGGGCTTTCAACTGCACATAACAGCATATGAACAGGCTAGTTTAATCAGAAAAAAAGAGAATGTATCAACAGATAATAGTAAGCATCTGAAATCTCTGGGAGGGTGCCAGAGACCCTGGTTCTGGGGCTCCCAGCTCTACCCCAGGACTTCTCTCTGATCATATGGCTTCTCATCACCTGTGATGCCAGGTATCTGGCTCCTGAAGCTGATGAACCAAATGCCTCCCCCACTGCTCCTGCCAGAAACCTGGTTCTCCCTGGTTTGGTGCCCAGGTGTTAAGGTAGTCTCTCAATTCCCTGGCTTCCAAAACTGGACTTGCCATGTGAAGTAATCCCACAATGTAGGAATATGTCCAAAGATGTCAAACAGTCATCACGAAGGAAGCCCTCACTATTGTGAAATAAGCAGATACATGTGAAATATCTTTCTCTTCATTGCATTTCCCCCTCATTTTAGTTCCTTTGCTAACTTCTTATTGAGAACAGAGACTCTGTTCATTCAGTCCCCAAAATGGCACTGTGTTAAATTCACAAAAAGGTGGGGCGCCTGGGTGGCTCAGTCGGTTAAGCGTCCAACTTTGGCTCAGGTCATGATCTTGTGGTTCGTGGGTTCGAGCCCCGCGTCAGGCTCTGTGCTGACAGGTAGCTCAGAGCCTGGAGCCTGTCTTCAGATTCTGTGTCTCCCTCTCTCTCTGACCCTCCCCTGCTCACCACGCTGTCTCTCTCTTTCTCTCAAAAATAAATAAAACATTAAAAAAATTTTAAAAAATTCACAAAAAGGTTTATCATGGACTTTTTGAGTCTGATGAAAAATGTGAAATCTGTATTAAAAAGGCAATGGAGGGGATGCCTGGGTGGCTCAGTAGGTTGAAGCTCTGACTTAGGCTCAGGTCACAATCTCATGGTTCATGAATTTGAGCCCTGCAATAGGCTGGATGCTGTCAGTGCAGTGCCTACTTTGGATATTCTATCCCCTTCTCTCTCTGCCTCTCTCTCTCTCTCTCTCTCTCTCTCAAAAAGGAATAAACCATTTTTTTTAAAAAAAAAGCATTGGAGGAAATGTGGTGAATTTGGTGCTAAGCATTTTTAACTTGAGAGATGGTAGGACATTTAAGTGAACATAGAATGGGCAAATGGGGATAAGGGATTGGGACTCAGAAGTACACACAAAGGCTCTAGGTTTGGGCGTGGGAGTTTGCCCTCCAAGGACTGGCAGTTGAAGCATTGTCCAGAGAATGAATATGTTTCCTGATGTCAACAAGTAGGACAGAAGATTGAAAATGGAACTGCGAAGACCCCTGCCCCCCACCCCAGCTGTGCACAAGTCCACACACAGAAAAGAAAGGCAAACCTGTAAAGGAATGGAGAAGGACCAGCTAGAGAGTTCAGAAGACGGCTGTATTATTATAGTGTCGTGAGGATTAAAGGAGGCAATATATTGGAACTGATTGCCTTTATTGACTTTCATTAAAATACAGTTTCCTGAATGTAAAACAGGATTTGAAAGAGACCAATAATATTGGAAGTGTGTCTTATACTTCCTGAATTTGTTTTCAGATCTTTATCATTTCATTTGATTTAACGTAATTAAAGTCATTACATTTAGAAATTACTTTCTTTGTGTGGTTACAACAATTTTGAGTTAGTTTTTATCTTATTTTAATCTAACTTAAACATAAGGTCAAATCCAGTTTCCCTGTAGTTAATCACATATTTGAAGAAATGACTTTAAGAATTCTATTTTGGGAAAGACTATTTTTCAGGGTGTCCAGTGTGTAGTTACACATACTTCTGTGTAGTTTTCTGCTTGGCCACAAACCGTGGGACCTGGACACACCAACTTATACCTCACTTCTCACTCAAAACATCTTTTGGGACTAGGTAAGGATCTAATTTTCAGATCAGAAGAAATAACACTTCACAGTTTAGGAAACATGTGTTTGCAGTTTCTTACATCTCTGTATAATGTGAGAAATCAGAAGGCTTAATTCATTCAGAAATATTAACTTAAAAAAGCCTACTGTATGCCAAAGAATATTCTTGATGTTTAGTGGTTTGGAGTTGAGGTAGAAGTAGGGAGACAAAGTAACATTTACCTTTTACTTCCTGAAAGGAATTGGGTTTTAGTTTTACTTAAGAGACATAGCAAGGAAAAGCTGATGCTCCATAGTATATATATATTGGGTTAAGCTGTGGCATGACAGAGGAAGACTTGGTATCATGAAGTTTTCTTGTTTCAGTAACAAGAAAAAAAAAAAAACCCTAAATTTATGTGGAATGTTATCATAGTAGGAAGAAGACCATGGAGTTTTCTAATATGAATTTGATCACCTTTATTAATGCCAAGTAGATGCCCAGGCATAGTTTTTCTGTTGTGGTGATGGTGGACCTTAAATATTGATTCCTTTTTCTCTGGTGAAGCTCTTATCCCTTTATTTACAGACATTGTTGGGTTTACTTAGCATATATCACAAATCTAGCATCATATTTCTGTTGTCCTTTGATAAACTACTTACCCAATCACAAAATCATTTTATTTAAAGAAAAGAATTTTCTTTATATGTAGTACCAAACATTATAACTTATTTAAAATTACAATATAAATATGACTTCAACTGTAACTCAGTAATTTGTTTTCTGTTTTAGACTTGTTTATTTATTTTAGCCATATCTTCTTATTTGTTCCTCAAAACTATATATTCGGGGAAGGTTGACAAAGAGAATATTTCAGTCTAAATAAAGTTGTATTTATTTTTTTGGGTCAGATTCAGCAAATGATTCTTTGAAAAATTCCTCAGATGGTTTAGCTGATGTTAAAAGGCCTTGTCATTTAATATATATCTAGTCATCTAGAAAAATGCCATCCTTACCATTTTGCATTGTGTTAAGATATTGGATCTAGTGTGTTTTCATCACAACATGCTATTTTGAGCAGAATTTTCTCCCATATTTTCATTACAGATGAAACATAATAATTATTGTGAAAACCTGATACCACAAAATTTTGTTTATCAGTCTACCAGTAGTACTACCTCTATCCTGTGAGTCTGAATATCTTCACAATGATGATTATTGTTCTCAATGAGTTACGTTATGAAAGTTATTAATGGAGGATTAAATTGTGGGAATTATAGAGTAGTAGCATATGGCATTTTGGAGTCACTTGGACCCTGAAATGCAAGTTTGGATCTGCTATTTTCTAGTTGTGTAATTTTGAGCTACTTAAGCTCTCTGAGCTTCAGTGTTTTACTTATAAAGTGGGTTTGTAAGGATTACATGAAATAAGTCATATATATGGTGTCTGGGCTCTAATAAGCCTTCGGTAAATGTTAGCTTATATTATTAATTTATTATATTATACTATCATTATTAAGTATATTTTATTCTACTCCAGTAAATATGGAATACAGATCTTCCGGGACTTCAGATGGGGTTATACCCCATAAGCCCATTGTAAGTTAAAAATACAGTAGGTTGAAAAAGCATGTAGTACACCTGATCTACCAGACATCATAGCGTAGCTTAGTCTATCTTAAATGTGTTTGGTATGCTTCTAGTAGTTGGGCAGAATCACCTAACAGAAAGCCTATTTTATGATAAAATGTTGAATATCTCATGTAATTTATTGAATGTTGTACTGAAAGTTGAAAAATAGAAGGGTTGTATGGGAACAGGATGCTTGTCAGGGTAGTAGTTGTGTGTTCCTGTGATGGTGGGATTGACTGGGGATTACAGCTCACTGATGTGCCCAGAATCATGGGAGAGTCATACCACATGTCGCTAGCTTGGGAAAAGGTCCAAATCCAATGTTCAGTTTCTACTGAATGCAATATGCTATTGCACACCATCCTAACATTGAAAAATCATTAAGTCAAGCCACTGTAAGACCATCTGTATTGGTTTTACATGCAGAATCTAAACAGTTCTCTCATAGAGTTGCTAATTAACCAACATGTAAGATTTATTGACCAGAGTTGATGACAGGACACTTACTACATGCAAAGTTTTTGAATAATAAATCATGAAGAGTTTGTGTCCTTAGTTACAACAGCAAAATAATGGAATTTCTTTAAGATTCTTTCATGTATCGTTCATAGCTATTTAGCTTGCCCTGAATTTTTCAAGAACACTTTACATTGTTTATTTTATGTGTAATTAATGCATCTATAGAACCTACTGTGGGCAATTACTTAATTTTATTGATTTTGATAATAATTATAAACTCAAAGTGCATAAAAAGCATAGTTCCATGCATCATTTCAGAGATTCCACTGACAAAACAGTTTCTCCAATGCAAGCATCATGATTTGATTCCAGAATTATATTTTATATTGATCTAAAATGAGAAGTTACTATATCTATTTTGATACAGCCACAAAAACAGTTTCCTCCTCCCTGGCCTGACCCTGATAACCATAAACTGATTTTTCTGTAGTGTCTTCTTAATGGTTGGGTAGTTCCTAGGAGAACATTTTTGGTGATCTATAGGTGAAGGCAAAACTGTCAACACCTTATTGGAGTGAAATAGAGTTATCATACATTTTTATTTTTGTACATCTTGTTTAGGCAGATTACTTGTAGAAGTCAGAGCCCAAACTAGTGGGAAAAGCATGCTTAGAATCATGAATATCTTTGGTAATGGAGAAGAGAAGTAGAATGTAAGTCTGTCTGAAACTACTTTTTCTTAGCACTTACCAATCCTGTGGACGGTGTACAATTAAATACTTCCAAAAAAATCAATCATGAAAGAAGAAAACCATTTAAAAAGCTATACTAACTTAAGAAAAGAGAAAATGCTGACAGGATATGAGGAATTTTGCTTTTGAATAGGCTCACTCTAAGGTGAAGTGATTTCTTTAAGCCTGAGTCTTGGCTTACTCTCCCTCTTCTGTAGTGTAAGTCATACCTCATAGCTCCAGGAAAGACTCTTAGACCACAAATCTGGTGGGATGCATTCTATTCTAACCTAGTACAGCCTCTTTTTTGCTTTTAACTCTCAGCAAAAAGCCACATAAGCTCTCATCTCCAGTTATTCATCCATCAAATGAAAAGTTTATATCAGGTGGTCTTAAAGACTCTTTTCAGTTCTACCATGTTATAACTTGCAAATGGAAATATCTTTGCAAATGTGTAGGGTAGCTTGCTCTCAGTTTTGGGACAAAAAGTTGGAGATATTAGAGTATATTAAAACTGAAAAGCTTTCTGTGGAAGTGGGCCTTGAAGATATGTGTGTACAATAGCCTGATCTTACGTCAAGTAACACCTCTTGCAGCTGATACTTACTTTTATAACATGTACACATGTTGTCAGTTTAAATTGCTAAGTTTAGGTTAATGTTCTCAGGCATTATTTCTACATCACCATCAGGAAGTGGTAGATTTGAAACCTATGCTATACCATCTTGAGTTCACGAAAATAAGAACATCCTTTTATTTCATTACTTTCATTGTTTTAAAACAATTTTAAATAGGGGTGCCTGGGTGGCTGAGTCATTTGAGTGTCTGACTCTTGATTTGGGCTCGGCTCATGATCCCAGTGTCATGGGATTGAACTGTGTGTCAGACTCAGTGCTGACTATAGAGCCTGCTTAAGATTCTCTTTCTCTTTCTCTCAGCCTCTGCCCTTACCCCCACTTGAGTATGCTCCCTCTCTAAATTGAAAAATAAAAAATAAAAAAACCCACAAGTTTCAGTGAACGTATTTTCTTCTCAAATCCTCAGTGTTTCCATGTAAGATAGCTCTCAGTGTCTAGGAAGCAAAGAAATGTATCCTTCATTGTAGGAAAATGTTTTTTTGGAGAGTCTTCAAGATTATTAGCAAATTTAGGAAATTCTTCCAAGGACCCACTGTGGTATTAGGTCTCACTGAAGAGATACTTTAATTTGTAGGATTTGTTGTGACCATCAGAAAATACATACCTTTTGAATATGTTAAGGAATGTGTGAAACACACAGTACTAATAATGCTAGATAACAGTTATCTCTCAAAAAAATTATTGAAATCATTTTTAGTGCCATTTCTCAGATGGCAAAGTGAAGTACAAAAAATTAACTTGGCCAACAATCACTAAAGGAATCTTTTTTAAAAATATCTATTTTGAGAGAGAAAGCGAGAGAGGATCCCAAGCAGGCCCTGTGCTGTCAGCACAGAACCCGATGTGGGGCTCGATTTCACGAACTGCGAGATCATGAGCTGAGCCAAAATCAAGAGTCACTTAACTGACTGAGCCAAACAGGCATCCTGAGAGACATGATTCTTGAACAAATAATTTTTCTTTCATACTGCTTTGCTATAATAATAAATATGTGGAGATTTCTAAAATTTTTAATGTAAATGTTAAGAAAACACTCTATTTTAGGATGTTTTATAGAACTACTCACCAAAACCCACTGATAATAGAAACTGTTCATTCTCCCTATTCTTTCATATTTTTCCCTATGCAATCACACTGGCCTGGAATCAAGAATACTTGGTCCTAATCCTGATATTTCCATTCTCTGGGTCTCAGTCCCTTCAGTGTACTATGAAACGATTGGGTTAGAAAATGTGAAAATCTCTAAGGTCCCTTCTCAGTTCATTTCCATTTGCTTTATGGAATTGTGTGGCATTTCCAGATGCTTTATAAAGTGTGTTCTTGTCAGCTGGCCTGGCCCTTGACACTGGAGGAGAAAGTAGTCAGTAGGTTCTCAACTTTGTAGGGTGAAGACTCAAAGTGGAGACCAGGGTTTTGTTTTCTTACCTTTTGCTGAAGTAGGCTGTTAATGACCGCTGCCTGGAGTGTCTGGGATTAGTCACAGAGTAGCAGGCTCTGTATGCCAGACTGACAGTGAGTCATCCTGGGTAAAGCACAGGACCCATGGCTGGTATACATGCCGTATTAAAAATGATGCAGCTGCCCAGGAGAGCCACAGCACATGGGAGAAGGGTATTAGGGGCTTCCCGTGGCAGTGTCCATCATAAAATGATAAAAATGAATGTGATCTTAGAAAGCAGAAACTTAATCACTTTATAGCAAGGGCTCAAGGAAGTGAGGACAATAGTGCAAGTTTGTAACTTTAGTGTGAAGGTTGAGGATGGAATTCAGGTCTCCCGATTTCATATCTAATTTATCACTTACACTTACTTACTTAGGCTAAATATGATACCTCCTTTTGTTTCCATTGCTACGGTGGTCCTGGATTGTAATACTGTAAGAATATGGTCACTGAGTGAATTTGTGTCCATTACATTTCATACACAACTTGAAATGCATCTGCTTTTTTTTTAATTATCAAATCAACATAAAGCACTTGAAACTTACATTCAAAATTAGACAATAAACGTAGTGACACACTAGGATCATTTGTTGGTATTTTATCATTTGTAAGCAAGTTGAGTAATTACTGCTCAAGGATTTATATATAGCAACCACATACAGATAATAAAAACAAAAGTCAATTAACAGAAAAGACATTCAACAGAAAGGTATCAATAAATGGCTGCCTTTTGGATTCCACAGAGCTTGTGTAGGTGGAGTGTTATTTATCACAGTTATGCAGTAAAGGAAGTGCAATTGACCCTTGAGTAATGTGGGGTTGTGTAACTGAAAATCCATGTATAACTTTTGACTCTCCCAAAACTACTAATGTCTACTTTTCTTTTAAAGTTTATTTTTACTTATTTTGAGAGAGAGATAGAGAGCAAGTAGGGAAAGGGCAGAGAGAGGGGGAGGGAGAGAATCCCAAGCAGGCTCCACGCTGTCAGCACAAAGCCCTACATGGGACTGAAACCTATGAACCGTGAGATGATGACCTGAGCTGAACTCAAGAGTTGGATGCTTAACCAACTAAGCCACCCAGGTGCCCCTCTAATGTCTACTTTCTTTCTTTTTTTAAAAAAAAATTTTGATGTTTATTTATTATTGAAACAGAGAGAAACAGAGCATGAATGGGGGCGGGGGGAGGCTCAGAGAGAGAGAGGGAAACATAGAATTCGAAGCAGGCTCCAGGCTCTGAGCTGTCAGCACAGAGCCCGACGCAAGGCTCAAACCCACAAACCATGAGATCATGACCTGAGCCGAAGTCGGATGCTTAACCGACTGAGCCACTCAGGTGCCCCTAATATCTATTTGCAAATGGAAGCTTTACTAATAAAATAAACAGTCAGTTAACACATATTTTGTATGTTACATGTACTCTATACTGTATTCTTACAATAAGCTAGAGAAAAAAAATGTTACTAAGGAAGTCATAAGGGAGAGAAAATACATGTACAGTACTTAGTGTGTTTATTGAGAGAGGCCCCACTAAAAAATAAAGAACATCTGATACATAATATTTCAGCAAATATATGTATGGTATTTGCTGTATCACAAAGGAAATGTCTTTAAAAATGAGCACTTTGAAAAGATCCTTTGGATTCTGCATAAGAAATGAAATGAATACATATTTATATGAAAGATAAGATTTGGTGATATTTCCTTATAGAATGCATCACCTGAAAATGGTGGAAATGAAGAAGCAAATTATCACCATTTTTTTTGTTTTACATTTTTTGTTCCTTTTACCTTCCATTTTAACCCTAGAATAATAGCAACCCTCCTTTAAACAACAGAAAAGAGACAACAGAGAATATCAAGATGGGTCTGCTGTATAAGGGACTTCAATTCCAAATACCAAATCAGTCTTTTACTGCAAGACAGTGGGTAGTCACTTCCCCTGTGCTGGCCTAATGCCTAATGTAGAGAAATGATACATATATACATATATATACATATATTTAATTTTTTTTAACATTTATTTGTTTTTGAGAGACAGAGATAGAACACGAGTGGGGGAGGGGCAGAGAGAGGAGACACAGAATCTGAAGCAGGCTCCAGGCTCTTAGCTGTCAGTACAGAGCCTGACACGGGGCTTGAACTCACGAATCAGGAGATTATGACCTCAGCCAAAGTCGGACGCTTAACTGACTGAGCCACCCAGGTGACCTGAGAAATGCTTTTAAACCCAATGGTTAGGTACAGTATCTTTGGACACACAGTAGCTTGTCAACTTGGGAAAATTTAATAACAAATTTTATCATCTTTAGCAAATATTGAGTCATATGCGAATCCACATGTAATATACATTAGAGATACAGACAGAATACAATGAGAAGAAATGCAAAAACATAATTTTTTTAAATATTAATGAGTGATAAGAGTGTTAATTAGGTATATATTTCATTCTGGAGTTAACTATTTTTTCCGTAATTTCTAAGTTAATATGACTCTTTTTAAGATCAAACTAAAGGTCATAGAAACATTGGTCATAACACATTTTAGAAATTCAAAAAATAATAGAGCACACTTCTGTAGCCTCTTATTAAATAATAAAATATATAGCTGTAAAAAAAAAAAAAAAAGAAAAACAAGTCCCAACATAAGTGGATCCACATAGTTCTTTTTTTTTTTTTTTTAACTTTATAGTTTATTGTCAGGTTGGTTTCCATATAATACCCAGTGCTCTTCCCCACAAGTGACCTCCACCAAGACCATC
>CM053567.1:27399795-27428944 GCA_028646485.1 Cryptoprocta ferox
TGTGTCTTCTAATTCATTTATTCTCCTTTCTGCCTCTTCAATCCGTGCAGTGGCTGCCTCCATTTTGTTATGCATCTAATTTATAGCCTTTTTTAACTCGTCACAGCTATTTTGAAGGTCCCTAGTCTGTGTATCAGTAGCTTCTTTGATGTTTTTTTCAAGTCCAGCAATTAATTTTATGACAATTGTTCTAAATTCTTGTTCAGTTATGTTGTTTAAGCCTGTTTTGAGCATTTCTGTGGCTGTGACTTCTTCATGGAGTGCCTTTAGGGGAGAGTTCTTTCCTTTCGTCATTTTGGCTAGCTTTCTGTCTCTTGTCCGTTTTAAAAGCTCGTTATGTACTGGGCACCTGTTAGTATTGCTCTATTAAAGGAGGCTCATTGACTGCCCAGGGCCTGTGGTTTCATAATGTGTTCTTTTAATGGTGTCCCTCGGTTTCTCTTGTTGTGCCTCTGATTATTTTATTTCCCTGGTCAGTTATATGGGCCTCTCCACCATGTATACTTTGGCTTGTTTTTTGAGGTATCCCTGAAAAGGAAACAGACTAGCATACAGGGAACAAAAGCACGCAAATGCACAGACAAATCAAACAAACAAGCAAGCCAAATGGGGAAAGAAGTAAAGAAAAGGAAAGGAAAGGAAAGAAAAGAAAGAAGAGAAGAACAGAAGAAAAAGAAACAAAAACAAAAAGAAAAAGAAAAACAAGGTGGGGTCAGAGACAGCAAAAGAGTATGGACAGTCTAAAAGCATATAACCAGCCAAGAGGAGAGAGAAGAATATGCTACGGGAAACATATCTGGATGGCAGCAGAAAAGTAGGAGAAGCAAAGAAAAAAGGAAAGAAAAAAAAAAGACAACTCCCCTGTGTGGATGGGCGTGGTCTGGCGTCAGGTCAGGTCTGGGGGGGCGGGGCTGCTCTCTCCGAGGCCCCGCCTTGGTGGTTGCGGGGAGAAGAATGGTGCCACTTCAAAGCTTTGCCAGAACCAAGTGTTGCAAGCCGCCCTTCTGAGTCCGATCTCCCTGTGCCGCGGGCGAGCCAAACTGTATTCTCCAAGCTCCGCCTCACTTCCAAATCCTAGTCCGTGCAGTTCAACACCGACACCGGGGATGAGATGCGTTCCTGCTGGCGTCCGGCCTCCTGGCCTGGCTTGCGCCGCCCCATTCACGGAGCCTCCGCCGCCGCTTTTCAAGGTGCCTTTCGTGGCGCTGCTGCCACCGCTTTTCGCGCTGCCTCCGCCCCTATCTACACCGCGCCCCTGGCGGCGCTGCTTGGAATGGATGCCGCCACCGCGCTCACGGAAGAACTCGCCGGCCAGATGGGACGGACCTCTCTCCCGGCGCTCGGCAGTGATATATGGGGAGACGGGCGAGTTTTTCCTCCCTTAGAGATGGTTCTAGGTGCATTTTCCGTATCTCTTTCTCTTCCCCTGGTCTCTCCGGGGCACAGCGCGCTCTCCCTGTGTTGGGCTCGGGGGCTCCTTCCCCCTGCACCACTGGGACCCGCCCGTCCCCTAATTTCCCAGATCACAGTCACTCACTCAGGCATCCTTGAGGTTGTCTTCTTTCTGGCGTCTGTTTCTTCTTTCCCCAACTCGCAAATCCGAGTTTTATCCCTTCAGTCCTTCTCAGTTCAATCCATATGGGCGTGCGCGGATTACAGAGCTCCCTGCTTCTCCGCCATCTTGCCCGCCCTCCCAATCCACATAGTTCTAATCCATGTTGTTCAAGGCCCAACTGTATACCACCCACAAGTAAAGATTTCAGTGATTCTAATTAGGGAAACTTGCAAATTCAAGTATGAAAGGATAAACAAAATTCATGTGTTTATTGAAGAAGGAATCCAAAGAAATCTTAAGAATTGAAAGAAAGAATATAGGCACCCTAAAAGTATTCAGGTGTAAAGAAGTCATCACAGATGAGAAAGCCTGAAGGACTAATAGTGACAGAAGAGAGGTACTGGCTTGTTAGTAGAGTTGGGTTTGCAGTGTGGAAATCCTCTCTCTAAACTTCATCAAAACTAATAATTGTGCTAATAAGCTTGTTGATAATCATAATCTGGCTATGTAGGTTTAGCTACATGATTTTATTCAAATCAGTCAACCCTTCTGAACATCTAATTCTTCATTTGTAAAGGAGTTGATCTAGAATATATTTCTTGGCTTAACCTTCTCTGACAAAGAATTTTATAATTAGTGTCTGAGCTTTGTCAAGAGGTTAAAAAATTATGTTTTGTAAATTAAATGAGTAACTTCATTTCTTAGACTCATGTGATAGCTATGTTTTTTGCACTCATCCACAGATACTCCTCATTGCTTTATATTACAGACACTTAGGGCTAGGACTCACATAAGAAACTAGATTTAGTCCTCTTACACTTAAAATTTTATCAGTAAAGGTGATTAGACCTTAGAGGTATAAAGTTACTTACCTCACTGCTTACTGGTAGAGCCCAAAAGAGGAGCAGATCCTCATGATTTTCAGTGGAGACTTTTGTTTTGTTTCCTTCTGTAGGAAAGACAATAAATGGCTCTTCTTTCTCCTGCCAACACAGATCAATTGGTAGTGCCTGCCTGATGAGAAAGACTGTGGAGTAGAGACCCACATACTACAGAAAGGAATACTGTTATTGATTAGTGCTGTCTGCTATGTGAACAGCATAGGGCAATAGTCTTTATGTTTGCCACCTCTTCTCAAGGTAATTCTTTATACATGCTCCTTGAGGCTAAACTTTCAATATTTCCTCTGCCTTGCTTGTAATTGCCATCACTCACAATATCACTTAATGTTATCTGTGGTATTTTACCCTGAGAGAAGTAATATGTCTCAGTGGACCAGAGGTGGATTTGATCATTCGGAAATAGGTCATTCTTAGTGTTTGGATCCTCACTGGGTTTTCTTGACCTGTTTTTCATTTCTTATGTTGCTAAGTATTTTAGGCATCTACATTAGCATCATGTGGCCTGACTAAGATCTCAAAGCTGCCTGGGCAGGGCCACAGCCCTGAGTATAGGCTGGTTCTAGTGTTGCCTTTTATTGTAAGATGGTGAAAAATAGTGGGAGAGGAAAGGCAGATAGCTTGTCCTTTGTGGTTCTGACAACTTAAGTACGATTTCTCACAGCCTAATTTTATTCCTAGATATGGACTTTCTGAGGTATGGTGTTGAAGGAAGCTTTCTCCCATGGCTGGCATGCCCTGACTCCTTGATCTGTTCAAAGGAGTTGTGAAAGAAACATACCTTGAACCACCAGCAGCCTATGTTGACCTTTACCCTCCACTTCCTACAGCTTTGCAGGATTTTGTAAGAAAATGGGTGGGCCCTCTAGAACTGGTTATATACTCTTTTTCATTTTTTCACGTCTTTTTGCTCATCCCCATCATCTGGAATTATTGTTTTTAGTATTTTTAAAAATTTATTTTAGAGATGGAGAGACAGACAGCATGAGCAGGGGAGAGTCAGAGAGAGAGGGAGACACAGAATCTGAAGACAGGCTTCAGTCTCTGAGCTAGCTTTCAGCACAGAGCCTGACGCAGGGCTTGAACCCAAGAACTGTGAGATCATGACCTGAGCTGAAGTCAGACGCTTAACCAACTGAGCCACCCAGGCGCCCCCATCTGGAATTATTTTGAAAGAAAAAAGAAGATGCACATTACTCTTATAAGGAACTAGTTAATATTCTGAAACCTAGAATACATTTACAAAATACACAAAATATACTTTTCTAGAGCTCTTCAGATACAAGTCAGATTTGAGTTCAAAATGAATGAAATGCCTATATCTTAAAGTTAAGTTTAGTTATATTCTAGCCCAAATTCTTTGTTTTACAAATGAAGAAATTGAAGCTCAGGGTCTAGGGGGTTTAAGTGACTTTTTCAGTGGTACAGGTCAGAAGAAAGAAAATAGGAAGAAAAAAATCCAGAACATCCCAATATTTAGTCTAGTGTATTTTATCTCCTACCACACTGCCATCACTGTGTTTAGAATTGTAAAAATTTGATTTACTTTTTTAAACTCTTTTTTTAAAAGTTTATTTTTTTATTTTGAGAGAGAGAGTGTGAGAGAGAGTGAGTGTGTGAGCAGGGGATGGGGAGAGAGAGAGGGAAAGCGGGAATCTCAAGCATGCTCCATCCTGTCAGTACATAGCCGGATGTGTGACCTGATGTCATGAACCATGAGATCATGACCTGAGCTGCATTCAAAAGTCAGATGCTTAACTGAGCCACCCAAGGCAGCCCTAAAATTTGATTTACTTTTAAACTGATTAGTTTTTTTTAAAGAAAGGTGTTATTCATAGTTTAGTAAAAACTTAATAGTGATGTTCATTTCTGGTGTTTAGCAAGTCAGTACTATTCTAGATTTTATTTTTAAATTATTTAAGCTTCTAATGGGCACTGAAGTCTCTTACCTTCTAGCTTTAAAGATTCTACTGTCCACAGCTCCATTTCAATTTCTGCATTATTTTCAGCCTTTGGTAAGTAGGAAAATGCCAAACATTTATGGTGAGGCCGTTACAACTTGCAGCCCAGTTTAAAACCTAGACTCAGAAGCACCTTCAGAATGACTTTTGCTTCCACAGAAAGCACGTGTCCAAAGTCCAGATGATGCTTAATATATAGCAGTAAGATTTTAAACATCTCTGCTCATGTTCCAGATTCTCACATCTCTCTAATTTCTAGCTTCTATTCACAGGTAGTTTGGGAATCTATCTATATTAAATTTAAATATTCTGTGACTAGCCTATAACTAATCACATTTGAATTAGAAAATAATGTGCTAACAAGGAGTAGCACTAACTAGTACTCACTAGGGAGTATTCTAACTATATTATAATGAGGCTCTTGGCAACAAAAGCCTTCCAGTTCTGTTTCTTAAGTGTAAAGTTTTGGTATTCCTGAGGTAGGAAAGAAAAACAAAACTATTCTTTGCAGATGGAGAGGAGAATGAAATGGAATGCTTTCAGAGTCTCTTGTATGGAAATTTGGATCTGTACTGTACAATTTTAGTGTTTAAACAAGACTGGAGGCCTTGAAGGATGATTTTTAAATGCTGGATTAGAAGCATCAAATGGAATTGATTCCCAGTGAAAGGGAAAACCTGCTGAAATGAAAAAGGGCCTCACTCAGTAACACTTAATTTTCTAAAATGAGTGCCCCACACCCTATAACTCTGGATAATTTCATGTAGGATACTTTTTCTATGAGAATAAAAATTGACAGCATGTCTGATCTTGGTCAGATTAGACACATAATGTGAATTTTCCTTGGAAAACTTTAATAATTATTGAGATTATTTGAGACTCTGTTGCAAGCAATCTAAGTGAAATCTCCCAAAGCATTTCATGAAGGCAATTCCTCAAGAAGTAATTTGGTAAAACTCCCCCCCCCCATGCCAAAAACAAAATTAAACACACAGTTCCTCTTTCTGTGTAATATAATCCCTGGGCAGACAAGAATAAGCTTATTTTCTGCTTCTACATTTTTTGGGTGATGCTGCTTTTTCTAACCTTGTCACCGTCTGTCAAGTTATAACTTTGATTCCTCCCAGGACCATCTTTTACCAGCATCTTCCTTCATGAACTGAACTGACTTCCCTCTTGGCTTCCTCTCTTCTCTCTTCCTCTCCCATCTTCCTCTCCCATCTTCCTCCTCCTTTCTTTCCTCCATCACTCTCTCCCCCTGCCCCTTACCTTTCTCTTTATTCTTGTCTGCCTTCTTTATGTAAAAAGAGTCTCTTCTTTTGAACTTAAGTTTTCCCCAAGAGGTCAGTTTTTCTGTTTCTCTGGCTCTTCATAATACAGTCTTTGGAGATTTAAAAATACAGCATAAACAGAATCTTCTGTGATTTTTCAGTAGAAAGATATGGTTTGTATTACTTTCTCTCATAGAATTCTTTATGGAGTAAATATTTCCAGATGTCTCAAATCTCTTTGTTATGTTTACTATTAGAAACAACAGCACTTCTTTTTTCTCTAGAGTAACACAATTATGTACTGGGATAGATCCCATTTATACTGCTCTGAGAACAGAAGTTTCATAAGCCAGAGATGAGTTCGATTGTTTAATTCAATAAACAGTTATTGAGCATTTACTATGGCCAGAATACTGTTGGCTATTGTGAATGAGATGTGATCTGTCCTATTAAGGAGTTTTCAATCTAGCATTGAAGAAACTCTGTAAATGAATATTCAACCCTGAAAAGACGGCTACAGTATAGAAGCCAGCAAAGATTTAGGAACTCAGTAAGCAAGCAAGAGATGAGTAAAGATGAAGATCTTTTATTTGTCAGTGTTTTACTTTTACTTTAGCTCTGTGACAGTTCTTGTTACTTTACAATCATTATTATTACTTTATGGTCATAGCTAATGTGTGATTGTGTCACCTATGTGAATGTTTATGGAGAGTTAACATGTTTCTGGTAGAGTCTTCCTCAGAAAGAGATTTGTTGATTTGACTTTATGACACTGATTTTAAGATTAGTAGTGTATTTTATTCCAACTTTCAGATAGCCACTTTATAAGATCCTCCAGGAAAAGTCTCTTGCTCCAGATCAGGGGGAGCAAGCCCTCTTAGGATGAGCTGACACACATCGCAAGAGAGAAGGCTTACTGGATCAGTTTTACAAAGTGACAGGTTTGTTCCCTGGTCAGGATTTGTTTCATGTGTGTCGAGGTTGACTAGGGTTGAGGACTAATTTCTGTTTTTATGGGGAATGAATCTGGTATAAAAGTGACATAACCCTTTAATAAGATAATTTCAGTTCGAGGACAAGAGCAACCAAAGTCAATCTGGCACTTTAGACAGGCTCCCTCCGGGGAGCTATCCAAGGTACTGAACCACTTAAGGTTTTTCTATATTGCTTGCTAATCTAGCTTTGCTTTTCTTCTGACGAGAAATTACCTAACTTGTATCTTTTTGATACGTCTTGCTCTAGTTTGGCTAGACCTAGCCCATTTCCTGTTCCATATACTTTATTCAGTCAACAAATATTTAGGTATAACCTTCTGTATGTCAGATGCTCTTTTGTGTTTTCTTTATTTTGAGAGAGAGAGAGAGAGAGAGAGAGAGAGAGAGAGAGAGAGAGAAAGCATAAGTGGGGGAGGGGAAGAGAGAGAGGAGAGAACAAGAATCCCAGGCAGGCTCTACACTGGCAGCACAGAGCCCGACCCAGGGTTTGGGCCCATGAACCCTAGCTCAGAGCTGTATGGGGGGCTCAAACCCGTGAACTGTAAGATCATGAGTTGAGCCAAAGTCAGGCAATTAACCCACTGAGGCACTCAGGCACCTCAGACATTCTTGTAGTAGTTAAAGTGTCTTGATTTATTATTATGAAATGCTAATCATTAGTTTGTGTGTGTGTGTGTGTGTGTGTAATTTGGGTTAAAGGAACAAATTTTATGACCAGGATAACTAAGGGATTTCAGGTGGGTTTTTTTTTTTCAATGTTTTACTTTTTTGACAGACAGTGCAAGTGGGGTAGGGGCAGAGAAAGAAGGGGACAGAGGATCTGAAGCAAGCTCTGTGCAGACAGTAGAGAATCCAGTGTAGGGTCCAAACTCATGAATTGCGAGATCATGACCTGAGCCAAAGTCAGGTGTTCAACCAACTGAGCCACCCAGGCACCCCAGGATTCCAGGTTTTTGAGTGTTGTTTCAAGAACCTGGTTTCTGAGTTCAAAGGTTGTGTTTTGTTTGCCTTTGTTTTCAGTACCTAGAAAAGCCCGTGTCATATAAGGGGCACTCAAGAAATTGTATTCCACTGATAATAAATTTTAATTTTTTTGAGTACTGTCTATGCCATGTTACAGTAAAGTATATTTTTTCAACCTATAGGTAAAGTGATTTGGGGAAAAATCATTTTGAGGGTAAGAAAAATTTTGCTCTCAGTACTCTAGATCAAGCATGCACTTAATCTTAAGGAGTGTAGAGTAAGAGTTTTGGCACCTTCTTATATACTTTAATACCAAATTACAGGTAGATCAGCAAACTGGGAATAAATGGATCAGAAACGCCTAGCTCAGGCATTTGTATGTATATATTATCTCAACCATCTTGTCATTCTGTTTTTTTTTTTTTCAAAAATTTTTATGTCTTTATTTTATTTTGAGAGAGACAGACAGTGAGCAGGGGAGGGGCAGAGAGAGAGGGAGACACAGAACTGAAGCAGGCTCCAGGCTCTGAGCTGTCACCACAGAGCCTGATGCGGGGCTCAAACCCATGGACTGTGAGATCATGACCTGAGCCAAAGTCGGATGCTTAACCGACTTAGCCACCCAGGCACCCCCTTGTCATTCTGTTTTAATGAGGCTAATCTTTTCTGTATTTTGGTTAACTAACCACTACTTGTTTACCTTCTCTACTCCAAAAATGGGGAAAAAGAGTTTTTCCTTTGATAACAGCAACACATGACTAAGGAAGGTGTCATGTGTTCTTAACTGTCCTTTTGCAATTGCTACTTCTAAAGAGTTGACAGGACAATTTGTCTTAACTTCCCTGGAAGTGCTGGTTTCTTGCAGTGAGTATGATTCTAAAGGAGAAACCTGACTTATCAGTGAGTAAGATCCTGTAAGGGTTACAGAATCCACAGTGTTCCTGATGTTCTAAAATCCAGTGATTATATTAGGTTTGTAAGGGTAAACCTGCCATTTCCATCCTGGTGTTAATACAATGTTATTCTTGGGAAAGGTCTGAGACAGACTGCCTGAGCAGAATATATAATGTCTGGCTAAAATTGAGTCAGGATCAGTGTTCTAATATAGTGATTTGCCACTATCCACAACTGTTTCTGTAGTATGCTTAGAAACATGGTAAGGTCCAAATTCTATCATACCTTGAAAAATATCATTGGTTTTTAGAATTGCCAGATTCAACCATTTTTCTTGGCATCTGAATGAGAAATCAAAAATTGAGAGAATGGATTGAGTGATAAGTTCCTTCCCTGGAGATATTTACTGTTGGCTGTGGACCAAGTTGAGTTATTCTGATGGCTTTTATTTCCCATTCTTTTTTTCTTTTTATTTTTATTTTCCCTTTTCCCTTTTTCCTTTTTCTTTTTCTTATTCTCTTTCTTTCTCTCGTTCTCTCTTTCTTTCTTTCTTGTGTGTTTTTTTTTTTGTTTTCTTTTCTTTCTTTTTTTTTTTTTTTTGAGAGAGAGAGTGCAAGTAGGGGAGGGACAAAGGGAAAAAAAGAGAGAATCTTGAGCAGGCTCCTGCTCAGTGGCTCAGCATAGAGCCCGATGCAGGGCTTGGTCTCATAGCTGTGAGATCATGACCTGAGCTGAAATCTGAAGTTGGATGCTTAAGCAACTGATTTCCCATTCTTGATGGCAATAATAGGTACTTGTTTAGTCACTATAAGTTGTGAGAATTTGTGGATCTCAGCAGAGACTCAGACCTGTGAAACAGTCTTGTTTTCCTACTTATTACCCAGGCCCAAAATTAGTTTTAAAATTGGTTGATTCTACCTAAGTTGCATGATTTAGTTATAAAGTAATCTGTTGCTCTCTTGCATTGTACCCAGACTTGACTTGAAAATTAATTTCTTCTTTGCCTTTGACTTATTCAGATAAAAATTTGTTTAACAGAAACTTGACCATTATTCAGAGGCTGAAGCATTCTTTAAATACTTCCCTCCATTTTAGGGGGAAGGAATCAATGTCATTGTTTTGTTGTTGTTGTTGTTGGTATAGTTTTGCTTGCTTAATATAGGATATGTGTAATTGAAGTGTTATTTATACATGATCTGACTTAATCTTCTGATTCTATTGTGTAATATTATTACTTCCATTTTATTTGTGAGAAAGCTACTTAGGGGAGCTAAGTAACTTTCTAATCATCCTAGAATTAGGAGTCAGACTGAGAATTTGGATGCAGGTCTCTCTGACATTAGAATCATTGCTTTTCTTCACTTTTTTTATATGCTTACTTTAATAGTCCTTTACTTCTTAAAGTGCCATATCAGAATATAGAAAGGACTGTTAACTGAAGAAATAGAAAACATTTTGAGGTTTTTAGGGAAATTCAAAAAATTACAGAATAAAAGCTGAATATGATCTTAACAGTTGTTTTGTAATCTCTTAAAACAAGTAATTTCTGGATATACCTAATTTATTCTCTTGAAATACAGTTTGACACATGCTGTATCATGTAACATTTGATTCTGGTGAGATTTATTTGTGGACAGACTTATATAAAAATAAAGATCTCTGGAGAAGGACAGATACCATATGTTATCACTCATAGGTCTAACAGGAGAAACCTAACAGAGGACCATGGGGAGGGGAAGGAGGAAAAAGAGTTAGGGAGAGGGAGGGAGATAAAACACGAGAGACTCTTGAATACTGAAAACAAACTGAGGGGGGAAGGGGAAGGGGAAAAGGTAAAGGGGGGTGATGGTCTTGGTGGAGGTCACTTGTGGGGAAGAGCACTGGGTGTTATATGGAAACCAACCTGACAAAAGTTGGTTAAAAAAAAAGTTAAAGTTAAAAAAATTTAAAAAAATTAAAAAAAAAGATCTCAGTGATTTTAACCAATATTGCAACTATTCAGAAAAACATCCAGACAGATACAAGACAGATACAATTTTATTCATTAGTTTTTTTTTGTATTTGAACCTCTTATGGGAATTTATTTCAAATATATGGTTATTGCGTAAATTTAAGAAAGTCAAGCTGAAGAAAAATTGGATAGCCGATATATTGATGATAAGTTTTAGGAGTTATTTGTCAAATGTCCTGAGAAAATATTTTCCCAACTTGTTTCAAAATTAGAACAGAGTATGTTGGCATAGTAGTTATGCACATATCTGTTAGTCACTTCTAGAATTTCAAAGTAAATTCTTCACATAAAAATAATATATGATCATGAGCTTGGGAATATGGTGGGAGCTTACCCCTTCTCATGTTCACAACTACATCCAAGTCAGTAAACTGCAGATCAGTCTAAAGACTGACAGAATAACCTTCACAACTAAATATAGAGAAGAAGCTACATCTGAAAGTTCAGGAAGGTCAGAAAGGCAGAGGAACGTTACTTGCAGGAGGGAGCGAGCTGTGTGCTTGGAGAGGGCAGAGAAACAGGGCCCTTGCACAAGGTGGGTCACACAAGGAAGACTAATCTCCATAATGTTTGGCTTTAAAAACAGAAGGGCTAAATTCCATGAGTTGGTGAAACCAGTGGGACTTGGAACATGGAGTTTTAAAAGTCAGCTGACTCAGTACTGGGCAAACCAGGAGGGCTAGTGATAACTGGGTCACTGCCATTAAAAAGACAATACGCTGTGTGGAGAGGCAACAAAAAAAGAGCAGTTAACACAATGCATGGGGGGCAAAGGGGAGACAGCTCAGTTCATACTGATTTTGGAGCATGTTGGGGACCTCTTTGAAAATGAAGGAGCTGGCAGGTACCATTTTCCTTCCCTGCCCCCCAGCATAAACACAGAATCACTTGCAGGAGTCAGGGCTGCACTGACACTTGTAGCCTTGACCCAAGGACTCAGGGAAAATTTTTTTAAAGCTGCTCACGCACCCTGCCCAGCCAGCTGGTACACAGCTGCTGCTAGGTGCCATGGCCAGTCACCACCCTATGCCCACCAGGCACCCCCAGTCACCATTGCAGGCCAGACTGAGCTGTGCCCAGCCATTGTTGCACATTGTGCCCAGCCTTGTGCACCAGCCACCCCGGGTGTGCAGCCCCCAGCTGCTGCAACACTTTGGGATATCTGGCATAGGGCTAGTTGCTCAGTACAATTTTTGTTAATACTACCAGCCAGCTTCCAGATTCCTCCATGGGCATGCCCCCTGGGTCTCATGAACACCACAGAAAGTGAGCACAGCACACAACAGACAGACAGTGCAGACAAGTGTACTGAAAGGAAAAATGACTTAGACACAACAGCAGGACATAAGCAACACACATATGACACTCTCCTGAAGTGCCAGGTTCTGGTAAATGGGGTCATTGCACTGCAGGGCACTCTAGGACCTTCTCTCATAAAGTCACTACTTCAAGAACACAAGACATAGCTGACTTCCTTAACACAAAGAAACAGACACAGAGAGGCAGATAAAATGAGGAGATAGAGAAATTTAAGGACAGGACAAGGCCACAGCCAGAGATGTAAGTGAAAAAGATATAAGTAACATGACTGATAGAGAATTTAAAGCATTAATCATAAGGATACTCACTGGACTTGAGAAAAGGGTGCAAAACATGAGTAAGACCCTTAACACAGAGATAAGAAAAAACATTGCAGAGATAAAACGTTCAAAAAATGAAATGAGAAACACACTTGATGCAGTGAATAGCAGAATGGAAGAAGCAAAGGAACGAATTAGTGACCTAGAAGACAGCAATGGCAAATACCGAAGCTGAGCAAAAGAGAAAAGAGAATCACACAAAATAAGATTACACTTAGGGAACTCAGTGACTCTATCAAATGTAATAACATTTGTATTATAGGAGCCACAGAAGAAGAAGAACAGAGAAACTGGGCTAAACATTTATTTGAAGAAATAATAGCTGAGACCTTCCCTAATCTGGGAAAAGAAACAGATATCCAGATTCAGGAGACACAAAGAACTTTCATCAAAATCAACAAAAGCAGACCCACACCAATACATAGTGTAATTAAATTTGCAAATATAGTGATGAAGAAAATATATTAAAAGCAGAAGGACAAAAGAAGTCAGTAACTTACAAGGGAAAGCCCATAAGACTAGCAGGAGATTTTTCAATAGGAACTTGGCAAGCCAGAAGGGAGTGGCATGATATATTTAACCTGCTGAATGGGAAGAATCTGCAGCCAAAAGTACTCTATCCAGCAAGGCTATCATTCAGATAAGGAGGAGAGATGAAGAGTTTCCCAGACAAACAAAAACTAAAGGAATTTGTGACCACTAAAACAGCTTTGCAAAAACTATTAAAGGGGACTCTTTGAGTAAAAAGGGAAGGCTAAAATTGACAGTATAAAGATAAGAAATACAAAAGCAGTAAAAATGAATATTTCTGTAAAAAAAGTCAAGGAAGTCACAAAAAAGGATAAAAAATATACCTAACAACATATACCTAAAGTGTGGGGAGGAGAAAAGAATGGATTCAAACTTAAACAACCATCAACTTAATATAGACTGATACTTGTGGGAGAAGTAATATACAAACCTAATGATAACCATGTCAAAACCCACTAATAAACATGCAAAGGATAAAGACAGAAATCCAAATATATTCCTAAAGAAAATCAGCAAAACATGAAAAAAAAGACAAAAGATCAGAGAAAACCTTAAAAAAAAAAACCCCACAAACACAAACCAAGTAGTAAAATGGCAGTAAAATATATATCAAGAATTACTTTGAATTTAAATGGACTAAATACTCCAATCAAAAGATAGAATGACAGAATGGATAAAACAAGAACCATCTACATGCTACCTTCAAGAGACTCATTTTAGACCTAGAGACACCTGCAGGTTGAAAGTGAGGGGATGGAGAAACATCCATCATACAAATGGATGTCAAAAGAAAGTTGGAGTAGCAGTACTTATATGGGACAAAGTAGACTTTAGAAAAAAGATTGTCTCTGGGGTCCCTGGGTGGCTCAGTCAATTAGGCATCTAAATCTTGAATTGGGCTCAGGCCATGGTCTTATGGTTTCTGTGTTCAAGCCCTACACTGGGCTCTGGGCTGGCAGCATGGAATTTCTTGGGATCCTCTCTCTCCCTCTCTTTCTGCCTCTCCCTTGCTCACTCACTTTTTCCTCTCTCAGAATAAATAA
This sequence comes from Cryptoprocta ferox, assembly GCA_028646485.1. Classification (NCBI taxonomy): domain Eukaryota; kingdom Metazoa; phylum Chordata; class Mammalia; order Carnivora; family Eupleridae; genus Cryptoprocta; species Cryptoprocta ferox. The sequence continues at coordinate 27,413,559 of CM053567.1, forward strand.
ACTTAAAAAGAGAAACAAAACAAAACAAAAAGACTGTCACAAGAGATAAAGATGGGCACTATATCATAATAAGGGGGACAAATCAATAAGATCTAATAATTGTAAATATTTATGCACCTGACATAAGAGCAACCAAATAAAACAAATAATGAGAAACATAAAGGAACTAAGTGTTAATAATACAATAATAGTAGGGGACTTCAACACCCTACTTACATCAGTGGACAGATCATCTAAACAAAAAACAAGGAAATAAAGGCTTTAAATGACTCACTGGAATAAATGGACTTAACAGATATACTCAGAACATTCTATCCGAAAACAGCAGAATACAGATTGTTTTTAAAGGCACAGTGAACATTCTCCAGAAGAGACCACATAATAGCCCACAAAACCGCCTCAACAAATTCAAGAAGATCAAAGTCATAACATGCATCTTTTCTAACCAGAACGCTATGAAAATATAAGTCAGCCACAATAAAAATTCTGGAAAGACCACAAATACATGGAGGTTAAATAACATGCTACTAAACAATGAATGGGCCAACCAAGAAATCAAAGAAACAAAAAAGGACATGGAAACAAATGAAAATGAAAACACAGTGGTCCAAAACCTTTAGGGTTCAGCAAAAGTAATTCTTAGGGGGAAGTTTATAACAAGAGAAATCTCAACCTAACCTTATACCTAAAGGAGCTAGAAAAACAACAACAAACAAAACCTAAAGCCAGCAGAAGGAAGGGAATAATAAAGATGAGAACAGAAATAAATGATAAAGAAATTAAAAAATAATAGAACAGATCAGTGAAACCAGGAGCTGGTTCTTTGAAAAAAAAATCAATAAAATTGATAAACCTCTAGCCAGACTTACCAAGAAAAAATGAGAAATAAATAAATCATAAATGACAGAGTAGAAATAACACCAAGAAATACAATCATAAGAGATTATTATGAAAAACTGTATGCCAACAAATTAGACAACCTAGAAGAAATAGATAAATTCCTGGAAGCATATAAACTACCAAAACTGAAATGGGAAGAAATAGGAAACTCGAAAAGACTGATATCCAGCAAAGAAATTGAGTCAGTAAAAAACAAAACAGAACAAAAAAACTCACAACAAACAACAGCCAGGACCAGATGGTTTCACAGGTAAGTTCTACCAAATATTTAAAGGAATTAATACCTGTATTTTCTCAAACTATTCCATAAAATAGAAAAGGAAGGAAAACTTTCAAATTCATTTTGAAATGAAAACCAGATAAAAGACACCCCTAAAAAAGAGAACTATAGGCCACTGATGAGTGTAGATGTAAACATCCTCAACGAAATACTAGCAAACTACATTCAATAGTACATTAAAAAATGTCATTCGCCACAATCAAGTGGTATTTATTCCTGGGTTCCAAAGTGATTCAATATTTGCAAATCAATCAATGTGATGTACCACATCACTAAGAGAAAGGATAAAAAATGTAAGATCGCTTCAGTAGAAGCAGAAAAAGCATTTCACAAAGTACAACATCCATTCATAATAAAAAAAACACCCTGCAACAAAGTATATTTAGAGGGAACATACCTCAACATGATAAAGACCGCATAAAAACTCACAGCTAACATCATGCTTTATGGGGAAAAACTGAGAACTTTTCCTGTAAGGTCAGGACTATGACATGGATATCTACTCTCACTACTTTTATTCAACATAGAACTGGAATTCCTAGCTACAACAATAAGACAACAAAAAGAAAAGGCATCCTCATCGGTGAGGAAGAAGTAAAACTTTCACTATTTGGGGATGACATTGTGCTATATATATAGAAAACCCTAAAGAGTCTACTAAAAAAGCTGCTAGAACTGATAAGCAAATTCAGTAAAGTCTCAGATTACAACGTTAGTGCTGCATTTCTATACACCAATAGTAAAGCAGCAGAAAGAGAAATTAATAAAACAATCTCACTGTAGTACCAAGAATAATGAGATACCTAGGAATAAACCTGCCAAAGAGGTGAAAAATATATACTCTGAAAACTGTAAAATACTCATGAAAGAAATTTAAGGCAACACAAAGAAATGGAAAGATAGTTCGCGTTCACGCCTTGGAAGAACAACTATTGTTCAATGTCTATACTACCCAAAACAATCTACACATTTAATATAATGCCTGTCACAATACCAACAGGATTTTTTTTTCACAGAACCAAAACAATCCTAAAATTTTTATGAAACTGCAAAGGACCTAGAAAAACGAAAGCAATCTTGAAAAAGAAAAGCAAAGCTGGAGGTATCACAATTTCACATTTCAAAGTATATTGCAAAGTTGTAGTAATCAAAACAGTATGATACTGGCACAAAATTAGACACATAGGTCTATAGAACAGAATAGAAAACTAGAAATAAACCTACAACTTTATGGTCAGTTAATCTTTGACAAAGGAGGAATGAATATCCAATGGGAAAAGGATAGCCTCTTCAACAAATGTTGTTGGGAAAACTGGACAGCAACATGCAAAAGAAAGAAAAATGGACCACTTTCTTCTACCATACACAAAAATAAATTCAAAGTGGATTAAAGACCCAAATAAGAGACCTGAAACCATTAAAGCCCCAAAAGAGAACACAGGCAGTACTTCTTTGATAATAGGTGAAGCAACTTTTTTCTACATATGTCTTCTGAGGCAAGGGAAACAAAAGCAGAAATAAACTATTGAGACTACATCAAAATAAAAAGCTTGTGCACAAAGAAGGAAACAAACAAAACTAAAAGCCCTACAGAATGAGAGAAGATATTTGCAAATGACATATCCAATAAAGGCTTAGTATCCAAAATATGTAAAGAACTTAAAAATTTTAACACCCTGAAACCAAATAATCCAATAAAAATGGGCAAAAGACATGAACAGACATTTTTTCAAAGAAGACATACACCTGGTCAACAGACATACGAAAAAATGTTCATCATTTACCATTATGGAAATGCAAATCAAAACTATAATGAGCTATAACTTCACACCTGTCAGAAGGCCTGAAATCAACAACCCATGAAACAACAAGTATTGGTGAAAATGTAGAGAAATAGGAACCCTTGTGCACCCTTGGTGGGAATGCAAACTGGTGTAGCCACCATGGAAAACAGTATGGAAGGTCTTCAAAAAATTAAAAATACGACTACCATATGATCCAATAATTTCACTACTGGGAATTTACCCAAAGAATAGAAGAAAACTAATTAAAAGGTATACCTTCTCTTACCCCTATGTTTATTGCAATTTATTTACAATAGCCACAAGATATGGAAGCTGCTCACGTGTTCATTGAGCGATGAATGGATACAAGAAGGTATAATGTATATATACAATAGAATACTACTCAGCCATAAAATATGAAATTTTGCCATTTGCAAAGACATGGATGAAACTAGAAGTATAGAGCTTAGCAAAATAAGTCAGTCAGAGAAAGACAAATACCGTATCATTTCACTCATATGTGGAATTTAAGAAACAAAACAAGCAAGGGGAAAAAATAAGAGTGAGAGTTATTAAGAAACAGACTCTTAATTATAGATGAGAAACTGATGGTTACCAAAGGAGTGAGGAATGAAGGGATCAGTTAAATAAGTGATGGGGATTAAGGAGTATACTTGTGATGATCACAGGGTGATTTATGGAAGTGTTGGACTATTAAATTGTACACCTAAAACTAATATAACACTGTATTTTAACTAACTGGAATTAAAATCGAAACTTAAAATACATGATCATTACATATTCTATGAAGAAGTTCACAACTGAAAAACAAAAATCTCCACAAAATCTATACTCTCAACCTGTTAACATGGTGGTATGTTTCATTTAGTCCTTGACACATACACACACAAACACACACAGACAGTCATGTATACTTTAACACATGATTATATAATTTTTAAAGTATAATTTTATGTCCTTTTTATTTGGCATAATGATAACGTTGTTATTTTGCATTCCTATTGTTTCCAGTGAGATATAATCTTACTTAGAACATTTCTGTTTTTGAGGTGTTGTATGTATATATGTGTCTGTATAATTTGTTTTTTCTGTTTCAGACAAAGATGTTTTATTTTATTTTTTTACTACCATCATAACTCTCATCCACCTTATTGTGAAGCTTCTATGCATATATTAAAATTTCATTTATTAGGACTAATCAAGGAAGCAGTCAGTATGAATAAGATAATATTTTTAAAGTTTTTTTTGTATTACATATAGCAACTAGAACAATTTTTTAAACAACAATATGAAGTAATGCTGACCATATGCTAATGAAGATACAATTAATTTAGAAACATCATCTATTTGCCTACAGTGTCTTAAACACTTGGAAATAATCCCTCCAGTAATTTAATCATGTCTCCTAGATTTCTTCTTTAATTTGCCTAACAACATTGTTCTTTATTTTAAGAGCATCTTCAGCCTAATTCTTATAGTCCTATTATAATAACAAAAAAGCAGTGAGGATTCTCTACATCCTTTATTATCATAGGGAAATATTTTAACATCTACTAATGTGACTGAAAACTAGAGAAGGTGAGAGTAGGGCAAGGATAGTAATGACATCTGATGTAAGAGCCCAGGAACAACCGATTTGTATTTTTATTCTAGCCAGGTGATAGCAGGTTGTCATTACATGTCTAAATTTCAAATATCTTTGGAATCCTATTTAACTGCAGAATTTTAAAATGTTTAAACATTTTAACATATGTGTTTTGGTGACCAAACTTTTTAATAACCTGTATCTTCATGAAGTGGAGTGGATTTCTATTAGGATGATCTTTAGCAAATGAGATAAATATTCTAATGGAAATTACCCTCTAGGGATGCATATGTATTCTGGTAATCGAAAGTACTTTGTGTTAATAAACATGTATTTCTAAGAGTGTTGATAAATGTAAATTATACAGTAGCACAATAGAGTTTTTGGTTGACCCTTTTTTTAACCCAATTTTTAATGACCTGTTTTCACCATAAAAGTTCTTATTCCAGGAAACTTGGAACCACACAAAAAAACTAAGAAAAAATATAAAATTAAAATGAACTGACATTATCTAGATAAAATCAGGATTAACATTTTGATATAAATGCCTTTACTCTCTTTTATATCTAAATCTATTATGTTCAATTGTTTATTAACAAAAATGGAATCGTATGGTGCATATTTTATAACCTGTTTTGGCCAATATGTGGCCAGATTATTAAAAACAAAACTTTAGCCATTTTATAGATCAAATATACCTTGATTCAATTTGTTTTATTTTTAAGTTTCTATTGCTAGTGAGGTTGACATTTTTCTTGTTGATGAGCCATTTGCCTTTCTTCTCTTGTAAATTGTTCATATCTTTTAGCACATAATAAAAATTGAGTCATTTCTGTTTTTTCTTTACAATATCAGGTGTTTTTTTTTAATTCATCGTTGTAACATATAATTCCCTACTTTATAATGCCAGAGATTTTATTTTTTCTTTTTGACAAGCTATCAAGGAATATTGCATGATTCATGGCCATAACATTGGAACGGTAGGATTTCAGGAACATTTATTGAGCTCTGACTTTGAGCTTGCAATTCCCACGTATAGAGTGTCCATACCTCCCTTTGGTATGCTTGCATATACAGAGAAATCTTAATCAACAACCTAACACAGAATTCTAAGAGTTGATGAAATAATTTCTAAAACACTTTGAGCTCACAGAAAGAGTTATCAATTGTGTCAGCAATTACTTGCATGTTTAGTTACGCTGCCATTATTGAACTAAAAGGCTAAACCCCATTTACACTGAGGCTCAACTTCCACACTATATTTCATTAGCTGGAGGGAATCTGCAGATGCCACTTTCACTGGGAAGACCTGTTCTATGAGCTCTCTTGACTTGAAGGCCTTTCCCAAGATCCATTCTCTGTAAAACTAACTTTAAGGAAAGATCCTGTATCAAAATTGATTACTTGTATTAATGTTATTTTTACTACCTTTCTAACATTAAATGCCAACATGAATTTTGTCTCCAAATTCCTAGCATATATTAGAGTCCTTCTCCATTAATATTTTCCAAATGTGTATAATAATCTTGGTTTTAGTCACATACTATATTCAGTATCTTTTTCAGAAAGTATTTTTTAAAGTTAAGCATGTCTTTACAGATAAAAATGTGAGCACATTACCTCCATTTTCCGTTTATCTTCATCTGACGTGACTTCATGCTGTTCTTTACAAATAGAAATAAGAATTTATTTCTACCTAGTGAATGTTTCCCATAGGAGAAAACATGCCATTAAAAATCCCTCTACCCTGTGTTCCAGTCCCTTGTATATATAGGCATGTTCTGGGAATTACATTTGTTCATAGAGTTAAGCAATTGAGAGTCATGGTGAAATGTTTTTTAAAGGAATTCCCCCAAAAAAGGCATAGGAAAAAGTTGGCTTCTACTAAGAGTTATTCATATGCTGGTATTTCTGGTGCTTCTTCATTCTTTCTCCTGAAAGAAGTTATCCTTAATATGTCTCAAAACACTATAACTGTAAAACCACATTCTACTGAGACAGCTCTACAACTGCTTATATTTTTAGCTGTGTTGCTCCCTTTTGGACCCTAAGAGAAATCAGCAACCTGTAAACTGGGAACAAGAAGAACGTATGTCTCTTGGAAAATAGCATCTGAGTGATTCAGTAAAATAGGCCATTTCTTGGGATCACTCCAATTGCAGGACACGTTATGGATCTTTGATGCTTTGAGTGAATGTTGGGCTTTGTAGAATGTCAAAGGTGTTCTGTTTTTAATATTTAGATTTTAAAATAAAAGGATATAAACTATGAATGGCCTTTTTTATGTTTGGAGTCAGTTGTGGAAAGTCGCCCATGATTGTTTTTGTTACTCTGTGGGAACCATAACACAGAAGAGTTCCCCTGGCTTGGCGTCGGATATTACTCACATATCACCTATGTGCTAATTTGAGAGTGTTGACAAGTATCGTGAATGATGGTTTGAAATGATAGTATGGTGACTCTTACTCCTTTTATTAAAATTAGTTTGACGTGCTAGTGAGAGAAATATTCTGAAAATAAAGACTAGTTTGGCGAACCTAGTTTTCTCCATAGGTTGATATATTTAAAAGGTCTTTCTTTAATGTGCTTGTAGTTACAACCTTTCTGCAGATTCATGAAAGTCAGGGCTCAGGAAGCCTTTAGAATTCATCTTGGTCAATTTTATGGGCAAGAAAACTGAGAACCATAGAGTAGAATAATTGCCCAAAGCCACACAGATCGGAAATCAGAAGTAGAACCCAAGTCTTCTGTTTACCCTCACTTTTGGTAGTTTATCCCAATTCAGGTACACTTAGATATCACATTGGATAACTTTTTGAATTGCCAAATCCATTAGCGGGTCCTGTTGACTTCACTTCCAACATGAATCTTAAATCTATTCATGTCTCTCCATCCACCCTACTACCCTCTAAAATCTTATGCCTTGATCACTGAAATACTCTCCTAACAGATTTCTCTGCTTCCAGAACATCCTGATACTTACTCCATAAGGAATAGAAGAGGCAAAATGATCTCCTTAAAAGTATCGATTGGATCATGGTTTTTCTCTACTGAAAATCCTAGGCTGATTTCCATTGCAACTAGAATTAATCTCAAATTTCTTTCCATGGCCTGAAGCATCTACATGATCTGTGTCCTGCCTTTCCCTAGAACCTCATCTCCTACCTCTGACCCTTATGTACTATGCTGTAGTCCCTCCGGCTCCCTTTTGTCCCCCCAAGTGGAAGGCACATTGCCATCCCAGAGCCATGGTGTTTGTGGTTTTCTCTGCCTGAACCTTCCAGGTGTTCCCATCTTTCAACGTTTCTGGCCTCTGGCCTCTGTAGAGGTTCCCCATTCTTGCTCCCACACCCCACATCCTTTCTTTGTGTTTTTTTTTTAATTTATTTATTTTGAGAGAGAAAGAGAGAACTTGAAATTGAAGACATCAATTAAAAGTTTTCTCAGATGGCCAACAGGGCAAAGGTTATATTAGGTATGTAGAAATGCTTGGAAGCATGTTTTGTGTATGTGCAAAGCTCTATGAGTAGTCCAATGTTACTAAACTTTATGGTTTTAAGTTTATTCATTTAACAAATACTCATAGATTATTTATAATGTGCTGAGCCCCAGCTGGCTGATGCATATAGGGCTGCAAATTAGACAGGAAGACCTCGGCTCACATGGAATTTGCAACCTAGTGGGGAAAGACAATCAATATATAATTACATAATGGTAAGTGCCATTAAAAAAATAAAAGAGCACTGGGGAGTCTGGGTGACTCAGTCACTTAAGCTTCCAACTTCAGCTCAGGTCATGATCTCATGGTTTCTGAGTTTTAGCCCTGCATCAGGCTGTGCACTGACAGTGCAGAGCCTGCTTGGGATTCTCTCTCTCTCTCCCTCTCATTCTGCCCTGCCCTGTTCATGCTTTCTCACTCTCTCTCAAAATATATAAACTTTAAAAAAATAATTAGGTACTCTAGACATATTGACACAGAATACTTAAATAAATTATCAGAAAGGACTGAATGTCATATATTTATGTATTTATTGAGAGAATGCAAGAAGGGGAGGGGCAGAGAGGGAGAGAAAGAGAATTTTACGCAGGCTCTACATCCAGCTCAGAGCCCATGGTGGGGCTTGATCTCACCACTGTGAGATCATGACTTGAGCCAAAATCAAGAGTTGGATGCTTTTGAGCCACCCAGGCGCTGCTTGATTCTGTGTTTCTGTGTAACAACTAAAATCATTATAGTCTTACCAAAGGGCTTTGAAAGAAATATTGCCAGTTTACTTGCTTTATTATGTATTGGTAATGTTTCAGGTATTGAGTACATCTAGATTTATCTATCGTTAGCATAAAAATTAGGTTTGATCAGAGTACTTAAAATTGAATATTTTCTTATTTATGCTTTAAAGTATTTGTAGTGTGACAGAATATTATATAATATTTAATCAAATAAGAATAGGAAAAATTACAAGGCTATATTCAAGGCATTGTAGACTTTTTTAGTAGACTTTTTTAATATTTTAAATTTTACTTCTCATGAGATTTTTACAGATAATTATTGCACATAAAATAGCATAATTCATTGTATTTGTTTAAAATAAACCTATTATGTCTTTTATAAGTGGAAAACTTTCCTATTTGGTTTTCTTTAAGAATAAGTGAATCCATCCCTGCTCTCAATGTATAGTAGACAATTATGACTACATTAATATTTCTGTAAAACGTTGCTAAAGATTCTGCTGGGAAACGCTTAAATAAAATATACATACTCACTGTGCATGGTAATGCCTATTAATCATTGCCAACATTGCCTCCTTAGAAGACATAATCAGAGTTAATTACAAAAAAAACAATACTTAAGAGTAAATGATAACATTAGAAAATTTAGCTGGAGCAAATCATAATTATTATCAACTTGAAGTAATTTATATTCAGTAAATTGTCAAATCTTTGTTGTAATAGTTAAAAAGGAGAGGTGCATGGTAATTATCTAGAGGTAGGCCATATATATTACCAACTGGAAAATTGAGAATTAAGTATCTTAAATGTACTTGTTGCTTCATTATAAATATAATTTCTATAACAAATAGTAATGATATACATGAATGTTGAATAATTGAGTTGTAAATGAAAACTAGTAAGCTAAATAAATTATTGGCATATAGGGCCCATTTACAAGATAATATTCATACCTCTGGCATCATTTCAGATTAACTATGCTACAAATATATTAATGTTCCACAATTTGTTCACGTTCCTATCAATATAGGGTTCATTCCATAATAATGTAAAATTTTAAAAATTGTACAATTATTTCTGCTTCAGAGAATATAGATTACCTATCTTCTAGTAAAATGCTGTAATTTATTTAGATATCTGCATTTATTGCATTGATTTATAAATTACCCGAACTAATATCCTCTCATTTTTGCTAATTCCTGGGGAAAAGAAATTCCTTTCATTTTAATCAAAACATACATTGACCATTAATCATATTACAGAACATAATAACTAACCCTTTTGATTGTCGGAGATTAATAAGGGACTCTGTTTAATCCAGTACAATAAATTATGTGGTAAAATGGTGGCTATAGCTATGTGATCTTGCTTTCTGATCAAACCAACCCATTAATGTACATGCAAAGATGTCTGTAATCAATTTAACAGCCTTCTGAACTTAATATACACTAAGTTGGGTGTTTTTTGTTGTTTGTTTTTTGTTTTGCTTTTTTGTAAATAGTATACTAAGTTTTAGAGACTTGAGTACAAGTGTTGACGATGAGTCTGTAAAACTCTGTACAGATTATAGAGAACACAGCCTTGGGTCACATCTCCAAGGAAAACTACCACAATTATAGGGAAAATACTTTGTCAAACTTGTTCTCACAATTGAATTGCCTTAAATGTCAGCCTCATACTGCGTAGACACAGGAAACAGGAGACTGGGGGTCTGGAAGGATTCTTAGCTTTCTCTAATTTTCTTCCAACATGGCAAAAACATTTGTGTTCATCTGTGTTCTTCTTTCAGTTGTACTCTCAGCTTTAATGTGCTGCTCAAGCATTTGAGCCTTAACTATTAAATGTGACCTGTACGTGAATAATAGGAAATTTTTTGTTCCAGTGATGGTGATCATTTTGGTTTTTAAATCTCATCTTGTTGTAATTCCTCTTTAGCCCTTACTGGATGACAAATTTAATGAGGGCAGGACTCATGGTTATCTTAACAATTATTGCTTTTATATTCTCAACCTGTTACAGTGTCTAATTCATAATAAGTGCTCAGTATTTATGGGAGGACAGGAAGGAAGCAGAGGGAAAGAGGGAGAAATAATGTATATTAAACATTCACACTTCTTTTAATTTTTAGTTTTTATTTTTTAAGTTTATTTTTTATTGTGAGAGAGACAGAGAAGACAGCATGCGTGAGGGAGGGGTAGAGAGAGGGAGAGAGAGAGAATCCCAAGCAGGCTCTGCACTGTCAACACAGAGCCCGATGTGCGGCTTGAACTCTCAAAATCATGAAATCATGACCTGAGCTGAAACCGAGAGTCAGACGCTTAACTAACAGACCCACCTGGGTGCCCCCATTCATACTTTTTAAAAATGTTTATTTATTTTGAGAGAGCAAGCACAAGCAGGGAAGGGGTGGAGAGAGAGGGAGAGAGAGAGAGAGAGAGTCCCAAGCAGGGTTTGTGCTACCAGTGCAGAGCTTGATGCAGGGCTTGAACTCACAAACTGTGAGTTCATGACCTGAGGTGAAACCAAGAGTCGGATGCTCTACTGACTGAGGCACCCAGGTGTCCCAAATGTTCATACTCTTTTTTTTTTTTTAATGTTCATTTATTTTTGTCACGGAGGGAGAGAGAGAGAGAAAGAGAGAAAGAAAGAGGGGCAGTGAAAGTGAGAGATACAGAATCTGAAGCAGGCTCCAGGCTCCAGGCTCCAGGCTCCAAACTGTCAGCACAGAGCCTGATGCGAGCCCAAACCCATGAACCACAAGACCATTACCTGAGCAGAAGTCATATGCTCAACCAATTGAACCATCCAGGTGCCCATGTTTATACTCTTAATCGAAGAAGATAGTTGTGGTTTTAAGCGATAGAGAAGAAGATCCTCTCTCTCTCTCTTTTTTTTTTAAGATCCTCTTTTCAGAGATTTTGCAAAATATTAACTCATTTTTCTACAGAAGGGGGAGAAGAAGTCATAGTACATAAGGGCTTTAATGGATGTCTGAAATCATTTCAACTGCTCATTTCAGAAACAAAGCAACAAAAAATTGGCTTTCATACTACGGGATTGGATCAGAGGTAATATCTGGACCTATGTTTCCTGATTCTTATCCTTACATTCAGATATGTGCTCTTTTATATAATTATAACATTAATGATGTTTATTCTAGAATATTTTTAAGATCTAGATAAGAATAAACACTAATCTCACCACTTAAAAGTAAATATGATTTATGTTAACATTTTGGCTTATAGTGTAATCATTTAAAATTGTTTTTTTGTTGATGCAACACGTCTTTAAAAGGGTAAATTATAGGGGAAAGTTGAGTATTAAAGAAGTATATAAAGAAAAATTAAGAGAGACTCTTATCATCTCTTTCCTCAATGATATCTGTTTGTAGTTTGGATATATTCCTTTCTGTACCTTTTTCTATGTATATGTGCATGTAGATGTGTTTCTGGTTGTAGAAGATGGAGCAGGCAGACAGAAACAAGCACAATGAAAGGATGGAAGACTTATGTAATGGCAAAGGAAGCAACAGCATTGAGACAATACAACACTCCTAATTGTATGTGTAACATCCAGGCCCACCAAAGACTTCAGAGGGGTGACCATCCACTAATGCAAATATATGATCAAGGCACTAGAAGCCTTAGTCACAGGCACAGGATGGCTTCTGCTCATGGATCATCCTAATGGTCCTGATGTTTGAATACTGGTTTATGCCATCTTGCTTACCAAGTTCAAGTCAATCAAGTCTTCATCCTTGTCTGTTGGGAGTATAGTGAAGTGAGGGTGAAGTGGAGGTGAATTAGACCTTCATTTGGATTTCTAGTAGGATTCTCAAATTTAATATATCTAAGATCCATCTCCTAATGGATTTTCCTGATCTCCATGAATAACAGTTTCATTTGTTCACCTTCTTGGGCCTGAAAACTTGTATGTGTCCTTGACTTGCCTATGTACCGCACACTCCACAGAGAGTTTCTCAGTGAATCCTTTCGGCTTTATTTTCAAACTCTATGTAAAAATTAACGGTCTCTCATCATCTCTGCTTCTGTCTCTCTAATCCAAGCCCTCATCATTTTTTTTCTTGGATTATTGTGCTACCATTCTAACTAATCCCCCGTTTTCTCTCTTACATCACTAATCTTTTCTCCAAAAGCAGCTTGAATGAAATGAAGTAATAATGATAGCAAACACTTATGTAGCATTGCTGTGTGCCAGGTGCTGATTAAACCCATCATGTATATTAATTTACTTAGTCCAGCATTCATTCATTCTTCTCTTAATGATTAATTACATAAGTGTATTTATTTACTTACTAAATTATAAACTTAAGTTTTTAATTTATTACCTTATTTGGTCCTCACAATGACTTCTATTATCCTTTTGAGCCTGTATCATTCACATACAAACTACATCCATAGTGTATCACCTCTTAGTAAAAAGAATTTATTATCATTTTCTAGCTTCTCTTTTGTTCTTTATATTTTTCAGAAATTATATATTTTAGCTGTCTTTCCAGAGAACCAACTTTTAATTTTGTTAAGTGTAATGTTTTCTTTTTAATACTTGTATTATATGCGTGTGTGTGTGTGTGTATGTGTGTGTGTGTGTGTGGGTGGGTGGGTGGGTTCTTGAGATGACTACTTAATTGACTTATTTTCTTAGTCTGTTATGCATGCCTGTAAAGCTACTTATTTTTTTTCAAATGCATCTTTGGCCACATGTCACAGATTTTGATAAGTAACATTACTTTCATATCTAGTACTGTACAATTAAAACATTCATTTTCTCTTTAATGCATGGATCAAAGATGGTAATGCAATCACGAGTGTGATTAACTTCAAGTTTCATTCCATTGTTACCAGGATATATATATTAAAAACACATATATATGTGAATATATATTTTATCTGATGTTAATAATGGGACACTTGCCTTCTTTGTTTAAGTTCACATTTGGAAAATATTTTTCTAGCTTTTAATTTCACATCTTGTATTTAGTTGTTTGTTTTGCAAAAAGCCTACAGCTTCCTTCCATCTTGCTACTGAGTCCTAGATTTTTAAAGAACCTAATTTTTAAGACATAATACATTTAGTAGCTAATTTAGCCTATTCAGGTTTGTTGTAATTCATAATGGTTGTATTTATTTATTTATTCTTTCCCTCTTTATTTTTTAATTTTTATGCTTTTTTCCTGCCTTTCCCTCTTGTCTTCCACACTATCGTTTTTTTCCTTTTTTATTGATTGAGATGTTTGTATGGTGGTTACATCTTTTTTCCTTTACTGAATTTCAAAATTCACTTCCCGTTACTATTTTCCAGTGGCAACCCTCAAAATTTTAGAAAATATATCAATGTCTAGATTTAATTGGTCAATACTAATACCTCCTCTTGCACAAAACTTCATCCTTAGGATATTTTCCCTTTCTATATCCTTTCCTTATAAGTAATTGGGTGTTACATTGGGATTGGCAGTTTTTTCAAATTTTGCAGCAGATACTTTTTAGGTGTGAACATACGTTGTCTGTTTTCTTTGCTTCCTGCTGTTTCATGTTGTCCATGTCTCTCTCAAGTTATTTTTATTTTTGTTTTGTTTTGGTGAATCAGTAATTTTTACCGGGAGTGCCTATAGTTCTTAAATTTATGAGCAATTTGATATGCAAAAATATCTTTTTACATTTGAGTGATCTTTTGATAGGTTTAGAATTTAAAAATTTTATATGTTTTTCTATGGGCCTGTGAAGACTTTTGTTTTAGCACATAGCCTTAGAGATGGGATATTAATAACAGTCTAATTCCCATCTCTTTGTGTGTACCTGATTTCTCTATGAAATATTTAAGAATTTGCTCATTCTTGGAGTATTGAGATTTAATCACAGTTTATATAAGGGAAGGTAATGTTAGTCTTCTGTGCTCAAGAGGAATTTTCAGTCTAACGATGTGTGCCTTTTCCTTCAGCTTGAAAATGTACCTGTTCTCTTGTTTATTTCCTTTCATCAAATCCATTTTGTACTTTTCAATATGTTAATAGACAGATGCTGAAATTCCTATGTGTATCTTAACTTTTGTACTCTCGATTTATGTATCTATTTGTTCCATAATCTGGGACAACCACGAGGACCACAATTGTAGCTTATGAAGTCTTTTTTTATTATTATTACAAAATTTTCTTTAAATATTTGAGAGAGAGAGAGAGAGAAAGTAAGGGAGAGGGAGCAGGAGGGAGGGGGGGAGAGAGAGAGAGAGAGAGAGAGAGAGAGACAGACTGACTGAGACTCCCAAGCAGGCTCCACACACATCCCATCAGATCATGACCTGAGTCAAAATCAAGTAGGTTGCTTAACTGACTGAGCCACCCAGGTGCCCCTCATGAAGTCTTTACCAGTCACTATCTACTTATTCTATTTATAATTTTATTTTATTTTTAGGGTGATTATATTTTTAATGTTTCTTTTTTTTTATACCAACCTCTTTTTCCTATGGATGTGGGATCTTATCGAATACCTTAAGGAGGTTAATTACTTCAATTTCAACATTTTCTTCTACTTCTTTTATTAATTTTTTTTGAGTGCTGTTTTTTCTGCTG
>CM053567.1:27429444-27471510 GCA_028646485.1 Cryptoprocta ferox
GAAAGAAAAGAGAGAAAAGAGGAAGAAAAAAAAAAAAACAAAAACAAAAATCGGGGGGGGGGGGGGGGCGGCAGAGACAGCAAAAGACTCTGGACAGTCTAAAAGTGTATAACCAGCCAAGAGGAGAGATAAGAATAAGATAAGGGAAATATTTCTGGATGGCAGGAGAAAAGAAGGAGAAGCAAAGAAAAAGGTGAAAAAAAAAAGGGCAACTTTCCTGTGCGGATGGGCATGGTTTGGCATAGGTAGGTGGGCCTCGGGGGCTGCTCTCCTATGCCCCGCCTTGGTGGTTGTTAGGAGAAGAATGGCGGCGCTTCATGCTCTGCTCGAACCAAGCATTGCAAGCCACTCTTCTGAGTCTGATCTCCCTGTGCCTTGGGTGAGCCAAACTGTATTCTCCAAGCTCCACCTCCCTTCCAAATCCTAGTCCATGCAGTTCACCATCAGGCATCTTTGAGGTTTTTGTTCTTTTAGTATTCCTATTTATGCATCTGCCTCTTGTGATTGAAAAGAAAGGGCAGGAGATTTAGCCAGGTGATGTGTACAAAAAGCATGCCTTCAGGGTTTGAGGGTGTTGAAATGCTCTACTTTAAAAAAAATTTTTTTTAATGTTTTATTATTCTTGAGAGAGAGTGACAGAGCATGAGCGAGGGAGGTGCAGAGCGAGAGAGAGACACAGAATCCATAGCAGACTCTAGGCTTCAAGCGTCAGCACAGAGCCCAATGCGGGGCTCGAACTCAGAAGACGTGAGATCATGACTTGAGCCAAAGTCAGATGCCCAACTGACTGAGCCGCCCAGGCACTCCTCTACTTTTTTTTTTTAACCTCCGTGTTCTTTTCTAGAATTTTCTGAAGTCAGAACTCTCCATCCACCACTTCTGCCTTTGACTTCAGCCTCATGACTCCAACTGCCCATTCAGTACCTTCAGCTCAGAAGTGGAAAAGTCATCTGGGTCATGATAGAGACCCAACAGAACTCCTACCACAGGGCAGGTCTGCTTCCTTTCTAGAGCCCTCATATCAGAGATGACGATATCATTCATCTGTTGCTCATACAAATCTCACATTCATCTTTGTATCTTCCCTTTCTCCTACGTTCTACACCCAATGCAGGAACAGTTCTGCCACATCTTCCTCTACCTTCAGACAAGGTATGTGAGAACCTGTCTCCATTCCCCAGTTTCATCCCTAAACCAGGTCACCATCATCCTTCACCTTCTCTAGTACAGTAGCCTCCAGAATGGTCCCCTAGCTTCCATTCTTGCCACAATGTTTATTAACTACTCCTTTTAGAATATAAGTCATGTCATTCTTGCAAAATAACACAACAAAACTTTTCTTATGTCTTTCTAATATACTGACAGTAAAATCCAAACTCTTTAGCGTGACCAGAATGATCCTACATTGTCAAGCTGACTTGGTTTTCTATCATTTCTATTCTTGACTACAGAGTTCCAATCATATTGGCCTTCTTGTTTCTGGAAGTTAAGTTCCCACCTTAGGGCTTTTATACTTTGTTGCCTCAGCCTCTTTCTTTAGGTATCACTTTCATTGGGTCTCACACCATAGAGAAGAATTACTCTTTATGTAATTATCATCCAATGTCGGTCTTTTTCCTCTTTCCCATCCCTGTTGTTACTGTTTTTTCATAGCACGTAACACTGCCTGGTGTTTAGTATCGGCTTATTTGTTTGCTTTTGTTCTTCCTTACCAGAATGGAAACATAAGTAGGGTGGGAACTTGACCACTTGCTCATCAGGGTATCTCCCAAGGATGCTGAATCATATTTGATACCCAGTGGGTGCAGAGGAAATACTTGTTGCATGAGGCAGTATATCTAAGGATTGCATGAAGGTTTTGCTTTCCTGTGAATGTTGGCAGTGGATAATTCTTTTCTTTATGTCTCCTCTGTTGTCTTTGGGAGATTCTGGACGTCTTAAGCTCTATGGTGACTCTATTCTGGCTAAGAGCTTTCCTGAGGCAGATGGTTGACTTTATTTAGAAAGTGGGTTTCAGGACTTTATTCTAGTGATGAATACTGTGGCTGCTAGTCACAGAATAAACAAAGGCATGGGAGAAGGCATCAAACTTCCCCAGCTGTTCATACCATAGTCCTTTCATAATTATCCTGGTTACTGCTTCTTGCGTCTGTAGGTTGGTTGACTCTGAGAGACGGGTGTCTCTTGGAGAGCTTCATCTGGAGTTTCTTTAAAGAGATTTGATCTTTCTTATAGATTTCTCTTGTAGATTTCTCCTTAAGTTTGGGCTTTGATATCCTCTATTTCTTCATTATTTAATCCTATCTGCTACAACGATTTTTTTGTTCAAATTTCTTACCTACTGATAGATAAACATTTTCCAGCAATGGTGGCACGAACTTGTTATAAAATACAGTTTTTCCTAATTTCAGTGAGAGTTGGGATAGGAAAGGAAATAGATGCATATGTTCAGTCTGCCATTTAATTTCTATCTCATCTGGCTGTACTGCGTATTATTGGTCTCCTGTTTTGTTTTTGGGGTTTACTAAACATAGCTAGAGATCCATGTCTTATTCGTATTCTTATTTTACTGTATTCTATTCTGTCTTATATTTTATAGTACCTAAGAAATGTGTACCATGGCCCTGATCAGAATATTATCATGTGAATAGGTTTGAGGGTGGAAAAGTTCATGAAGAGAAGAGACTTTGCAAATTAACAAAAGAGCTATAAATGTTCTTAGTACTGAGATGACATACACATTAGACTACTAGGTAGTCATCCTGATTGCCTGCTTTTATTGCCATATTAATCTATATATTGAATAAGTACTTCAAACTGTTATTAGCAGGATTTAATATTTTTCTGTCCCTACAGCTATTTTTCTAAGCTCTGGTCATTTCTGCTACTTTGGAATCTAAAATTGTTTCATGACTTCCTAGATAGAAATAGAGTATGTGGGAGCTTAGAGTATCACATACTCCCCATATATAACAGCTGTGAAATTTCAAGCTTGAGAATGGATTATAGGATATTTTTGAACCTTGACAGAATGTAGGATTAGTTGCTTAAATATGGAGTATTAAAGATTGCAAATGTTTGAAAAGCTTGATCTTAGAATTCATTAGAAAAACAAAAATGAATACGGTTTTAGAGGTTAGTGTGCATGAAGGTCACCTGGAAGAATTTTAAAAAACACAAATTGCTTAGAGTTTCTGATATACTACGTCTGGGTGGAGCCTGAGAATCTATACTAAAAGTTGGATGACACTTGGAGAACTGCTGGACCAAGTGGTCTCCTGTTAGAGATTTCTAGGGACAACTTAGTGATCATTTCTTGCTCTGAAACCTGATTAGCCAATTTGTGAAGTTTCCAGACTATCTTATTTTCTCCTTCCCTCCCTTGCACCCTCCCATCTGCTCTTTTCTTCCTCCCTTCTCCTCTCCACCCCTTTTCCTTCCCTCCTTCATCTTTTTTTCTGTTCTTTCTTACGCCTGGTGCCTTGCCTCTTAAGCATTGTACTGTTTAAGACCGTCCATTCAAGTTCAGAAGGAGAACAATGGGCAACGTATTGGAATGAAATCCAGACGCCAAGAGATTGAAATTTGTCACCGAATTGGGCATAACAGTGATCTATTTATCCATGGTGCCACTAATCTGATTATCAAAAATACTTGGAAATTAATAGAATATCATGCTTGTTTTCAAATTGGATAGGACCACTGAGGTCAGCTGATGTAAACTCTATTGGTAAGACTGAAGCAAGAAAAGGAAAAAAGGTCAGAACCTACTGTTTCCTTTTCCAAGTTCTTTTCACTTTCTGCTGCCTACAGCTGCCCCTCATGGCTGTACTTTATGTTGTCATTTATATTTTGATTACTTCTATATATATTTGTCATCATTGTTGAAATTGTTAATACTATGTATCTTGCGTATAAGCATGTATGAGTGTGGCCAGTTCTTGATAAGAATTAGAGGCTACCTATTTATTACATTAAAACAGTATAGCACACGTTTTACTTTTCAATGAATGCTCCAAGTCACTTGGTATTACACGATTTTTATTTTTTGACAAGAAACAGCTGTACATGATGAAAGAGTGTGTTGCCACTTTTATCACTGACTATGCTGCCGGGATTTTCCTAACTGCTTCAGCCCTGTTATTTGATTTAAATCGTATAGCAGTTCCTCAAATGAATGGTCACCATTACTCCTCATCTCCCCTTTTATACATTAATAAACCGTTTCAGAGGGGTTTTCATTCCCCAAAGTTTACATACTGGTAAAAGGCAAAGTTTGGGTTTTGTACTCAGATCTTAATCTAAGAATGATTTTAGCCTCATTTATATAAATGCAAATTGCAAAATGTAGCTGAAGCCAATAAATATGGCCTGGAATATACCTGGCATGTACGTGGCCTTATCAAGCATCCGTGGACTTGTTCTAGTTGTAGACGTCTTCCTGGTACAGTGATCCTGCAGAGTGTACTCACTAGTTGTCTTCGCCCCCTCGCTGCATGGAGTACAGTGCCCCCCCTCCCACCCGCGTTATGCCTTGGCAAGGCATGACGGGCAGCACTAGTCAGATGGTTCCTCTCCAGTCCTGGCCCCTTCACTGGCTATTTGACCTTGGCAAAGTCACCAAAAGCTCGCCAGACCTCATTCATTCAACTGTGAAAAAGCATTATTGGGAGGGAGAAACCGCTCTGGAGATTTGTCAGGAGAGCTAAATAATATAATCCATGTAAAATCATGTAGCATAGTGTTTGACACATAGTATGTATTCATTAAATATTAGCTATTAGAGTCAGATCAATACATTCATCATAAAATATTTTGTTATTTTGAATGTTTATTAGGAATATTATATAGTAGTATTTAGCCCTGGCTGAGTTTCCCCTTATAGTTAATAAATGATACTTTTGGGGCAAGTATATACTGTGTTTTCTAAGTATTTCTTCTGTATTTAATATTTATATTTATTGGCAACATTTCTTTAAAAAAATTCTTTAATATTTATTTATTTTTGAGAGACAGCGCAAGTGGGGCAGGGGCAGAGAAAGAGAGAGGGAATCGGAAGCAGGCTCCAGGCTCTGAGTTGTCAGCATAGAGCCCAATGCCGGACCAACACCCATGAACCACGGGATCATGACCTGAGCTGGAGTCGGATGCTTAACTGACTGAGCCACCCAGGCACCCCTGGGCAACATTTCTTAAAGTCCATTTGCATGGGAGTAAAATTCAGCTACGGTAGTTGTCAACAGAGCTGATTTCTCTGGCTTTGCCCCTCCCAAACAGCACCCTCTGCAAGTCTCTTCTCTCAAAATATCCCTGGACCCCCAGATATTTAAAAAAATGACATTTTCTGCTCTTTGTATCCTGGATCCTCATTTTCACATCTGCTGTGGAGGGGTTTGATACCCTGGATTAGAGTTCCCCGGTGCTTGTTCTGGTTTTGCTACCTGCAAAATGTGCATGTTTGGTTTTGATGCACTAATGCTACTTCCTGTTACTTTTGAAGCCCTCAGTGCCTGTGATAGTTTGTGTTTAGTAAAGGAGCAGCATCAGGTTTTATCTGTAATTCTGTAGCCCCCTTTCCCTCAGACTTAGGCATGAGCACCTGAACCTGGGCCAGCAATGGGTCCCTCTACCAAGGAAACCACTTGTCCTTAGCCCTGGCTCCTTTTTTCTGTGTCAAGCTTCTTTGTCTGTACTCACTTTTCTTGAGTGACCACCCCCTCACTGATCCACTCCGTCATGTCCAAGTTACCGGAATAGGATTCATAATTATTACTTGGATATTAAGATTAAAACCTCCTTTCTTTTCCTCTCCTATTAACTACCTTTAGGAAAATAGAAAAGGTCTCCACTTAAAAAAATTACATACAAAGAAGTTTATGTATTATAACCATATATGGACAGAGCTGTCCTTACATGTTTTACACCTGTATCATTCTCTAAACGTTTAAAAAAATAATCTGGAACATATCAGTGCTCTGGATCCTTACTTTGTGAACTAGACAGAGTGTAGTTATTAAAATTCTAAGCTTTGGGGAGTTTGAATGATTTTCCCAAACCAAGACAGATAATAAGGAGGAAAATTGGGACCAGAATTGAGGTCTTCTGGCTCCGTTTGACCCCCGAAGCTTGTACTGTTCAACTAGGACATCTTGAGGAGAAATGCCAAATGGATGACGTTGCTTCTTCTGCCCTAAATGCAAAACACTGTTAGGTGTTATATTGACGGGGCACCTGGGTGGCTCAGTAGGTTGAGCGCCCGACTTCAGCTCAGGTCATGATCTCACAGTTTGTGGGTTCAAGCCTCGCATTGGGTTCTATGCTGATAGCTCAGAGCCTGGAGCCTGTTTCGGATTCTCTGTCTCCCTCTTTTTCTGCCCCTCCCCCACTCTTGCTCTGTCTCTCTCTGTCTCAAAAATAAAAATAAACCAAAAAAAAAGGTGTTTCATTAATGTTCTTCCTGACATCTATAAAAATTCATATTTTACTATTATTCACCTGCCAATTGATTTAAATGTTACGTACATTAAGTTCCAAAAGGCAGAAGGCAAGTGATACATATATTTCATTTTTTGTGTGTGAAAAAATAAAAACACTAGATACAAAATCAGAATGTCCCTTGTTAGAAAATATTCTATAAGAGCTACTAGTTATGTAGTTCTATCTTTTGGGATGATATATCTCTGAACAATGCTTGCATTAAGTCTCTATCAAAGCAGAGATTGCTTCCCCAAGTCCTTAAGAACATGGCAAATGTCGTTGAACAAAATGAGGACAACAAAACTGTGGGAGGGTTTGTGTGTTAGGCCCACGTAAGAATGTTCTCTTTAGCAACTCAGCACTTCCCCCTCCCCCTCAGTGAAACAAGACTTTTGTTCCCCTCTGTCATTCACTGGTGTCTCACAAAGGCTTGTAATGGAGTGCTGGGCCATGTGGTAGACATCAGAAGGTGAGTCAGTCAGTCATTGATGGACCAGGGACATTCTGCTGACATTACTGCTTACGAAGGATGAGAAGAGCTCCCCTACATGCTCCTGGTTTTCTCCTAGCTTCTGAAATTAAAGAATCAGGCCCACTGGTAGGGTCACTAAGCTATCTCGTAATATTTATTACACGTGCAAAGTCAGAACATATGGAGAACATTTGCATTTGAATGAGGGAAAACATGCTGTTAGATAGATTAGAAAATTTTCTCTATATTTGCATTTTTTCTTTCCTTCAAAGAAATCAATATATGATGTATGAGAGCCAGGAATATACCTCTTGCCAGTTGATTCTTCATTCTTTGTTTAAACATTCTCAGAACTGAAGCTTGTGATGAAAAATGGAGCTAGTTTGCTAATACAAACAAAAACAGTATGCACCCTTCAAGCAAAAAAGTTGTTCCTTTTAAGTTGCATTGTCTGTAAATTTGACATGTTTTAAATTTGTATAAGCTCATTTAGTTTAAAATCAGTCTCATCATCTGAAATTCCTTTTGTGAGATATTGCAGAGAACACTTACATTATAAATCTTGCGTATTCATTCCTTAGAGAATGCACCCTTATGCACAAATAATATTTAATATTTTTAATCAATTTCAGTAGACCCACTTTTTTCTTCTACACATCAGGTTGAAACATTTTTTGAGGGAGAGAGAACTAATCTTTTGGAAGGACCACTGATTTTGGTGTTACTGTTTTTGTGCCTACAAATAACTAATTCCCATGGATGTTACTAGAAAGGTATTTATCAAGCCTGTCTCAAAAAGGGGGGGGGGGAGAAAAGTAAAGAAACATAAGGTCAACTTGTGTAAATTTCTGAAGTCTACCCATGACATTGAGGAAGAGCACTCAATGTCAGCTTTGTAATTCACTAATTAGTACATATTTATAGCCAGGTGCTGGGTCAAGTTAAATTGGGATGATTTTTTTGGACATGATTCATTTGATTTCATATTAAAACAATTTTTCTATTTTAAGCCTTTTTCTGTCAAATAGGCTTTATGGCTCTGTGTACCTACTGTGTGAGGAGAGCAATACCCTAACATTTTATGTTATTATATGATCTGTATGTCATGAAGTTTTTTGTCAGGAATTCTGTTGTTTTTAAGTTTATGGGGTGGGGGGAGAGGGCGCCTATGCATGCACAAGAGGGGGAGGGGCAGAGAAAGAGGGAGAGAGAGAATCCCAAACAGGCTCTGCACAATCAGCACAGAGCCCAACATGGAGATCAATCCCATGAATTGTGAGGTCATGACCTGAACTGAAATCAAGAGTTGGAAGCTTAACCACCCTAAGCGACCCAGGCACCCCTCTGTGATGATTTAAATACAAAATAAAATTTATTAGATATTTCTGAAAAATGTGTTGTAACATTTATTTAAAGGCAGTTGAACGCCTAGGCTCACGATAGTGTAGGAGTTAAATGAAACAGCTTGGCCTGTACCTCTAATTTTGGATATGTGCTTTGTGCTTTTTCTTTAAAATAGTGTTTATTTTAGGTAATTCTCACTTTGCATTTATTATTGACCAGACCCTCCTAATGAAAGTAACTTCTTTTCCCAAGCTCTAGCCAATTGTTCATATTTTCAACATCCTGCATAGTTGTTAGATCCTGAATTTGGCAGTGAGTTATGAATGAGAAACCTCACCGTATACAATGGCTAATTTCTTTCCTTTTTTTCCTTTCAAATCTTAGTAATTTTTTTAAGAAAAGTATAATAAATTAAGTGATCTGAACAAATTTCTTTCCTCTGACAATGGAACAGCTCAACCTAGCTTCATGTAAGCTGGCATTTCCTAATGAGCCTCTTAACTGCTCTTGTGATAAAGGGTTTAAATTACAGAATTGTTAGATAATAAAACATATAGGAAAAACCTCAAGATCATATTGGATCTTCACAGTTGCACTTGTTATTTTATCATTTTCTATTCCTTGTCTCTACAGCCCTCTTAACCAGTTCTCTGCAACATGTCCAATAAACTGTGCTTTCAAGATAACTGGAGAGGAAGGTGGGGATGCCTTTAGGAGTCATAAGTGATAGTTGCTTTGTGTGATGAGTGGTGTTAAGTTTATATATGTAGTCATATGTTATTTTTTTAAGTTTGAGAGAAAGCGCGAGCACGTGTGTACGAGTGGGGCAGGGGCAGAGGGAGAGGGAGAGACAGGATCCCAAGCAGGCCCCACGCCATCAGCACAGAGTCTGATGTGGGGCTCAAACCCAGGAACCATGAGATCAGGACCTGAGCTGAGATCAAGAGTAGGATGTTTAACCTCCTGAGTCACCCAGGTGCCCCTGTAGTTCTATATTATTAGGAAATATGAGATCTTTGGATCACAGAATAGATTGTTGCTTACCCACAGAACGTCTTAGTCCTACTTCTCCAAGCCCCTGTTCCTGTGGGGTGATCTGATAAGGGGCCAGATATGTAGCCATGTTGTATCACATGAGCAGAATCCTAAAATTTTGACCCTTGGTGCTTACATAAGGACACTGGCACATCTGCCCTTTCTTACCTCCACAAAGAGAACGACTTTTATTCTGGAATGTAAGCACATTACTCTAGGGGAGTGGAAAGATGTCTTTAGGGTTTATTTCGTGAGCAAGTGGCTCCAGGGAAAATACATCTCTAAATCTTTCCAGAACAATTATCTGCCTCTAACTTTCAGGGCATATTTGCCTTTAACCAAGCTTGCCAATACTCTTTGCTAAGAAACCACAGATCATAACAAAATGTGAAAATAGTCCTAGAGAATGGTCTCTCAACAAATGGTACCTGATAGAGTATTATGTCATGTGTTAGAAATGGTTGGTAGGGATCAAATTCATGACCTTGAATTATGAACACTTGGAAGTTACATAAACCAGTTAGCAATGGAAAATTCGTACATTTTATGAGAAAAATAAGTCTGTAGGTTAATGATTAGACACAAGACATGAATATCCCAAGTTTTTGGGATACCAATTTGGGGTTTTTATGTTTTGTGTAACTTATCTTAGAACATAGATTCTAGTTCATATTGTCTGGATATACAAGTAGTCAGTAGGCCTTCTAAGAGCAAAGTCAACCTCAATGTGAGACAAGAGTAGTATGTGGTCGTATGACAAATATTTAAATATTAAGCCCTATTCCAGTGTTATTGGTTTTATACCTTTGTAATATGGTTGTGGTTCTCAAGTCCTTAATGCAGGTGAAAGATGCACTGTGTAATTTCATGCCAAAGCTAATTTTTTACCTCCAGACTCTGGAATGAGAGCCACATTCTGATAATTTCTGAGAACTGTCATGGAATTATAAGCATCATGGCTGTTAGCAATCCTTAAATATTCTACTCCCGCTATAGTGGAGTAAAGTCTATGGTGGAGTTTAAGTGTTTTTTTTGTTTTTTTGTTTTTTGTTTGTTTTTTTTTTTTTTTTTTGGTTATCTTATTTTCAAAGACAGTTAAAGGAGCCCTAGAAAAGCATATGTGAGGCAAGTACCAATTTAGCGGGAGCACTTTTGGACCCTTTGTTCTTTTTTCACGTTTTCTAAACTAATGCCCAGAATCGTTTTGCTTTTTTAATACTTTACTTATTCCCTACTTACAGGAAAATGCAATCCTTGTCAGGTTTTTCAGGGGGTAGTGTGATGAGTCTGATGTACTTGAAAAAATACTCAGCAGGACTCCAAATACACTTACGTCATTTTTATGTGTTAGAAACTAGGAAGCATGAATTGTCACTTTTCTTAAAGCCTTTGCAGTGTCAAAGGGATGTTTGTTAAGAAGGGTTGTGGGGAATCTTTGCTTTGAAATGCATCCAAAAGTAGAAACTTGGCTTATGTGTGCTATCTTGTCTCCCAGTCTGAGATGTTTTTAAAAATTTATTCCAAGTTTTAAGAAAGTTCCTCTTTTCTTTTATAAATCTGCAGTATATACTTTGGCCAATGTGAAGCTTCATTTCCACTGACCAAATAGAGGGGAATTTCCATTAATTTTAATGAGACTTGGGACATAATGTGTTCTTTCAAGCCTCTGATTGGACATGTTAAGCAAAGCTTGAACCAGATCATGATCATCTAAAATATTCCCAAGCAGCTTTCCCTTGTAAGAGAATATTGTATCGAATATTTACATGAACTGATTACCCTGGATTGGATATAACTCATCAGAACTTCCTGTTACAAGAGCTAAGAGCACAGAAGACACAGTGTAATTATTGCAGTTACACTTGGCTCTCTTTGAATGGATGCTCAAATACATTTTTTTTTCTCTAACCAGCAAGTTCTCATTTTGATGACTGTTTGGAGAAATGGTTACATTTATAAACATATATTGTGGTTTGGAGGCTCCTCAAGCAGGGTACCCCTTCTCTCACTTCCCTGTTCCACATGTGACACCACTGTGGTTATTGATCTAAGTGCAGAGACTTAGCCGTGGAATTGGAAGGACCCCAGGAAGGAAGGGAAATTCCATTAACCCATCAACTCAAATTTGTTCATAAGTTTAATTTATTGATACACAAAGGGAAGTTTGGATGCAGAAGGAGACAGTGGGCATTGGGGACGTAAAGTACTTCTAAGGAAGAAAGAGGCCTTCGGACTTCGACCTACAGCTCTAAGGCCCTAGACCCTCAAGGAGGGTGAAGATGACCTCACAAAAATATGATGTACAAATAGGCACAGTCTTAGAGACTAAAACATATGGATATGTTAGTATCGGGATACAAAATGATCAATTACTTGTTATTTTAGCTTTGGAGGTGTAACATAATTATTCAGATTAAAAATAAAGAAGATTAGATTTTTGGCTAATAGTACCTTTGGGATCACTTAATAAATCCCTGTTTCTTCATGGAATGATTTTGATACTATTTTTGATTCTATTTTTTTCCTAGGTAGAGCTCTTTGGAGAGGAGGTTAACAGATCTCTGTTTAAAGGAACTGTTCTAGAGCCCTTATTTAATAATAACTTTATTGAGCTTAAATAAAGTCAGGCATTATGCATTGCTTCATTGATTCTTTCTAAGTAAACTAGTTAAGTAGGTACCCCCATTTGATAGATGAGGAAAGTGAGAGTTAAGAAAGTTGCCCAACGTCACACAGGTAAGTGGAAGTCAGTACCTCAACTCACATTACTTGAATAGAGAGCCCATATGTTCCTTAATTATGTGTAAGTTTTGATAGGCTAGGTAATGGCTGTGGTAACAAATGTCTCTCACATCTCAGTGGCTTGCACAAATAAATAAAGAATTCTCTGAGTCCTTTGGGCATCATCTATAACTTGCATCTTGTGAACTTCACTCTGAGACCCAGTCTGGCTCAGCATTCATGATCTTAAACACTGCTGGCCTTGTGGCAGAGGAAGAGATAGTCACTGTGAGAGTCTTGGAGCCTCTACCCAGAAGTGACATGTGCCACTGCTCCCATTCTGTTGATCTAAACAAGTCCAATGGCAAACAACAACAATAACAAAAACAACTTGATATCTATAGGTTGAGAAAATAGAATTCTTCCCTAGGAAGGGGCAGTGAATATTTGCGAACAGAATTACCAAAATAACCGCTGTCCTCCCAATCATATTAGAGCTTTCTGAAAGGCAAAGGATTTTTCATTCATTTTATGTAATAGGTTGGCATTTAAAGCAAAAGACAAGCCCTGGTTTCATGAAGATGAAATAATAATATAATATAGGAACCAAAAACGGACTCAGAGTTCTACATTCTTGTTCCCGTAGTTGTATTTTGGAAGTCTAGATTTCGGTTTCATCTGCAGACACGTTAGAAGAAGGTGTCTTGTTTTGCAAATAGAAACCGTCTCAGGAGACAAAGAACAATGGCATGAGAAATTTATGAAGTTTATTTTTAGTAGCAATCTCAGGCAAGGTTTTACTGTCAATATTTTCCTTGGTACCCAAGAAGCCAACAGAGGGAGCCATGTTTTATGAATTGATGTGGCTACAAATATTAGCCCTGACATTTTAAAGTGAACAATTGCAAAAAAGATATAGAAGCAAATAAATGTAGAGTCTCTGACAACCAGGAAAGATGAAACCCTTTCTAACAGTTATGACCAAAGGTATTTTCATGGCAGCTTTGTTTACATTTGTTTGACTGCTTGCTTTCCTTCTCTCTTTCTTTCTCTCTCTCTTTCTCTCTCTCTCTCTTTCTCCCCTGTCCCCTGTCCCCTCTCCTCTCCCCTCTCTCCTCTCTCTTCTCTCTTTTTCCTAGCTTTAACACCAAGTGACTGCTTGCTTCCTCCAAAACAATGTCAGCAGGGTAAGGATGTATTGGCAGGGTCTCTTTTAAATCAGTAGCCCCATACTGATCCTTGACCTAGTTAACAGTCTGCTATAGGTATCTTGCAGTTTACTGCTAATGCTACCCCCAAATCGGAAAATTTTGGTTATAGGAAATTTAAGGGGTGTCCCACTCAATTCATTATAAGTTCAATTTTATTATAATAAAATTGTATACACTGTAGCTGACCAGCAGCCTGAATACTACGTTGTTTTATTTTGTGGAACTTTTACTGGAAAATTTGGTTTGTTTTTAAACTAATTTCAGCACTGTTAGTCTGGTGGCATATTTAACATCTTGTCAGGTTAGTTCAGTCATTGGAACTGTGTTAATTTGGGAAAAGTTTAGAGCAAACTTTGACATTTGCCTTTGGATGTAAGGAAACATCATTGTCCACAATAAATGTAACTAACCTAAATAAAAAAATCCTCAAAAAACCCAAACCAAAACAAAACAAACTCTCCTAGTCCTTTGAAAACTACAGCATAATGACCAAATGTATGCCATAATTGTACTTTCTACTGATGCAAAGAAAAATAATTTGTGGTTATTGCAATTAGGGCTAGGAATTTTCACTTCTATTATCTTATGTGTAATTTTTATGAAAATCTTCATGTGGTGGCTTATCATGATTCCCATTTTAAATTGGGGAACAGAGGATCAAAACATGAACAAATTTAAAGACAATCTGGAGAAGGAAGAATCTCCCAATACAACGTCCATCTAACTCCAGAAACGGTTCCTGCAAGATATTGTGCTGTATATATTGTGTGTCGTTGAAAGAGTTTTAGTGGTTTCTCTTTTACCCCTGGGCCTAGAAAGGATGCAGAAACTGCTTTGAATTCCTGATGGGGCTTGTGAGGTAAAAAAAAAAAAATACAGTGGAGATAACTTTTATCATTTCCAAATGGCTTTTCTGGATCAGATGTGGAAGCGGTCTGTTCATGTCTGTGGCTGATGCATTATATCAGTGGCAACTTACTGCCAGGTAGGTCATGATCAATAAATCCCAGCAGTTTAAAAAAAAAAAAGTGACTTTACATGTCTTGTTTCCTGATTCCTGTTGGATGTTTTCTCAGGAGATGACTAAAGTAAATTTATCTGTTTCTGCAGATGTGTGTAAAGCAAATTGCTTTTATTAATAAAATAATTAATGAAGGGGAATTATGTTCAATAAGGGGCCAGGAAGGATACCGCTAGCTAAATATTAGCATCAGGCAGTTGTCGAGCTTGCGGTGAGTTTCTCTGCACACACATGCACACACCATATGTGAACATTAGGGAGATTGATTTTTTTAAAGATTCCCTTCTGCCTCACATAAATATTTTTTTACTGAGGGTCAGTGATGAACAGAAGAAAAAATAAACACCACATGAAAGGAAAAAAAATTTACTTATACTGTATATTTTATGTGTTCATTATTTTTATTAAGTGCAGCCATGTAGATAAAAGTCAGTTGATTTAAAAATTAATAACGGGTGCAAACTGTTAGTGCATATAACAAATGATTTTTCTCCCAATGTTGCCCACTTATTTTCTTGTTGCTGCTAGTATAAGGGAAGTGGAAATAAATCAAAAGAACAGGGAAGGGAGAGTAGCTGAGCAGAGGAATTAAAAAAATATCTAACACCGTATT
This sequence comes from Cryptoprocta ferox, assembly GCA_028646485.1. Taxonomy (NCBI): domain Eukaryota; kingdom Metazoa; phylum Chordata; class Mammalia; order Carnivora; family Eupleridae; genus Cryptoprocta; species Cryptoprocta ferox. The sequence continues at coordinate 27,444,339 of CM053567.1, forward strand.
AATGCATCTATCCTCACAATAACCTGAGGTCAGGGCTATTGTTATCCCCGTCTTCTGGATGAAGAAATTAAGGCACAGAGAAGTTAAGTAACTTGTCCAGGATATGAAAGAGACAGAAAGAAACTGTCACAAAAAGGTACAAAACAGGAAGAGAGAGGAGATGACACACAGACACACACACACATGCACACACACACAAGGTGAGAGGGAGAGAGTGAGCTAGTATCTTGGAGGGCAAGTCAACTTCTATATTTTTGAAATTCAAGTTAGACTGTAGCTATCATTGCTACATTTAGAGGCATCCTCTCTGACATCGAACTGTAAAATGACGGTTCTCTCTCACTATCCCCATTCTGTGTTTTTCCGAGAAATAGAATTCTCAGGGCATCTAGGTGGCTCAGTTGGTTCAGCTTCCAACTTCGGCTCAGGTCAGGATCTAGTGGTTTGTGGGTTTGAGCCCTGGATTGGGCTCTCTCCTGACAGCTCAGAGCCTGGAGCCTGCTTCAGATTCTGTGTCTCCCTCTCTCTCTGCCCCTCCCCCACTCACACTCTGTCTCTCTCTCTCAAAAAAAAAAAAAAAAACATTAAAAAAATTCTCTGAATTGTGTACTCTGCCACATGGGATAAAAAGCTCCCTGGTCTATTCCTATAGCTGGGTAAAACCCTGAAACTGTTCAATGAGTAGGATGTTTCCCTGGGTCTTCAGGGATGTCTCCCCAGGGCGGTGCATGTAACTGGAAGGGGTGCAGTTTGCCTGTCCACCTTTTCTCCTTCTGGCCTGATAAAACCGTCTGGTTATTGCATCCATTTCAGTGGAGGTTCAGTGACTGTTTAGGGCCATGTGGCAGCCCAGCACATGGGTGTGGAGTAGGAAAATGGAAGGGGCTTGGGACCCTGATGATGTGGCAGTCCCATCTTAGCCTTGGACCCTCTCTGCCTGGATGTCTTTCATATGAAAAATGTCAATCATGTTTCAGTTAAGTTCCTCCCCCCCCCCCAATTACATGATGCTAAACAATCCTAACTGATACATCCTCTAAATAGGATAATGTTAGAAACACACTGTAAGGAAAATTTTTCACCAAGCTGGAGCAGACAGTGACCTGAAAGCTAGGTGAAACAAAGCCACAGAAGCCACTGGCCTGTGCATTTGCTGGCTTTGTGCAAGAATCATGTTTTGGTTCTTCTGGTTCAGAGTATCACAATAGAAAGTGGGAATTTGCATTTTTCATGGCACTAATTGCTTTTGTAATTTAAATATCTTGCTAGTAAACAAGCAGGGCTGTACCGCAGCTTTCATATTTTTGGTGTTGCAGATATTTTACTTGAAAATAAAAAACATGGAGTTTTCCCTGATATTTGGGTAGTTTGGGTTCAAACTGCTGCAAGTATGTAAGCCACTTGTCACAAAAGAGTAATGGCCCTTTGAGTAAGACTTTCCATATGGTCTTCCACAGTCGCTAGGAGAAAATGGGCCTGTATTTTTTCTTCTTCTTTGAGGTGATCTTCTTTCCCTGCAAAATAATGTGGAGTTTGGTGTGAATTTTAATGAACGAATAATAGTAATATCTTTGTATAGCCAGTTGGACAAGATAAATACAAACAGCATGGTTAAAATTCTTTACATCAAAAGGCTGGGTTACTGTAGTATGATTTTTAGGTGCTGAACTACCAAGAAGTTGTATTTGAATGCCAGCTACCATAAATATCATCTTTCTCTGGTAACTGTTGGGTAGCCTTCCTAGGCAGATTTCACTCAACAACAAAAAAATAAATTATTTCTGCTTCCATTTTTACTTTCATTCCTCTTTTCCCCTTTTCATTTTATTTGATTATTTGCTTTGATAGGGGGCCTTTCATTGCTTCGTTATCCACAATCATGTATCCTTTCCCAAAGAGATTGCGTGTTGTGGTCAGCTCTGTAGACATCTTTCTGCATAAGCTGGTCTACATTTTAGCATGCCAAGGACATAGCTTTATATCCATTGAATCTGGCCAGGAAATTAGTCTTAGTTTAGAGCTTAAAGAAATTAGGTGATGTCCCAAAGGAATCTGTGGGCAGCAGGAAATTTAATTTTAAAACTAAAGAATATAAAATAGTCTAAGCATAGAATGATTTGAGCCTGTAAAAGCTGCTTCTGCCAAATGGATTGTCAGAGAGCTGGTAAGGCCAGAAAGTCCAAATTTTATTTGAATTCTTGGATATTTTGGAAGACTCCTGCAGGTATTTTGATACAATTCCATCCCAAAATCCCGTTGTATGTGATGTGTACTTAGGACATTCCATACTTGATATGTTCTATGGAATTTCCATGACAAAAACTACTCTGGCCAATAATTGATGATGAGCGTTCGTCTTTGCAAAATAGCCATGGCTTTTTGTTGCTTTGTTACCTGCTTCAGTATAATGCCTGCTCTTTGATGACAATTGACTGAGCCGGTGCCTGAAAAAGTAACTGTAGTTGATTTAGTTACATTAAAGGGTCAAAATTATGCTGCATGGAGCTAAGGTCATGACAGGACCAAAGAGCTTTGGGCACAAATCTTCCTTTCATGCTTGGCTGGGTCCAATAATCCCCCGAGGCTCAGATCTCTGATTGCATTTCCAGATGGTCTCCTCTGGTGTAAACACCACTTGTGCTCTGTCCAACAGCATCAGCTGCCCTGGCAGTAAGCAAAACAGCAGGTCAGGGTAGCACTGGGAATTACATAGTGGGTGGCACCTGTTGCCAGATTTTGACCTCCCCCACCCCTTTCGTTATTTACCCATGCTATTTTCTACTCCTTTGCCTTTGTACTTATAGGTCAAACTCTCTAGTTTGTGTGTGTTTGCGTGTGTGTGTGTGTGTGTGTGTGTGTGTTTTCTTTTAGTGTGAAGCCAACTTCACCAACACCCTTCCCTTTCTGCATATATTCTTAGAGCCAGTACCTGGATTTCCTGACAGTCTTGCCAATGAATTCTGAGATCCTCTAGTCAGTAGAATTTGCTGTTTACTTATTCATTGATTCAACAAATGTCTATTGACCATCAAGTCATTTATGTGACATTTATGGAATAGTTAAGTAACAGATACTATGTTTGTTACTGGAGCTCCAATGGGGAGCAAAAAGAGACAGGGTCTCTGAAGATTTAGTTTTTCCTCTCCATGAATGGTAGTCTTATGCTTTCCAGCCAAACCCTTCTGCTTTGAGTAAACAATGGAAAGCTCATCTCCTTCATTGAAAAAGTTCTCTTATTAATCCCTGTCAGCTCTGAATGTGCTCTCTTTCTAGACTCCTCTGAACGTATATATTTGTAGTCACCTTGTAGCCTCGTTCACCTGTACTTCTTTCATATAGATGTTTTGAATTTTTTATGCTCTTTTGTTGTGTCTTCACTCATTTGGAAACTCCTCGAGACAGATGTCAATGTTCCTGGCATCTTTAGTTTTGGTGTTCACTTCTTCTAATACATTGCTGGACACTTAATTTGTGTTCAGTAAACTTGGTGAATTCGTTCATTCAACCCCAATTTTTTGCACCTGTTATACTCTCAGGCTGTAAATGGATAGCACTATCCTAACCATGCATCACATGGCAGTGCGGAATAGCAAACCGACAGACCGTATCTGTGACTATACCATGGTGAAATTGATAATTTTAATTAAAATTTCATCCACTGCCTAATGTTGTATGGCTATAGCTTAACTTTTAAATTTGGACATTTCCATAATTGTTAAAAAAGTAGCAGTGTTTTTTGAGGCTTTTTGAAGGGCATTTGATAAGATGTGAAACCGTGGTGGTCCTAGAATCTGTTACTGCTGAGGGTGAGGGGATGTTGCCCCCCAGGGAGTGGAGCGCCCCTGCACAATTGGATGTGTCTGTGCACATCTGTATCTGCCTGCTTCCCTGTAGATGTGGCTCTTTTTTTAATGGAAACTGACCAGACTAGTAGGTGACAAGGTCAGAGATGGGTTGGCCACAAGACGCAGCTAGGGCAGCATGAGATGGGGCATTTGAGCCATTTTCCCTATCATACTCATGTCTAGTGAATATCTTCTGTAAAGTGGATCAAATACTGTTGCATACCTCCATTTGTCACTAGATACCAAGAAGGTATGTTCAGGCACAGTTCAGTCTAAATCTGACAGATCCAAGGGGCGCCTGGATGACTGGCTCAGTCAGTAGAGCATGCATCTCTTGATCTCAGTGTCGTGAGTTCAAGCCCCACACTGGGCACAGAGCCTACTTAAAAAAAATCTGATAGATCCAAACTTCTCTTTCTGATAGTTTGCCCCTTTTCAGGATTTCCATCTCATTTAAAATGGTGTAACAGCCAGTCTTTTCCAGTCATGAACAACTTCCAGCTAAGAACATTATAATTTCAATCTTTTCTAAGATAAGGTGAATGGTAGTTACCAAAACATAAAAATCAAAATCAAAAATGTAGTTACTAAGGCAGAGAAGAGAGAGATTTCTTGGCTTGTCCCCACTGAGTCATTTTAAAGGCTTTAATTTTGAACCAGTGCATTTATTTACTTACTACCTACCTACCAATTTGGTGTTTTGAAAAGAGTTCATTATTAAATGCTTGGATTAACTGGGACACATTCAGTTGCAGGTTACAGAAAAATGCCAAATGGCCTTAACCAATGAAGATGAGTGGTTCATGAAGGTAGAGCTAATTTCTGTTAAGGCTTGCTTTGGCAGTTGCAATGTTGGGATCAAGATCTGCTTTCTCTCCATTCCAATCTAGTTCCTTGGCTTTGGTTCTATTCTCAGCACATTTTGTCTTCATGCTCTGAAACTGGCTGTTATCTCATTCCTTATTCAATTACAACAGGGAAGGATATACTTCTTCCTCTAATCTTTGAAAATAATTTCTGGGGTTCAATAAGATTAGGCCTTTTTATATCCTGTGTCTGTTACTGAAGTGATCACTATGGCTAGTGATGGGATTATGCTGCTTAGTTCCAGCCTAAGCACCAGACTCCTGCCCCCATAGGCTCCCATCCCTTACAACCGGAGTTTGAGTCTGCTTCCCCTGAAACACCGTGGAGAAGTTCATGCTTAAATGATGACTTGGGTGTCATTATCAAGAGAAAGGGGGATTAAATGCAAGACAGTCAAAAAAATGTCAACTCTCCTCTACAAGGATTCATTTTAAAAATAGTCTATAGTTTGCACATTATTCTCAGAAATTCAGATTTCTGGGGAAGTTATAGAGCACATAGCTTTGTGCTGTATTCAGAATGTCATAGAGCTTCAAACAGTTCTCAAGACAGATGTGGAACAATTTTCAGATTTCTGGGAAATAATCAGTTTATCATTATAATAGTCATAATGTGTGAAACCTTGCCTGCTAATGACATGAAGGAACATCTGGGACTAGTGACAGGGTTAACTTTGGGCATTGTCTCTCTGTAGAAAGGACCAGTTCTTCTGAGATTGATGTTGGCAGTTTGGAGTCTTTTCTAAGTGGGAAGGAAGACTCGAGAATAGTACCTGGGATTGCCTCTTCGCTGATAAGAAGGTCATTTTGAGATCTGTATACAAACCCTGTGTTTTAGTAATGGTTCCACTCAGAGGCCACATGTACACTGACCAGTGTCATGTAGGAGGTGGCTCTGAACTGAGTACTCCCTGGTGATACAGTTTACAAAGGCTGACAATGATGATTGTATTTTTAATCTGTTGTTTAATATTAATTGCATTTTGAATCTGCTCAAGTCACCTCCCTCTCCGCTTTCTTGCTCTTTTGCCTAACACATCTCTACTCACTTGTCTCTGTTAGAACTTTAAAGACAGCCCTGAGACGTTCATCTCTTATGATCCAAGGTCTCCTAGTCAGTAGAACATCTTTGGGTTGAGATGCAGCTTCAGATGTAATTTACTACATATCCCATTGCAAATAGGGTCTAAGGATTATTTTTTAGTGAGGTTTTTCTCTGAATTTAAAAAAAGCTTGTGGGGGGCACCTGGATGGCTCAGTGGGTTAAGAGTCTGACTCTTGATCCCAGTTCAGATCATGACATCATGATCTCATGGTTCGTGAGTTCGAGCCCCATGTTGGGCTCTGCACTGATGGCGTGGAGCCTTTTGATTCTGTCTTTCCTTCTCTCTGCCCCTCCCCTGCTGTTGCATGTGCTCGCGCTCTCTCGTGTGTGTGTGTGTGCCCGCTCTCTCTTTCTCTCTCTCAAAAATAAAAGAGTAAAAGTAAGTTGCAGTGGGAGATAAACTAGTCATTAAATGCCCTAGATTTTATTCATGATATCAGAGAATGGCTTCCATTTTATGTTTTTTATTAGTTCCTGCCTCATCCATTTCTTGCATAAACTTTTGTACCTTATGTTAGATAATGTCATCTTCTTCCCAGAACAAAAATTAGAGTAGAGATATTAGAGATTCTTGAGTGGGCCCTCATTATTGCAATGAAATCTTGGCCTTGCTCCACATGTGAACAATTAAGTTGTAGTTCCCTATTGTTTTGTAACTTTTTAAATTAAAATTGCCAACACCCCAAATTGTATCATTTCTTATGCACTTTATCTGGGAATCAATTTACCTTTTTTAGATGTATCAGTGAGATTTGACTCCAAATGAGCATTCTTTATTTAAAATGCTGGCTTTACAAAGCTGTGGCACACCAGCATCTCCTAATAAAGGTTAAAAACCACCTGAAAACCCCACTGTAACTTACCTCCCACCTCTTACCTTTAGAAGCAGATAACTTAGCCATGGACTGGTGAGAACATTGTTGAAAAGAACATTATAATGAAAGGCACATGGTGCAGAAGGGTGGGAGATTAGCAAAGGTAGAAGGAGGGTTTGGGTTTTTTTTGTTGGTTTATACACTGGCTATGCATACATTCATATTCCACACATAAATTTCTTCTCAGGTATTGCTCAGAAAAGCATATGATCATCTTTATGGAAGCAACTGGTGCCTAACACTTAGGGATCCCATGGTGAAACCCTAACCCCAGCCATGGAAAGTTCACTGACTGGAGTGATTGTGACTTCCAAAAAGAACATCTTTGGCAAATTGATTTTCAGGATAGGCCCACAGAACTGTGACTTCACTCAGGGAATTATATCATTGGTTAGCCTACTCAAATGCCTTGTTCCTTGAACATCAGTAGTTGCTCAATGTATTTTTACTAAAATGAAAAGGGAAAGAAACTTATCATTGGCTAAAGTTACCAAGTAATTATTCACTTGGGAATACCCTCTGTTGTTTGAATTTTTCAGTGTCCTCTGTAACATAAAACCTTGTGCCATTAAAAAGTTTGTTTAATTTTAATTCCAGTATAGTTAACATACAGGGTTATATTAATTTAAGGTGTGCAATATAGTGATTCAACAATTCTGTGATCATCAAGATGAGTGTACTTTTAATCCCCTTCTCCTATCTCACTCATCCCCTCAACCACCTCCCCTGGGTAATCATCAGTTTGTTCTTTATAGCTAAGAGTTTGCTTGTTTGGGGTTTGTCTCTTTTTTCCTTTGTTCCTTTGTTTCTTAACTTCAGTGTATGAGTGAAATCCTTTGGTATTTGTCTTTCTCTCATGGATTTATTTCACTTAGCATTTTACTCTCTAGATCCATCCATGTTGTTGCAAATGGTAAGACGTCATTCTTTTTTTTTTTTTTGGAAGAATCATATATATACCACATCTTTGTCCATTCATCTGTCAGTGGACACTTGGGCTACTTCCATAATTTGGCTATTGTAACAGTGCTGCAGTAAACATAGGAGTGCATATATCTTTTTGAATTAGAGTTTTCATATTCTTTGGGCAAATACCCACTAGTATGATTACTGGATCATCTGGTAGTTCTATTTTAATTTTGTGAGGAACCTCCATACTGTCTTCTACAGTGGCTGCACCAGTTTGCATTCACACCAACAGTGCCCTTGTGCCATTTTTAAAAATTTTCTTGGTTCTGTTTCCTAAACTGCTCCATGACTGTGTGTGAATATAAGAAATTTGATCAAACCCTATGGCTCATTCCATAGCAAGTACAAGTGGATTAACTCTATAAGGAAACTAACTTAGATGTTAGGGGAAGTTTCTCTATGTTTCCAGGCAAAGACTTTCCCAGCAGTGGCGAATGTAGACATTTTTGGCAAGTCAGTAGGGGAGATATTTTCAACCAGCATGACTCTGTTTGGCTCAGGTAAAAGTAAGCCCCCCCCCGGGCTGGCTTGCAGGTGGGTTCTTGAAGTCTGGACATATTTCAGAAACTCTTGCCTGTTCTTAATAAGTGCCTTGATGTGAGGCGCCATGAGCAAGCATGATTTAAACCTGTCCTAGCAGTAATTTTACTCATGAGCTCTTGGCAAAGATGTTTGTTGTCTGCTATCTCCCTCTGAAGGTTGCCAGTTAGCTAAACATCAGCCAGCCATATGACACCAGGTTCACAGCATTAATCTGATTTGGTAAAGCCATTCATTTTCATAAGGAACTGGAAAAAGAAAATCACACATACAAACATGCAAACACACACCCAGCAGGTTTATATTTTAATGAAATGGAGCAAAACCCAGATTTTTTGCCTGAAGAATTAATCTATAGAAGATAGTACGTATATTTTACATTTATAAACTGGCAACCCAAATTGCTTAATTAATATCCCCAATAGATCTTATTGTTCAGTGGTTTGATGATTCTTTCTTTGTCTTGCCCACACCCATTGCCAGTGGTTGTACCAGATTTTTTTCCAGGAGCACGCTGTCTACTCAGGCCTATGTCCATGTACATTTAGCCTCTTAGCACCTGTCTGACCTTCCTCCCAAGCCTTTGAAGGTCCCCAAGAGTGTGTTTTCTATCTTGTAAATTGTCTGAAGTTAACATTAATAGCATGCTGTTATTAGTAATTAATGTTGATGCCATGCGGAACAGAGAACCATTTAAAAGAACACATTTTATGAAGTTTTTAAATAGTACCATTTAATGATTACTTACTATATGCCAGTACACTAATTCTTACATATATTCATCTCTTTTCCCCCAGATCTGTGAGGTACGAACTATTAATACATTTTATAAAACACACTCTGTAACATCACTTGTCAAGTCACAGAGCTAATGAATAGTAGAATCAGAATTTGAATTCAGGGGGGCTAACCCCAGTGTCTACCACTGATGGTTATGGCTTATGTAAAATGTGTGTGCCCCCCAGAATCCCATCATTTAGAAAAGAACACCTTTTTATGATTAGTTGGCATGTTCTTTGGTTTGAGAATATGTAGTTTTTCTATGTCCTAGACTAATAATCATAGTTAGCCTTATTAAATCTGGTAAGCTAAAAGTAAGAGGATAGGGCTATAATGTAGAAGATGTTTGATATTTCAGTGCTGATAATGATGAATAATAATGTGATTTCACAGCTTGGGTTATCAGACCCAGGTGAGTGGATAAGTGGATTCAGATTCATCAAAGTCACCAGGCCTCGCTTGTGGTCTTTGTTTCACAAACCCCCTAGGCTTTATGTTGCCCTTTAATAGCATATTTTTCCCATTATAGTTGCCCTTGATATTCATTTCAACCACATTTACCGGCATATAAATGTACCCGGAAGAGGGCAGATGCCCTTCCCTTCTGTGTTAACTCTCCTGTATCGAATAATATTATGTATTAAACTATTATCTCAATTTATAGAGTCTAGAACTGCCCCATAGAAATTTCTGTGATGATGGAAATGTTTTATGTCTGCTCTGTCTAGTGTGGGAGCCACCAGCCACATGTGGTTATTGAGCACTTGAAATGTAGCTAGCAAAACAGAGCAATAGATTGTTTTAGTTTATTTAATTTTAATCAACTTAAATTTTAAATAGCCACATGGCCAGTGGTGACCTTCTCGGACAGCACAGGTCTAGAACATTAGCCCTGAATGGAAAGTTAGAGTTCATCAAATGCAACATATTCATTTTATTTTGGAGGAATCTAGGGCCACAACATGAAAAGTGATAAACCTAATCCTGGAAGACTCACCTCTCAACCTCTAATCCATTGTTCCTTCCATTAACATTTTAAAAAGTTTTTCTGTAATGTGTTCTTTAGTGTTTTTATTTAAGATTATTTTGGTAGGATCTTGCCCATATTTATGAAAGCATTGTATCACAAAAAAACATTTTGAAGTAAAATGTAACTTATTTTGTTATATTTATTTTCAATTTGTAAATTATGGAATAGGTCATGTATACCAGAATGAAAGGGTTTAAAGTAAAGTTTTCTTCCCATTCTTGTTTCCTAGCTATGAACTTTCCTCTCCAAAGGGAATGGTTGGTTTCTTCATGTATCTTCTCCTATATAAAACTATATATTTTTCTTTCTTCTTTTTAAACAAGTAGTAGGATGTCATGTATCTTGCTTTGCACATTATATTTTTTTTCATTCACTAAACAATGTATCTTGGAGATCTTTCCCCATGAGAATGCAGAGTTTACTATTAAACTCATCTCTTTTAATATTGTGTTGAATATATCAACCTCAGTTTATTTAATGAATTCCCTGTTGATGGGCATTTACTTCCTTTCCAATGCTTTCTCTTAAAAGCAATGCTACAGTAATAACCATGCAAATTTATAATTTACTTTTTAAAAAATATTTATTTATTTTGAGAGAGAGAGAGTGCAAGCAGGGGAGGGGCAGAAAGAGAGAATGGGGGAGAAAGAGAAAGGAGATACAGAGAATCTCACACAGGTTCTGCATTGTTAACACTGAGACAGATGTGGGGCTCAGTCTCACTTCATGAGATCATGACCTGAGCTGAAATCCAGAGTCAGATGCTTAACTGACTGAGCCACCCACATGCCCTGCATTTATGATTTCTATGTGTGCAAATATATCCCTAGGACAATCCCTAGAAATGAATGCACTTAGTCAAATTGTATGTGTGTATGTATAGTTAGTGGAAATAGCTGTCCACAGAGGCCACACAATTGTATCTTCTCACTAGCACTCTATAATCCTTATGCCCTCATCAAACTGGCCGATCCTTACCATTCTGACAAGCGAAAAAAAATATTAGTGTACTTTTAATCTACATTTTAAAATTATGAATGTTAACATCTTCTACATGCATAAAGCTGTTTGTATTTTATTTTCTGTGATATGTGTTTGTATGTTTTGCCCCATTTTCCATCAGTTTTCTTTTTGTTATTGATTTATAGGAACCTTTATATATTAGTAAATATTAGTAAATATGAAACATATCACAAACAGAATGCCAGTATTTTCTTCAGTTTGTTGTTTGTCTTTTTCACTTTGATTTTAGTGGAGTTTACCACAGAAACTATACATTTTTATGTAAATAATTGTGTCAATATAGCTTCTGGTTTTGAGTCATAACTTAAAAGAGCTTCCTTATTCTGAGTGTAGACAATAACCATTTTAATTTGAAATTTATCCCAGAGATGTTAAGGTATGACTTAAATAGTTTCTGTTTCCTAAATGACAGCCAGTTGTCTCAATATCATTTATTAAGTAATCAATTTTTCTCCACTTATTTGACCTCCACTTTTATCACATACCAAATTTCATTTCATATTTGAATCTATATCTTACTTTTAGTCTGTCCCATGAAATCTATTCTTGTGAGTACCACTTGTTTTAATTATTTTACATTTTTGCTATGTTTTAATATATTCTATTTTCACTTCATTACATTTCTTTCTCAGACTCTTCCTCACCATTCCTGTTAACTTTCCTTATAAAATGGAGACGTGACTCATGTATTTGCAGAACAGATTCTCCAGGTATTTTTAATAAGATGACATTAAATTTAAAGATTGATTTAGAGACACCTAAATGGTGTTGAGTGTTTCTATCTGGGAATCTGGTATGTCTTTCCATTTAAGTATTCTTTTGGATCCTCTGGCAGTGTTTTACAGTTTTCCTCCTAATAGATCTTCCACATTGATTGTTTAGTTTATTCCCACATTATCCTTTTTATGGCTTTGAAATGAAGTCTTGGCTTATACATATGAAAGCTATTGAATTGTGTGTATTAACTTTGGACCTTGTTGAATTATCTCACTTTTATAATATTTTAACAATTGATCATCTTATGCTTTTTAAGGATCCCAGCCTCAATCTATAAATGGTGTTAATTTTATTTCTTTTTAATTTTTTTTGTCTTTACTCTGTCTGGCCTAATTACATTTAATATATTCTGTAAGACTAGTTGAACTATAGAAGAAAGTTTGGACAATTTTTTGCTCCTTATTTTGGTTGGAAAAAGTTCAGACTTCTCCCTTGAAACATAATACTGGGTTTTAGATTGAGATAGAAATATTTTTTAAATGTTTTTTTTTTTTTTATCGAGTCAATTTGAATTTTACCAAGTGATGTTTCAACCTCTATGATAATGATTTTATGATCTCCATGGGGTAGTTAATATCATAAGTTAAGTACATTATTTTATCTTTATAATTTTAAAAGCCTTATCATTTTAAAGTTTTATTGCCTGTTCATCCTTTGTTCACTCTTCCTGCCCAATTCTTGTCCTATGCCACAATCCCAGTGGTCCTGGTTGTGAATTCAGTGGTAATTGCTTCTTTTCCCTGAGTCAAAGCAAATGTGCACATCGAAAGAGCAAAGTATCAAATGATAATAGCTAGAAATTCAGACAAAAAGAAATGAAAAAGTTTTTTCTCTATTGCTATTTGTGTGTATGTTTGTGCTTCTTTTTTCAAAGGAATGGACCATTATTCCTCATTTTATGTAGTTGTGCTATTGTGGGATTCTCTCGTGATGGAAAAGGAGAATAATGGCTAGCCATATAAAATGCCTAAACCTGCTGGCATACAAGTCAAGGATATCTTTTTCTGTGCCCAAACAGAAAGAGTTTTCCCTTCAAACATTCTTATTTTTGAGCAAGATGTTTTATGTCACAGACTAGCCTACTCTCTCTTTTCAACTGTTTATGCCCAAATTACATTTTATATTCCAGTCAGTCATAAAATGCAAACAGAAAATGTATTTCAGGAAAGTCAGAAAATGTCAGTGTCTAAAACAGAGAAATACTTAGTAAAACACTTTCAACTTTCTTCTTAGCTCTGCCTCTGGCTAGTCATTATCACTTGCTGTGCTTGGGTCTCTCTCGTGAGCAAAGCGGGGGTGGCTGGGCGTATCCCGAGAAGTTGCAGGCCTGGGATTGTGGCCCTCTGCAGAGGGGGCCAAGAGGACTGGGAACCAGACAGCTGGTTTCCAGGACGGGAGCAAATTCCCAAGGCCAATGTGAAGAATGGTCTAGAATAATTTTATGTGGAGAAGCTCTCCGAAGCCAAATGTTCTGAGTGCCCCTGTACGCAGAACGAATGAGCACATACTGTGTTCATGTGGAAAAGGACGAATGGCTATACAAATGGAGTAATAAACAATTTAAGAAAGTGTATGAGGCCTAAATTTAGTATCAAGGTGGTGGGCAAAATGACTTATGCCAATTTGTGATGGTCCTATTGCAAATGCAATGACAAAGCCAGCCAGTAAACTTTAGTCACAGAATATAGCAGATGCATCAATGGAGATCGCCCAAGTGCAGGGTATTTAAATAAGATAAATCATCTGTGAAGAAGGAGAAGGTCAAATGTGATATCCCCTCTTTCTTTATTTGAATAAAATGGAAACATTACAGTTCCTTCCAAGAAAAGAAATATCAGCACATAAAACAACACAGTCTGCTGCATACTCAGCCAACTCTGACTGCATTCCACCTGAGCAGTGCCTTGGTCTCTCTTGTTTTCATCCAAGTACAATTTGGCTACTTTGTAGCAAATGGAAAATCTTATTCTGACTTCACACCATTTAGTCATGCTTGGTACTTGATCCATTATCGCATGCCCCAATGGCATAAATTGGTTTTCCCAAATGTCAAATAGAAAAGCATGTGTGCACATCTCACACACACACACACACACACACACACACACACACTGAAATATTTTTACTGATCCGCTTTTGTTAATATTAAGGTGGTTGCTTACTTGCTGTCAGTAGGCATCCTTCAATTATTCATGCCTGTGGAATGCCTTACATGTTTGTATCACTCTAAGTTTGTACACTAGGTGCGGTGTAGGTTACAAACAGGAAGAGAGCAGAGGACCCTGCAGAGTCATTGTTGAGAGATGGGCACCCTTTCAGTGTACACATGGCCGTGTTTCTTTTAAGTTTGACCTGTGCTTTTATTTATTTATTTATTTTTTTACCATTTGGTTTATCATTTATTTATTCATTCATATTGACATGTATATTCAATATTTTGGAATGCCTACTTTGTGTCAGGCGTTATGCTAGGTCATGGGAATTCAAAGACAGGTTAGAATCCCTTTTTTTCCAATGAGCCTTCTTGGTTATTATATTTGAAATCAAGTTTTAAAGATACTATAATTTGCCTGCCTAGGATGTGTTTGGATCTCAAAAGAAGGAATGTTCTATTCTATTACTAAAATTGTGATGATTACCCTGAGTGTTGAGGGATGAGTGACTTACTTGTCAGGAAGGCAGTAGCAGGAGGATTCTCTATGGACAGAGAAGAGGGTTAGAAGAGACCATGGCACTTTTAGGGAACATCAGTAGTTTGGGGTGGGATGGATCCTGCAAGAGCCAGGCTGGAGAGGTAGAGAGTACTAGATAATGCAAGGTCAGAAGGTGTTGCAAACCATTCTACAGAATTTGGACTTTAACCTCTGGCCACTAAATAGCAATGAAAACAATTTGTACCACAGCAAGATTTTTTTCCTCTGGTGGAAATTTGGAAAATGGATTAAAAGGTGGAAGCAAGGAGCTCAGTAAGTTAGCTGTTTTAAGGGTACAGTCAATCCCCAGGTATATAAGGCAGACCTGGAGGGTAGACCAGAAAAAAATGGTAACTTATGGTTTGGGTAACATTTAAGGGAAAATGGACCTTCACCAGTAATACATTAAGAAGCTGGCCCTACATCTTTTTAATTTCATGAGCGAAAGGAATATTTTATTTTACCAAATATATCAACTCCTGATGTAAAAAAAAATAGATAACTAATACCAAATGCCAAATTCCAGTAATCATTACTTTTATTTGTAAAATTTAGAGAGTAGCCTGTACACCTAGATGATACCAGAGCTTCAGAGGATTTCAGAGACCGTCTCCTCAGTGATTTTTAAGACAAGCTTTCTCTCCATGTCTTTCAGCAAAACTTCCTTACCATCTCTGGTGTGATACCTAGAGACAGAGGTGGACCCCTGGCCATGCTCCCGCTCTTCCTCCTCCCTCCCCGCCAGCTCTGGATTACAGTTGAGCAGTTTGAAAACCTCCCCATTTCAGAGTGGGGACAGTGAGGCTTGCACACTGGAAGTTATTGATTTACTCAAGGACACATGACTGAACAGTTGGCTAAAGGTAGAAAAAGGGTTCCCAGGCCCCCGGACTATTAGACAAATGCTATGACCAGTTTTGAGTAACCCGATTTTTATCTGGCATCTCAATAAGGATTATTCTCTCATAGCATCACTTGGGGATGACCAGCTACTTGTCCGTTCACATATGTCTGCCACAGCTCCTTGACATAAGTGTTCTGTAGACAAGCCTGTTTTAGGTTAACGTGGTCATTACTTACTATTGCTGCTGCAAAGTGCTTGTTTTCTTCCTCCCTCTGGATGTAAATAAATATGCAACAAGTGACTTGATGGCTTCAGATTATTATAACCACTGCAGTTATTTTTTCCTATATATACATCTTTTCTCTTTGAGCCTTGAGCAGTTTAGTTCAGTTGAATTTAAACTCCGAATTCCTCAAGACTATAGGTTGGTAATCTCTTTCAAGGATCATTGTTTGACCATTAGGTTCCAGCTACCCCTGTACTCACCCACTCCTTCCTGTACTTTTATCCTAATACTCGTGTAAGTCTAAGTGATAAATTCTAGTTTGTCATCTTCCTCAATTAAACAGAGTGCTTCCTGAGGCTAGGAAACATGTCTTTTTATTCATAGCACTAAGCATAATACCTGATAAGAAGTAGACACTTAAAGTTTGCTTAATGAATAATTTGATACATAGATAAAGATATGCCAGTAATCTTGTCAAGAGAACAAAAGACATGGGTAAATTTTCCTGTTTTTGTTTGGTTCCTCTTTCTGCAAGCAAGTCAGGGCAAGTTTACTCTCTAACTACTAGTGGGCCAGTAGCTGCCTTTAGGTGATAGTCCCACCAAACCCTGGATTTCATAGGATGTTCCAGACAATGAGAAAAGGCCTAAAGATGAAAAATTCCTTATTAAAACAATCATGCATATTAACACAGCTATAGCAAACTCTGAAAGCTGTTTTTTCTAAATAAGCATTCAGAAATAGACTTTGGACATGGCATGATACTTCTGTTCTTGCTGCCATTAAAAAATAAAACCAAACCAAAAAAAAACCCTTTATACTGAATTTCAGCAAACCTTGCAGCCAATGTCTATCCCATTAGTTTTCATATACATGAACAATGTGGCATGATTGCTGACCAGCAACAGAGGCAGCAGTTTTATAAATCTTCTCTTGTAGTGGCTGCAAGGGACAGAGTTCTGTTTTCACTGTTGAGTTCTCTTTCCTTAATTCACCTCTGCAGTGGGTGGTTTGCTCTCTCAGCTCCCAGGTGAATACAGAAATATGTGTAGTAGTAATATAAATAATGTTATATGGCTTCATATTTCTCCAAACCTCAGAAACTCTGATAAGAAATTATTTATTTTCTCTTACATTAGTGTGGCTTACACGTTCCCTAAGACTGTCTTTAATAAGAGAAGTTGACCACACTTTGTTATTTGTAAAGATGCACTGAGGCCTGTGTTTTTGGCTGACGTGGCTCCTGTTTGGTTTGATCCTGTCGTGATTGGGGGAGGGGATGACCAAGTCTCATCAGTGAGAGATCAAATTGTTAATAATCTGATTGGGTGTACACTAATTAAGGAAAAATTTAAACCTTTTGTTACTGACTTCCAGTTTCTCTGCCTGTTTTCCTTTTGTTGATACCATTGTGATATAGTTGAAATTTTTATTATAAAAGGAAACATGTACTTTCAGTTCATGTATGTCTGAACAGCCTATGGGGAGGAGGATTTCTTTTTTTTTTTTTGGTTTTGGTTTTAGTTCTGTACTTTTTGTAAG
Organism: Cryptoprocta ferox; assembly: GCA_028646485.1. Classification (NCBI taxonomy): domain Eukaryota; kingdom Metazoa; phylum Chordata; class Mammalia; order Carnivora; family Eupleridae; genus Cryptoprocta; species Cryptoprocta ferox. Next base: position 27,461,454 of record CM053567.1, read on the forward strand.
TCACTGTCAATGTGGTAGATGTACTCGGTTGTTGAATGATCAAACAGTAGGGCTTCATATTCAGTATCGTCTACAGAAATAATAAACATCAGCAACAACTAATATTTAGAGTGCTCACCTGCCAGGTACTATTGAAAGAATTTTACATGTATTAACTCATGAGATGCTCTCAACTGTATGAGGCCAGTGTTGTTATTTCCGATTGAGCCACTTGGGCACAAAGAGATGAAGTACCTTGCTCAGTGTTACAGAGTGGGGAAGTGGTAACCAGGACAGAACCCCGTTAGTCTGGCTGCCTGTGTTAGGCTCTGTTACATGATGGCGTGCTGCCCACGAGTGGAATGAGATGGGTGCTAAGCTGGCCCTGGTGGTACTGTTTTGAAACCTGCTCATCTCAGAAACTAGGGGAGCAGCATTGTGCTAACAGGCTCAGTCAGCACTCTTGTTGGTGTGGAATCTCCTTTGACCTGACCTCATGCCTGTGATGGGTGGCTTCTGAGATATCTGATGTCTTTTACTGGTTGAGGGGGAAGATGGAAGACTCATCCCCCTCCCATCTGCTGTTTTCATATATGATCCCCATTTTCATTTTGCCTGTAGGTGTAAGGTCTTGGAACTCAAATGGTAGGTGATGATGGTAAGATTTTCCTGCCAAAAAAGAGGTATCCAAGCAGGAGGAAATAGTTGTGTTTGGCATGGAAAGTGTCTTCAAAGGGGGCTTCTTGGAATACATTACTTAGGATTTATTTCCACCATCACTATTTTTCTGCTACTCCTTTGAGCTTCAACATACTAATCTGTAAGTGGAGATAATAAGACCTACCTTGAAAAGGTTGTGGAGAGGATTAAATGATTGAATGTTAAAAAAAAAAAAGTTTATTTATTTTGTGAGAAGGAGAATTGAGCAGGGGAGGGACAGAGAGAGAAGGAGAAACAGAATTGCAAGCAGGCTCCTCACTGTCCCCACAGAGCCCAACGTGGGGCCCGATCCCACCAAGCGTGAGATCATGACCTGAGCCGAAATCAAGAGTTGGATGCTTAACCTCTATAAACCTCAAGACTACAATTGAGCCACGCAGGTGTCTCCAAATGATAGAATATTTTTTAAAAGGACATCTGTAGGGTCTGAAACATTTTGGGGGACTAGTGAATGTATTTTTCCTTTTCCTTTACTTAAGGGGTTTCTGAAAACTAGGGAGTTTTAGAGATCCCCAAAAAGGTTAAAAAAAAGCAATGCTTCCTTGCATTCTCCCCTTATGTTCTCTTCAAGTCTTTGATTCAGGGGCCACTTTTATTTTATAGTTGTGTAAACTTATTAAACACTGGTATGTTAGAGAATAAGATGATTAGATGGTATGTTAGATGTAGTGCATCAGTAGTCTCCAGGGTTCACAAGCTGTTAGGGAAAATCCTCCCCTACAGAGCCTCCTTCTCTATGTTCTTCTTCAACTTATTTCCCTGGTGAATCATTAAAATGGATCCTCTTTCCATATGAGGTTGCCTTCTAAGTGAGGGATGTTTTAGTAATCATTGTTACAGTTCAGTTCATCCTAACTGGGACTTCATTGATTGATTTCACATTTCTAAATCCTGAAATTTTGGAGTAGGTTTTTGAAAGCAGTTGTAGCTTGGTTTTGAAGGAAGGAAAAAATGATCTATTTGATGGCCCCCGATCAGCAGAGGTGAATAGAGACTGATGGAGATTGATATTTTTTCCTTTTGCCAAGCAGATCACTTTGCTCCTAATTAGAACGTTAGACTCTCCTCAGTTGCATTCTGACCAAAGATTTTGGGGGTCCATGAGCGCAAGTCACCATATGTTGCATTTGAATTAATATATTTGAGACAGAAATTTCCTTAGCAAAGCTAATATTGATGCAGCAGAAAAGATACAGACTTGAGTATACTTTTTATTTCCTTATTTTGCTGTCAAACTTCTATTCTCGAATTGATTTTATACGCAACAATATTCTTTTAATTTATTATCTGTGTACAAGACCACATTGTACCATGTTGTCTATAGAGCAGTTCACAGTAAGGAAAATCAACCTTAATCTCATTCCAATGATTTTTTTTTAATCCTGATGTATCACAAAGCCTTTATTATACTGTGCTGACTTCCATGGCAGAGAGTCCCAGATTCATCCTCATGGCAAGGCTTTAAACGTGAGATTTGAACCCTAGGCAAATCTCGCACAGTGAGCAACCCCTTCAGCTGACAGTGACTTCTCTCAAATGTTTGTTCATCTCCACGTAGACATAGGCAGGACATTCTCAAGCAGGTCACTTCTAAACTTACCTTCTAACTAGATTTCAGTATATGGTTAATACGGAGTGAGTGGAAGAAGTCAGTGAAGATGCTGTTTGGCCCCTTGGTTGAATTGATAAAGTGATGAATTTCCTTTAAGCTGCATTCAGGCTAGACACCAGGAGGCAGTTCATTCCAGCATTATTCTCACTATTTGTATTTTGGTTCATTACCAGCATTCCTCTTAGTATTTACATATGTGCCATGTTGTGCTGATAGTTTATATTAAATGTCTTAGAACTTGAACATCGAACAAATATTTGTTAATACTTAATGTGTGGAAAGCATTATGAGATGTTTTTCTTTGGGTTTTAAAGAGAACTCAGCTTGCAGTTTTGGACTAAAGGGGCTTCCAGGAAAATAGACAAATCTTGTTTGCATGTAACTGTAACATAAGGTAGAATGACACATGTCATAAAGGGGATGCATGGGAGTTCTGAGGATTAACTGTTGTCTTATAGTCACTCCTATTTGCCTCTCTGAAAATAAATCAAAGACTATAAAAACTCCACAACTGTTGGAAAAATGATGACTACTAAACAGTACACACAAGAACTGGTGAGGCTGAAGAAGTAGCATCCATGTTTTCATGAAGTGAATATTTATTGACTGCCTTTTCAGTGTCAGGCACCGAGGGCAGATATGTTGTACCTATCCCAAGAAGTTCACAGACTAGGAATAAAGCAGTGTTTCTCTATTTCACAAATATTTACTAAATGAATGAACTCATTACATTTTATTCCTTTAGGTGAATCCTAGGTAAATTGTACTACTTAAAGGAAGGCACTCATGGAATTTGATGTTTGGGAAGGGGCCCAGGCAAACACATTAATGGGTCTCCTTTTCCTTTGCCTTTTTAAAAACACAAATATATTTTTACCCGTCCTTAATAATTTGCATTTTGTTGGTTTTGTACCACATTTCTGGATCTTCAAGATGACTTTTAACATATACCAACAAACATATTAAATATCTTTTCTAACTATGAGGCATATCACATATTCTACAGAACCAAAAACAGAGCTTCTTTTTCCCCAACTTGACATTTGCCCGCTTATCAACACACTTTCATTCATTCAACAGCTATTTATTGAGCAAAAAACCATAATCCTTGTCATTGTCACAGCGTTAGGATGAGCCATGCAAGGTGCTGGACATTAGTCACACAGTGATGAATAAAAGCCCCTCAGGGAGTTTATCGTCTACAAAATAGAGTGGAGGTGTATTTCAAGCAGCAGAAAATCGTTCTAACTACTCTACTATTCAACAGTAACATGAATGTCTTCCTCAGTTTGGTCCCATCTTCTGCCAGTCTTTTCCTCAGGCTGCTGCTTGGAATAAACTCTCTTTTTTCCATCTTACACATTTGAGGGAGACCACATAAGTGTTATCAGTTCCAACAGATCTGGTCCCCATCCATGAATTTAATTAACATGTGACACTACTTTAAGTTGTGCTCATCACTCACTGATTTCTACTGTCTTTGTTTGTGAACCTCTTTTATTTCCCTATAAGTTCATGCTCTCCTTTCAAACACAAATGAGGCCTTTCACATCTTTGTACCATGAGGAGAGCACATTCACACTGTTGTGTTTAGAAGAAGTAACTCATTTCAAATAGTATGCATTAACTTTATCTGAAGTTTCTCTGATAAAACTGTTACTCTTGGTCAACTAGATGTCCACTAGGCCGGTATTACGTAATATTTTATCTCTTTCTCTTATTTCTTCTAAGAAAATCACAGTGGACTTCTTCTTCTTCCTAAAATCTCATCCCTAAGGGAAAACATAGTGCCACAAAAGGGTCTTGTCCTGACCATCTTTGACATTTCCATCACAGGATGACAATGGGATATTTGCTCTTTTACACTTACCTGTGCTTTTATGGATGTTTTCCTGAGGTGCAGGAATGTGAATTCCCTGTTTAGTAACACTTTGCTTTTTCCCCACAAATAATATGGTAGTTATGTCCTCTATTGCTAATGTACTTCTGTCAATTTTCTTTTGAACTTCTTGTTTGAGAAACCTAGCAGAGGGAAATTTTGGTTGAACGTTTTCAAAAAGATGAGACAATAATAAAGTATAATGATGCTAAGATAACCTAACAGAAAAATGAGTACAGAATTGTCCCAAAATTTCTGTTCTCCCTGTATGACTTTTGTTTCCCCAATAGGTGTTTTTATTAGACTTATTTCCCCACATCCATTGAACTCCGTTTTTCCCCTGCTGATCCCTTTTCCTTACCTTTCCCTCCTGCCCACTGTTAATAGAAAACGAGAGCAGGGCAGAAATTAAAGCAGGAGAAAGATTTTATTCACTATGATCACAATAGGGAAGTAGAGACCTCAGTATAAATTTGGACTCAATTCTGAATAGATGGGCATGTGGGGATTTACAGCCAAGGAGCGAGGTGACAGTCAGTGGGTAGAAGCTTCCTGAGAAGACATATAGTGTTATGGGGGTTTCTGGTTACACAGATCCAACAGGATTCCAGCTCCAAGCAGGGAGGGTAACCAGATTTCAAGAGTGGGGAGTGGGTGTAGAATTTGATCAGATATTAAAGAAGTGGAGTTCTCTTTGAACTGACTTAGCAAGATTATTGCTACAACTGGGTGATGTAGGCCCGGCATGAATGGACACCAAGGTCGAGGCCTAGAGGTTGTAGGAGAGCCTGACTAAAGTCTCATCAAGCAGGGAGTCTTATCACTAGTGTCTTGCCTTCTGGCCCTTCTTGCCTTCCTTCTCAGCCAGGACTCCACAGGGATTGATTTCACTGTTCTTCTCAATTGTTTCTGGACCATTATCCAGGCATAAGTTCCCTGGTTACCTCCCTCTCTCCCCTGGTAATCCATCTTCCTCCCACCTTCGTTGCCAAGGCTTTTTAAAGAGAGTCTGTACCTTTTGTCATCCATTTTCCTGTCACCTGCTCTCTTTTTCACCACATATGCCTATTTAACTCAACGGAAGCTGCTTTCTCAGGGACCCACATGCGACTCCTAGTCACAAAATCTGATCATCACTTCTTATTTCCCATTGCATTTGCTGTTGCAGATACCCCTTTCAGCCTGCAGGTACTCTACCAACCTTGGTTATGGTATTCTCCACACTGCAGGATACTTGAGTAGAAATGGAATGTTTCAAAAATGAAACGATTCAGAGAGAGATGGCCAGACCATGTGGGGTCAGGATCTGAGAATGAGTAAGCTTGGTGCTTTATTGCTTATTATGTTGACAAAGGAGAGGGAAGGAAACACCAAAATCTTGAGTCCATATTGCTCATTAATAGATAGTTTTCTTTTTCACCTCTTAAAGGATTTTAGACAGTGTGTGATGCTGTCTTAAGAGCAGCCTTACCCTAGGAGTGTGTCTTTGGGAAGATGGTTTCCAACGTTCTCTGTTATTAAGAGTAAAAATTGGACACCATTTCTTAAAAGGATTATGTGAGTATTCTGGATGCCTCCTTGGTGAAAGACATTGTACCTTGAAATATTTGAAATTAATTTAAAAATATCTTCAATTGTAGCCTCTCTGTGTGGATATAATCAGAAGAGTCAACTTTGGAAATACAATTGAAAGACAAATACTTTATTATTAACATTGTTTTATTTGAAAAGCAAATTGTAAAAATGCAGAGAAGGCCCATATTAACTGAAATAAAGATATCAGATGAATTTTGGTACTGTGCCAAGCACTATGAAGCTATGAAACAGAAGGCAACAAGCCGCACTCACATCGATTTCATGTCATTATTATTATGGCTCCTAGGTCCATCATAATCGTGTTCTTCCTTTCCAGCAGAGTGTGCGATGCTCTCACTTTTTTGTGAAGGCTGTTATTTTCACAATGGTGCAGTCCACATCAAATGATTTACTGCCACTTCTGAAGCTCATCCACAAACCATTGGTCTCTTGGAAGGGGCATATAATGAACATAGGAAATCTTAAGGATACTTGGTAACTGAAGAGCTATAGTAGTGTCTTAAATTATGAATTACTTTTTACGGTTTGCTTTCTTACAAATGGTTTATACATAACTATCAGAGAATTTAACATCCACAACGGCAGAAATATCTACACACAGAGAGCTTGAGCATTGACAAAAGGCCTAAGGTTATAACCTATTGTATATTCTATTAAAGAAAAATGGTTCCCTAAAGTCACCTGAACTTTGTTGGGTTCTTATTTTATCTTTCAGCAAATGAAGATGCTACTTTTCTTTAATCTGACCTTTTATAGCATGACCTTAGCTCTTCAAAGTCAGGAGGAATCTGGAAATTTTAATTTCAGTTTCATTGCAACTTTTTTCCCCTTGGCCTTTCCCCCATGATAGGTGGTTTTGTGTCTAAATTTGGACAGTATACCCGCCTGCTTAATTCGTTCTCCAGATCAATACTTAGAAACAGAACTAACATTCCCTCCCTCCACCGCCCCCCCCTGCCCCCCAGCAAAACTGTGCCTAGGAAAGCAAAGTATTCAGTTAGCTAGCTTTCAGCATTATTCACGAGCAAGACATGGATAGCCATGTTGTGGCAGGGAGATAAATAGAACGGAGTGAGTCCCAATGTGTTCACAAAGGAAAGAACATTGGATGAGAGGGAGCTTTGACACACAGTCAAAGGCATTCCCGAGTTTCCTTTGTGGTAGAGGCTCAAAATAGATACTATAATGATTAATCAATTTTAAGTTCTATAAATGCTATAACAATGTCAGGGTGCAGTTTAAAGTCAAAGATGTGTACGGTGATGTTTATAGCTGTGAAACACATAATGCTGAAGCATAGTAAGAAACGTTTAGAATAGGAGAGCACTCTTGTGCAGTAAAATAGTTCTGGGGAGCAGAATTAGATCAAGAAAAGGTTGTGTGGTGGGCATTTAGTCGTGAAAATACAAATCATTGCTGTGAATGATTGCTGTGAATCAGCTTTTAATCCCATTAGATGTGTCATTTAACCAGGCAACATATGCCTATTATTTTTTTAGCATGAAAAGCAATTGCCATATGTTCAATAGTTATTGAATTGTGACTAGCAGGTGTGTGGCACAATAATAATAATGATGACAATAATATCTTCAGCTTTGACCCTTTCTCCATAAGTTAGGGCAAAGAGGGAAAAAAAAAACACCAATGCTTATTCCATGTATTTGAGTAAAAGCAAAAGCCTGGGCTAGGTAATTTAAAAGAAATCATTTTCAATAGCCAGAGTTATCCTTTTTTTTCCTGTCATTCATATAATTGTCTCAGAGTTCTGTTTTGCTCCACCTACATTAACCAAATGAGATTTCAATTCACTTTAATGATTCTGTTCCTGCATATTGGTTATGGGTCCTGAAAAAGTTTCAAAAATGCTTTCACATGTTATACTGCTTGACCCCCCCCCCCACAACTGTTTTGAGTAGGTAGGATAGAAACATTGTTTCCTGTTTTCTGTTTAAAAACACTGAGATGCAGAGGGGTGAAGTGACCTTCCCCTTTACAGAAAGACAAAAATCTCTTGACTTTTTCTCTGATAACCTGGAACCTTAGTGATATTAAAATGATCATTCTTTTATATATTGTGAGAGAGACAGAGCGAGAGAGAGAGAGAGAGAGAGAGAGCACGAGAGAGCGAGAACGCATGCACATAACCAGAGGAGGGGCAGAGAGAGAAGACAGAGAATCCCAAGCGTGTTCCTTGCTGTCAGCACAGAGCCTGACATGAGGCTCCAACTTGCAACTCTTGAGATCATGACCTGAGCTGAAACCAAGAGTCAGATGCTTAACCAACTGAGTCACCCAGGTGCCCGGACCATTTTAATATAGGGTTACATATGTGTCATTGTCAATTATTATTATGTTGGAAAACATATTGTGACTGGAGGTCAAGGGAGGAAGAGAAAGATGCAGATAAACAAAATAAGTGTTGTGCTACCAAAAGAACACACAAAATCATGGCCATTAGAGTCTAGAATATTCCTCTCCTCCTTAGCTCGGTACCTCAATGCTGGGTGGATTACAGTGCTCATTTGGAAGGAAGACTAGTGCTATGCTATTCAGATAAAAGTCTTGTTGGCGTGACACAGATTGGTTTGCATGAATAATACCATGTCCTCTTCCTGCCAACAAGGGCATGCATATACTTTTCTAGTGGAGACAGCGGTCAAAATTGATAACCAGCTTTTTAATGATACAAAAAAGTTTCCCCTAGTTAGAACCTACACTAACTCTATCTGGTTAAAAAAAAAGAAAGTAGAAGAGCAAAAATCCAAATAATGAAATCACAAAGTTCTTTTCTAATTCTCCCAGGAATTGTTGCTTCCCACATAGCAACCTTTGCAACTGTGCAACCACTGCAATGCAGTCAGCTAGGATTGGAGTTTTCCATGAATCTGAAGATAGGAGACAGGAGGCACAGGCAAAGCCTGGCTTTAAGAGAAAACTGAAATGAGAAATTTGAGACCCAAAGCCCTCTTTCCTTCCTCTTTCCTTCCTTTTTCCTTGATGAACAAAAGCTTTTTCCAAATCATCTTTGTAAAAAAGTCCTACACCCATGTTGAGTCTGTTGGGAGTACATCACCTCATCTGGTACTTCTGCTGCTGCTATTAATGGGGTCATTTCAGGTGATGGATTTTACCTTCCAGACTTCTTGGAGAAGAGTCTGACCATTTACCCTGCCATTTGAAGAAGGAAAATCCGGTACCTCTTGTTTTGTAAAGATGTGAGAGCCAGGATGACCACAGTCTGTTATCAGGCTTGGCATTTCCAAAGCTGAGTAGAGCCCACGTGATCTCCCTAATGTCATGCTGGAATTATGTTTCAGTTCGTGATTAGGTTTAGAATGTAAACAACCTTAATATGGTGCTTTGGAGGGATAGAAATCTTTGGAAATGTTTAGTTTTTAAAATATAATGTTTATTTAAAAATTTTTTTAATTTTTTAATGTTTGTTTATTTTTGAGATACAGAGACAGAGCATGAGAGGGGGAGGGGCAGAGAGAGAATGAGACACAGAATCTGAAGCAGGCTCCAGGCTCCGAGCTGTCAGCACAGAACCCGATGCGGGGCTCGAACTCATGGGCCATGACATAGATCATGACCTGAGCCGAAGTCAGACACTTAACCAACTGAGCCACCCAGGCACCCCGTAAAAAAATTTTGATGTTTGTTTATTTTTGAGAGAGAGAGAGAGAGAGAGAGAGAGAGAGAGAGAGAGTGTGTGTGTGTGTGTGTGTGTGTGTGTGAGCAGGGGAGGAGCAGAGAATGAGGGAGATACAGATTCCAAAGCAGGCTCCAGGCTCTGAGCTGTCAGCACAGAGCCCAACACTGGCCTTCAACTCACAAACTGTGAGATCATGACCTGAGCCAAAGTCAGACACTTAACCGATTGAGCCACCCAGGCACCCCTAATATATAGATTTCAAAAGGCAAACATATGTTCTAATTTACAACAGGTAGAAGTTACCTCTTTATTCTCATGGGTTACTTCTGAAACATTAACCATAAGCTGTCACTTTGTGTAGAGAGAAAAGTTGTGAGAGGGGTAAGGAAATGTTTTTAATTTAATTGTATATACATTTATTTTTAAGTCAGATAAAATCTCCCAAGATTTCTTTCAAACTGCAAAATACTTGTAAAACTTCAGTTTGATAATTATTGCAAAGAAGGGGAAGATATGAAAATATTCATTCTGAATGAAATCTGGCCATTCGTAGCAAAGTGGATGGACCTCGAGGGTGTCATGCTAAGTGAAATAAGTCAGGCGGAGAAGGAGAGAC
>CM053567.1:27471610-27838449 GCA_028646485.1 Cryptoprocta ferox
CTGCGGGGGGAAGGGGAAGGGGAAAAGGTAAAGGGGGGTGATGGTCTTGGTGGAGGTCACTTGTGGGGAAGAGCACTGGGTGTTATATGGAAACCAACCTGACAATAAACTATAAAGTTTAAAAAATAAATAAATAAATAATATATCATTAAGAACATAAAAAAAAAGTAAAATAATGAAATAATTAATAATGAAATTGGAAATGAATACTTGGATAATAATGAAAACTTGGAAAGTTATTTAATTTCAATGAATATTTGTTTCCTTATCTATAAAATAGAACTGCTAATACCATATAGATTCTATTTTTCACAAGTACTGGATGAAATGACAAGCTTGAAATGTCTATTATAGTATTTGGTCAAATCAATACAGATTTGTTTTCTCTCTGCTAAAAAAAAAAAAAAAGAATATATTCATTCTGATAATGTGGTGGGTGACATTCTGTACAGCCTGATACAACATTGTGGCAGAATATCTACCATTCAGCCTTAGTTTTTGATATTTGTACTTTTTCTTGTAAACTGCTCAGAGGCAAAAAGTCATTGGTTTTGAACTTAATTTGATTTGGGCAACTAAACGATATACCTAAATACATGTGTTAGCCCTACCATGACTTTTTAATGACTTTTCCATTTAATTTGGTTTTGGGAATTGATTTGCCCTTTAAGAATAATATCAGCATTTAAAGTAATTTTACCTGCTTTTTGTCTGCACAGTAACTGATTTTTCTCCCTAAGAGAATGACTTCAAATATGCACCCTTTGCGAAATGTGGAAACTGCTGTGTGTCAGCTAGAAATGGCAACTCTGGTAACAAGAATGAGTGAATGTGGTCCAGAGCTGAGATTGAAAGGAAGAGTCCACCGAAAGTCAACTTTGTCATCGAGATTTGCAGGCACTCTTGGGGAATAGGGAATGATCTATTGCCTTCCACATTCGGCTGAGCCCAGTTGGCTGTAAAGTTGTCTATTATATCTGCAGGGTTGCTCCTTGGCTCCTTCTTCCTGCCTTCATATCTCCTCCCACATGGTCAGTATCCGCTCCACCACAGGAGTTTAGGTGGAAGTGGGGTTGAAGGGTTTAAAAGTAGGACCCCAGAGTTCATTGGGCCCTCTCATCTTTTCACTGGTTCTTATTCTATCAAACTGCTCATAAGCACATTCATCCCACTCAGTGTCTTTGGTCTATCCAACCACAGTGATGATACTGAAATATGTGCTCAGATTAATAACTTGAAGCATATAAATGAGATTTCTGATTTCCTAGGAACTTTAAGTCATGAGCATTCTTATAGCTATCACATTAATTATTGGGAAGATATTGTCAAGTGTCTGTCCCTGCCTCCAATTGTTCATCTGTAAAATAGAAACAGTTCTTCAAAGTTTCTCTGAAAGTAGCAGTAAGTTCTATTGGGAGGAGGTGAATTATCACAATCATCTAAATTATTGTTTTCATTATTTTTAAATTTTTTTTCCAACGTTTATTTTTGAGACAGAGACAGAGCATGGGCAGGGGTAGGACAGAGAGAGAGGGAGACACAGAATCCAAATCAGGCTCCAGGCTGTGAGCTGTCAGCACAGAGCCCAATGTGGGGCTCAAACTCACGGGCCCTGAGATAATGACCTGAGCTGAAGTCATTGCTCAACCAACTGAGCCACCTACGTGCCCCCCCAAATTGTAGTTTTTAATGTCACTTGCCAAGATATGTATCTAATCAAGTGCCATGGCTTCCACCAGACTTCACCTTTGAGCATCACTGCATCTGTGTTCTAGTGTTAATGATAGACATGTCATGGCTTCAGATCCTTCAGATGCATCAGGCTGGCACAGTTTGGATCCAAGAGGGATTAGAAGCACCTGTGGGTTTATTGGCTGGGCTAAACTGCTTGCATCCAGCTGTATGCATCTACTGGCACTACTGGGAGAATAAAAAGTCCTCCTTTACCTCCTTGCTTGCGCATCAGGTCTCAGCAAGCCCTCCCTCTCCTTTCTGAAGGCTGCAGCCTTCTCCAGAGTTCCTGACGGTAGAGGAGAGGAGTTTGAGGGCAGATGTTGCCCATCTGTAGGGACTGTGCAGACTCAGTCAGTGCTATCTGAGTTGAAAAATAAAGGGTTATTAAAGGTTAGGCAGCAAGAGAGTGCCAAAGCCAAAAAACAGGTCTTTACTGATGATTTTGCTATTAAAAGCTATTTGAGGAGGAAGGGTAGGGATACAATTTGTTGGCTTTCATTGGTCCATTTGGGCAAAGAAAGAGAAGCCGGGAATAAGAACTGATTAGGAGCCCAAATGCTACTTATTCCCCCATGTTACAATGGAAGTTGAAAATGCTCCTATAATATGCTATAAATGCAGGTTTATTGGAGACTTTATTTTGTATATTTTATGAATACAGTGTAATTCCTTGTATGATGGTAATACAATTCTTGGCTCTTGTCTGTGAGAGCTAAAATGATCTGATGTTGATGTTACCGAGATGGGAGCAAACTTCATAAAATATAGCACTATCTATGCATACATAGGAGGGTAGCTTTTAAAATATTAGTCCATTCCATTTTTCAGTTGTAAAGTGAAGTGATTTTTTAAAGTATAGTATAAGTGAATTTTTATGTTTCATTTGTAGTTATTGAATTGTGTAGGTAATGCATTTTCGGTGGGTACAGTTCCTAAACTTAGAAAGCAGTTATTCAATCACATAGTAGTTTTTACCTTTTTTTTTTTTTATTGCATAAAAATCTTAGGATGTCAGGTTTTGGATGTCTACTTTTAACTTGTTTGGTGGAGCTGACATTTAAATTCAGTCCCATCCCAGTGTTATGCGAATAGACCTAGCCTTTTAACGCTTCTTTTCTTCTTCCTCATTGGAAACCAGTGCAGAGAACACCATCACTTAATAAGAAAGATGTTTCCTACTTTGTTTCCTTTTATCCAACTCAGAACTGCCTGGGGGAAAATATTGCTTTCTTTTTGAATGTGGTAAGCCTAAAAATGGAAAATGTACACATGAACATTTGTGCCTCTGTCCTATTAACCTTGAGAAGAGAGGGCAAGAATGTGTGAAGATATTGTTAGATATTTAAATACACTTATTAAGTTGGTTTAAGGGTTTCACCTATCAGGTAACTTAATTTATATATTTCAAAACTGTTTTTTTCTCCAAAATGTATTCGTCCTTCTGAAATCCTTTGTGAGATTTACATTATTCTAGTTTCAATTTTGGTTATTTTTCTGTCTGTCATGAGTGGTTAAATATATACTTGTATCACATAAAAGCACCTGATACAAGATGGGCCCTATTGTATAATTCCTTTGAACTCTTTTGGAAAATTAAACTATAAGCAGTAATTCACATGCTGAATTAGGAATGTCAGATATCATAAAATATTAGATTGTCAGAAGAATATTCATTGGAATACTTTTATAAATTTTATATATTTTATAGAATATTTCATATTTTAGAGAAATATATTCTGTATTTTATAAAAATATAAATTAGAAGCTGAAATAGGCAAATTTTGCTGGTTTCAGATCACTTAGGGGAATGATTATTGTTCTTAATTCCTGGCTTAAGAAGTATATTTGAGGGGCGCCTGGGTGGCTCAGTTGGTTAAGCGTCCGACTTCGGCCCAGGTCATGATCTCACAGTTTGTGGGTTCAAGCCCCGCATCGGGCTCTGTGCTGACAGGTCAGCGCCTGGAGCCTGCTTCAGATTCTGCATCTCCCTCTCTCTATTCCTCCCCTGCTCATGCTCTCTCTGTCTCTCTCAAAAATAAATAAACATTAAAAAATTTTAAAAAAAGAAGTATATTTGACTTCCATAGGAGGACAAATTCCAAATTTTCAGTTTTAAGCTAAGGCTTTAGGGAGGTTAAGGAATCGAGGAATCCAGGTTTGTATTTGATAGCCATCTATCGAAATACATGTCACTGAGTGTGTATCATAAAAAAATAATTTCACCAATTGTATTGGACCAACTGCTCTTGAACTTTCTAAGTGCATTTGTCTGGAATGTATTGTTGGCTTGTGGTCTCATTCTTTCAGGATCAAGATGACAGTGTGCTGAATGGTTATTCAGCCAGCCAGCTCTACATTGGCTCTGAGCGGTTGTGAACCACCATCTCAGAAACAAATGCGCAGAGTCTTCAGCTGGGCCTTAGACACTGATAGGAGGAGATCTGGGATTTAGAATCCTGGAATCCCTAGGGCACCTTGTTTTATATCAGAGGTCAGTAAATAGGCATGAAGTCATCAGTTCAGGGAAATTCCCTAGGGAAATGACTAATGGAAATGGCAGTCCAACCATCTCAAATATTTATTTTTAGCAAAACGGATCAATCATGAATTTGACCAGATAAATAAGCGAGCCCAGCTGTGATTGGGTGTTAATTCACTCATTCTTCTCCGTTCAGTGGATCTATGCCGATCACAAGACCTGCATTCGCCAGTAAATTGACTGTCTTATTGCCCCACACAAATGTATAATCAGGCCAGTTTGTGCACACTCCTTGTGATCTTGTCATTATGCTTTGATCTTTATTCTCTTTCAAATTTATTCCTCTTCCCTTATCATCCTGAAGCTATAGCTCTTTTAGTAACCTCACCTTCCACTAACACCCGCTAATCTTAAATGATCTTTTACCATGCAGTGTCCATTACCTTACTGAGTCCTCACATTAATTCTATGACATAAGTATTATTAATATCATTGACATTTTCTACATAAGAGAACCAAGGTTTTAGAGGCATTATGTTAGTTGCTCAAGGTCACACTCCTAATTACTAGTAAAGACAGGAATCAACTCAGCTCTGAGTGATTCTGTGGTCTTTGCACTCAGCTGTGATGCATGCGTGACACCTCCAAAATGACACCTCTAAAATAGGTATTATGTCATAGGTATTTGTGAGTCTTTAAAGAGGACAAGGGAAACTCCTGTGAAGTGAGCTAAAAACTTGAGTTTTTAGTGTTATGTGGTGATTGTGGTGAAGCAGCTATCAACTCCTGTTACATGAGCCTAAAGTGATGGGAGCAAATATGCACCTTTGATGGTAAGGCTGTGATGGAGGTCTCATTAGTGGTGGGTCAGTCTTAGATGTTTAACCTTATCCTAAAGGCTTAAGCTGCTTGGAAAGTCTGCATCTGACACTCTAATCTCTTCCCAGCAGATACAGGTGTCCTTCTCTGCCCAACATCAAAGAAAGCCTAAGCTGATAGTCCCTGGAGAACATTGTGTCTCTGTAGACTCACTGAGTTATAGACATTAGCCTATACTCCTGGCAGTGGTGCCCATACATGAGCTGCCATCTTGATGCAACCACATAGGTACCCATTTCTAGATTTGGAGCTATCCCAAACACACTTGAAGTTCTCCACCAGCATGACATTCTGTGAACTGGGGGGTAAGAATGGAGGAGCATACATTGACATATATTCTGTCGAGCCTACTTCATATTAGGACCTCATTCCTTAAACAATCCTTGGTTAAAGAAAGGCTTTGTTATCTACTCCATACTCTGTATGGAAAGAAAAGTCTGGTCTACATTAATCTCCTGTTTTGTTTTTGTCTTTCTGGGATTATTTCTG
This sequence comes from Cryptoprocta ferox, assembly GCA_028646485.1. NCBI lineage: Eukaryota > Metazoa > Chordata > Mammalia > Carnivora > Eupleridae > Cryptoprocta > Cryptoprocta ferox. The sequence goes on from CM053567.1 coordinate 27,477,192, forward strand.
CTCTGTGTTAGATTTGAATTTTCGATTAGGTACATGGGAAGAATCTACCTGAACATCTCTGATTTTCAGCCAGTTTGAAACATAAATCTGAAAGCTAAAGTGTTCATTAAAGGACAGAGATCTTAAATCATCATAGAGTGGTACCCAAATCCCATCAAGGTAGCACTGAAATCTAAATATCTTTAAGGATGGCACCGAACATGTGAGTCTACTGGAAAACAGTATGATTCAAAGTGCAAGGATTGAGTTTATTGGATTCATAGTACCTTTTGGAATTTTCAAATTAGGATAAGTGTCCAGGTATCACTAATTAGCAGTAATACGATCAAGAAAGATAACAGGACAGTTTCAGTATTTTGCCGCCACAAATTAGTAAGAAAACAATGAGCGGCAATATAATTTAAGATCCCGGGGATCCTGTTGTTTTGAACTGAGGGGAAGGAGACAAAATTTTTTTAAGTTGTAGAAAAAAGCAGGGTATTATGTTGTGGTTGCTGGGTTTTCCTTAGTTTCTAAGAACAAAGGAGGATGTTTTAGAAAGAAAACTGAAGCCTGTTTGCAGAAACAAGATAAGAGGACAAAAGGGTTGGGAAGATCATGGTGAAGTGAAAGTATTAGAATTTAGTCGGTTGGTAAATTGAGTCTAATTGTATTCAGGGACGGGGTAAAGTAATTAGGAGGTAAGGAGCCCAATTATGGGATAGTCTTGATAACATAGATGGCTCAATAAAATACAACAATAGAAAGATAAAAATAGAATACTTTTATATAAATTCTGGAGGAGTTTAAAAATGAGTGTTTGAGATAAAATCTTAGAGGGAAAGGTACTAAAATTTGATGAGGTATGTTGGTCTTGAAGGATAATGAAAGTCTCATTCTGTGTATTGAGTGAAGAAATATCAGCTCTTTCTCTGATTTAACACCATTTTATAAGTGCTGCTGGATTTTAGAATTCCGACTGTTGAGGAAGGGTTTTGGGAAAAAGCGAAAATTTTATAAAACCAATCATATAGCTATGGTTGGATTGTTCCTTTTATTTTACTTTGTTTCCTAAAGGCCATTTTTGGAGTCATTGGAAAGAAAAGCTTGAGAAGTTAGAATGTTTTTCTGGTTAAAGTTAGTGTTTGTTTGTTGGAAACCTTTGTTATGGATTGTCAGTCCTTTTTCTAAGAATTTTAGATGCCCCTGCTGTGCAAAGGGCTGCTCACGTCTGTTCCTACAGACACAATGTTTGGCTCAGTGGTTAAATTCTACATCTCCTGTGCAATGCCCAGTACTGACAGGAAATGAAAATTAAAGTCAGTTTTCTGTGGTGGGATGATCTTTTGGGAATTAAGACTCAAAAAGGAGTGCTTCCTTGACATCCTTGTGTTCTCAGCTCCAGACTCATATTTTTCTTTCATGAAGAACACCAAACAAATGTGCATTTTTTGGGAAGTTCAAGGGCATGGTAGAGAGCGAAGGGCTTGGACTCAAACCCAGGCCTGGTGCTTCATTCTGTGGAGGTAGAAAGAAAGCATTTCACAAAATGGGGTGCCCTGCCATTGTCCAGTAGTCCCAGGAAATAACTCCCAGCAAGGGGCATATTGCATTGAACTTTGCTCATGCTTCCTGATTTCAGGGCTTCTCATTTCCTGTGAGCATGTCACTCTACTATATGACACTCTCCTAGGAGGGTAAGAATGGTGTCAAGAGTCAGCCCTGAACTGTCAACTTTTCTTTCTTCTTGAAACTTCCACTAAGAAATTGAGATTCTTACTTAAAAAACATAACAAAACAAATGAAAAACTTACAATAAAAACAAAAGCACCAAACAAAAACTCTTAACTCTTAAGAATTTTCCCCCTTTCCTCGCACATCCAATTCCTTAAAAACAAAAATAAAAAACAGGGAATTAATTTGATTGTATTCCTATTGGCTCTGGATACGTAATGAGTAATTCGTTTTCCTCTGTGAAAAATGAGTTGCTTTTACTATGGGCAACTTTGGCAGAAAAGAGTCTATTCAAGAGGGAGAGGAAAGTGAATTCAAAAGGCTAATGCTATTTTCTTTTACCTGATCCTGTTTTATGCATTGTTAACTGAGGACAGCATTGCCCAGGCAGTGCTACGCATTGACAATTAAGGCCAACATTAAGGACTCATTGAGGATCAAGCAGATGTCCTTGCTGTCCCTGGATGGCAGATCAAGATTGAAGCATGTTTAAAAATGGCCCTGTGCACAGGGCATAATGTCCAACATTGTGGGTGCTCATTCAGTAGCTCTGAGCACTTACACTTGCAGAAATTCTTGAATACAGTGGGAATGGGGAATGAACTTTTTAATTACATGCCTGTTGTTTTCTATCACCAGGAACTAAATTAATGGAAAATTAATTCACAAGGTTACTTACACATTTCCCTATTTATGAGAAGACTCTTTCCTATAACCCTTTCATTTATGTCCTTTCAGCATTTTTTCCCCTCAGTGCTGAAATACCCTCTTTGTTGTTTAAACGACATTGGCAACATTCAGTAGACTTAGCGCCCTGTGGAAGTCTGACAATTACTTCCTTATGGCTGCTTTGTTTCAAAACTAGGTCCAGAATAAATAAGAGTTTTTCACGTCTCCATCATTTTTCCTGGTGACATCTGTTAGTTTTCAACATTGCCCAGATAAAGCAATATTATTACTGTCTTATATTACTGTGGGATATGGGAAAACACCAACTATTATATGTTCTTCTGGGGAGACATGAAGTAAATGGCTATTGAGTACTCTCTTAATAAGCTATTTCTATCTGCACCTGAAAAATCAACTATTAAGAAAGAAGATGGCAGGGGTGCCTGGGTGGCTTAGTTGGTTAAACGTCCGACTTTGGCTCAGGTCATGATCTCACAGTCCGTGGGTTTGAGCCCTACATTGGGCTCTGTGCCGACAGCTCAGAGCCTGGAGCCTGCTTCAGATTCTGTGTCTCCCTCTCGCTCTGCCCCTCCCGTACTCATGCTGTTTCTCTCTGTCTCAATAATAAATAAACATTTAAAAATTAAAAAAAAAAAAAAGGAAGATGGCAGAGGTGGGGAATGCATAGTGGATCAGCTCAATTTGTTTGGTCTTCTACCCTTGTTCACTATAAGGGTAACAATGCAGAGATTGGAATACAATGTTCATCTTCCTAAAAAGCAGTTAAAGTGAAAGCATTTTGAAAACAATGCTGTAGAAACACTGGATGATAATAATGAAGTTAATACTTCTCATTGGTTGTGCATTTTCACATGTGTGAAGGTGTTTAAGCAAGGCCATTCATTGTTCTGTAAACCAAAGCCAGATCTTTGAGCTCTCCTACCTTCCTGTCCTCAGGTAAAGGCATATGTAGTTTTATATAAACATCTCATACGTAATTTTGAATTTTCAGAACTGATCAAGAAAGAATAGGTTTTCAAATTATTATTTTGTTTTTTACTTTTCAGGACCAGAGACTTTAGGCTTAAGATCTTACATAAGGCTTAGCAAAGAGTACACCTGTAGTTAACCTCAATTATATACTGTAAATATTTAGACTAGAGGCAGGAAAGAAGTTTTGGGAGCTTTAAGAATAGTATAGAAAGGATTATTTTAGGATAGACATTGAGTTGGGGTTTATGGATTTGCATTTCACTGATAGATGGAAAAGATAAAATCAGAATTAGAAAAAGGAGAGAAACCAGAGGAGATTTCCATAGAAAGAGAAGCTGAGAAGGACTTCAAGAATGCTTACATTTCCTTTGTGACATGGATGTGTGACTGTCCACAGAAAACCAGCATGTACACATACATACATACTATCACCACTTGGCAGCAAAAGCATGGGGACAGGATGGTGTTAAATTTGTGAAGGTGTTAATTAGAAAAGTAGTCCGGTATGTCCAGGAGATTGTGTGTTTTAAAATATGCCCAATGTAGCACAGTATTACTGAAGTAGTGTTCTTTCTTTTGTTTTTTTATTTATTTTTGAGAGAGACAGAGAAAGGAGGGAGGGAGGGAGGGAAGGAAGGAGTGAGAGAAAGTGGGAAGGAGCAGAGAAAGAGAGATAGAGAATCCCAAGCAGACTTCATACTATTAGTGCTGAACCTGACACGGGGCTCAGTCTCATGAACCCTGAGATCATGACCTGAACGGAAAGCAAGAGTTAGATGTTCAGTCAACTGAGCCACCCAGGTGCCCCTATTGAAGCAGCTTTCAAGCAGGTTTAAAACAATAGGATGGTCTACATATGTTAAGATGATCATTTCTATTTAAAATTACATTTTTTAAAGAAGAGTTTTGTTCTTTTGCTAAGGCACAGAGAATTTGCTTTGCATTTTACTGCCACTTACAGGTGCTCTTTGATTTAACCATTAAAGTGTGATTTCCTTTTGGAGTTTTTGAGAAATACATAAAGCTTTTTTATTGTATCAGAAGGCTGAAAGGGACTTTGGATGGTCATATTGTTTAATTGAATCATGCCTGTGTTTTTGGCACAATTATCGTTTTATGAAAGAAACACAAAATTTCTCATGATTTTTTGCAGTTCTACAAATCCAGATGAGCAAATGAGTCCTTGGAGTCTGGTTGGAGGATTTAACTGGCTTGATATTTGTCCTGCAAAGACATGTGACAAATAAGAGACCTAATCAATTGGCATGTTCTTTCTTTATGTTAATGCTGACGTTTCAAATGATGGATGAACTAGATTTTATCTACATGCCTTGACTTTTGAGAAATCAGGAGATTAGAGACACAGTGTCTCATAGCAGAAATGTCTTGTCATTGATTTTTCTAAAGTGTCTCCCATGTTTCAGCACAAAAGTGACTCACTGGGGGAACAAAGAGGGAAATCCTTTGTGATGAATCAGATGTCACTCCGAATCAGGGTTCCTTAAACTTTGGTATCTCTTTAAGACCATCATTGCCCTTCTAAATCAATACCAAGTAAACAATAACCAAAACTCAACACACATGAAAGTGACACGGAATCCCAGAGTTATACTTGTCATTTTCATGGTTGCCAACACCTTTTTCCAGGACAACAAAGAGCTTAGCCAGCGGCTGCCTAAGTGATGAGGGGTGAGATGGAATTGAAAACTCCGATCTCCCCTGCCCCCTTTTTAAAGAGCCTAATGCTTGGGGGGAACTCCTGTCTCTGGGAATCCAGTGTTGGAAGCACCCTTATACCCTTCCCTCCTGTTTCTTTAGGTGATGAAATGTACAAAAGCAATACTGTTGACAAAAGACATGTTTGGAATCTCTTTGCCTCAGCCTGGGCATCTGTTCTCAGAATTGAGTCCATTCACATTTTCTTCTCAGGAGAAGTATTACCTTTATCTAGTGTGGGGAGACAGGCTCTCGGGAGTGGGAGCACTCTTAAGAAAGAAATCATATGTCCTCCTCTAATAAACAGGGGCCACTTCATAACACATTTCTTTTTTTACCATCATGAACACTTTTAAGATCTAGACTGTCACCTTGTACTTTCGAGCTTAAGAGCTGAGAAAACTTCTCGAATTACTGAGGCTTAAACACAGCAAAAGACAGGTCCTCCTTGGCACTGAGACCACAAAGCGAGGCGATGTCAGAATGCCAGTTGTGGGCTTTCCTCCTTTCCCATCAAACCATGATCTTGTTGCCAGAGTAGGGGCCCTTGCAGGAGGAGTTTTAGACAAGAACCAGAGGTTGATATCCACTGATTTCTGGATTGTGTTTGTGCAACTTTTAATCTTTCCTGAGACTTTGGGATGATAATTCCTGCTGCTGCTTTGTTACTGGTATCCTTTTTTTCTCTAGGTTTTAATCCAAGGGCAAGTAACTCATGGCTCTACAATGAAATTCCCTTGAGGAATTAGGGATAAGCATACACTTCTCAATAAAACTCTCCTAGAAGAAATTTCTGAGCTTCCAGGGGAAGCAGATGGCTGTTCACCTATTGTTAGAGACCTAAATTTGTGCTCTAGACATCTGCAATTCCTGGTAGGAGGGGGACACATTCAGATCTTCCAGAGGTAGGAGACTGACTTTCTGAGAACTCTGCCCTAAACAAAGCCATGCTGAAAACAAATCTTGGGAAAAAATGAATTGATCACAGAAACATCTAGAACCAGGGCTAATTAAAAACAAGTTTGTTCATATAACCTATTGTAAGATTTCTCAACAATCTGGACCTATTGCTTAAGACCCTCAAGTTTGTAGTGAAACAAGCATGGGTTGGGATCTACCTTAAGTATACTTACTAGCTAGGGGCACCTGGGTGGCTCAGTTGGTTAAGCATCAGACTCTTGATAAGCATCAGCCTCTGGATCTCAGCTCGGGTCATGATCTCATGGTTCTTGAGTTTGGGCCCCATATCGGGCTCTGCACTAATGGCAAGGAGCCTACTTGGGATTCTGTCTCTCCCTCTCTCTCTCTGCCTCTCCCCACTCATTCTCACATGCTTTCTCTCTCTCTCTCTCAAAATAAATGTTTATAAAAATAATACTGTTTAGGCTTGTTAAAGTCACTTGAAATTTCTGAACCTTCGTTTTTCCAACTAAAAGTGTGGAGACAACAATTTCAGTTATCCAGTTGGTTATAATAAGCGTTCATTAAGTTAACCATTTTCTATTTGGGAGAGGGAAATGTTTCCAAAGTGTTCTCTTCATCTGAAATATGAGCAAAACATTTTGGTTTAATACTTTGATGTGTTTGAGCCTCTTTGATTTAGAATATTCAATATTTACCTATAATAGTGAATAAAAATTTGTCAGTTGAAAGGGAGAATGAATGGGTGAATGGAAGGGTAAAAAAATGATGTCAACAACCCTCTTAGTTATTGGTTGGATATCTACAAGGACAGTGGGTCTGAGAAAACTTAAAAAGAACTCAAGAGGGAAGAGGTTTTTTTAAATTTTTTTTTACATTACATATATTCCTTGGCAGGCTGATGATTATAAAGACAGATGTTTTACATTCAGTATTGTTGACCCCCATAATTCACTTCTCTCTGCATTCTCCCACTTTTTTAAAGAAGGGCACTGTATTAATGATGCTGGACAATTCTCATAGAAGCAGCTAGGGCTTGACAAGAGTGTAGTTCTGACCCTTGATTAAAAATATATACACAATGTCAACAGTCAAACTGCATTGCCATCTCTAATAAAAATAAAAGTGTGTGCATGCTTTCCTAACCACAAGCTGAGACAACATATTTTAAATTTCCGTTCCATACTTTGACATTCTTGTAATTTTTAATGGTTTGGGGAATGGCAAAAACAAAGGAAAGAATAGCCTAATACTATTCAAGAGACTCGGTCAAATTCCATGAAGAAATGAAGACTTTGGTCTTGTATTGATTGTGAGAAGCAGAATATCAAATATGAGTGTAACTCTAAAGAGCACACTTTTAAATTACCTGCTTAGTAGAAAAAAGAAAAAGAAGGCATGAGTTAAAAGTTGATGATGGCCTTGTCATAGATGAAAGTAAATTAAATCTTAATTTTTAAAAAAATTGTTTATTCATTTTGAGAGAGAGGAGGAGGGAGAATCTTAAGCAGGCTCCATACTTTCGCTTAACCAAGTGAGATACCCAGGTGGCCCACAAATAGAAAGCCATGTTAAACTTTAAAGATACCAGCAAAATTTTTATTGATGAATTGTTTAGTATTATAACAGGCAACTTACTTTTATGTCATATTTATAATCTGTTATAGACTGGCAGGTATATATGTATGTATATGTATCTATCTGTATCTATATCTTAGGGGTGGAAAGGAATATAAAAGCTATCTACAGACTCTTTGAAATGTGTTTATTGTTTTTTTGTATAAAATAGAACACCAGGCTTCTTTTGGTTATCTGTATCATTCTTTCTCTCTTTCTACAAATACATGTGTGTGTATGTGTGTGTGTGTGTGTGTGTGTGTGTAATTTGACTTGTAATAAAACTTTACTACTATGGAGCATTCTAGAGGTTTAAATCTGTAGCTTGTTTTGTGATATGGTCAATCATGTTTTTTTTTTGCTTTGTTTTGTTTTTTTATCAAATCTTGGATAGGAGTCTGCTTACACTTTGAGTGCTTGCTACTCCTTAACAGGGGCAATGCTCCATTCTAGGAGTTTTATACTTGTTTCAAGATTTGATTTTATTCTTACAGTGATTGGCAAAGGCAGGGATGCTAGATTCTCTGCAGTGCACTGGACGATCTTGTCCAGGAAAGAATCATCTTGTTTCTCATAAAATGTGTGTGTGTGTGTGTGTGTGTGTGTGTGTGTGTGTGTGTGAGAGAGAGAGAGAGAGAGAGAGAGAGAGAGAGAGAGAGATTTCAGCATAGAATTAATTTCATCTTACTTTTAAGCACAAGGCACTATTCCCACAATTTTAACATACTCTCAGTTTGCCAGCAAGACAATTCAGGTAAATTGACAATCTTTTACTTCATTTATTCAGAACTTTTCTAAGACATGCTCAACATTTAATAAAATGACAGGTCCCAGAACAACACTGCTTGTGGTATGTGAGTTAAGAATATAAAACAGACTAAAAACCTTCATGCAAGCTGTAGCAGTTGCATTACCATGATCCTAAATGGATACAAGAATCCAGGTACTTTATGGGATATTATGTGTGTGTGCATGCGTGTGTGTGTGTGTGTGTGTGTGTCTAAAGATTTAAGTTGTACTCTCTTAGCAAATTCCAATTACACAATGCAGTATTATCAGCTGTTATTGTCACTATTAGATCCTCAGACCTTATTCATTTTATAATTGAAAGTTTGTACTTTCTACAAACCTCTCCGTATTTCCCCTGCCCTCTGGACTCTGGCAGTCACTTTTCCACTTTTTGTTTCTGTGAGTTCAACTGTTTTTACATTCCACATATAAGTGATGCCATACAGTATTTGTCCCTCTGTGTCTGGCTTATTTCACTTAGCATAATGCTCTCCAGGTTCATTTGTATTGTTGCAAATGACATAATTTCCTTCTTTTAAAAGGCTGAATAATATTCTTGTGTGTGTGTGTGTGTGTGTATTATACATATGTATATATCACATCTAATAAACATCCAAAAAGGTGTAAGGTGATGTCTCATTGTGTTTTTTGATTTGCATATCTCTGATGATGAGTGATGTTGAGAACCTTCCATGTACTTGTTGGCCATTTGTATGTTTTTGGGATAATATTTATTAAGGTACTTTGCCCATTAAAAAAAATATATATTTTTGCTATTGAGTTGTATAACTTCCTTATATATTTTGGATATTTGATGTGTGGATTGAAAATATTTTCTCCCATTCCATAGGTTGCCTTTTCATTTTAGTGATGGTTTCCTTTTTAGTTTGGTGTAGTACCACTTGTTTATTTATTATTATTATTATTATTATTATTATTATTTGTTGCCTTTGCTTTTGGCAGACTAATTGTCAAGACCTATGTCAAGGAGCTCTTTCCCTGTGTTTTCTTCTAGGACTTTATAGTTTCAGATCACGTGTTGAGGTTTTTAATTTCTTTTGAGTTGATTTTTGTATACCATGTAAGACAAAGGCCCAGTTTCATTCGGCTCTATAGTTTTCCCAGCATCACTTATGAAAGACACTATCCTTTGCCCAGTGCATACTCTTGACTCATTTGTAGTAAGTTAATTGATCTTACATGAGTAGGTTTCTTTCTGGACTCTCATTCTATTCCATTGATCTGTGTTTGTTTTTATGCTAATACCATACTGTTTTGATTAGTATAGCTGTATAGCTTTGTAATACAGTTTGAAATTAGGAAGTATGATATCTCAAGCTGGGTTCTTTTTTCTCAAGATCGTTTTCACTGTTGGGGGTCTTTTCTGACTTCATACAAATTTTAAATTTTTTTCTGTTTCTGTGGAAATGCCGTTAGGAGTTTGATAGGGGATATATAAGATCTGTAGATTGCACCAGTTAGTATGGACTTTTTAGTCTATTAACCCTTTCAATCCATGGGTATAGAATATCTTTCCATTTGCATGTTCTTTAATGTTTTCATCAATATCTTACAGTTTTCAGTGTATAGGTTCTTTATCTCCTTGTTAAAATGCATTTTTGAGTATTTTCTTGATGCTATTATGAATTGGCTGTTTTCTTAATTTCAGTTTCTGGTAGTGTATGGAAAAGCAACTGATTTTTGTATATTGATTTTATATCCTATAGTTTTACTGAAATTGTTTATTAGTTCTAACAGTTTTTGGTGAAATCTTTAGGGGTTTCTATATATAATATCCTGTCACCTATAAAAAGAGGCCGTTTTACTCTTTCCTTTCCAATTTATGTCCTCTTTTTCTTTTTCTTGCCTAATTGTTCTGGCTGGGACTTCCAGTACTCTGTTTAATAGAAGTGGTGAGAGTGGTTATTCTTGTTTTGTTCCTGATCTTAGAGGAAAAGCTTTCAACGTTTTCATTATTGAGTATGACGTTAGCTGTGGGCTTGTCATATGTGGCCTTTATTATGTTAAGGTATGTTCCTTTTCTACACTCTTTGTTGAGAGTTTTTCTCATGAAAGGGTGCCGAGTTTTGTTGAATGCTTTTTCTGCATTTATTGACATTATTATATGATTTTCATTCTTTATTTTGTTGATGTAGTCTATTATATTGATTGATTTGCAGATGTTGAACATGCTTGCATCTCTGGAAAAAGTCCCACTTGATCATGGGGTATTATTATATGGTTATTGAAATCAGTTTGCTAATATTTTATTGAGGGTTTTTGCATCTGCGTTCTTTAGGAATGTTGGTGTAATTTTCTTTTTTTGTAATGTCTCTGTTTGACCTTGGTGTTAAGGTAATGCTGACCTTGTGAAATAAGTTTTGAAGTGTTCCCTCTTCTTCTGCCCCCCCCCCTTTTTTTTGAAGAGCTTGAGAAGGACTGGTCTTAGTTCTTTGAATGTTTAGTACAATTACCAGTGGAAGTGTTTTGTCTTGATTTTTTTTATTGAGAGGTTTTTGATTACTGATTCAGTCTCCTTATTGGTCTGTTAAGATTTTATATTTCTGGGGTGTCTGGTGGCTCAGTTGGTTGAGTGTCCAACTCTTGATTGCGGCTCAGGTGATGATCTCATGGTTCCTGGGTTTGAGCTGCGCATCGGGCTCTGTGCTTGGGATTCTCTCTCTCCTTCTCTCTCTGCCCCTCCCTCCTTGTGTGTGTGCGTGCTCTCTCTTTCTCTCTCTCAAAATAAATAAACATTAAAAAATGTATATTTCTTCATGACTTAGTCTTTGTAGGTTGTATGTTTCTAGGAATTTATTTCTTCTAGGTTGTCTAATTTGTTGGGATATAATTGTTTGGAGTAGTCTTTTATGACTCTTTGTATTTTGTCATGTCAATTGTAATGTCTCCTCTTTCATTTATTTGAGTCCTTTCTCTCTCTCTCTTTCTCTCTCTCTTGGCAAGTCTAGCTAACAATTTGTTTTGTTTCTTTTCAAAAAACAGCTCTTAGTTCTATTGATTTTTTTTCTGTTGTCTTTTTAGTCTCTATTTCTACTCTGATCTCTGCTATTCCTTCTTTCTGTTAACTTTGTGCTTAATTTGTTATTCTTTTTCTAGTTCTTTTTTTTAAATAATTTTTTAAATGTTTATTTATTTTTGAGAGAGATGCAGTGTGAGCAGGGGAAGGGCAGAGAGAGAGAGAGGGAGACACAGAATCTGAAGCAGGCTCCAGGCTCTGAGCTGTCAGCACAGAGCCTGACATGGGCTCGAACTCACTAACTGCGAGATCATGACCAAAATTGAACACTTGACTAGCTGAGCCACCGAGGCTTCCCTCTAGTTCTTTGAGGTGTAGTTTGAGATCTTTCGTATTTCTTAATATATGCATTTGTCACTGTCAACCTGTGCTAATTGCTTTTGCAGCAACCCCTAAATTTTGGTATGTTTTTTCCATTTTCATTTGTCTCATGCTATTATTTTGTATTTCTATTTTGATTTCTTCTTTGACCCATTGGGTTTTGAGGAGCATGTTGTTTAATCTTCATATACTTGTGAGTTTTCCAGTTTTGCTCTTGTAATTGATTTCTAGTTTTATACATTACGGTCAGAAGAGATATTTGACATGATTTCATTCTTTTTCAAAATTTTTAAGACATATTTGAGGCCTAACACATGATCTATTCTGGAGAATGTTCCATTACCACTTGAGAAGAACATGTATTCTGCTGCTGTTGGATGAAATGTTCTGTATATTTCTGTTAGGTCCATTTGATCTAAAATGTAGTTCAAGTTCAATGTTTCCTTATTGGTTTTCTGTCTGGATGATCTATCTATTGTTGAAGTCCCCAGCTATTATTGTGTTGCTGTCCATTTCTCCTTCCATATTTGTTAATATCTGCTTTAAATATTTAGGTGCTTCTATATTGGATGCATAAATACTTATAATTGTTCTACTCTCTTGATGAAGTTTGCCTTCTAATATAGTTTTATGTGTTTATATATTGAAATTCATATAATTTTATTTTGAGTTAATATTCCTTTATATCCCTGTATTATATCTAGGGCATTATATTGTTCTTTAAATTGTTTATGTAAGCAGGTGATATTATATATAAACTTTAATTATATAATCTATTTTAGCTTATGGTAATGAGAGAAGTATTAAAAGTCTGTATTTGGGGTACCTGAGTGGCTCAGTTTGTTAAGCGTCTGACTTTGACTCAGGTCATGATCTCACTGTTGATGAGTTTGAGCCCCGTGTTGGGCTCTGTGCTGACAGTTCAGAACCTGGAGCCTGCTTCATATTCTGAGTCTTCCTCTCTCTCTGCCTCTCCCCACTCGAGCTCAGTCTCTCCTCTCTCTCTTAAAAAAAAAGAAAGCATTAAAAAAATCTGTATTAATGAAATAGAGAGTTGGGTCTGATAAGGCTAAGAAGCTCTGAAGTCGAGGTCAGTCTACCTGCAGGGACTTACCACACTTTCTAACACAGATTTATGGAGTAGTGTAGTTATCTATTGTTGTATTTATCAGCTCTCTATTGTCATATAACAATATTATCACAAATTTATCAGGTTAAAACACACATTTATCATCTTGCAGTTTTGATGGGTCATGGGTTTGGGCATGGCTTAATGGAGTTGTTCACAAAGATATAGTCAAGGTGTTGGCTGGGGCTTCAGTTTGATCTCACCAAGTGTTTGAAGAAGGATCTGCTTCCTGCCTTGTGTGATCATTGTCAGAATTCAGTTTCTTAATGTCTTTTGGAATAAGGATCTCAGTTTGTTGCTGATTATTGGCTGAAGGCCACCTTTACTTTCTTACTCTGTGGACCTCTTCAATATGACCATTTGCTTTCTTGAAGCCACTAGGGGAGACAGTCTGTAAGTGAGATAGACAATGCAGTCTTACATAATCATGAGAGTGATACCACAACAATTGTCTTGTGTTCTATTGGTAAGAAGCAAGTTACAGATCCTACCCAAACTCTCGGGGAAGGTATTACACAAGAGAATGACTAACAGGAAACAGGGTGAATTGGGGACTGTTTTAGGATCTTTTTGCTACAGCCAGCTTCCTGTGGCAGCATTGGGGGAGAGGATGAATTCTTGGGATCAAAGTGGTGGCTATTGTATTTTATAGTATTTGTTTTATTTTATTATTTTTTTAATGAAAAGTTATTTTATCCATCGATTTAAAGCCCATTGTTCTCAGAGAAGAGGAAACACTAGATTACTAGAACAGGGTTCTAGTTTTCTTATACTAGAATTTATTCTAGAAATTATACTAAAATGTCTTAAATTTTCTTATTCTAGAAAGCTCTAGCTAATTAGATGTGTATTTATCTGATGGTAAATAGCTAACTTCTATAGAGATAGACTGTAGTGATATGGCGGGTAGACTAGCCACATTTTATGCAGCTTAGGGTTTTCATCCAGGTGACCCAACTAGTTCTCAGGTCATTCAGAGTTTGAACCAGGGTTAGATCTAGAAGAGGGAGAAAGCACTTAAAGAGCCTAATTTATTCATTTTAGAAATGTTTATTAAGTAGCTATTATTCTCATCATTGTTGTAGAGGGAAAGAGACAGAGAATCTGCCCTTGTGAAGCTTATAGTAGATGCTAACCAACATTTTAATCATAAGACAAGAGTTGTCTTCCTTTAAGAAAGGTTGAGTCGTCCATGGGGGGAGAACATGGGTCTTGGAAGCACACATCCATGGATTAAAATGATAATTCTCCTTCCCAGCTTTGTGATCTTAGCTTACAAATGATACCCTCTGATCCTTTATGTCTTCTAGTGAAGAAATGGGTCTGATAATACCTATCTGACAGGATTTTTGTGAAGATTTTGTGAGATTGTGTATATAAAGCATGCAGTGTGCAGGGGGTTCTCAGTGAATGCTAAATCTCTTCTCCTTTTCTCACCCTGCAGTAAAATCGACTGTTAAAACTAGCTGTAAAGAAAGACTTTGATACTGAGCCTCCTTTACAATATTATACAAAAGTCATAAATAAGAAACATTTAAACAGTCACCTAGAACAAAATCTCTTTGGTTACATACAGTTCTTTTCTTTCTTTCTTTCTTTTTTTTTTTTTAAATAAGATCTCGCAGTAATTCTCAGAGTTGCTTCTTTGTTATTTTACTATGGCTAGCACATCCTAATTGCCTAATTACACAAAAGACATGAATGGCTCAAAAGAGTATTTCTGCTAAGTTACATAAGTAATATTCTCTTTGAAAATGCATGGATATAGATATAAATCGATAGACTAGAACATATGCATTTATCTCTTTTGAAATAATCCAGTTTATCAACTCACAGAATTTATTTTGTTGGTGGAAGTTGGGGATGAAGAGTGAACCCCCACAGCCATGTATCAACATGACATTCATTGATTTATATTTTCAACATTCATTTCATTCATTCATTCAATAAACATTGTTAAGTTTTTATTTCAGGTTCTCAGTATTGAAAACTAACTATCTATGGGGTGCCTGGGTGGCTCAGTTGGTTAAGCGTCTTACTTCGGCACAGGTCATGATCTCACGGTTTGTGGGTTTGAGCCCTGTGTCGGGGTCTGTGCTGACAGCTCAGAGCCTGGAGCCTTCTTCAGATTCTGTGTTTCCCTCGCTCTCTGCCCCTCCCCCATTCATGCTTTGTGTCTCTCTCTCAAAAATAAAAACAAATATATAAAAAAAATCTATAAAAATAAAAATAGCTATCTATTTCGTGTATAATGAATGACAAAGCCAAAAAATAAATTTCTTTTGGAGAAGTTGAGCTCTGTCAAAAATCTTTTTCTTGAACTACAAGCAGAGTAGCCTAATTAAGTAATTTGATTCATTTAGAACTCAAACAATAATTTACAGTTTTTCTTTTCAGTAGGTAATGAAGTGGAATCTGAAGTGAAAGGTTGTTAGATCCTGCTGTTCATTTGTTGGGAGTTACTTAATATCTCTGTTGTTTTGAAATTCCCATTTTCTGTGACATAAATTCTATGAAATAACAGAATCCTAGTCATCATGGGGAAAGGTTTATTTGTCTTTATTTGCATGCTTTAAAATTTATTTTTGATAGGAGGGAACTCAAGTAGAATTTTGGTAGTTTTGCGATTTTGTAATTTTTTTGGTTGTCACTTAAAATATTCTCCCACAGGTTTAATTTGTGTGTATACTATGTCTCCCTCATTAGTTTATAACCCCTTAAAAACAGGAGATCTGTTTCTGCACATTGTAATTGATCAGCAAATGTTTTAATAGTTATTATTTAGATAATGAAAATAAATAGACTCCTATCCATTTCCTATTGGTGATCAAATAATTTTTATACTCAAAAAGTAATGGCATATTATCTTGGTTTCAGTTTCTTTGAAATATGGGAAATGCTTTACTGTAAATATCTAGGGCATCATATTTGGCACTAGTACTTATGTTTTTTAAGGCCCTGTGTAAAATTAGCTTCATATTTTGTTATACTTTGGGCTCTTGAGGGAGTAATACATAATGAAAACCTGAACTCAAAGAAATCATGAAAAGCCTCTTTAGGAATAAATGTGGTAGTTATAGTTACTGAAGTGTTCTAATTGAAGAGTCAACTGCCAGCCGTAATGTCTGATAGCCATAGCAGGCCCCAGAGGGGTGAGGTCCATGTGACAGCATAGCTAGGCTGGTCTCAGCAGCAACCTGTCCTCTGAAGCATCTGTAAGAAATCTGGATAGACTTGCAGTCCTTGTTACCCCTCCCTTCTCTCTGCCTTCCCTTTCTGTCTTTATCAGCTAGTTAACTTGTGAAATACATAGCAAAGTAGAAAAAAACATAAGCTCATCTGAAACACCCAGCATCTGGAGGTAGTCACATTTCTTTCATAATTTTCCAGTGTGTAGATTAATGTTTACATTATTTATATTTCTCATGGAATACGAAGATTGGACATTAAATTTACTCTCTAGTATCCGCATTTGGAGTAATGCAGTCAACACTTTTTCTTGGAATTCCTAGGAAAGTTAATGAGGATCCTGAAGAGACCCAAGAAGAGAAATGGGAACTAAAATTGCAGCATAAATGGCTAAAAGAGGAACTACAGCGGAGCGGAGTAAAGGGAATTTTATGAAGTAATTTTAGAATACCTCTGGCTCTGTGAAGATGCATATCAGTTTATCAGTTTTATAACCCAATGCTTGGAGGATATGGAGTTTTTCAGTGATCTAATCTCAAGTAAATAAGGAACAAATAAAAAGAAATTATGTGTTCCTCTCTAGAATGTGTAGTCAGCTCCTGAATTTAATGCTACCGATAGATGCAGACTCATGCAGCGCAGTTTGATTTTGATAACATCTGAATAATCATCAAATCAGAATTGATATCTCCTGCTATAAAATTATGCATTTTAAGGAAGTGTTTTTAAGATAATTGGCTCTTAAATTATTTTTGGATGTCTCAGAGGGGATGGTTGTGGGAGTAACACTGCAGTAAATGAATATTGACCAGGGAACATGATAGTAGAAAAAATCCAAAGTATAAGGAGATAATGTCCCATTGCTGATAAAATACGTTTAAATATAAAGGACCTTGTTGTGTGGAAAACCGTTAGAACCACTGTTGAGACCAAAGATGCCCACTGCCCAATTTCAAGTTCAAGTAGGATTAATTTCTTTTTTAGTAAACAGAGTTGACTGATAAATTCCTGCTAAGAATTGTCAGTGCAAATAAAATGCCGGTGAGCGAGGATGATGCCCAGAGATTCTACTCCCCACAAATGTACTTGCCTAACACATATATATTTTTAAATAGGTAAGGGTAGAGGTGCCAAGAACAAGCAAGAGATGGTTTTTGCTATCAACATCCGTAGTCATGCCATTCAGCATATATATCTGGTGTACTCAGTATGTCTTGGACCTTTGCTAGATCATGAGAAAAATGAGTCTTATGCAGTTGTTTTTCACAATTTAAATGTATTGGAGTTAATATAGGAAACATTTTAGATATGCTACTATAATAGTACTCAATGTTCTTGAATTTTTTGAGGTGCAAAAATTGATTAAAATTAGGGATAAAGTCATACCCACCATATAATCCTGCTGAGTTGAAGACAGTGCATTTACCAATGGAAGTGTACATGTGTGCAGAGAAATTCTACCAGTTATTGGAAACACAAGAAACATAAAAATGGTTGTTTTGGCTAATAAATATGATTCTTGTTTAGGCCATGAATAATAATTAATGAGGGACAAAATGCATGACGAAGAGGGCAACTATTAAAGTATATTCCTCAGTAAGACAGAATATTAAAAATTTATCCCTCTATCAGTTCTCCATGTCCAGAGTTAATTGAACAGCTGTGCTAACCTTAATTTAGCATCACTTGGCGACTACTAAAAATAATAGTGAGGAAGAATGTTTTAAAGTTTTGTTTTCTAGTAGAAGAAATATATTCTCATTATTAACAGTATGGAAATAGAAATGTAGAAGGAAGAAAATAATCAATTGTAATTCTATCATCAGAGGTAATCAATGTTAATGTTTTCATACATGTTTACAGCTTTATTGCTTTGCTTAATTTTGTAAATTTATCAGTTTCTCTAATATATACAAAATGGTACATATAATTATTTTACATTTTTGATAACAGAATAAATATGTGTTCAGTTTTTGAGAAAATGGAGTAATTAAGAAAAAGCATAAAGAAGAGGGGATTTGATATTTAGAAAACAGCAAAAGTAATTTGGAGCTACTTTTGATGACAAGAGTTAGGCAATCAAGCTTGGTAAAATGAGTTGGAAAATTAGTTCCAACCATAAATGAATTAGGATCTTTTTAATGCATATGTTTGTGTGTATTCCATACCTGACTCTGAAGTAAGTTTTTAAAGAGACATGTATTCGGACTGGGAGCAGCATTAGTAGAATATGATTATCTTGAAACATGCATATCAGTCATATGAATGTATACTCTGGACCACAGGTCCCTAAGCTTTGGAGAAACAACACATTGAGAAACCCATCACCAAGTTGTTAGCTGTTTCTTTCTAGAAGAGGACTGTTAACAATAAGCAGTAAACTCAGGCTGCAGTTGATTTTCTTTCCATCAAAGATTCCGTGGAGATATTATCTTAGTCCACTGAATTACTTGGTCCTGGCTTTAGCATTCTCTTCAATGCTTTTCTGGACATGGTTTCCTCCTTTTCCTATCATGTTAATTACTCAGGAGACATGGCTATAGGTTTTCTTGTGGTTAGATCAGTTTAGGAAAGGAAAGAAAACTTAATCATTGAACAGATTTCTTTGGTATTTTCACTGTAATACTGGGATTCCTGTTTGTTGGTCTTGTCCTCTTTCCTGGTGTAGCAAAGGCTGAAAATCAGCACAAAGATAAATGAAATACTGGATATTTTCCCCATGATACAGCTCAACAATTTGTGATATGAGATTTATAATAACTGTACTTTAGGGAAAAGACACCTCATGCAATGCCTCAAGATCATTTTAGATTTTCAGTTATCGCTATTTGGATTTTATTCCCCAAATCTATGATGCAGATTTAGCGGCAGCGTGAATACTATTATAATGAAGTTTGTTGAAGTCTTAGATTAAAGCTACTCAGTCTTGTGTTGGCCCCATAACGCCACTTGTAGGGCAGATCACTACCATACGTGCTAGTGAGGAGGGAGGAGATAGAGGTGCTTGAGAGGAAACAAAGAGATGCACAGAACTTGGAGCAGTCCCAAGATGGAACTTCAGAATGATTCAAGTCTGAGGAAATATGATCTCTAGGAAGGAGTTAGGGCTTTAAGGTCATTTTGCCTGAGGAAGGATGGCTGTGAGGGTCTTTAATGATGAGAGTCAAATACATGAGAGATTATTTGGATGGAGGATGCTGACCAGCTGTTCTGCAACCCTCCTGGGAATCGAAATAGATTTAAATTACAATGTATGGGATTTAGATCAGCTGAAGGAAATATATTCTGATGGTAGGAGTTATTAAATATAAGAATATGTTTCCTAAGTAGGTTAGGAAATACTTTTGCTGAAATTATTTTAGTTATTTATGTTTACATAATGGAGAATTTAAAAATTTATATAAATATTAATATCCATGAGATATATGTGTGTGCATATATATTGTGTATATGTGCATGTACACTATTTACCTCAACAGCCTTACTCACCTTATAATTCTATTATTTGGGGACTCACAATCAGTGCCTTTCACATAGTGTTCTAGAAGGCCCCCGTATGTGGATCATATCCCAAACTGGATGATGTTAGCAATAAATTTCACTCTATCAGTACAGGAAGCTGTTACAATTTCACAAAAGGAAAGATAAACCTTCTTTTTTTCCATTTTCTGCATTAGGGCATTGAGGAAGTTTAACACTGCCAATTCTTCTTTTGTTGACCGCAAAGACAGTCAAGGCAGCAGTGCGTTTCTGGGAGAGCAGTGATGCATTGCACAACACTGACAACTGTGCGCTCAGACTTTCGAGGTTTCCAGGATTCTGAATTGCCTTTCCTTGAATAGGTCAATGTATTATTGTTTCCTTCAGTTTTCCTCCTTAAGCAGCAAAAAAGACCATCTAACCTTCAAATATTTATAGCTTACAAGTGGATAAACCTCCCAAATCTATTTTTTTTCCATGAAAAGAAAAACCAGCAGCAATAATCTCTATTCAGATACTTTTGATACAAAGTTATTAGATACACTAAGATCTTTTTGTGGTAGATTTTATGTATCCTCATTATTAGTAAATGTGTTATCAGCAGATACGTTTCTCTCTACCTCTGTTGATTATTTTTAGACTAACATATTCATACTTACTTCTGATGAGAAACATTAAAATCTGGAAAGAATGTATGAGGTAACTCTAAAGCTCTGTATTTACACAAAGGAGACTCAGAAATACTAGTTTATCAGAGTGAAGCATTTTATGCTACTCCATTTTGTATCAGAGGGAAAACCCAGGGCTCTGGTAAATTGTTTTCATTAAAAGATGGTATAATTTGGGGCACCGCAGTGGCTCAGTCACTTGGGCGACTGACTTCAGCTCAGGTCAGGATCTCATGGTCTGTGCATTTGAGCCCTGCATCAGGCTCTGTGCTGACAACTCAGAGCCCGGAGCCTGCTTCAAATTCTGTGTCTCCTTCGTTTTCTTCTCCTCCACCCACCCTTGTGCTCTCTCTATCAAAAATAAATAAACATTAAAAAAAAGATGATGTAGTTAAATATTAGTGGGAAAATTTTAAAGTTTTACTCTAAATACTGGTCTTCATTTTATGCTAGATATAGAACTAGGTTATTTGGGTCATCTCCTCAATTAAAACATGAAGCCTAGGTTTAGAAAAGTGACATCATTTTTCCAGATGTTACAAATCCATTGTTTCTCAACGTCATCCTAAATTGTTTAGGAGTTTCCGCACCCCCATGCCCCCCAGCATGTATGGCTGCCACTTTTCTAAAATTGTTTTGGAGACCTATCCTTTTGTAAGAGAACCTCATAAACAAACATATTTGATTTGAAAACAAATGGGAAGAGCCACTGGGTTGTAGTTTGTGGACTAGCTAAACGTGTGTCTCCTCCCTTCCCAAGTCCCATTTGAATTGGCAGCAAGGACAGATGAAAAAGAGCATGTTTCTGAGCATGATGAGGAGTCTGCTTCTGAAAGTGAGAAGAGGAAGCTTCTGATGAAGCGGGGGGAGCTTTTAGGAAGGAGCACTGAACCCGGATTCTGGATTCAGTGCCCCAGGTAGAGAGCAGCATGGGTACAAGGCACAGAAACAGAAATTGAGGTCACAGGTCACAAGTCTGAAGAATGAGGTTTACACTTTCTGTCCCCATGCATGTAACTGGTTACAATATTTACAAGCAGTAGCACAACATTCTAGTTCTGGCACTTGGAGAGACCCTAGCTGGTCTGTATGTTCCATGTGCAAGACCTAAGGCAAAACCCCTATGAATCAGTCTAACCATTTGTAAAAAGAAATATAAACAGAAACCAGTGGTATGAAACAGAAAGTAAAAAAAAAAAAAAAAACAAAAAGGGGGGCGGGAATCACTCTAGGACAGAATTTCTCAACTTCTCTGCTACTGATATTTTGGGCTGAATATTTTCTTGTTATGGCGAGGGTCCTGTACATTGTATGACAGTTAGCAACACTCCTGACTGATACAGAAGTAGCAGATTATATATAATCTATAGATTATAGTTACAGCAACTCTTCCTCTCTACCCATTGAGAACAACATTGTCTCAACATCCGAACAACTATATTGTCAAATCCACCAGAAGACAAAGTCAGTCCTGGTAGAGAACCACTACCCTATAGGAAATAAGTGATTTAGAGAAAAGATACTTAAAAGTTATCTAGTTAGTATCCTCAGAGAAACAAAAAAATTATAATCTCTAAAATAAGAATGTTATAATATGAAACATGGAGAAACCAAAGTACAGAAATAATACATGAAATTTTACTATATAATTAACAACATAAAAAAGCGTTATTGATGCACCTGGGTGGCTCAATTGGTTAAGCGTCTGACTTTGGCTCAGGTCATGATCTCTTGGTTCATGGGTTTGAGCCCTGCACCAGGCTCTGTGCTGACAGCTCAGAGCCTGCTTTAGATTCTGTGTCTCCCTCTCTCTCTGCACCTCCCCTCACTCACACTCTGTCTCTCTCTCAAAAATAAACATTAAGATAATTTTAAAAAATAATAAAAGGGGTTATAAACAATTTCAAGAAAATCTTCCCGGAGAAAAGAAAAAAAAGGATGTAAAATATGAGAAAACTAAAGAGACAGAATCAATTTACAAAGCTCAATGTATGTCCAGTAAGAGTTCTAAAACTGGAGAAAAAGAACAACAAATGAGATAAAATAATCCTGACATTTTCTAGAGTTGAAGAAAGACACATGTCTTTAGAATGAAAGCATCAAACTAATGCCAGGACAGTGAATTTTAACAGACCTACACCAGACACATGCTAATGAAATTTTAGAGCCCCAAGATTAAAGAGAAGTTTTGAAAAAGAAAAACATAAACAAGTGTCTGTCATAAGAATGAACACCCTACTAAAGTTGTTAATCAGCATCTCAACATGCTAAAAGCTAGTGGGACCACAGTGGCCCCAGTGTTTAGACAGATAAAAAATCTAACCCTAGCTTTATATACCCAGAAAAGTTAAGACCAAATAGAAGATTGTTAAGACATGGAGAGATTAAGAAAGTTTACATCCCAAGCTTTCTTTGTGGAAAAAAAAATTAGTTTATATTCCAGCAAGACAAATTCCAAATCCATGGACTCTAATGAAAATAGACAAGCAATGAAGAGTATTCCCTGAATGGAAGGTGGACGGTGAGCAACAGACCAGTCCTTGTACTTTGGGACAGTTAAATGGTCTCATGAAGAAACTGGGTGATACGTGCATCATGGCACAAGCTAATGGTAACTGGGAGGAAGTGAGATTGAAGAAAAGTGTAGTTTGTTCAGTTTACATGGTGAGAAGTGAAGGTAGACTGTGAACAGAGATGTGAGTTCATTTTTCAAAGTTTATAGCAAATAATGGAGCATTTAAAAAGGCTAAAGCAACAAAATTTGGGAGGAGAAGGAAGAAAAAGGAAATTGCTAATAAGAAAGCTAAATGCCTTATCTTTACATAAAAAGGAAAGTCAATGCTCCTAATGTTTAAAAAAATATCTTGAGACATAGTGGTATAAGCATTCAGTGTAGATTTATGGGGATTTACCTCCAGACCCGTGAAGTAGGTGATCTCACGTGTCTGAGTGGGGGATATAATATTGGGAGGGCAGATGAGGAGGAGACTTGGTTTGGTCCTTTTGTATGGTTTGAATTTGTTTTATCTGCCAGAGAGAGGGTGGGGTAGGAACAAAGTACAGAAAAGTACAGGACATGGGCACACAGAGTAACATTTGTTTTTTTTATTCCTAGAAAAACATTTGCCACAGGATCCCTTTTTTTTTTGTGACACATACTCTTTAGATACAGTTTAAGATTTTACTTAAAACTTTATTCACATTCAAAATTCCCCCCTCCCCATTTATTGATAGAATAAAATATAACATTTATTTGGATTTTTGTTTTTATTACTGTAGTAACTTTAAACTGTCTTTCCCTTAAAGAAGAAAAGGGCAAATAGACAAGAACTCACTTTCTATTAGAACATAGAAGGGGGCACTCAAACCTGATGCATAGTATATTTCCTGTTTTTGTCATCAATCTGAAAAAAAAAACATGCTATTTTTATTTCCTTTTCTAGTATTCTGCAATTTGCCACCTAATGTTTATTATAATAGTTATAAAGCCTCCATTCTTAAAAATTGATACCACTTGGTTTATGTATAGTGTTTTTGAGTGCATATTTTTGAGAGTGTTTTTAGTGGTTGCTCTAGGAATTACATTAAATATACACAACTTATCAAAATCTACTGACTAGTGTAACCATTCCACCAATTAAAGTGAAGAGTAGAATTCTTTTTTTATATCCCTTTACCTTCCCCATTTATAGTTGTCTTAAATATTTCCTCTGTATCAGACAGAACCACATCAGACAGTGTTATAATTTTTACTTACATCATCAAACTTAATTTATAAAACTCAAGGGAAGGAAAATATATTGCATTGATGTATTTTTCCACTTACCATTTTTATTCCTTCTCAACATTAAAGTTCCTTCTTTGTTAACTTTCTGTTCAGAGAAACTGTCTTCAGCCTTTCTTTTAGATAGGTCTACAGGTGACAAATTATCTTCATGTTCCTTCCTCTGAACGTATCTTGTTTCCCCTTAATTACTGAAGGGTATTCACACGGGGAATAGGATTCTGGGTTGACAGTTCTTTTCTTTCATTGCTTGAACAATGTTGGTGCCACTTCATTCTGGCCTTTATGGGCCATGGGATTTCTCTATGAGAAATCCACCATCACTTGGTTTGTTTCTCTTTATGGGAAGGTATCATTCCTCTTTGAGGATTTTTTTAAGTTTCACTTTGATGTGTTGAAGTGAATTTCTTTAGGTATCTCCTGTTTAGAATTTATTCAGCTTCTTGCATCTGTACATTTACATCCTTTGCTGGTCTGAGAAGCTTGCAGCCATTATTTCTTTGAATACTTTCTCAGCTCTGCAATTTTTTTTTTTTAATTTTTAATGTTTATTTTTGAGAGAGAGACAGCACAAGCTGGAGAGGGGCAGAGAGAGAGACAGGGAGGGAGACACAGAATCCAAAGCAGACTCCAGGCTCTAGGCTCTGAGCTGTCAGTGCAGAGCCTGCTATGAGGCTCAAACTCTCCAACTGTGAGGTCATGACCTGAGCTGAATTTGGACGCTCAACTGACTGAGCCACCCAGGCGACCCATCAGATCTGCTCTTTTATGACTCTCCTTCCAGGATTCTGATGAACACAGATATTAGGTATTTTATTGTAGTTGCACAGGTTCCTGAGACCATTATTTTTTAAATTTATGTTCCCTCTCTTGTTTAGAGTGGTTAATTACTATTGCCTTATCTTTCAGTTTACTGATAGTTCCGACTCCTTCATTCTTCATGAGTTTTTTTTCCTCTTATTTTTCATTTCTAAAATTTAAATTTGATTTTTTTTTATATCTTCTGTCTCTGTTGAACTTTCCTCCCTAAGACTTTGTATTTCTTCATTTGTTTCAAGCACATTCATGGTAGCGTGTTGAAACATTTTCTGGTTGCTTTTAAAATCTTTGTCAGATAATTCTAACAGTATTTTTGGTTCTTGTATGCAAATAATAGATCACAACCTAGATATCTTGGTTATTAAGTTAGAGACTCTGGATCTTGTTTGAACCTTCTGTTTTAACTTTCTACCTCTGACTGTTCCAGCAGAGGTAGTTGGGGAAGGTTGGCACCCTCTTATTCCCAGGTGGGGATGAGAGTCCAGGTTTCTCATTCAGCCACATTGATTCCCAGGCTGGGGAAGCAGTGAGATTCCTCATTATGGCTGGAATAGGAGTCTCAGCTCCCCTCTAGGCCCTCATTGATACATCTCTGACTGGATGGGAGTGCCCTTATTACTGCTTCCTGCTTGGCCCTCAGTAACAGGATGAGGAGAGTGGCCTTGTTACTACTGAATGTTAGAGAAAGTCTTGATTCCCCACTAGACTTCTTTTTTACCATATTAGTTAGAGGGGAGGAGTGTTTCCTTATTGCTGGGTGGAGGGCAGTGGGAGGAGGGCAAAGGGGATCACCACAGGGTCACAGGGATGCTGTGGGGGGAGGGGCTTATTACTCCCTTCCAGGGATAAAATTCCAGTCTCCTTACTCAGTCCTCTCTGGAATTACAGCATTGATGGGATTGGGTGTCCCATCTCCTTACAGCTTAGAAGCGCTAGTGGAAGTGATAAATGGATGGGCTGGGGGAGCCACATTTTTTTTCCCCTTTGGTATTTGTAGAGTGGTTACTGTGTAATACTTTTTAATCTTGCCAGGCAGCCTCTTTCCTGGTCCTTTGGGTAGAGCAATTGGGCTTTGGCTGGAGCTTTTTCAAAGATACCTGTCTGTCTATCTAATCTACCTACCTACCTACCTACCTACCTGTTTCTCTGTCATCTAATCTGTATTTGTTGGGGTTTTGGTTTGTTGGATTTTTCATCCTTGAATGTGGAATATATGAGGTAAGAAGAAAACTCAGGAAACTTTCCACTGTTGTTCCTTGGCTCCAAGATTTCTAGCAGATCTGCCTTCTTATCACCTGTCAAAATCTTCCTATGTTTGCTTCATATATAAGGTCCAGGAATTGTAGTTATACTTTGTGGGCAAAACGGGGAAAAGTACATTCTATTCCATTTTTTTTTTTTTGAAAAGAAGAAGAATGTTCAAGTAACCCATAGGAAGACAGGAAACAGAAAGAAAATGAAAAACAGAAAATGAAAAAACAAAAAATAGGGTAGTAGACATTAGCCTTAATGAATTAATTTCTTTAAAGATAAGTGATCTAAATATACCAATTAATGACAAAGATAGTTTAGGTGGATTATAAAAAACGTGAGCCAGGGCACCTGCGTGGCTCAGTGGGTTAAGCGACCGACTTCGGCTCAGGTCATGCTCTCACGGTTCGTGGGGTCAAGCCCTGCGTCGGGCTCTGTGCTGACAGCTCAGAGCCTGGAGTCTGCTTCGGATTCTGTGTCTCCCTCTCTCTCTGCCCCTCCCCTGCTCATGCTCTGTTTCTGTCTCAATAATAAATAAACATAAAAAAAATTTAAAAAGTGAGCCAACTATATGCTATTAATAAAAAAAAAAACCTAGTTCAAATATAATTGTATAGGCAGGTTGGTAGTAGAAGGATGAAAAAATATATCTGTCTATATTTAGATATAGACAGATAGATGTAATACAAACATTAGCCAAAAGAAAGCAGGAGTTTTCAGAGCAAAGAATATTACCAGAGACAGATTAGGGATATTATATAATAATAAAATGGTCAGTTTTCCAAGAAGACATAACAATCCTAAATATATATGAATCAAATAATAGAGCCGTAAATATACAGAGCAAAAGCTGATAGAACTGAAAGGAGAAATGGACAGAAACCACATTTAAAGTTAGAAACATCAACAGCCTTCTCTCAAAAACTGTACAATGACTAGATAGAATCAGCAAGCGTATGAAATACCTCAGCTCAGCTACTGCATCAACCAATAGGATGTAATTTATAGAAGATCCAGCAACAGCAGAATATATATTCTTTTCTGGTTCCCATGGAACATAAACCAAGATAGATCATATTCTGGCCCATAAAGGAAATCTGACCAATCTTAAAAGGATAGGTATCATATAGAGTGCATTCATCACCCACAATAGAATCGAACAAGAAATGACAGAAATATTATAGAAAGTCTCTAAGCACTTGAAAACTAAAGAACACACTTCTAAATAAGCTATGGTCAAAGAGGAAGTCTCAAGGGAAATAAATATGCATTGAATTGAATGAAAATGAAAACACTACATATCAAAATTTGAGGGTCATAGCTAAAGCAATGATGAGAGGGAAATTGATAGCACTAGTTGCATGCATTATAAAGGATAAAAAGTCTCAATAATCTAAGATCCCACTTCAATAATCTAAGAAAAGAAGAGAGAAGCCCAAAAGAAGCAGAAGAAGTAAGAGCAGAAATCAATGAAATTGAACAGAAAAACTATAGAGAAAATTATAGCTGGTTCTTTGAAAAGATTAATAAAATTTACAAACCTCTGGCAAGACTGACTAAAAAGAGACACACATTTCTAATATCAGGAATTAAAAAGGGAATATCACTACAGACCCTACAGATAGACAAAAATACCAAGAGAATATTACAAACAACTATACATAAAAATTTGACAACTTAGAAGAAATGAACTAATTCCTTGACAAATGTAAAATACTACAATTCCTCCCATGTGAAATAGATCAATTGAAAACTTTATCATTAAGGAAATTGAATTCATAATTGGAAAACTCCCCAAAAATAAATCCGTAGTGTTATTCTACCCAATCTTTTCCAGAAAATGGAGTAGGGAACATTTTTCAATTCATTTCACGAAGTTAATATTATCCTAATATCTAAACTAGATAAAGGCAGTACAAAAAAAGCAACTACAAACCCGTATCCCTCATGAATATAAATTCACATATCTTTAACAAGGTAACAATAAGCTGAATTAAGTAATAATGTAAAAAGAATTGTATACTGTGATCAAGTGGAGTTTATTTCAGGGATACAAGTCTGGTTCAGTATTCACTCTCCATTCATGATAGAAACTCTTAGAATAATAGGAAGGTTAGGGAACTTCCTCAACATGATAAAGAACATCTACCAAAAAAAAAAAAAAAACCCAAAAAAACTACAACCAACATTATACTTAATAGTGAAATACTGAAAGCTTTACCCTAAGATTGGGAATAAGACAAGGAAATAAGCTCAGTGCTTTTCTTTAATATCATACTGGAAGATCTAGACACTAGAGAAAGATAAGAAAAATAAAAGACATACAAATCAGAAAGGAATAAAACTGTCCTTCTTTGTAGGTGTCAAAGTTGTCTACATAGAAAATTCCAAGGAATCTACAATGAAACCCAAAAAACAAAAACCCATACTTCTAGAACTAACATGTAAATTCAGCCTGGTCAAAGGATACAAGATAACCTTAAGAAAAATAAAAAACTCTTTTTCATTTCTATATACTAGAGAAAATTATGTGGGCATTAAAAATCTAATAGCATTTTCAGTTACCAAAAAAATTGGTATAAATTTAACAAAATATATACAACTTATATGATGAAAATTACAAAATGATGAAAAAATCAAACTAGATATAAATAAAAGAAGTGATATATAGTGTTTATGGATTGGAAGAGTCAACATAATGAAGATACTGATTTTCCCCATTGACATATATTTTAATACAATGCCTATCAAAGTATCAGCAGAATTTTTGTACTTAAGATTATAATAAAATATATGTAGAAAGGCAGAGGAATTAGAACAGCTAATAACCATATAGAGGGAGGAATCAGTCTATATGATGGTAAGTCTTATTATATAGCTACAGTAATCAAGACAGTATTGGTAGAAAAATGGATGTGTCAATCAATGCAATAAAATAGAGATGTCAGAAACAGAACCCTATAAATAGGCTCAAGTCATTTTTGACAAAGGTACAAAAGCCATTCAGTAGAGGAAAGGTGGCCTTTCAATATGTGATGTTGGACATCCAAAGGCAAAAAAGTGAGCATCCATCTGTCTCACTTGACACAGAGTAAGCTCCAAATGGATCACAGATTTAAATGTAAACATTAGGGGTGCCTAGGTGGCTCAGTTGTTTAAGTATCCAACTCTTGGTTTCAGCTGAGGTCATTCATGGTCTCACAGTCATGTGACTGAGAATGGCGACTGTATGGGGTTTTCTTTCTCCCTCTCTCTCTGCCACTCCCTCACTCATGGCCTCTCTCTTGAAAAATTAAGTAAACATTTAAAACAAAAAATAAACCTGAAACTAAACACCTTTAGAAAAAAGCAGGAGACAACCTTCCAGATCTAGAATTAAGCAAAGAGTTCTTAGAACTGACAGTGATTGCATATCTAGAAATGGGAAAAACCGATACATTGGACTTTCTAAAACTAAAATGTTTTGTCCTACACAGGACTTTTTTTTTTTGAATGTTTGTTTATTTTTGAGAGCGAGAGAAACAGGGCGTGAGTGCAGGAGGGGGCAGAGTGAGAGCAAGACACAGAATCCGAAGCAGGCTTCAGGCTCTGAGCTTTCCAGCACAGAGCCCGACATGGGGCTTGAACCCATGAGCTGCGAGATCATGACCTGAGCTGAAGTCAGACACTTAACTGACTGAGCCACCCAGGTGCCCCCGCAGGACCTTTTTAAAAGGATAAATAGACAAGCTACAGATAGGGAGAAAATGCTTGCAAACTACATAGTTGGCTGAGGACTAGTATATCTCAAAACTCAGCAGTAAAAAAAACAATGTTTTTAGAAAATGGGTAAAGACATGAAGAAACAGTTCACTGAAGGGGATATACAGATGGCAAAAAGCACATGACAAGGTATTCAGAATCCTTAGCCATTAGGGAAATGTGAATTCAAACAACAATCAGATATCACTACATACTAATTAGAATGGCTGAAATAAAAAATTGTGATCCCACCAAATGCTGGCAACGATATGGGTGGGAACACGTTGTTAGTGGGAATGTAAAATGGTACAGCTACTCCAGAGCACAGTTTGGTAACTTCAGAAAAAACTGAATCTGGAACTACCGTCTGACCTAGCAATTACATTGCTATGTATTTATCTGAAATAAGTGAAAACTTGTTTCACACAAATATCAGTACACAAGTGTTCATAGCAGCTTTATTTGGAATTGCCGCAAACTGGAAACAGATGAGCCCATTCACGGGGTGAATGGTTACACATATCATGAGGCATCCATGCCATGCAGGAGTGCTCAGCAATAGAGAGGAACAGATCCATGCAACAACCTGGGTGGATTTCCATCTGAGAAAGGCCAATCTCTAGTAGCAACATACTATCATTCCATTTTTTAAATAATGAAATTGAAGATATGGAGAACAGATTAGTGGTTGCCTGAGACTAAGTAAGGGATGGTGGTGGAGGGGAAGGGATTGTGGCTATAAAGTACAACATGAGAGATGCTTGTGATGATAGGATTATTTGTTTCCTGACTCTCTCAATGTCTGTATTGTGATGTGATAGTGTACTGTAGTTTTGTTAGATGTTTCCATTAGGGCAGCTACGTAAAGGGCTGGTGGGATCTGTGTTATTTCTTACTACTTCCTGTGAATCCATAATTATCTCAAAATGAAAAGTTTAATTTAAAAAATTGAGACTGTGTGATTTCATCATTTGGTCAAGCTTCTCTTAGGTTAAATAATTGCAGAACAGGCTACATAATGAATGAGCCAACCACTGGAAACTCTCAATTATCTATCTTGTCTTCCCTTCCAGTTTGGTTTGGGTTCTATTTTAGTGGTCTCCTGGTAAAAAATATAATACTCAAGTAAGTCTAGATTGCTTTTACAATTTAGGGTAACTTCAGAATGTCTGCAGATGCTTTAATAGCTGCATATATATAAAATAGTGTGAAAATTTTGCATCTCAGTAGTTTACTGGGAAAGTAGTTAATACAAATAAAGCAGTGCCCTGATCAAATTACTTGTTGAATTGAGATTAAGAACAGATTAAAATTTATATTTGTGTTAAAAATTTTAAATGCTCTGTTTCTCGCTGGTTGTTAGATAATCCCCCTTTATTGTTCTCTTATTTTGCTTTATTCCAGTAATTAAAGACTTTAGCAAGGTGGTTGTAGAAAGTCTTAAAAGGTAAACTTCTAACAAATTGTACAATGTTTCATTTTCTCTCTGGGAAACTGGTATGTAAAAGAAAGGAGTTTCCTTTAAATGAATGTGTTTTTCCAATGTGATTATGATTTCAACCGAACTCCTGGCAAGAAATTTGTTACAGATTTTTTTTTGGAATTTGAAAAATATATATAATTCATCTCAAATAAATGAATGAAAATAAGCTAATTTTCTGGTGAAATAGAATAATATGTGGGATTATTATTACTAGCTTTGAAAATGTAGTCCAAAGTTCAATATTTGGAATAGTAGTATGGTGAAAAAAGAATGTAGGAGGGGAAATTAAGAGTATAAAAAGACCAGAAAGAGACTCTTCTATGTATGAAAGTCTGTGTTTAAGATGCTATATTAATTTATATATTATTTAATATATTTTGATACATAATATAACAGACTATATTACATTCTATTATCTATTATAGGAGAGAAAGAATCATTAAATAAAAGACATTAGAGCAATTGAATAACGATAAATTTGGGCCTTTTGTGGCACTATATACCAAAATAGATTTATTCTAGAATTAAAGGTTAAGTAAAAACAATAAAACCCCAAAACCAAAGAGATGTCTGGAAGTAAATATACATATTTTCCACATAATAAAGGGAAAATTTAAAGATAAATATTAATATATTTTACCATATAAATGATAAACTTTTTGGATGTTAAACATCACCAGTATATACCAGTGATATATCATGTATAATAGATATTAACATACTAATATATAACATGCCCTTATATATAAAAAAGTGAACATCTTAAGAGAAGAAAAACAGACTTTACATAGACAATTCATTAAAAAATTATACAAACAATAAAAATTTTTGAAATCCCTCTTATTAATGAAAGAAATGCAAACTGAAAGAAAACACTGTGTTAGAATGGCTAATGTTTTCGTAAGGACTAATATCTAACCTATGGTTTCCAAAGGTTAGTTTAAAAATGGCTTGTGGGAATCTATAAACTTTTTGGACAGCATTTTTAGAAAAATGTATTTTGCAGTCTTAATAACATTGATTCTCTTTATTCACAGCAAAAATGCATATAAAAATATGAATCCTAGGCAGTTTATTACAGTATTATTTTTTTAATGTTTATTTTTTGAAAGAGAGAGAGAGTGCACTTATGTGAGGGAGGAGCAGAGAGAGACACACAGAATCTGAAACAGGTACCAGGCTCTTAGCTGTCAAAACAGAGCCTGAGTCAGGACTCGAACTCATGAACCAGAAGATCATGACCTGAGCCAAAGTCAGATGCTCAGCAGACTGAGCCATCCAGGTGCCCCTATTTCACTGTTATTTATATTGGTGCCAAGTTCCAACTAACCCACTTAACCAATAGTAAAAATATTGTTATATACATAATTTTTATGGCTAAGGTGCAGTGTAGTACCATTCAGTCATTCAAAATTGTGTTTTTACAATCTAAATGTGCTCAGTATATATATTTACACATACATGATGGAGTATTATTCAATCTAGAAAAGAAGGAAATCCTGTCACTTCCAACAACATAGAAGGACCTGGAGAGCATTGTGCTAAGTGAAATAATCCAGAGACAGAAAGACAAATACTACGTGGCATCACTTATATGTGGAACATAAAAGAAAAGTTGAACCCATAACAACAGAGAGTAGAAAAGTGGTTGCCAGGGGCTGGTGGGAAGGGGAAATAGGAAGGGGTGCTAGAAAGTACAAATTTTTAGTTATAAGATGAATATAGTGTGAGGATCTAATGATGACTGTAGTTGATACCACAGCATTGTATTATTGAGATTCGCTAAAAGAGTGAACATTAATGTTCTCATTTTAAAAAAGATAAAAATGTGTTTCCAAACATATTCAGTGTTTAGGGAAAGTGCTAAAATTATACTAAATGAAAGATTCAGATACAATTAATATATTTAATTTTGACAGAATTTGACAGATTGTGATAGAGAGAAATAGAAAAAAATGAACATAATATGATACTATAATTTATCCTTATATGTGAGAAAAAGGTTTGAAGGCAATGGAATAAAATATTAAAGGCTATGTTGTAGTTGCAATGCTGCATCAACTGTTTAGATGTACTTTCTGAATGCAAACTATTGTTTATGCACCAAGAAATTAATCATAACCTTCTTAATAATGGTGAAAATTAAATGTTTATCAGTAGGCAAATGTTAAATTACATCATCACATACTCATGATAGAGTTCCATGCAGTCATTGTAATCACACCTTTGAAGGGTTTTTGTGTTAATAATATGGAAAAGTACTTATGGCGTAATGCTAAGTGATTAAACTATATCAATATATGTTAAGCTGTAGGGAAATATGGTAAATTGTTAGCAGCCATTACCACTGAGTGGTAGAATCCTAATTGTAATTTTCTCATTACTTTTCTGAATATTCCAAATTTTCATCTGTAAGCCTCCAACCTTTGTAATGAGAAAACAAATGTTTTTGAAACCTCCGAGGAATTATATATGTAGCGCCAGAAGCATTTATAAATTTGTTTAACTAAAGTAGTTAATAAAACAATCATAGTCTTTAAACAGCACCTCTGCTTTGTCCTGATCTGCAGTACTTTGGCACTGCACGGATTTGCCATCATTAACTGCTACAAGTAAAATAACAGTAAGGTGCAGTTATAAGAAAGGAGAGATTAAGGTCCCCTGTTAGCACTAGGGACTCTGACAGATTCTGATATGTTTTGTGCACTGTATCTGTGTTTTCATTTGCATTGATTTTTCCAAGGCTTTTACCGATAAAGCTAGGTCCCCAAAGAAGACAGGGTTTTTTGTGTTACCCACAACTTGACGGGAGGCAGAATGTCTGCAATTACTCCTTCTGCTTTAAACTGACTTTGAATCCTGTCCTTTTGGCTTGTGCACCTGGCTTTCACCCAGGAGAAGGCAAAAAAAAAAAAAAAAAAAAAGCTATCTGTTGGTTTTCAAATGTCATTTCCCCTTTGGCTTTGTTGATGGTAAAATTCTGTTTTTGCATCTGAAATTGGAAACTCTTCTAATCCTGGAGTCTGCATGTAATTCATTGGAAGGCTTTCTCTTATCTATGTCTAGCATCAGCATTTAGTCTGATGTTCATTTATGTCCAGGTGCAAAGCATGAGGACTTTTACCTTTAGCTCAGTGGCCCAAATTTTGTACCTTCTTGTACTGTCATTAGCTGTCGGTTCTTGATTACATCCACATATGAATTCTGGCTAGAGGCAATAGGATCTGGGTTTTCTCTCCACTTCTGAGTGCCTGACCCTTGAACATTTCTTCCTTCTGTTCATTTTGGTAGATTCTGAATTTGGATTTGCAGTCTTGCCCAGTCAAGACATTGTTTACATAGAAAAAATAGTAACTATTTCTGATGTGCCTGCCACCACCCCCCATCCCACACCTGCAGTTGGAATACCCCTTTTATAGATTTATTTGCTCTTACTCCACAGGAAGAATTCAAAGAAGAGTTAAGTGACATTATTAACAAGAGTATTTTGCCGTGCACATGCCTTAAAGTTCTCAAGTGACTTTGACACACCTCTCCTGTTCAATTCTCACAACTCATCATGGTTGTGACTTACTATATTTTCTATTTACTGAAATTCAGTGAATTTCAGTGATTCTTCCCCAGCCAGCCCAGCTAGAAATCACTATCTCTTCTTTCTCCATGCCTAAGATTCCCCTAGACCTGAGCTGTCTTTGAATGACGTTAGTTTATGGAGATAATTGTTAAGGTGGTGCTCAAACTTTTCTAATAGGACTTTTCCATGTTCATTCATAGTATATATGTGTGCTACCCACTTTCCGTGCAGATATTTGAAGGGAAAAGAAATTGGGTTCTCTGCAATACATGTAACCCCCATTGCTTAGAAGATGAAGTCCAACCTCTTTAACATGGTATATAAACTTTAAGTCTGGCCCGAGGCTACTGAACCATTCTCCACTGTCACTCACCTCCATGCATGAGCCAAATGGAATTTTCCTTCTTTGTCTGAATATGTTGTTTCATGCCTGAAATCCTTAGTTATTTGGTGAACTCTTACTTCATGGTTCTCATACTTTACATCAGAATCACCTGGAAGGTTTATTAAATCCTACATTTCTGAGCTCCACCTTCAGGGTTTCTGATGTAATAGGCCTGAGACCCCAAAAGCTGTATTTTCAACCAGTTCCCAAGTAGTCCTGAGGCTGCTGGTCTTGTACCACACTTCAATAAGCATTGTATCTACATATTCTTGAAGACCCAAACTAAATTGATCTGCAAAATTTTTCTGACTACACACATACTTAATTGCTTTCATCTATGTTCTTATACTTTGTTACACAACATTTTATTTTGATAACTGTTTGTCTTCCTTACTTAACTGCCTTCCTCTTTCAAAAGGGACAGAGTTCATCTACTTGTTTAGATCCTCGTGGTCTCACACAATTTTTGGCACTTGTGTGGACCTTAAGA
This sequence comes from Cryptoprocta ferox, assembly GCA_028646485.1. NCBI lineage: Eukaryota > Metazoa > Chordata > Mammalia > Carnivora > Eupleridae > Cryptoprocta > Cryptoprocta ferox. Next base: position 27,512,961 of record CM053567.1, read on the forward strand.
ATTTGAGTCACTGTATGATATGCCTAGAAACATTTATTTAAAATTGCTTGTGGAAGATGAATTCTTTGATTCCCTGGTTTTTCTTTTTATTGTGTCTTTGTTACCAAATCAAACTTTTCTGTTTTTAGAACTAGAAAACTATTTGAGTTTTTAAATAACTACTCTTTGCCAGGTACTATGCTTTACATATATTAGTATAAGTCCCCTTTGGGTAACTCCTGTGGCATAACTAAGTTATTCCCATTTTAAAGATAAACTGAGGAAAAAAAAGTTTTTAAAGGCAGAGGTGAGCACCTGTGTGGCCCAGTCATTTAAGCATCTGACTTCGGCTCAGGTCATGATCTCCCAGTTCATGAGTTCAAGCCCCGTGTTGGGCTCCGGGCTGACAGCTCAGAGCATGGAGCCCACTTAGGATTCTGTGTCTCCCTCTCCCTCTGCCCCTCCCCTGTTTGCACTTTGCCTGTCTATCTGTCTCTCTGTCTCTCTGTCTCTCTCTCTCCAAAAATAAACATTAAAATAATTTAAAGATAAACTGAGGCTCACAAAAATTAAGAAATTTTGTAAGTATCATGTGGTAGGAAAATGATATCAAATAAGATTTGAATTTAGCTTCTTTTTATTTCAGAACTCATTTCACTTTGCTGTTTTCAAAAGTGATTTTCATTTGACTCCTGGCATATTAACATGATAGGACAGTTCCCCTTCATCCTTTGCAGCCAGGTTCAATTCATAAATTACCTTCTGTGTCCCAATAATTTCTACCATGTCTCTCCTTCCTTCTCCGTAGATCGTCAAAGAAGTAATTCCAAATGCCTTGACTTCCAGGGCTTTACCAAAACTTACTTTGACCAGCTGCATTTGTAAATCAAATACAGTTTGTGTTCTTTCTCAATCAAATAGAAGAATTAAGCAAAGAGACATTTAAACGATGTTAAACCTGAACAGTCATTTGTAATTTCTAGTAAATGATTTTGTTCTTTGCAGCTGAAGAAAAAATGGAATTCATTTTCATAAGTGCTCAGTATTGAAAGTTTATTTTTTGAATCTTTTAAAAAGTATGTACATCATAGTATCATTTTAACTCTTACTTTTACAATCTTTCTTTTCTTCCTTCCTAAGAAAAGTAAAATCTCTTAGGGAATAATAAGATTTTTTTTTCTTTCCTTAAGTTATAAACATGGATATATCCTGGAAGGTAAAGTATCTATTCTTTCTTCTACTTATTATTAAAATTATTTTCTCCTTAGGAATGACAATAGATGACCACTTATGAGTAAGGAACAAATTTGAACCTGTGGCAACCAATTCATTTAGTTACTAATTCACAAAATGTAAATTTCATACCGCATATCATATAGTGATGTAAAGCTGAAAACTGTGGTCCTCTATCAAAGTTTGCCACAAACTTTTAACCTAGTATCCTGTATATATCCATTTGTTTAAACTATTTGATAAAGAAAACATATAATTTGTCATTTAAAAGAAAAAAATATGATACTTTATTTTTTTTTTCATAATGTATTATTGGGTGTTTTCATCCATCCCTGAAGAATGGGCTATTAGTAGAGGGAAATAGATATAAGACGACTTCTTAATCAAGATTGGTATAATTCACCTTTATTTACTGGGCAGGGTTGGTAGTCTGAATTTGTGAATTCTGTTAAGTCATCTGATAGTCATGGTTGCAGCTGGGAAAAAAAAATATTGAAGAGTGGTACCCTGGGACTCTTTCTTCATATTGTTCATTGGTTGGCCTCCTGGCTGAATTAGAATACCAGAGATTGATTATTTATTAGATTTACTCTGTATTTCCATTGTGCAAACCTCTAGCTACACCTGGCAATATTCATTTTAAAATTTTCCAAGCTGAAATTTGAATTGCAGAAGAAAAATATAAACCATGTCCATCATAATTAGCTCATTTTTGGGGGGGCACTCAACAAAGCTTCAGCTTCATTTTCTGAAAACAAATGTAGTGGTTTTAAAGTTATTACACCAGGGCCAGTGGTGAATTGATCCACAATGATGAAAAGAAAATTCAGAGGGCGATGAGGTGAACTGGGGATCATATTCTTTTTGCCGACTGATCTTTGGTTTGGTTTTTCTAAATCTTGATCTGCATCAGATCTTTGAGGTCGAACATATGTTAGTCACTTCATCAATATTTGTTGTTTATACATATATTGTGTTTCATTGTTTTTCTGTGTGTATCAGATCCATGAAGCTTAGAAAATTTGGAGCTGCAAATGTAAATGTAGGTGTAGTGAGGGAAACAGTTAAGAATGCTGCTTGATGAAGAAGAATGAAAAATTATAAGGGGCAAGCCAGTTTACTAGTACTGGCTTTACGTATAGTCCATTGTGTTGAGTGTAGTCAAGTCAGTTAACACTAACATTGACATTCTCATCCATTGGCAGCAATAGGACACTGGCTACACCACACAAAAATGAGGTAAATGTCTATGTCTGTAAAATCTGAACACAATCCAAGGTAACAAACAAAAACAAAACCATAAAATATAATGGAATCAACCATAAGGTCACCCCTGAGAGCCCAAGAATTAAAATGACTTCATTACAAGCTGAAGTTTTTACCATACATTTTTACTAGAATCTCCCTGTATAGGCTTCTCAGACAGCATTATATTAAGACAGCAGAGAAGTATAATAATGAGAGAACCTACAGAAATCAAATCATCCTTGTAGTTGTCATGAACTCTAGGATAGAGTTTTTATCAGCTATGATCAAATAAGTTGGACAGGTCATATAACAGGTTAGAACTTGCCAATTTTTTTTTATAGAAGAAACAGATGTCATCTTCTGTTGTAAACTATATCCTGAGAGTATCCCACCCTGACTACTTTATAGCATATATGAACTCCCACTCCACCCCCTTTTCCCCTTCTCAAGTAAGCCAACCTACCAGCCTGTGTATTTTTAATCACTTTCTATAGCAATCAAGAATTTGCCATCAGAGAAACTGTTTCACTGCTTTTTATCTTTGGATGCCTGTTCTTGCTAAACAGATTTTAGATAACAGCAACTGGCAGTAAGTGCCCTTCCTGAAAACAGAGGTCAAAAACCTTGATATCTATGCCTGAGTACATTGTTCTGGAAAGTGTTTCAAATCTTAGTCATATTCAGATTCCAAATACAATTTTTGCTTTTTTTTTCTGGAAGTTTTAAAGTTTTTAGAAATAGGGTCTAATGGAAAAACTATTTCAATCCTATATAAATCTAGAAACCAATGACTAAATGGTAACTCTTTTTATTTTTCAATGTTAGTCATGAAAAACAGTATTTTTAATTGAAAAGGAAACTAGGGAAAAGACCTTTGAGGTTTGGGGCTTGTTTGTGAAAGGACTATGACAGGAAAAGGTTAGGACTCACTTTCTGGTAATATTTGCAAAAGCAGATGATGAACCATCTCTGTGACCTGTCAGAATGGCTTCAGATCGGTTCTTCCTGATTTTAAATGGATGTCTGCCTTAGATGTTGCTGAGGAAAACTGTTTGTCAAGGCATTTTTAGGCGATTACTTTGTTTCAGTATTACACCAAACTTATTTGAAAGTATGACCTAGAATGTGCAAAGGAAACATAGCAAGGTGGCATGACTGACTGTGTCAGTCCCCGAGTATTAAGTAGAAAAGGGTTATTGACTGGGTTAACCAGACTCTGTCCTTTGTTAAACTGCATCGTATCACATCAAAAGCCACAGATCCATTTGAACAGGTGCTTTTAAAAATTGTATTGAATAACCTCCGTGCCTCTTCAGGTTTTGAATGGTCTACATAACTCCACAAAATGAGTGAATGTAAGAAAAATGAACTGACAGGTGAAGCCTGTCTGGTAAGGAATCCATGATCCTGAAGTGATTGTAGCTTTTCAAAAGATTTAGTGGCTGCATTACATTATATTTTATGTGGCTGAACGAAGTTCCATGAAGATTCTGTCTGCTTTCTTCTCAATATCAGCTCCTCCTTGTTGCGATAATGTTTTCAGAATTTTTTCTTTCTCAAATGAATTTTTAATTTCTGTATTTACCAGTGACAATTTCATAAGGATGAGGCATTATCTGTTCTCTTCTCTTTTCTACTCCATGAAATAAATTTTTTTCCTTCCCATTGTGTATGACACAGCTACAATTAGGGAAGGTGTCAATTATATGATATGGTCTTATATTCCAGAGCCATACTAGTTAAAGGGTGTGATTAAAAAAAAAGGAGGTTGGGGGGATATGACTCTTCCTGCCCCTCACCAGGAAGCTAAGAATTTAGTTAAGGAACAAAATCCAGAAAATAATTAAAGAAACAGATAGGAGCTAAATAAGCTCTGTGATGTTGAAGTAAAGGAGAATAAAACATGTAGAGCAGGGCTGAGCTCTTCAGTCTAGTGAAGGATGCCTTCAGTAGGAAGTAGGACTTAAAAATGGGCAGGGTTTAGGAATAAGGAGGGTCTTTCCAGGAATGAGAATGGATGGACACTGGGATAACCTAACAAGGCTAGGTTAGTTCATTACATGAGATCCTTTTTGAGGATCTCATACCAACTTTGATTGCAAAGTAATCAGTAAGTGTTGCCATATGTGCTACATGGCAACCGTTCCATACGTAAAAATGGTGAAAAATTTGGCTTAGTTTCAAAAGTTAACTACCTATCAGGCGATCATTGCCAGAGAAAATGCAGAAGATGAGACATTACCATGAAATTAATGAGTACAAAAAGTCATTTGAAGATGAGAATTAAAAAGCACTAATTAAAATACATTTCTTTTATAGTTTAGTCTACAGGGGTTATAATTATTTGACCAGAATCCAGAAAGATATGTTTCTGTGTGTATTTTAACACTTATTTTTTAATAATACACCAATAATTGCCATCAGTGCGGCCTTCTTACAATCTGATGTTGACATTCCTCTATTGGGAGCTGGGGTCTTTCTTCCTTTCCGTAGGTTATGAGCCAGCCTTGGTGAGTTGCTTCAATCCAGTAGAATGCAACAGAAGTAACCTAGAAGTTTAGGTCATAAAAGGAGATAGAACTTCTTCTCTTAGGACACCTCATCTTGGAATTCAGCCACCATGCTGTGAGACAGTGCAAACTAGCCTATGTAGAGAAATCACATGGAGAAGCTCACACAGAGAGGAACTGAAGATCTAGCTGACATTTAGCATCAATCACCAAATGTGGGACTGAAGGAGTCTCCGAATGATTCTAGCCCAGAGCCTGCAGCTTGAGTCTACCACCTGAGGCCCCAGTCGTCATGGAGAAGAGCCCAGCCATTCCCTCTGTGCTTAGTCTGAATTCCTTACCCACAGAATCCAACAGCAGAACACCACTAATTTATCAATTTGTCACATAGCCATAGTAACTAGAAAATATGCCAGTCAGGCTTTTCATATCTTAATTTATACTGACTTTAGCTATTCACGTAAGCATTTCTCTGTAATATATGAATAACCTCACTTTCAAAAATAGATGTATACTTCTGAAAACTCAGTTTCAAAATGGTGAACTAATCATTTTGTTACATTTTAGAAAAATGTTTAAGTCACCTGTGTCCCCAGTATGTGGCATAATTTCTTTGATTTTGTTAAGAACTCAATAAAAAATATTTAAAAAATGAATGAATTAATCAGTCGTCTCAGAGTCTGCCTACTAGAGACCTTGGTTCTCCGTGGCTAGCACCAAGGTTTCCATAAGTATTAGCAGAAAATGGAGGTACTACTTAAAATTAAAAAAATATATATTTTGTGAGGGAGAGTCTCTAAGTACATTATCCCATTCAGTGACTGTACTATAATATAAATAAAGATATTATCTATTGGTGAAGATTATATATATATAATATAGGCAGTTACATTTTCTATCACTGAATTTGTCCATGGTGTGCATTACTGTTACAGAGGGCTGATTGGGAAAGGATATCGTGATAGAATCTCTGAAAAAACATTTAAAATGCTTTCCTATTGCAATTTGTTTTATAAATTTGAAAATTAATAAAGATTAATTCAGCTGTTTTAGACTATCCAGCAGAAACTTACATGTTCACAACAGGCTAGTGGAAAAAATGTATTTCTACCTCCATAGGAACTCAGACCAAGAAAGAGTATCCTAAATCTTTCCTACTTCATTTGAACAATGTTCACTACTATTCTAAATACCTAATTTTACTTTTATTTAAAAATTATTGTAGAAAAGACTTGGCATCCTCAGCATGTCTATAAAATGATAGAAACACTCTGTTGCGCTGCAAGGAAGAATGACCTAGGTTGTAACATACATGTGAAGACGAGATCAAATCATCTGTCTATGTGTGACTTTTAGGTTCCTGATGTCACCAAGTTATTTACTACATTGTTTCCATGACACCTGGAAATGATCAGAACAAACCCTCATTGTATTCATTCCTCCAATTTTTTTCTCCTCGATTCTCCATCTTTCCCATGATTAACGCAGACAGAAATTTGTCAAGAATATGTTCATTGCAAGATAGTCAAATGCATTACTGAGAAATGTTAATGCTTGTTCAGGCAAAATTTGTACATTCCAGCAAATATATGTGCTCTCTTAAAGAGGAATAAAGACAGTTCTTACTTTGAGAAGCATATAGTGTAGGGGGAGACAAAGACATGAACTGAGTTTAGAACCAGGAGCTCCAGGAGCCAATATAGGAAAATTAAATTCAACAGAGATCACAGAGAAAGTTAACTTATGAACTAAGTCTTGAAGGAAGATGAGGAATTTGTGAAATGAAGTGGAGACAGGGGGGTTATTTGTATTAAGATGACAATCATTACTTCCACACTGTATTGCCTTATAAGAATGCTGTGCCCATTCACAGACACTGCTAAAGGTCTCGTTAGTGCCCTGTGATTCTGGAACCTTGGCCATAGCTGGCTCAAGCACAGTAAACAGTTTACAGAGATGCAGTCTCGTTTCAGCCACTAATCAGAATCTCTTTTCTAAGATTTTGAGGTAGGAACACAGAGATTAAGAGTTAGAGAACAGTTATATGCTGAAGCTGTTAAGATCATGTAGACTTGGGGTTGGTAGCCAGTGTAGACTTCATACAAGGAGAAGTGGGTTTACAGAGAAGAATAATGGGACATGCTATTATTTTTTAAATGTTTATTTATTTATTTTTGAGAAAGAGTGGGAATGGGGTGGGAGAGGTGGGGGGGATGGGGAGAGAATCCCAAGCAGGCTCTGTGCTGTCAGAATGGAGCCTAACTCGGGGTTCGAGCCCATGAACCATGGGGTCATGACCTGAGCCAAAATCAAGAGTCAGCCACTTAACCTACTGAGCCACTTACTATCCAGGCACCCTTGGAGAGTACCTATTTAAGAGAACATATGGCCCCAGCGAGAGATAGCCAAGTTCCCACAGCCTTGACTATATTTCTTGCTTTTTAATTCTGTAAAATTCCCTCTGAATCCTTCCAGTACGCTTCCTTTAACAGAGAATTAGTTTGACTGGCTTCTCAATCTTAAAACCAAAGAATTTCTAAGGCTGCAGTAAGGGAAAGTGTATGGAATGAAATAGTGACATGAGAGGCTGGTAGGTTTGGGGAACTGTTAAGTTCATTTACCTACAAGAACATATTGGTTCCTACCATGGGCTACATGATGCTAGAGCTACCATAATGAATGTCAGAATCTTTGACTTTGAAGAGTCTGCATTGTAGCAGGTACAGTCAGTGTTATGGTGGGAAGAAATGACATAGGGACATAAGTTTGGTTTTATCCTCTGGGCTAAGGAATTTAGACTTCATTCTGTAGTCTGTGCATTTTCACTGGGGACATATCACAGCCAAGGGGCCCAAAATGGGCTCTTAATGGGGGAAAGGTTTGAAGGTCCTAGATGTTACAGTGGTTAATCAACATGTTAACATCAACCCTACGTGACCAAATCTTTTTTCTTAATACTGATTTTCCTCCTCTACATAGTTTTTCTGTATCAGGAAGATTCATTTTAGTAGTTAATTTAGGGAGCTGTGGCTATGGTTGTGACAGAACTGATAGCCTGTCCTCATGGCTGCTCTCATGTACAAGCAAATCACTAACAGGTTAAGGCCTTCAGTACATGGCAGAATAGGAGTATTTCATTTTAGTAGAAATGATCCAGGCTTTATAGAGATACTTAAACTAAACTTTGTTACTTGTAGACCTCATCTATGAAATGTCTCTATAACTTCCTCTTTTCTTAGGGTATGATTATCTCTTTAAGAATATTTCCCTAAACCAGAAATGTCATGGTGAAAGAATGTATTTCCCCCAAATTTATTCCTTTTGTCTAGAAAACCCAGTAGATTAGGTCAAGTTGTTAGTGAAACAGTTTGAAACAGCTGATTGTTTACCACCTAAAAACACACATATTCCAGAAAGAGAGAAATGAGACATTAAGCTTAATTTTGATTTGATCTTTTCATTTGTATGACAGCAGCATGAAAATCTTTCTTGGTTTCAGGATCAAATATCCTATGTTTCTAGAGACCCAACTTCTCCTCTAAGGAAATCAAGCTATCATATTAGTTTTTGTCACTGAGTTAAGGTGCATTTCTGCATCATTTTTTAAAAGTTTGTGGCAGTTATATTTGCCAGGGGCAGTATATCAGCCATTGCTCATTACAGGGCAGGTATTTTAGCAATAGGCAGTTCAGTTCTGCTCTTAAACTTTGTTCCTGATGTTTTAGAAAAACCATCCATTATTTTTGTCAACAAAATCACTGTCAGTAGACTGCACCATAAACTCAGTTGGAGTATATTGAGTTGTTTATTGAGTTGGGACCTCCTTTGTCTCATATAAATGAGCACTCTTTTATTTTTTACAGATTATCGGTAAGCATTATATAAGTTTAAAATGTTTGACATTAGGGGTGCCTGGGTGGCTCAGTCCATTGAATGTCTGATTTCAGCTCAGGTCATGATCTCGCGGTTCATGGGTTCAAGCCCTACATTGGGCTCTGTGCTGACAGCTCGGAGCCTGGAGCCTGCTTTGGATTCTGTCTCCCTCTCTCTCTTCCCCTCCCTGCTCATACTCTGTCTCTCTCTCAAAAATAAAAATAAATATTAAATTAAAATGTTTGACATTAAAGTATCAATATTTTTTGACACACAAAAATAGTGCATAGTAGCCACTCAAAATTTCAGCTCATAGATCAACTAAGCAAAATATCTTTACCCTTCAACACATGGTTACAAAATTTTATGGTTATGAGTAGTATACATGTTCTAAAATTTGTAGAGAAAATAGAATTCATTTCTAGTTCCACATATTTTTAAATGGCTTAGATAATGAATAAGATGGATAAAGAATTGCCATACTGTGTCCTTGAAACAAAGACTACTTGATATCTTCTCTTAAGCTTTGGTCCAGAGTACCTCACTGTTGTGAGGAAACTGGAAATAAATATATCGTATTCTTGGAAACCGAAATGTTAACATTGTTTTCCCATTTCTAGGTTGAGACTTCACAGAAAAATATCATGGGTTTTTGTGTGAAGCACTTTATACAGAAGCAGACCAAAGATTAAATTGCATTGGTGACCGTACTCACAGATGCTCCACAGTGGCCTAATTCAATTAGCCCAACTCAATTCTTCCATAAATGTTCACATGAGTCACTTTTTCCCTCCTTTGTGACATCAGTTTGTGCCTGACTGAGAAGCACTTATGGGAGTTCTTTGTGAGGAGATTGTGAAGGTATAGGTGAAAATCCGTTAGGCCCGACTGGGTCTAGGCTCTGTAGAAGAGAAGATGCCAATGAAGACGATTGCTCTGGTACATTGATTCTGTCTTCTTATTAACTCCACACCTGACTTTAGCTTCTTGACCAAGCTTCAGTAGATGTTACCCACTGGTCTTGTCTTTATTGGCACTCCTGATACCAGTTCAGCCAATCCCATATGCAGTGTGTTGGTGGGGCCCTTTAGAGAGTTGAAGTAGGACCTGACATTGGATATTACCTCCACCATTTACTAACTGTGTGACTTGCGACAACTTACTTGGTTTTTCCCAGCCTTATTTTTCTCATCATTTTCATCCCAAATGTTCATATGAAAATTAAACAAGATAATATAGATTGTGTGCCTCGCACATGGCCTGGTATATAGTAAGAATTAAATAGGCGTTAGCTATAATTTACTGTGATTATTATCACCATATTATTTACTATCATCACCATCCTCATTAAGTATAACACTTGCGCATCTTACCCTTTAGTCCCGTGCCAGTAAGGGATCTGATCAAGCTCCCATCTGTGCCAATGTCTCTACATCTTACCACACCCATTAACCAGTAGGCTACTGTATTAACTATTTATTGCCTTTTACAAAGCCTCTCACCCCTCAAACTTTTTAGCTTTAGATAACAAACATTATCTTGCACAGTTTCTGAGGGTCAGGACCCAACAGCTTCACTGGGTAATTCCAGTTTTAGGTCTCCCATGAGGCTCTAGTCATGCTTTTGGGCTAGGCTAGTCTTTGAAGACTTGTCTTTGACTGAGACAAGATGATGCACTTCAAAGCTCACTCATGTGGCTGCTGGCCGAAGCCTTTGCTTCCTTCCCACAAGGAACTATCTATGGGGCTGCTCATGATCTGGCTTCCCTCAGAGCAAGTGGTGTGTGAGAGAGACCTAGTTGTATAGTCTAATCTCAGAAGTGGCAAACCATCACTTTCACCTTATCAACCCTGGTACAGTGTAGGAGGGAACAATACAAGGTGTGGAAGCCAGGATATGGAGGTAATTGGGAGCCCTCTTGGAGGTTGCTACCCTACCTACATTTCTTGCTAAATTTTCTATTTTTGCAGCCTGCCATCGCCTCACCTATGATTGAACAATCATTGCCTAGATTTAAAATATCCCAATATATTCTTTTTCATGTGCACTCACTCTTTACACCTTGGTTTTCATACTGAGCAGTTCTTTTAAGAAAAAATTACCTTCTCTTTTAATGTGAGGAAAAAGTCCCCAGTGTATTAAAAATATAATCATTCACCATCTCTTTCTAGTGTGTGCCATGCAGTGTGATTTAACTTCATTGCTCTGTTATAATATTCTGTTCTCTGTGGAGGATCATTTTTGTTTTTGTTTTTGTTTTTTGTTTTTTGTTTTTGCATCAGTCTCTCAGCTTCTGCCACAAAAATAAAAACCTGTCTCTGTGACCATTTTTCAAGTGGAATGGACAAAAAAATGGCACAAAGACTAGAAGGGAAAAAACAAAACAAAACAAAACTACAATCTCAGTCTGTGAAAAAGAGATAAGTTAAACTATAGTAAAAATGCCCAGAAAAAATGGATGTTACTTTTTAAGAGGGAGATGAGGAAAAAAAGAGGGTAAAATACAAAGCAAAAATCTTAAGGATCCCAATAGGGAAACAAGACACCAACCTCACAACATTTGTATGCAAAATATTTTCAGTGTTTTGGGGCCAACTGCAAGGAAAACCAGGTCTACTCAGAGCTTTAGGGCACTGTGGAGACAAAGTTTTCGAAATGTGCTCTCAAGAGTCTCATAAACAAAAACATTCTCCGACTTAAGTGACAAAGAGAGAATATGAACTCCTGATGGGAAATGCCACAGGAAAGATCAAGCCTGATTTTTTTTCTCAGCCATTTCCTCAAGGAAAAAATGAAAAAAAAAAAAAAAAAAACCTGGGAATTGATAATACTAACTTGACAAGTCCCAATAAGCCTTTAGGCAAAGCAGATGGTATACGTATTTTTTTCTTTACATATACACAAACTGATCTCAGATTTCAACTGGAAAGCATGTGTCTTACCTTGCAGGTTTCTTACAAATCCTAAACAAAATCATGTAGTTTGTGAGTTCTACAAAACCAGTTTTGAATCTTGGCTCTGATACCTACTGTGACCTTTTAGGAGGCCTGCTTGGCCTCTCAAAGCCTCATTTTCTCATATGTGAAATACAAGGAAACCCTGATACATAGTAGGTGCTTTGAAAATTGTTGCTGTTGTTAATAGCAAACATTTTTTTTTTGCAATTGATTTTGTTGCCCTTATTTTCAGGAGTTTAAAATTCTGAGTGAATTGGAGAGCTCAACTATAAACTTATACGTTGTTAGGGTGGATGAAAAATAATGAAACTCTCTCCTGTTTAGCTGCAATGCTATAGTCAAAGCCCAATAAATTGTTTTAGACTGATCAATTTCTCTTACATGTAATATGCTAATTATATGTATACCCATGGACTTGTGATGAAAATGTCCATCCAAATTGCAAAGTACTTGAAGACCAGAACTGTGTACTGTTCACTACTTTATCCCTGGTTCTTTTTAGCACAGTACTTTGCTTTTAGGAAATGCTCAACAAATGTCTCTTAATTTACATTGAAGGATCTGTAGAGAGTTACTACCATAAAATTCTGGAATTCACATTCCATTTTCCTTCCTCTTGTCTCATACCACCCCTATTTTAGCCATTCATATGCATATTTGGAGGCTGTATCATCCAAAAATGTTTCAAACACTTAATTAAGCAATTAATGGATTATTTAGTTTTCCAAACTTGATAATTGTCTAGACTCAGTGATCTTTCTCTGCTCATTAGCGTCTCTCCCTGAAAGGGGAGAGGAAAAGTGTTGAAATGTGAATCTGTGAATTCATAAGTCAATACAAATCCTTCAGCCCAGGGAAAAGCATGAAATTGTAGGATGCATGAAATTTGATCAAAAGAGTTGATTTTCCTTATCTGCGTCACCTGTTTCCAAGAATATTTTATAGCCATGCCTTGACACTACATCTTTTCTTTGGGGAAGTATTGTTAGAGCTCCTGTTGTACATATAGGAGGCAACACTGTAACAGATGTGGAGATGAGGGATTTTCAGCTCTGGGTAGTGGCTTTATCACTGTGAGTGGACTCCAACAATAAACATATTTTTTTAAAAATGCCAAAATCAGTTTTCCAGAAAAGATGACAAATGAGGTCACATAGTGAGTCTTCATTCATTTGAATAATTTAGAATTTATGATTGAGTAAAATCATAAATGTGCTACTATCTTTTCAAACTCTGTAGATGATATAAAAATGAAGACAATGCTGGTCCTCATTGCAGAGAACTTCCCAGCCAAGTAGAAACAATAAAACAAGCAGTTGATTATAACCCAGACTTCAACTGTAGGTCATCTTACCTGATTTAGTATGAGTTTGTTGTTCTGGATAGTAAAAAGCTGTCTTTCATGGCATTCCATCATAGCAAATACTGGTGTTATTTGCTCTGAGCATCTAAAATAGGGGTGTGTCTATATTTAATTCTATTTTTGAGTAGCAAATAATCATATGACCTTATAAAATGTATCTCTGCATTCAGCTAATCAAGAAAATATGCTCAATTTTCATTAGTAAGTATTTGGGAGAAATAAAACAATAATATTACCTTACCACTGTAGAACATTTTACAGTTTTCAAGGGCATTCAACACATTGTTTTTTTTTTGTTGCTTGCTTTCTTTTTTTCTTCCCCCCCCTTCCTTCCTTCCTTCAACTTCCTTGCAACCCTCCCTCCCTCCCTTCCTTCCTTCCTTCCTTCCTTCCTTCCTTCAACTTCCTCGCAACTGTGTACGTGAGGCAGGGACATTTTACAGATGAAGACAGTGAGGCTCAGAGATGTTCATTGACTGCCAGCCTACAAGTAACAGAGGCCTTACCAGACTCTGTAATTTGACCTTCACAGCTCTTCTACACTAACGTACTAGCGTTGCCCAAGTAAAGAGTCTGTATATAAAACAGCTTTGAAAATGAGTTGACCCTAATGGTGCCTGGGTGGCTCAGTCGGTCAAGTGTCCGACTTCGGCCCAGGTCGTGATCTCACAGTATGTGAGTTCAAGCCCCACATCAGGCTCTCTGCTGTCAGTGCAGAGCCTGGTTCCGATCCTCTGTCTCCCTCTCTCTGTGTCCCTACCCACCCCCCTTCTCAAAAATAAATAAACATTAAAAAAAAAAGAAAAGAAGTGGACTCTAGTACTTTCTGTCAAGTTTGGTCAACATTTATGTAGACAGGTAGTTAGAAATTGCTCACTCCAGTTCAATATTATGGCTCTGCATGGGAATTAGTTGATACTCTGTAATGTTTTTGGCTGAATGTTTTCTCATTGTTCCATATCCTTCCTCTTTACATATATACAGGCAATGACTGTGGCAAAGTGTGACCATTACTATAAACATTGAAAATAGACCAGCTAACACAGATGGTTGTGAGTGGCAGTAGACTTGAGATTTTAGAAACTTTGATGATGAAAGTTTTCATGAGAATGTTTTTTGTTAAACAGTGCATTGCACACATAAAACGGAAGACCCTTGCCAGCATGTTGCTCTTGTTGGAACTACTTAACAATTATTCTCAGCAATGTTTTGTGATGCTTCTTTCATTCATCTATTTTTTTTTAATTTATTTTTTAATTTATCCATTTATTTTTGAGAGAGATAAAGAGAGAACAAGCAGGGAAGGGGCACAGAAAGGGAGACACAAAATCCAAAGCAGGCTCTGAGCTGTCAGCACAGAGCCTAACGTGGGGCTTGAACTCACGAACTGTGAGATGATGACCTGAGCCAAAGTCGGACGCTCAACCAACTGAGCCACACAGGCACCCCTCTCATTCATCTATCAAATGAACCTAATCTGTTTGAGGCAATGTTCTTGCGGTTGAGAATAAGATCCTGAACAAGGTCTCTGCCCTCATGGAGATGACATTCTGATGCAAAAAAAGGGCCATTAAAATGGCACCAAATATGAATTGTCTAATAAATTGCCAGAGTCTGGTCATTGTTAAGAAAGAAACAGAGTGCCATAATAAAAATAGAAAAGACTGGCTTATTTTGATAGGGTGGCTGGGAAGAGCCTCTCCAGGGAGGAGATAATGTTTAAGCTGAGAGCATAAGGCTGACAATGATTCATCTGAAGGAGTGCTCCAGGACCAACTAGAACAAATCTCATGAGGCAGGGTCCAGATTATGCTAGACATTGAGGCCTCTATAATGTGTCTGACTTACCTTCTAAGTGCAAGGAGAACCTATTTGAAGGGTTTTAGGCAGGGCCATGCATTAATCTGACATATGTTCATATTTGGTATGGGTGGAAGAAAGGAAAGAGACCACAGTGACAGTCCAGCAGAGAGATCATGGTCATAGGCACTCAGGGGTAGGACTGGGGATGGAGAGAAGAGAATGAAAACAAAACATGGTTTTGAAGTAGAAGTGACAGAACTTGCTGATGGACTAGATATGAGGAGTGAAGGTTGAAGGGGAGAAAGGAAAAGAGTATGACTCCCACATTTCTGACTTTAATAATCGAAGGGAAAGGGACACCATTACTACTATAGAAAAGACAGGGTAAGAAGTAAGTTGCTCTTGCTGGTGAGATTTATTTAGAGTTCCACTTTGGGGGGATAATTGGTCGGGTCAGTCGGTTAACCGACCAGCTCTTGGTTTCAGCTCAGGTCATGATCTCATGGTGGTTTGTGAGATTAAGCCCCATGTTTGGCTCTGTGTTGACAGTATGGAGCCTGCTTGGGATTTTATCTCTCCCTGTCTCTCTGCCCCTTCCATGCACATGTGCTTTCTCTCTCTCTCTCTCTTTCTCTCTCAAACACTTAAAAAGAGTTCCAATTAGGAAGTGTTATGTTTGAGATGTCCAAGAGACATGTAAGTGAAAGATTTCAAGTATCCATTGTATGTCAGAGTCTGGAGCTCAGATGGAAGGGCTAGGGAACATTTAGACATTTTGAAGTTTTGAACACATATGATGAGCCAGAGGAAGCCCTGGCTCCAATTTTCAAGATAAGGTATGGTACAAGAGGACACAGTAAAGCTGTGAAGGAAAGTCAGTGATGTGGAGGTGAATCAGGAGGAAGTGGAGTTGTCACAGAGAAGAGGATTTTGTAAGCAGAAGGAAGTGGGTGGGTGGCTTGAGTGCTGCTGGCTGAGAAGTCCGTAGTGAAGGCGGGTTTACTGACAGGGCTCACATCACAATGATTGCATCATTCGACGATCCTGAAGTACTTTCTTCACTGACTTTTGACGAGTTTTGTCTTCCTTACTCCATTGCACGAGCAATCTTTGTTTGTTGTGTGTGCTGTGATAATGAGACAGAATGATGTTCAAAGAGCAACTGAAGTTCTATACTGAAATGTGGGGTAGGACTTCTGGTCAAACAACAAGCTGTAGAGTCTCTTGATTTCTGCCGATGTATGTTACATGTCATTAATTTGTGACTTCCTAGTTTTTAGCGAAGGAGAAGGAATATTCAACTAAGAACCAGAGACCTGGTTTGAAATCCCAGTTGCAGTGGATACTGGTTGCTCAAACCTGGGCACATCACTCAACCACCCTTGAGCCCGTTTCCTTATCTGAAAAGGTAAATATCTGACCTACCCAACAGCCTTGTTGTAAAGGTTAAACTGGCATGGCTTAAGCCATATAAGAGGCACTCAGTGAACGACATTTTATTTTTATTATCAGTAGTGTATTGGGTGTAAGCACAGGGCCAAATGCAATCATGTATAGAAGAGTACTTCTTTAATCGTAAACACTATAAATAAAATGTGCTAATGTGTTTATTATTGATAACCCTTTTTTGCCAGCTTTTTAATTTTAGATGCACCATCCTACTTTTGGGTACAGATCTATTTACTATCTAGGAGTTGTGGGCGTGTTGGTGGGTAGCCAGGAAAGGTGACAGCTAGCAGAGCTTAGGCAGAGGAGCAGATGGAAAGTGCAGGCGGCTGTTGGTGTGGAAGCCGAGGAGGAGGCAGCTGCTCCGGGGATAAAATCCAGGAGAGGACTAGGTGAGGTGAAGGAACACCCCCCAGTGAAGGAGGGTGACCTGTCTCAGGGAAGTTGGACATACAGTGCAGCAGGATGACTCAGAAAAGCCTGCAGAGCTTTAGAAAATGCTCATTTCTTGGTTTGGAACATGGTAAAGAACTAGAATGAGGTTTGTCTGTTATTTGGGAGATGTTATTTGTAAGAGAAGAAAGAGAAAGAATGGATTCCAAATATTTCAGTGGGTACTGGAGAGTTCTCTCTCCTCCTTCCTCCTCTATATTCCATCTCCAGGAAGAAAAACAAATATCCATGAAACCAAAAAGCCTGCCTTTTTGTCATGACTGCAAGAGGGATGCCACCAATGAAACCAAATTTCCATTATTTTAATTATGCCTTTTAAGCCTCACATGCACTGATATTTATTTTTCTTTTAAAAATATTTCTGGTTAATATCTCCATAGGTTATATGAAACTCACGTTTTTGCTATTGTAGTGTTTTGATGCTAAGTGGTAAGCTAGATTTAGCCACCATTTACTGGGCACTTAAAATTAATCTCTGTAATAAGTCTGTTCAGGCATTTTATTATTTAATTTCATACCAATTCTTTTGAAAGTGGTATTATTCCTCTTTTGCTAATTGGGACACTGAGATTTCAAGGAGGCTCATTTACTTTCCCAGTTTCCAACAGTTAGAATGGGATAAAGCTATGATTTCAACCTCTGTATGTCTCTGTCTACTTTAGAAGCCTTTGCTTGAGCCACTGTGTTATAAAACAGTCTCCATTCCTTAGAAAGATCAATGCATCTATCTTCTATGTCCTATTTATAACTGAACAGGTGCTCAGTGCTCTCTTTATTGAGGTATTTTTCTAGAGTAGGAGAAAGGGAGGGAAGTACATTTACTGGCCACATACCATCTGCCATATTACTTTGTAGATCTTTTCTCATGATCTTCAGAAAAAAATCTGAAATCAATATTTTATCCCTGTCTTTCTTGGAGGTGGGGGGATGATTACTTTCTTGAGGAAACTTCTTAGAGAAGAATAGCTTTCCCTCATTCATCATGTTAATTTACTTTTCATCCAACATTTATACATAGCTAGCAATTTCTAGAAGCCAGGCTGTCCAGAGTTACAAAGAAAAATAAGATATGGTCTCTGTTCTTACGGGCCTTAAAGCTTACTGAAGAAGATAAACACATAAACAGATAATTATAATAAATTATCAGTAGAAAGATAGGAGTATGTTGAATACTGCATGTGATCACAGAAGGGACCAGAAGCCAACCTGAAAAGAATCAAAGAAGGCAGGCTTCCTTCCCACTTGGCCTTTTCTCCTTTTCTCCTTTTGAAACTTAATTTCCTCCCCTCTTTCTACCATGGTGCCTTCCAGACTTAGTGAAGTCTGCATACTGAAAGAATCTGAGGGATTGTCAGAAACTCAGTTTGCACAGAAAATTAGATTCAATTTTTAAAATCCTCCATTAACAGTAAGGAACACCATTTTAACTTGGTTTCCATTTTCCTTGAGTTCTAAAGCTACACTGTGTTGGAAGATAATGGGGTTTCTTTAGCAAAGATTGAAGGGCAAACAAGGAAACAAGTCAAAATCGAGTAGAAGGTGGTACCAACCTACTAATTTGATGTCTGACTGAAATATCTCTTTCCATTTTTTAAGCACTAATTTGTTTCACCAAAGTGGGTATGACCTCTACCACCTTGACTTTTCTCCTCAAACGGGAATCTCATTTAAAGTGGACATCCTTCTTGGAGGAGAATTTCTTTCTCTTTTCAGATGTTTAGATGTTGGTACTTGTAGGTATAGAACTCTATTATGACTTTCTAGCCACTATTTCTCAGATATAATTAAATTCCTTTTAATATGCAAAGCTCCCGTAAACACTATTAGCATTATTATGTGTCACTTTTTCTGTTGTTTATTTTTATTTATTTAAAAAATGTTTATTTGTTTTTGAGACAGAGCACGAGAGAGAAAGAGGATCCCAAACAGACTCCACATGGTGAGCATAGAGTCCCACAGGAGACTCAATCCTATGAACTGTGGGATCATGACCTTAGCTGAAATCGAGAGTTGGATGCTTAACTGACGGAGCCACTCATGCACCCCTCTCTCTCAGTTTTACACAAGTTTTTGTCTTTCAAATCCTCTGCAGTTTTTGGATTCACACTAAAAAACATTAAATTTCCAAAAAAAGAAATTTCCTGACCAATATTTTAAAGGTGACTCCTCTTAGGTTTTCAACATTTGAAAGGATATATATGTAGTTTTTGAAGGTTACTACATATAGCAACGTGTGTCATGCCAGATTGAGATATGTAGTCTCTGTGACATTTTGACTTTGAGTCCACCGTGGATCATCTGATGGTACATGGTGTATGTGGAGTGGTAAATTCTCGAGGGCTTGGGAGAACTAAGAACGAGATTTTAAGGAACCCAGGTATAGTGTTGAGTTCATGATCATGAAAATATTAACAGCTAATAAAATAACATAATTGAGATAAGACCAGTTTATTCCAATCTGGGTATTTACCATTTCATCAGATAATTTTTTCCAGATTTTTGGATATATATCATCTTTTGGAGAAGGACTAGTGTCTCAGAGCTTTATTTTCTATTGCAGGTCAATTATTTAATCAACACCTATTCAGAACTTCAGCATAATAAGATATATTTAATTGCTTGGCTGATGATGGTTTCTTTTTAGCATTATTTGCTTTTTCCAATGGTCATTATATGGTATCAACTAAAACTTTCCAGTTTTCAATAATCTAAATTTAACTAATATGAAAATACTTTGCTTAATTATTTTTCATAATTTGTTGAATTTTCCAAGTAATTTTGTTCAGATTGTTCCTTTATGAAGTAGCTTACAGTCACTTAGAAATCAGGAGCATTACATATTTTAATTTTTTGCTAGAAAGTTGTAATATTTGTCATTCATCTGAAGGCTAGTGATTCAAAACTCTGCTTTTAGTTAATTTTAATTAAAAACAGTTCTGTTCAAAATACTGCTCAATACCCAAATAATTGCTTACATAGCATCTAGGTTTTGTTTTTTCTTTGTTTTTTGTTTTGTTCTTTTTTGGTAAGGGCAAACAGCTAGTACCGTAAATTATCATGGCAGGCACATGGTTTGCTGACAGAACTATATAAAATATTGTTTTCATCTTCATATCATCTCTGGTACATTCATCTCTACATTAATTCCTTGGGGGATCCTGTATAAGTTATAGTTCTGAAAAACATCCCCCTCACACTGAGCTCGGTCAGCTTACCTTTTCCTTACTGACCATATCATTCCTCTGAAAGAACAGATAGAAACTGAGTTATGTCTTAGCTGCACTTGGGTAAACAGTGCCAAAACAGTTACAGAGAACCTAAGTATTAATAGCCGTGGACCATCTTAGTTTAAAATTGGATATTTCACAGTCTTACACCTGCAGTATTGCAAGGTAGTTATAAAAAGTACACAGAATTCATCTCTATAAATATATGCTCATTTTATATCTTTTACAAGCTGTTTCATAGATTCCTGATCCAAAAAGGCCATTAGTACCAATGACATGATTGATAGGATAGGTTATAATGTGTAGCAGTTCCTTGGAGCTGACATGTTTTTGCCAGTTTAATTTATGTTTTCTTAATATTTATATGATGCACATATTTCTAAGTTATGGGTTTTGATCTCATCTTAATACTCCTTTCTTTTGTAAAAAATAATTTACTTTTAGGAAACACATGAAATAGTAAAGATGTTTTAAATAAGGATTTTTAAAATGCATGGTCCTCACTAGCAAACATATTCTGAAATTGGAGCTTTATTTTTGCTTACTTCCAGCCCATTTCACAGGAAATGGAAGTGTCCAAGAAAACAGGAGGGCATTAATTGGTTGTTTTCTTCTACCAGTTTTGCTGTATCCCAAATGGAAAATAGTCCAGGAGGTAGAATATACTAGAAGGATTTGGCAATATTATCTAAATGCATACTCTCATGGAAAATTACATAATAGGCCCAGTGCATTTTAGTCCTCTTTTTTTCATTTTTTCCTAAATATTTGTTATATTATGTGAAGAGGGGCATAGGATCCAGTTGTGGTTTCTTTGATTCATTTTACTTAGCCTCTCCAACCAAATAAAATGAATAAAGAAGGAAGGAGTTGTCATCTTGTTTGTATTTTTTCATTTTTTCTACAATTTTGTATTGAAATATTAGATCTAAGAAAATTTAGCAGTCTTTAGTATGAGATTCTAGATTTTGAAAATGTGCAGCATGTGTATTTTATAACAGTGACTATTTATGTATGTATGAAAATTTATTATGTATAAATGGTGCTCTAAACAGATTTTAAGGAGGCAGCTCTTAAAATCTGACACATTATAGAAACTTATCCAATTAGTAATATCATAATATTTCAGAGGACACATGGATGGTTTAGTGTTAATCTGATTTTACACTTCAGTTCACAGTGCTTTCTGGACAACATTGAGCACTTCTTGGGACAGGGCACACTACTATTTACCTTAGGGGCAAGGGAGATGAGTCAGACAGTTCTTGCTCTCAGTGAGCTTATAAGTAGAAGAAACAAGATAAGTATATAAGCCCTTGATATATAAGGTGGAATAGGGTGATGTCTTAAAAAAATATTAAATGTGATTTGAAATTGAGAATTTTTTGTGTTGCTCTGCATTGTACATAACATAGGTATAAAAAAAACTAAATGCAGAGAGCTATACATTCTTTGTCTCATGGCCACTGTTGGATTGGGGAAAACTATTGGGGTCATTCAATACAGGTGCTTAGTTGTTTTTGAGATAAATATAGGCTTTTTTTTTTTTCAACAAAATATTTCAGTAGTCAAATGCATGGGAAATATGGAGATGATGAAATTTTAAAAAAGGAATTTGACATGTGATATTTTGTTTTTGCTTTGCTTAGTGAAGATTGCAAGAATTGTGATGCACTGTTAGCACTCTTTCAGAGTATCTTAGTATTTTAAATTACTGTCACTGGAGCTACCTTTGTGCTTTAAATTTTTTCAAAAGTGATGTGTACATGTGTTCTAAATAAATTTAAAAAACTATTAAGTTTGAATGCTTTAATTCTGAAAAGATTATGTCGATAAATATTTTATAGAAATGATCATTATTAATTAGTGCCTTGTATGTTTCATTCAGTAGTGCCCAAATCCAAAACACATGGAGTTGTCTGGCATTACTCTGTTGCCAAAAACTGTGATGTGACTCTGATGTAACCTGGTTTGTTCTGAATGACTCCAGATAGTTCTGCAGACTTGCTTAGAGCCCATCTGGCTCCTGAGAAGCCTTCTGTCACCATGGCTATGATCCCAGGCTTTGGTGACAGACTGCCTGGGTTCAAATCCAGGCTCCTCTACTTACTGTTTTTATGACCTTGGGCAAGTTGCTTTGCCTGTTTCTCATTTATAAAACACTGAACGTCATATTGCATATCTCATAGGATTATTGTGAGGATATCCTAGATAATACAGGTACAAATGAGCTGTTAGAGTTTTTGGTAAGCAGTAAGGACTCAATTATTGACTTTTTAAAAATAAACTATATATAGATAGGCATAAAAATCACAGGCCTGAAAGCTTTCTTCCGACAGTGTTGCAAAAGCTTTTCTCAGGTTTTTGTACATTGGAAAGTATATGACATCTTGGTCCCACTAAGCTTGCAGGGTAATTTTTAAATAATTTTTGGGAAATCAAACTATGGGGGCTTTTCTGGTATGAAATTATATAATACCTCCCCACTAAGGCATATGGAGATGAATCCTAATGATTCATTACTAAATATTGTCTTCCTTTCATATGCAACATACAATTAATTCTCAAAATTTGGAGGCATAACTAATTGAAGCACAAACCACACCATGTTTTGAAAGTCACCACAATACATTGTTAAACAAACCACCTTTGCTGAGCTTATAATGTTTGTCAGCCAAAGTGATGTGGATGGTCAACTGTGTTCTCCATTGTTTGCCTTGGTGAGCGGTGCCAGTTTATTGAAGTGCCCTAGCTATTTCTTCTACCCATCCTTGTAGGACCCCAACCAGGTTCCTTATCATGATCACACCCAGCGACTGTGACAAAAACCTCAGGCAAGAGAAATTGCTTGCCTATATCTATTTTCATACCCACCATAAAAGATGTTGGTTATTTTAATTTGGGCAACTGGAAGAGCATTCTAGGTAGACCATTGACATCATAAACAGTCCTTCCTTTTGACCTCTGCATGGATCAGCAGACTGTGATCTCTGCAGAATTTAGGATTAATTGCGCCAAGAAAGAACATCTCTGAAATCTAAAATGTAGGCTTGGTCATTAGTTCATTTTGCATGCTGTGAAAACTATATTTGGCATCATTAACAGCTGCTTGCATGAAGTGTTCGGCACTAAAATATGATTGGTGAACACTCAGAATTTTATTTCGTGGTATTGCCTGCAATTATGGAGATGTTGATAGATCAATTTCCATCTCATCTAAATCCTAAACTAAGAAATAAAGTGGTCTATAATATGCATGTCCCTTCTATTTGAGACTTTGCCAATTTTCTTGGTTTTTAATTTTTTTTATTCTATCAGGGCAAAGAAATCTTATAGCTGATGTTTCCCTGAATACACATCATGATCACTTACCATCTCCTAAGTGATTCAAACAGCAGTCTTATTTTTAGAATATTTCCACTAAAATGCAGGCCTCAGAATTTCAGTGCTGATTAGAAAAAGGCATTCTAATGACCTCTTGACAATATTTAAAACTCAGGGGCAGATGAACCTGACAGTGTGGGACTAGAAAGCTTGTTTCCAAAATGTTAACTTATAATCATTTTGTTATTGCCTTGGCTGTTTTCATGGTAGTCATTGTGGCCAATAAACATAGGCAATGGAATGGGCTATGATAGCCATCAGAAAGTCACAGTGGGTCCAGTATGCTGTATGACTAAACTAACAGCCATTGGTGCTAAATGATTAATAACCAGCCCGAAGGAAGGAAGTGAGGAAGGAGGGAAGAAATTCTGGCTTGTAGGATTTGCCATGGTATAAATACTCTCACCGTGACTGTTTTCATGCTACCAACATGATGTTAATGAGTTTGCAGTTGGAAAAAACACGCACACAAAGAACAGTCCTATTTGATTTTCTGCTCAATGTGCTATATGGTTAAATAGTTTTTACTTACCTCTCTCTCACCATAGGAATAGATTGTATGGTATAATATGTATCATAAAGTCATTGATAGGTCATTGCTCTTGTTAGAATAAAAGCTAAGACCTCTGGACTTTATCATTTGTTATTTTGACTAATATGTGGAAATAATGAGCCAGAACAACAGAGAGGACAGAGGTAGTGGGTTGTGCTGTGAGATAGGTGGCTGACTGGAGTAGACGGGAGTAAAGAGATGACATTCCAGTCCAGATTACCAGTAATTATTTGGAAGATTTTGGACAGTTTACTCAATATTTCAGCATTCAGCAAACCATTTTCAAATGCCTGCTAGGTGCCAGGTATTGGAAAATAAGAAGGTAATGAGCACTGGGTGATGTATGGAAGTGTTGAATCACTCTATTGTATACCTTAAACTAATATAACATTCTGGAATTAAAATAAAAACTTAAAAAAAGTAAACAAGTAAATATTCTGTCTTAAAAGAGCTGTAGCTTAGTGAGAAAGAGGAAAACTGATAATAATAACAGAGTGAGATAAAGGCTTGCATAGAGCTGAGGAAACATGAAGGAGGGAAATGGAACTCGATCTTCAGGGTTCTAGAAGGTGTCTGAGGAGACGTGATTGTGTGACTGAATCCGGGAGACTATGTAAAAAGTAGACAAGCCAAGATGGGAAGTGTCTTTGTTTGATTCTGTATCTCAGGTGTCAGTATTTTACCATTAAGCATGATGTTTGTCATAGGCTTTCTCTTCTTTTTACCGTATTAAAAACAATTCACCCATTCCAAATCTGTGAAGTGTTTATCATAAATGAGTGTTGAATTATGTCAGCTTTTTTCTGCATCTATTGAAATAATTGTATGTTTTTTCTTTTACATTTTAATAAGCTGAATTAGAATGATGTATTTTCAAATGATAGACCAACACTGTATTTCTGGAAAAAATATGCATACACACATAATTACATATAAATACATGTGTATTCTTGTGATGCTTGAGTCTATGTTAATGAGAAAGATTGTCATATAATTTCTTTACTATAATACTCCTTGTTAGGTTTTGATATTAAGGTTATAATGGCCACGTAAAATGCATTAGTAAGTGATTTCTTCCTTTTACTCTTTCTGGGAATAGGTTGGGTGACATTAATTTTTTCCCTGCATACTTGGGAGAATTCATCAGTGAAGCCATCTTGGCCTGCATTCCTATTGTGAGAATGTTTGGAATTCCTGGTTCTATTTATTTAAAAGATAGGATTGTTCGGACTCTTCATTCTTCTCATATTTTATTTTTTTATCTTTAAAAATTTTTTTAGTGTAGTTGACACAATATTATCTTACTTTCAGGTGTACAAGGTAACGATTCAACATGTCTGTACATTATGCTGTGCTCACCACAGGTATAGCTACCATCTGTCACCCTATATCATGCTATTACAATATCATTGACTATATTTCCTAAGATCTGCCTTTTGTTCCTGTGACTTATTCTTTTTGTAATTGGAATCCTGTATCTCCCACTTACCTTCAAGCATTTTGCTCATTCTTCTACCTCCCTTCCCCCTGGAAACCATCAGTTAGCTTTGTGTATTTATAGGTCTGATTTTGCTTTTGGTTTGTTTATTTATTTGTTTTTTAAGATTCTGTCTGTGAGTGAAATCGTATGGTATCTGTCTTTCTTAATCTGACTTATTTCACTTACCATTAATACCATTGAGGTCCATCCATATGTCACAGCTGGCAAGATCACATCCTTTTTAATGATTGTGTTAATATTCCATTATATACCACATCTTCTTTATCCATTCATCTATCAATGGACACTTGGGTTGCTTCCTTATCTTGGCTATTATAACTAATGCTGAAAGCATGTTATGTTTTTTTTTAATGTTTATTTATTTATCTATTTTGAAATAGAGAGTGAACATGTAAGCAGGGGAGAGGTTAAGAGAGATGGAGGGAGAGAATCCCAAGCAGGCTCCACACTGTCAGCGTGGAGCCTGATGTGGAGCTTGAAATCACAAACCGTGAGCTGAAATCAAGAGTTGGACGTTTAACTGACTGAGCTACCCAGGTGCTCCGAGAGCATGTTAGTTTCAATTTGGGGTTTTTCAAGAAATTTATTTATCTATTTTATTCAAATTGTCAAATTTATTGATGTGAAGTTATTACTTATGTTATCTTTTTGACACCTGTGGGATCTGTCTTTATGTCCCTTTTGTTTTGTACATCTGATATTGACCCTCTGTGTTGATATTGACCGTTTTGTAAATCTGATATTATCCATAATTTTTTACTTAATCAGGCTTGTGAGAGGTTTATTAATTACAGTATTTTCTGAGAATGAATTACTGGCTTTATTTTTTGTTGTATTGATTTATTCTCTGTTCGTTATTTTTTCCCTTTTACATTCTTTGAGTTTGATTTTCCAATCTTTTTCTAACTTCTTGAGTTGGAAGCTTAAATTATTGATATTCTATCTTCATCCTTTTCTAATATATGCATATAATGCTATAAATATATTGTGTAGATATATATTTACATATATATATTTACGCACACACTGTATCTTCTTTGTTCATTCATCTATCAATGGACACTTGGGTTGCTTCCATATCTTGGCTATGGCAAATAATGCTGTAGTAAACATAGAGGTGCATGTGTCTTTCCAAATTAGAGTTTCTGTTTTCTTTGCATAAATACCACTAGTGGAATTACTAGATCATATGGCATTTCTATTTTTAATTTTTTGAGGATTCTTCATACCATTTTCCACAGTGGTTGCACCAGTTTATATTTCTATCCAAAGTGCATGGGGGCTCCCTTTTCCATATCCTCACCAGCATTTATCTTTTTGATGCTAGCCTTACTGACTGGTGTGAGGTAGTGTCTTATTGTGGTTTTGATTTCCATTTCTCTGATGATTAGTGATGTCGAGCATATTTTCATGTGTCTTTTGGTATCTGTATGTTATCTTTGGAAAAATGTCTTTTCAGGTCCTCTACCCATTTTTTAATTGGGTTGTTTGGTTTCTTTTGGTGTTAAGTTATATTCTTTAAATATTTTGAATATTAAATCCTCATCAGATAATCATTGGTAAATATCTTCTCCCATTTACTAGGTTGCCTTTTTGTTTCGTTGATGGTTCTCTTTGCTGTACAAGAGCTTTTATTTGAGGGTAGTTCCAATAACTTAATGTTGTTTTTGTTTCCCTTGCCTGGGAAGACATGTTCATAAATATATTGCTGAGGCTGATATGCGAGAGATACCACTCATGTTGTCATTTAGTTTCATAGTTTCACTTCTCACATTTAGGTGTTTAATCCATTTTGACTTTATTTTTGTGTATGGTATGAGAAAGTGGTCCAGTTCCAGTTTTTTTGCTTGTAACTGTCCAGTTTTCCCATTAGCATTTACTGAGAAGACTATTTTGCTCTATTGTAAATTTGCCTTTGTCATTGATTTATTCAACATATAAGCCTGGATTTATTTCTGGGCTGTCTAGTCTGTTCTTTCGTTTTATGTGTTTGTTTTTGTGCCAGTACCATACTGTTTAGATTGCTGTAGCTTTATAATATCTTGAAATCTGGGACTGTGATACTTCCGGCTTTGTTCTTCATTCTCAAGATAGCTATAGATATAGAAAAGGCATTTGACAAAAAAAAAAAAAAAAAAACCCTGTTCATGATAAAAACTCTAAACTAAGTGAGTTATGAGGGAACACACCCCAACATAATAAAGGGCATATATTGCAAACCCACGGCTAACATCATACTCAGTGGTGAAAAACTGAAAGCTTTTCCTCTAGGATCAGGAACAAGACAAGGATATTTACTCTCCATTCTTTTATTCAATATAGTGTTGGAAGTCCTAGCTGCAGCAGTCAGAAAAGAAAAGGAAATAAATCCAGACTGGTAAAGTGGAAGTAAAACTGTCACTATTTTCAGATGACCTGATACCATATAAAGAAAACTCTCAGGACACCTGGGTGGCTCAGTCGGTTAAGGTTAAGTGTCCGACTTCAGCTAAGGTCATGATCTCGCTGTTTGTGAGTTAGAGCCTCGCGTCAGGCTCTATGCTAACAGCTCGGAGCCTGGAGGCTGTTTTGGATTCTGTGTCTCCCCTTCTCTCTGTCCCTCTCCTGCTCCTGCTCTGTCGCTCTTCATCTCTCAATAATAAATAAACATGAAAAAATTTAAAAAAAAGAAAACTACAAATTCCACTAAAAACTTAGAACTAATAAATGAATTCAGTATAGTTGCAGGACACAGAATTAATATATGAAATCCGTTTCATTCCTAAACACTAATAATGAAGTAGCAGAGAGAAAATATCCCCATTTACAATTGTACCAAAAAGAGTAAGATACCAAGGAATAAATTTACCCAAGGAAGTGAAAGATCTGTACTCTGAAAACTATAAGACACATGGATACAAACAAATGGAAGACATTCTGTGCTCGTGGTCTGGAGGAATTAATATTGTTGAAATGTCCATACTCCCCAAAACAATCTACAGATTCAATGCAGTCCCTATTAAAATACCAGCAAAACATTTTTCACACCACCAGAACAAATAATTCTAATTTTGGGGGGGAACCACAAAAGACCTTGGCTGTTATTTATTTCACTGTTGATATATAACTGCTCTATTTAAGCCACCTGATAGGTTCATTTATTTCTGTTGTCTTTTCTTCTGATTTTCAGAGATTTGCTCTTGTCTGTTATATGGTTGGTAATTTTTAATTGAATATCAGACATTGTGTATACAAGTATCTTTATGGCTATGGATGGTGACGTGTTTTCTCAGGAAGCATTGTCTTTTCTTGTGGAAGGTACTGAAATAGGGATAGATCAGCTTGATCCAAAGAGGAACTGAAATGATTCAAGGCCGCATTTTCACTTTTATGAGAGTTTGCTCTTTTTGGTTTCCCCTTTATTTTAGGATATAGCCTTCACAGTCTTGACTGAAAGATGGGGTACTTTTCCTTATGGATCCCAAACTCCCAATATTTGTCTCCCATTCCATGATACTTTTGAAAGCTCTGAGTCATAGTTTTCTGCTCAGCTTTTCTACCATATACTGCCTATGGTTCAAGTGAAATGCATTTTTCTTCTTTCCAGATCTTGATTCCCCAAGTTCTAGCTGCCTTTTAGTTATTCTCCAAAGCCTTCAAACAACATTTCCCCCCTCCGGCATTTATAGTTGTTGTTGGAAGTATTAGCATGATACAAGCTATTCTGTTATAGCTGGAATTAGAAATACTGTCATTGAAGGATTTTAATTCTTGAAATGGTATCCTATTTTACATGTGAGAATGATTTCCCTGACCATCAGTAACCTGATCTTTGCAATGAAGGATTTTGATTAAAAAAACTGTTCTCTAAGGCCCTTTTTAGCCCCAATATTTTGAGTCTTGAGAGTGTTATTAATATGTTATACCATTATTTCAAGCTGTAGAAAGCCCCAGGGTTTTTAGTATTAGTAACTTAAAGTTAGTAAAGAGTAGCCTCTAGGGAAAATAGCCAGTAAGACTTTGATCTTTGGCGTCTTCTTCTTCTGTAACTTCTTTATTACTATTACAGTTTCCAGGTTTATCCTGTTGGTTCTGAGTCCTGGATATCTGAGCACCTAGACTATTTTTCAGTAACTTGACCACTCTTTCCCCGTGTAGTGGTGTGCCATTCCATACCCTCTTCTAAAATGTTTTTACTCTGTCTCAGGGTTGTTAGTTCAAGCCCCATGTTTGGCACAGAGCTTACTCCAACAAACAAAACAACACAACACAACAACAACAGAACACCGCAAAAAAAACCAAAGTGAAGTGTTTTTACTCTAGAATTAAGTTCCTCCCTGCTCCTTGCCTTTTACTGACACACATATTTTTTTTTTTATTAACTTTATAGTTTATTGTCAGGTTGGTTTCCATATAACACCCAGTGCTCTTCCCCACAAGCTGACACACGTTTTAAAAACTACTGTTCCCTCGGTATGATTGTTTTATTAAATAAATTAATTCTAAATAATAAAAGCTTCTATTGACTGTTACATTCCCATAGCAAAGACTGTGCACTTTACAGACTTAGCAATATTTGATTGTGTCACAAAAAGCAGAATAGCATTTCAGGCTCTAATGAAGAGGAATATGTGTGGAAGGGGCCTTTCCTGGTATTTGTTTAAATTCCAGTGCAACGTTTTATTGACTACTCTGCAGACATTTAAACTTGGTTCTGGGTGTGAAACAAGATAAGAGGTTGTTGTTGTAATAAAGAACTTAGGTCCTTAGGAAATAAAGCAAAGTTTATTTGATCTCTCCGTGAAAATGGAGCTATAATTTATATATATAAAGTGAATGCCCTCTCTTTTGAGAAGTTTTTTGAAGTTCATTATAATGCAAACTATTATACAGAAATGCAGAAAAATGGAATAAGAAAACCAGCTGTATTTCTTTCAGTAATCATGGTTAACTTTTAAAAAGTTCATATTTTATATAATTTTCTATATGGCTGGGATCATTCATCATTTGAATATTGCCTTAAAATTTCTACTTAAATTATATACATGTTTTTCATGCATATAAGAGTTATTGTAACTGTCTTGGTAAGCATTATTTGTGTGTGTGTGTGTGTGTGTGTGTATGACATTCTGTAATGGTACCTGTTCTATCTAAGGATTATTTATTTAATTGTTTCCTTATTGTTGGACTCATTTTCTATCATAAATAACATTCTTTGCAAAAAATATTTTTCAAGACAGGGCTGTAAATCGCAAAACCAAGACATTTAGCTTCCTGTTATCCTATCACTACTCTTGATAATGCACCTAAAATTTTCCTTCCTACATTTTATTCCCTTCTTCCTTATTATTTCTAAAAACTGAATATATGTCTTATTTTACATTTATCATTCCTTTGCTTTTTCTACCTGTTGATCTTCTCATCTTCATTTATAGGCTTGTCAGATATGGAAGATAGTTATCTCCTACAACCCACCTTTCCTTTTGACCTGATCATAAATATTTCACACACATCTTCCCTAGCAAAACATCTCTTTAGATCTACTCTCTTGTTCTTTAGTCAGTAGGCCTTCAACATGCTGTAGTTGACTGGGACTGATAGCCTTCTAGATTCATCAGGACAGG
Source organism: Cryptoprocta ferox (assembly GCA_028646485.1). NCBI lineage: Eukaryota > Metazoa > Chordata > Mammalia > Carnivora > Eupleridae > Cryptoprocta > Cryptoprocta ferox. The sequence goes on from CM053567.1 coordinate 27,544,094, forward strand.
TACGTAGACTGGAAAATTAACTAGTGAGTTCAAGGTGGAAATTAGTGGCCAGTATGGGGCCTGTGAACAGGATTCTTTTGAGTTTGATTAGTGATAGGAGGATCCTAATATCATAATCAAAGAGGTACTATTACTGCTGAAGATGAAAGTAGTAGCTCTAGTCAAAGGGTTAAAGAGTTAGACAAAGATACACTTTGACTTTTTAATGTGTTGATTGTTGAAAAATTTAAACGGTGACTAGCTAGTGTTAATGAAATTTCTTTGACTTTGACAGTTGTGAACCTTATTGAGATGTAGAAACCCCAGCAAGTGGTAGTTTCCAGCACCTACTAGATAATTTTTCATTGACTGGAAATGCAATTATATGGCAAAATAATAATATACAGTGATTTTAAATATTCTTCCTTTGTTTACCTTGAGTAACCACCTTTGGTGATTTTGTGATTGTTGCTTTCTAAACAACTTTATTGAGGAGCTACAAATAGCCAGCTACTCTAAACCCTTTAGTTAGAGTCTGGGATCAGTAGATATTAAGTGGATAAAGTTATTTTGATGTTTTGAGGTAGAACAACTGAGAAATTGGTATCTGTTTTGGAGCCAACATACTGTATGACCTTTTATAATTCCCCTCAATTTTCTGAAATTTATGTTTTCTTAAGTGTGTAGCAATAATAGCCTAAAACCAGCACTAGCTTTTTTCAAGTCACCTTACTGGCTAATTTTATAAAATCTGAACCACAATAGATATGAATGAAGAATCATTTGTAGCGATTGCTCTTTTCCAAATGTTTCTTTGCTTTGAATGCCATATCTGAGTATTTGATTGTTTCTCCAGATGTCATGGGTTCACATTTCCTTCTGGCAAATTTAATTGTTGGTTCCTGCCCATGTTTCTCAAGATTTGTATTATTTCTCTGTCTTAGGTAAGGTTTTTATAAATGCTGTATGCTTTGGAGTTTGGATTCCATTCACATAGAGGATATTTCCAATGGACACTTGCTCATCCATTTCCTCTCATGAGAATGGTGAAAAACAGCTCTCTCTCCCATTCTCTGATAGGGTAAGGACTACCATGGTTTTTTTCCCTCCTAATATATTGAACATGCTGACCCCCTCACCTAAACCTTAGGTCAAAGGGAAAAGCAGCGACTGTTTTTAATTGGCTGATTGCTACCATATGCTTCTTTTTTGGTGGGATCCAAAGAAAGAAAGAATAGCCCCTCCAAAAAAATAGGACTGAAAAAAGGCCTGTGGATCCTGTCATGAAGTGAAGGTCCAGGCTTTGACTTTTGGTGACAGGCATGCCATGATGTGAGTTTTAGCTCTTTCACCTACGAGTAGCATAAACTAAAGTAAGCCGTTAAATTCATCCGGGCCTCAGGTTTCTAACCTGTGAAATTATTTTGATCATTGTTTTTATGATAGATGAGAGTAAGTGGTTTATTATTTTGTTGTAAAAATCACTTGTGATAATTGTCCTAAAGTGCTTGGAATGGTGCCTGGCACATATTATACACTTAATGAATATTAGCTTAAAAATTAACATATTAAATTACCCCAAGAGTGAAAGAACAAATGCTGTGCTCCAATTTATGAAAGATTAAATCTCTTGTATCTCCAGGATTCCTAATGACTTATTTCAGAAGGTGGCTCTGGAGAAATGAGCTCTGTCCCTAGGATAGATTTAAGGGGACGTTCTATCATTGGTGTCTGAGGGCAGCCTTGCTGAGAGTCCTGTCACCTGCTCAGTTGCTCTTATGAAACCTTAGGTACTCACTGTAATAACTCCCGTATTGCATTTAATGACTATGTACCGTAAACCTTTCTCATCAAGTGGCATTGCTCTCAAAGCAAGCCTAGAAAATGGAGGCGGTTGCCTCCTCCTTCTGTGGAGTCAGGGAGGGCATAGCAATCCATTCACCAAAGGAGATGCAGCCTTTGTACTTACAGCTGAATGGATCATGGAGGTAAATAGACAACTGGAAAGGAAGACTTGCATCCCTCCCTCCACCACCACTCTTCTCACCTTCTTGCCTTCTTTAGGGACAGTCTTTTGGAAACTAATTTTATCTGTTGATTTAAGTTTACCAATCATGACAGGTGTTGCAAATCACAGGTAAAAATGTGCTTTGTAAGTATTATTGGCATATTTCGCTGTGAGCAGTCCTCGATCTTGGATCCTTTCAGTATGTTTCATTTAACATGTTTTACTTTTAGAGAGACTTGGAGGCACAAATTTTAGGCAAGTGTCTAAGGTATTTTATAGAGCCAGCTACCTGACAGTGTTGTGAGCAGGAAAAGCAACACTCTTGGACGATACACATATAGAACCAAGCCAAGTAGTTGGTTAAATTGTTCTTGGGTCTTCCTTTGAGATCACCTTGTTCTGGGATCCTAAGAGAGTTGAAATGGTCCTATTCTGATGTATTTCTCTGAAGATCGCTTTAAAAAGTCTTCAGGAGTGACATTTATTAGTCTTGTATTTTCTCTGGTCTTCACTTGAAAAATTTTCCTCATCAAATGTGAGTACTTTGAGAGAATACTTTCTACAGAAGTGCTGTATTTTGCTCCATTAAAATCCTCATTTTTCACATTAAATTTGTATGCTCAGATAAAACAAACCTCATGGAGAATACATGATCTTCGGATCATGCACTCTCATTGCCAGGCCGAGATTTGCATTTTTCTGAAAATCTGAGTGCTGAATCTTCTTAGCTTTGAAGTTACTTTGGGTGCTCCAGAGGGAGCGCGAGCGCGCGCGCACACGTGTGTGTGTGTGTGTGTGTGTGTGTGTATGTGTGAGACTCTGAATTACTTGTTTAAATATTCTACTTCCATAATTGTATGCTTCAGATAGCAGTTACCTTTTATGTAAAATACATTTTTACACATAACCTTGCTTTTTGAAATTGTTTCCCTTTTGTTTTTATTTAAAGAATTTACAAAACCATTTCATGGTTTGAAAACTGGTTTTTGTTTTATATAAAATTTTATATGTTTGAAAATCAGGATTTTAGTTAGTAAGTAGTAACTTAATTTAAGAAGTCGAAAGGTTTGTTTTCTGGGACCATTCAACAATTTAGTTTGTTTATGACAATCTACTTTTCTTTGTTAAAGGATAATAATATTTAACATTTATATGGATCTCACAGTAGAGCTTTATGTATAGTAACTCATTTGATCCTTATGGTAACCCTGTGGGGTATTATAATCCCCATTTAAGAGATGAAGAAACTGAGATAATGTAAATTGTCTAAGATCACAAAGCTAGAAAGTATAAGAACTAAGATTCGAAACAATCAAGTTCTGGTCTCTATGTTGTTAAATACTAGAATAAACCGTATTATTTATAAGTGGTACGGTGTAACTGATCTAAACACTAATAATATCGGTTTTATATTCCACTTACATATACAGTAAAACCTTGGATAGTGAGTAACTTGTTCTGTGAGTGTTCCATTAGACAAGCAAATATTTATAATGCATTTTAACATGAAAAATGAGGTATGTCTTGCAATACGAGTAGTACATGAGGCCGAATGTCACATGATCACAGCTGAGCCACTGGTTCTTGAAATTCACTTTGATATACCAGGGCTTTGGATTACAAGCATGTTTCTGGAATGAATTATGTTCGTAAACCAAGGTCTTACTGTAGTTTCTGTCATGTGTAGTTGTTGCTATCTAAAATATACTTGCAGTCAATAATAACCATGTATATTTCTAATTTTTAAAAAAATGTTTAGAGAGAACAGGCTGCTGGGTGTCAGTGCAGAGCCTGACACAGGTGCTTGATCTCACAAACTGAGATCATGACCTGAGCCGAAATCAAGAAAGAGTTGGATGTTTCACCGACTGAACCACTCAGGTGCCCCCTTTCTAATTTTTTTATTTAACATCAACATCAGAATCTGCCTGCCTCAAAGTGCCTGTAACAGGAAGAATGCAGTCATGAGCCCGAGTGTGTGCAGCAAAGTCTGCACAGCTAGAAAAAACTCATTGTATTTTATAAAATGCCAAGTCACAACTACAGAGTTACAGTTGCCACAGTCAGAAATTTACATATACATACTTTCATACATATATATGTGGATGTCTTTGTGTATAAATACCATCTTATGAGCTGAGAATTAATACTTTAGTCCGGGACATTAGAATTTTAACACAGGCTTAACCCTGTTTATGAGCAAGGAACTTATACGCATAGATTAGGTAGGTAGCGGTTTCATTAGTTTTGTTCACTGATGTACCAAGTACTTAAAATGGCACTTACTATGGGCACTCAGAATATGCTTTTAGAAATGAATCAAAATATCTTTATAAGGTAGCTCTCATTATCTTCAGTTTGACAAAAGAGAAAACTGAGGTCCATAGAACATGGATAATTGCTCCCATGTCAACTGTTGAAGTGGCAGAGGCAGGATTGGAGCCTTTCTTCAGTTGGCTCCAGCGTCCATATTCATCGTATGTGTTGCTATCTCTAAGGAATGTCTGGACCCATTGAAGGGGAGCATCTCCTGGGGTCTATCAGACCATAGGTGTTCCTGTGAAATCAGAGTTCTGGGTATTTTTTCCTTTTATGTTGAACACTTGGGTGAGGATCCATGAGAGCCTGGACAGGATCCTTCATAAGACATTTTGCTTAGTTCTTTGAAGCCTTCTTTCTGTGTGCTCTTTAAATTAGGAGAATATGAAAATGAACAAATCAGAAGACTATAGATGCTGGTGAAGTTGTGGAGAAACGGGCACCCTCCTACACTGTTGGTGGGAATGTAAACTGGTGCAGCCGCTCTGGAAAACAGTGTGGAGATTCCGCAAAAATTTAATAATAGAACTCCCCTATGACCCAGCAATAACACTGCTAGGGATTTACCCAAGGGATACAGAAGTGCTGATGCATAGGGGCACATGTACCCCAATATTCATAGAAGCACTTTCAACAACAGCCAAATCATGGAAAGAGCCTAAATGTGCATCAACTGTTGAATGGATCAAGAAGGTGTGCTTTATCTATACAATGGAATACTACATGGCAATGAGAAAGAATGAAATCTGGCCATTTGTAGGAATGTGGAAAGAACTTGGGAGTGTCATGCTAAGTGAAATAAGGCAGAGAAGGACAGGTAGATACCATATGCTTTCATAAGTCATGAAATAAGTCATAAGGACAGATAGATACCATATGTTTTCATACACTCATAAGTGTAACAGGGGAAACTTAGCAGAGGACCATGGGGGAGGGGCAGGGGGAAAATAGTTGGGGAGAGGGAGGGAGGTAAACCATGAGAGACTCTTGAATACTGAGAACAAACTGAGGGCTGATGGAGGAGGGGGAGAAGGGAAGGGGGATGATTGGCATGGAGGAGGACACTTGTCGGGATGAGCACTGGGTGTTACATGGAAACCAACCTGACAATAAACTATAAAAGAAAAAAAAGGAAATGGTCAAAAAAAATATTCCTGTTGACTTTCTATGTAGAAAAAATACATATAAATTGTTGGATTTTTTAAATATTCAAAAAAATATCAATTAGGAGAATATGGCCTAGCCCTAGAGAGGGGAAGGAGACAATGCAGAGGACATGGAGTTAATAGCAGTAAACAAAGAGGAATGGCAAGGTTGGAGAAATCAGCTACAGAAGATTGAAAGGCAACAGTCAAAGGTCCCAAAGGAAGTAGGAGAAACTAATACCTGAAATGTATAAGAGTTTTAATTCCTTAAAGGTGAAATTTAACTTACGGGAAAATTATTTTCCTGTACAGGGAAAAGGCAGTGGCATAAACCTTTTTTAAATGTTATTTAAGTTACTTATATTTAAGTATCAGGTATATAGTAGTGCACAGTAAATGTTTATTGATTTAAGCTGAGTAACCAGCGTGTTCTAAAAACTTAAATACATAAAACTCTTTAGTGGACTAAAATCTAAAAGGAAGTCATACATACTTTGTAAGTTTTTTTTTTTTTCAGTATTTTATGATTTCACAGTTGAGAGGCTTCTCAGAAACTGGTCTATAGCCAAATATAAGCTTTCAATTTCATGTTCCCTTTTGCAAGCCCCGCAATTTTTAGTAATCTTTGAGTATTTCTTGTCTCTTCACTTAACTTAGAATATTTGCATTTAAACTTCCATTGTCTTGATTTAGGAAGAGTGAAGCAACACATCCCAAAAGGCAACCAGGTTTCAACAACCTTGTAATACATTTCCGATTTACATAAGTATGTTCCACCTCAGAAAAGTTGGCCAAATGACAAAACTCACTCATTTCATTTTAATGCCCTAAAGGACAGCCCAGATAAATGGGAACTGACTGGATTTGAGGCCTGAGTAATAATGCATTTTAGGATGCGAACAGCCGTTGTGGTGTGTTTTGAGTGTTCATCCTATGGAGAGTACAATTTTAGGCACTTTAACAAGATACTAATTATCTTTCAGGCCATCAGATAACTACAGATAAGCACGGAAACCCAATCCCTAGAGCTTGGATCACTAAGCTCGTGATCCAAAATGGATGTAAATGGACCCTAGTGTGGATATCTGAACTATAGTGAGAGATGTCATTAGAACTTTAATCTTGTGCAAATGTCCTTATCCCCACAAAAGGTTATTAATCAGCAAAACTTACCTTTTATGTTAAACATTTTACAGATGTTATACTTAGGATAAATTTAAGAATCCTATTTAAAATAACTTTAAAAATGTTTTTTAAATGTTTAGTTACTTTTGAGAGAGAGACAGAGTGCAAGCTGGGGAGGGGCAGAGAGAGAGGGAGACACAGAATCTGAACCAATCCTCAAGCTCTGAGCTGTCAGCACAGAGCCCGATGCAGGGCTTAAACCCATGAACCACGAGAGCATGATCCAAGTCAAAGTTGGACGCTCAACCAACTGAGCCATCCAGGCGCCCCATGTTTAAAATAATTTTTAAAATTAAAGGAAAAAAAAAGCAAACCAGACTTCTCTCAGGAAATTTTGGTCAGTTGGTTTCAAATCATTTTTCATTGACATCATAGAAAGGATCATTCATGAACTTCCACAAGCTTCTAAAACTGCATGCCACACTGTACTTTCCCTTCTCTAGCAGCGGTAATTTATGTTCCCATCTAGGTCAGCTTCTCTACTTGTCACCAATTCCCATCACATCTTGTCCACTCACTTTTTTTCTGCTGGAAGAAGAAAAAAATGGCCCAAAACAGATATATGTAAATGCTAGGAACTTTGCTCTGTTGGTTGGATTTAACAGACCTGAAAGGGATTAGCTACAGAAAGTGTAATGGGAAGGACGTTTTTAATAGCATTTGAAGAGAAAAGGAAAAGGACACTTTGGGGTTGCAGAATACATAAAAGGCAATTTAGATATTAGGGATGACATGTGAAAATCCAGAGGTTAAGAAATATTGGACCACAAATAGGTTGATCTAAATTGAAAAGAATGTAACAAAACTATCTGGTGAGGAAACGAGAAATAAGATGACTTAGTAAGAAATTGAAGAAAGGGTCAGTGAGACGGTGGTGAGATGAACATGTGTCATTTAGTTCATCATTTTAATAGTGTGTATAAAGAGAGTCAAATAGTTTATTCAGGTAACTGTATTCCACCAAAATGTGCAATTATTTTTCTGACTGAATGTGAAGTGAAAGAATATCGAATTGGATTAGAACCTTAAGGAGAAGACATTCATAAGGAAGCACAAGAGTTTTTCCAATTGCCTGATATTCTACCTTTACATTACTATTCTTACCTTAATGTCCTCACAATTTGGTTTCAATCCCCTTGCATTTCTCAAGGAGGCCATTTTTACCAATATTGAGTCTAAAACAGATTCAAGACTGTTTATGAAACTGATAACCATTTTTCACTTCCAGCTCCACAGGCATTCTCTACCTGTTCTTATTAACATTGATTTCTTTTTCTCTTACCTTATTTGGCACATGCGACTAATGCTGCATGGAGTACATTTATTTTTTTCTCCTTCTTCTTTTGTGCGTGGTATTTTTCTCTCTCTAGCCTAATCAGAAGTTCTCAGTTCAAAGAATAACCACGAATGCAGAACTCAAGGTTGAGATTGATGTTACAGAGTCCTTCTCTTTTACAAAAAAAGGGAGCTTTGTAAAATGGAGTTACAGTGATAGTAAGTGCATACATGTACATACGTCTTACATAAGTGTAAGACGGTTGTAACATTTTAATACGTATCACTCATTTAATCATCCTAAAGATTATATAGAGCATACTGCTCTTGTCACCCCCTTACAAATGAGAAGACAGAGATGCAGAGGACTTGCCAAGAACACACAGCTAGTAAGAGTCAGTGCTGGGATTTCATTCCAGACCTTCAGGCTCCAGCTTTTAACTTCCCAAGCCAGTGACCGGCGGAACAAGAAGTTACAACTCCTCTCCATTTCAGGACTCTAGATTGTTGTAAGTACTTTGCACCAGGGTACTTCCTACACCAGTGCAATAGACTGAATGTTTGTGCCCCCAAATTCATATGTTCAAGCATTATCCCCCCAATCTGATGGAATTCAGAGGTGGAGCTTTGGGGAAGTAATTCAAATTAAATGAGGTCAAGTGCTCACAGCTGTCTTCTTGCTGTGTTCTCACATAGCAGAAAGGGTGAGAGTGCTCTCTGGATCTCTTTTATTGGTATTTTTACTCTTCCAGCTTTACTGAGATCTAACTGGCATATAGCACTGCTTAAGTTAAAGGTATATAATGTGTTGATTTAATCCACTTTTATACTGCAGAATGATTACCACCATAGCATTAACTAATACCTCCATCATGTTACATAATTCCAATTTTTTTTTTGTGGTGAGGCCACTTAAGATTTACTCTCTTAGTAAGTTTCAAATATGTAATACACTTTATTAACTATAATTGATATGCTATACATTTGACCTCCAGAAGTTATTCATCTTATAACTCAAAGTTTGTACCCTTTGATGAACATACCTTAATTTCCCAAACTCTCATTGGAAAACAATGAACACTCTACTCACTGTTTACATGTGTTTATATATTCAACTCTTTTATATTTGTATATATGAACAAATATATATGTGTGTGTATGTATAAACATATATACAATATATATGTGTGTATGTATAAACAAATATATATATATATATATATATATATATATATATATACACACACACACACACACACAAAGACAATTAGGTTGTTTCCATATCTTGGCTATTGTGATTAATGCTACTACTATTGTGGGAGTGCAGGTAACTTTTTGAGATCCTATTTCACTTCCTTTGGATATATACTCAGGAGTGGAATTGTTGGATCATATGGTAGTTCTATTTTTAATTTTTGGAGGAACCTCCATACTGTTTTGCATAGCGGCTGCACCAATATACATTCCCATCAACAATGTGCAAGTTTTTCCTTTTCTGTATATCTTCACCAACACTTATGTCTTATTTTTTTGATGATAGCCCTTCCAGCCAGTGTGAGGTGATACCTTGTTTTGATTTACATCTTCCTGATGACTAGTGATGTTGAGCATCTTTTTCTTGTACCTCTTGGCCATTTGTCTGTCTTCCTTGGAAAAAAAATATGTATTCATTAAGTTCCTCTGTCAATTTTTTAATTGTGTGGTTTGGTTTTTTGCTGTTGAGTTGCAGGAGTTCTCTATGTATTCTGGATATTAACTCCTTATCAGGTGATTTGAATATTACATAGGCTGAACTTTTGGTTTTGATGATTATTTCTTTTACTACATGGAACCCTTTTCATTTGTTATAGTCCTATTTATTAATTTTTACTTTTGTTGCTTGTGTTTTAATGTGATATCCAAAAAGCCTTTGCCAAGACCAATGACAGGGAAATTTTCCCTCATGCTTTCCTCTGAGAGTTTATGATTTCAGATCTGTTTTTCAGAATTTCATTCATTTCAAGTTAATTTTTGTGAGTGGTGAGTAGTTATGTACTTAACTCTTATTCTTTCCATTGAGAAACAGATGTATACAGTGTTTAATTGAATGGTTTTGGGTCACAGAGTGGTCTAGAATCAAAGCAACTAGATTTCCCAGTGTTTCAAGTAGAAAGGTAACTTATCAAAATCTCTCTATTGCCAAGTTCTCTTCCAACATACTCCTTATCTTCAATTCTTTGGAAGTAGTGTACATTATAATTTATCAGGAATGATTTAGTTGTATTCCTGTCTAGAGACATAGAGATGGATTTGATAAAATTCTCTGAGGTCCTTTTTGCCTTAGAGTAAATGCTCTTTATCATTCTAAGCTTCTTATTCTGAGCAGTAGTTGAACTTGATCCTGCGGATTCCCCAGAACAATTCATGATACTGTTTCCATAGTTGATGTATTTGGAAATGTTTTCCTATGAGTCAGGCTGTATTATCTCTTTAACTTAGTATGTTCTTTTTCATTCTGCTACTTTGACTTTTACCATCATGTTTCCCTTTTTATTTCCAGAGTTTATAGACTGTCACCAGAATTTCCTCTAGGTCCTTGAGCCAAGTCATCCATACTTTGCTCTTCCAATCTGTTTTAACAGGCTTCCTGTTACTTATATCTCTTTTCCTATACTTCCAATTTGTTCCAGATTTTTTGGTAGAGATTCCCCTACACCAAAAGTAGTATTCCAGGTGCAGCCACTTGAGAATTTAGTAGAGAGAAATACTTGCACCCCTTTTTGCTGTGATGTCTTTCCATCTGCAGTTCAAAATAATTCTTCCACTTGGGCTGCCATTTTGAAGCACAAACTCACCTGGACGGTAACTGCCATCTAGCTTCAGCTCTCTTTCACTGGGTCCTTCTCAAGAAGACCTCTTTTTCACATTTTCCCCCTGTGAATATCTGTGTTTTTATTCATTTTCCCCTAGCTGGCCTTTTCCCAAGCTGACTCTCATTTTGCTATTTGATCTCAAGATCTGTAACTTCTCTCAGACCATCTGTATTACTTCTTTGTCCTTCCTGATGTTTTGCAATGTTCCCTAGCTTACTGTATCTGCAGATTTCATTACATACTGTTTACCATGTTCTAAAGATCATTAATACATATGAATAAACAGAAGGGGGGACCTTACTCAGACATCTGTGGAATTTCTCTAGACTGCCCCCACAGCTCGATGGCCACTATTTTCTTTCACCTTTTTGGTTTTTTGGCCACTGTCCATCTAGTTCCCTCTGTGAGCAAGGATCCCGTTCTTATGTCCAAGTGACTAAATATAATGTGTGCTTATCCTGCACCCATTATAATTAGTTAAACAATTCATCAGATTTGCTGATAGCATTTATCCTTTATTAAATCCAAGTTTTAGTGACAGTTTCCATTATCCTCTGGATTGAGGAAGCTCTGTGTCACAGTGTACATGACCACTCAGCTTTCTCCTCAATTTATTATTGTTTTAAAACTTTGAATGCATATGGAGGGCCCTAAAGATCTACATAGGTCTGTGTACTTAACAGGAATGAACAACGATCTTTCCAAATGTTCAGCAGTTGTCTCTAATTTTGGATGATGATGATTTATATCTAACATATATTGTAAAATCAAATGAATAGATTTTTCAGATTCAATAACCATAGTGTTATTTAGAAAAGGTATGTCATGTGCTGCCAATGTCATGTGATGTGATGTGTATTATTTTTCGTGATCACAAGAACCCTGAAGAGCAAATGGGTTCACAAGAACCCTAAAAGGATGCACCCCATGCCTGAGCACGTGGCTTGGAGGTCAGAACACAGCTGGATTTAAGGACCCTCCGACTCTTTAGACCAGATTTCTTTGTGTGCGGCACAAACTGCCCAAGTGTATATAAATGGCAGCCCTGATTTTTCTCTTCTTCATTTAAATAAAGAGGAATAAGACACCTGTAAAGGGTAGATTTGGGTTTGAAACCAATCAAGTTTCATGGATCCCATGTTACTCTTCTGAAAGTGGTAAATATGGATCTAACTTCTGTCTCTGTAATTGTATACTAAATTCAAACAATATTTTATACTTCTTTTTTAAATGTCAGATGTTGTAAAAAAATTTTAATATTGTTAAGAGAATGAGAGAGAGAGAGAGAGAGACAGAGTGTAAGTGGGGGAGGGGCAGAGAGAGGGAGGGGGAGACACAGAATCTGAAGGAGGCTCCAGGCACTGAGCTGTTAGCACAGAGCCCAACGCGAGGCACGAACCCACAAACCACGAGATCATGACCTGAGCCAAAGTCTGATGCTTAACCGACTGAGCTTCCCAGGTGCCCCAATAATTTATACTTTTGTTTACAAAAGAATGGATATAATTTAGTACATAAGCTTTTCCTAGTATTCAGCTACAATATTGTTTTTTCTTCCAGTCTTCAGACATTGTTTTTATTATTATCATTATAATTTTCTCTTATAAAATCTAAAAAAAATCATCATAGAGAAGGAGCTACACTTCTCTGGCCTTAAAGTTTCTTTTCACTGTACTCAGACTGGTTCAACTATGTTCATATACTCCCCTGTTTGCCTGTTTGTCCATTCAACACTATACAAACACATACATTCATGATCTTAAATACTTTTTTAAAGTTTATTAATTTATTTTGAGAGAAAAGAGAGAGAAAGAGAGAGAGAGAGAGAGAGAGAGAGAGCGTGTGTGAGCAGAAGGGGGGCAAAGAGAGAGAGAATCCCAAGCAGGCAACACACTGTCAGCACAGAGGCGTACATGGGCCTTGATGCTACAAACCATGAGATCATGACCTGAGCCGAAATCAAAAACCAGACATGTAACTGACAGAGCCACCCAGCACCCCTCATGCTACTAAATACTGATCAATTCAGCCACATGCCACTCAAACATAAGAATGTGACTTAATATTTTGAATCCTTTGACTATAACTTAAATTACTGGATATACTTAGAAAGGGATTGAGGTTTTGGGAACTGGAATGTGTATGCACACACACCCATTATACATAAATGTGTGTGAAGTATATATTTCCATAAAGCAAATACAGTGTCAAAAAAAGTATTTGCCAAAGCATCATATCTTTGACTTTTTTCCTTTTCTTTCCATTTTCATTTTGCTCAAGCACTGCTTTTATTGAAATGTGTCTCCCACTTTAGCTGTAGAGCTTTTCCTTGTTGAACAATGTAGTTTTCTTGCTCAACAACTCTGACATTCAGGTAAATGGAAAGAAAATGGATATGGGAGTTGTGTGTTTATAATGCCACTTTACCACCCTGAAATCTATGCAGATAATCTACTTGGAAGGCTTTGGGCCCCAGTGGAATACAGAACCATGTAAGTATCCTGCATTGATTTACAGCACCTGCTACAGCTGCTTGGCTCTTGGCAGGCATTTTCTCTGCTGCCAAATGCTGTTGCAATTGCTGGGCAAATCTAGATGGAGGTCATATTTACTGGACATGTTTATAATCTGCAAACTGATCTAAGCCATCGAGGGCTAATTTCCCAAAGATCAATGACTAAGGGAGGATTTCAGAGGTTATCCTCTTTATCCAATTTCCTGTGTCCTAATGAGATGGCTGAACCTGTTTGGAATCTTTCTGATTAGAAACTCTTCTGAGAGTCAATAAAGAATATGACATTCATAAATCTAAATGAGAGGTGTCTTGGCTGCCTACATGGTGATTCATGCCGTGAGCCTTTGCCTTGCCCCTAAGAGGGTGTGCTATCGATGAGACAAGGTCAGATTTACACCAAAAGTCTTGAGAGGACTTGGCTCCTCCAGTTGAATTCAAATGACTGGGTTTTTTTGTTTTGTTTTATTTTTTTGTTTTATTTTTATGCCAGAGTTAGTTGTACTGTTTATTTTTTATTTCTCTTGGTTCTGTTAATTGCAGTTTAGTTCAACAAAAATTTACTTGTTAAGTGATTATTATGTTTCCATGTAGCTCAGAGGAAAATATAACTATAATGGTTTGTGCTCTGGGTCATAACATAGATCTGACCAAAGTACCATAAAAGATTTTGATAATAATACTATCTAATATGTGTTGAGTACTTACTATGCATCAGGCACTGTACTAAGCATGCCATGCACATTATTTCCTTAATCCTAACAAACTCATGAGTTAGGTCCTATTACACCTGTTACACCTATTTTATAGATGAGGAAACAGATCAAGATAAATTATGTAGCTTTCCATGTTAATAAAATCCTTCCTTAATCCCATGTCCCCCTCTTGCTGTCGCCTCATTTCTTTTTTCCCTCTCTTAGCTAAGCCTGTTGAAAAAACTTTGTCTTCATTTATCATCTCTACTTCTTTACCTCTCATTTGCTCTTCAACGCATTCAGTCTGGCTTCTGCCACTGCCACTGCAATGAAATCGTTAAACAAGGTCATCAGTTCCCTTTATATTGTCAAATACAATATCTTCATTTCACTGGATTTTTTCGCAGCTTTCACTACAATTAACCACTCTCTCCTTGAAATGATGTTCTCTCTAATTTCCTGTCTTAGTCCATTTGAACTATTTTAATAAAATACCACAACCTGGGTGGTTTAGAAACAACAGAAATGTATTTCTCAGAGTGCTAGAGGCTGGAAGTCCAAGATCAGGGTGCTGGCATAGAGTGGAAGTACCCTCTTCCCGATCACATAGTTCTCACTGTATCCTCACATGGTGGAAGGATTGAGGGGGCTTGGTGAGGTCTCTTTTATAAGAGCACTATTCTCATTAATGAAGCTATATTCTCATGACCTAAATGCCTCCCAAACTCCCCCCCCCTCTGAATACCATCCCTTTGGTCATCGATGTAGGAATTTTAAAGGTAGACAAACATTTCCTATGTTATATTCTCCGGTGTCTCTTCTGAAATCATTAGCTATTCCTTCCCATTTGAGAGCATCTCTTCCTCTGCTTAATTTGTCATAATGGAAACATTTGAATTTTGATCCTCCTCCTCTTGGCCCTGGCTTCTGTGTCATGCCAGGGGTCCTAAACCGTATTTGATACCATGGTTTTTTTGCTTTTGTTTTTATTTATTTTTTTTTGACAGTCTGATAAAACCTATTGGTTCAGATTTGTAAATGTACAGAATATCTTGAAGATTTTAAGATATCTCAACTTAATTCACACAAACAAACTCTTATTTTCTATCCCCAGTTTTGTTTTCACTCCAGTCTTTTCCGTCATCAATCCAATTGCTCAAGAAAACTGGAAGTCATTTGTGATTCCTCATTTATCCTTCTACAAATCTCACCCATTAGCACGTCTTGGCTATTTGACTTCTACATTATCCCAGTCTTTCAACTTTGCCCTGTCTCCATTGCCACACTGCCACCAATGTCCAGGATGGTACATAATGACTGTTCAGTGACTAGATAAATTTCAGAATGGGGAAATAAAGACTCAGAGTGAATCATGAAAGTGCTGTTACAATACTTTAGGAAAGACTCAAGCTAAAGTAGGAGCTGTCTTAATTGGAGAGGAGGAGAATGAATTTTAAGAGATAATTGTCCATAGTGGAAACTGTAAACAAAGAGGTGAAACTTAAAAATGCGTATTACTATGACTGAGATTCCTTGAAGTTATCTCCAAAAAGTTTCTGTGTCTTTTTTTAAGTTTATTTATTTATTTTGAGAGAGAGAGCGAGCGAGCGAGAGCAAGCACACAAGTAGGGGAAGGGTAGAGAGAGGGAGAGAGAGAATCCCAAGCAGGCTCTGCACCGCCAGTGCAGAGCTTGACGTAGTGCCTAAGCCCATGAACTGTGAGATCATGACCTGAGTTAAAATCAAGAATCAGACGCTCAACTGACTGAGCCACCCAGGTGCCCTGTTTCTCTGTCTTTTTATATGGACTTTGGATCCATGTTCTGTGAATCCTTTGGCAACACTAAATCAGATTTGTTATGGGAGCAAAACTGAAAAGTCTCTTTCCTAGATTCAGTTGACATTGAAGCAGCTTTCTATAGCCACTTCTTCCCCAGGGACTGAGAAAACAAAACATATTGGTAAGAATCAGTTTGACCAATTGGCAGCTGGGACAGTAAATAAGGGCCCCCTCCAGGCTTTCACTTTCTGAACCAGGCAAACCTAAAGTCAACTGGTCAACTTTTTTATTATTCTCACTTTTTAGGTTCTTTGGGAGTTTTGTTTGTTTATTTTGGGTTTGGACTGTCTCTTCTCCCTGGTTAACTGGGAATAATCCCTATCATCCTGTGTGAGCTAACCCCTAAGTTACATAATATGTTTTCTGTCCTTATGGCATATGCCTTTCACATTAGGGACGATTCCAGAGAAAGCAGTAAAAACACAACCTGTTTTTGCTTTTCCACACTGCATTCTAGCATTCTATAAGCCTTGGGCACTTTGGCCTTGCCTGTGTCAGTATGGTGTTTTAATAACTGAGAAAACAATAGAAATAAGAAGAAAGAGCTCTGTGAAAATCACTTTCCAAACTGAGTTGTACTGAAACGGCTTCAAATCTGAGTCATGGAAAATAATAATGATTAGGATAAGGTGGCACATTGCATTCAGTGACAGCTAATCCTCTTATTAACTTCCTGGTAATACTTTGCTCCTTTGTCAGGGTGAAGGAATTGTGTGAGAATGTCGTAGCTCCTATCTCCCTCTGTTCATCGGGCACGTCGGAAAAATAGCTGTACAAATAAAAGTGTTCCAGATTGAAATGCATTTGAGGCTGACTTTTCCCTCTGGAGCTGTGTGTTTCCCTCATGTCCTTCATCCATGCTTTGAGTTTGGGTATCCAGCCTTTGGGCCTCATCATCTTCCCTTCAGAGGGTTTCCTTTTCACCTGAGCAATCATCAGTCAGGGAAAAGTCAGTGGGGTGGTTCAGCTGTGCGGTATGTTACATTGCCAAAGGGAGACAGAGCATCACTCGGGCCCTGTGAGCCAGAGCAGCCTCCAAAGCATTTCTGGCAGTGAGCCAAAGAGGTGATCCCTGCTCCAGGAAAAAAAAAAAAAAAATCAAAACACAATGACTCTGAGATTGCGGCTCTGCATCCCTTTGCTGGGCTGATTCATACAGCATTGACATTGAGTCTCCGGAGAACTGTTCTGTTCCTAGTCCAGCTAAAAATATCCAAATTTAGATTTATAATGACAAGAGCTGATGAATTTGCTGGGAAAAATGCAAGCAGTGTCATTGTCTTGCTAGGAAACCTGTTCTGATAAATTGATGAGGAGAAAGAAGTTGCCAAACATGGCATAGGCCCATAGTATCACTCCCCCCTGGGCTGGGAAGCAAAATGAACATGTTTTCCTCACCATCAAAGTTCCCATTCTTAAACATAGTGGGAAGCAGAATGCACTAGATTAAACAAGAATACAGATGGTATCTTTTTGATCAAAAGGATGATGTGACAAAAAACCACATCTTATCTTCTGTAAAATATTTTTGCTTTTCTGTCAAGAAAGGAGCTGTCTTTTAAAAATACTCCTTTACCCAGATGAAATTCCACTTAAATAGCCCTACATTTCAGTGGTGACCTGTGCTTCAACCAGGATCTGTTAATTTTTGGATTCAGTGAAGAACAGCCTGTTGATGCAGTTTTGTTTGGAGTTCCAGAGTCTAAGGTCTTATTACTGTCTGCTTCTGAACTGCACTTTTTTTTGTCTTTAGTTGGTCAACAGATTCTCAGAAGGAGTCCCAAAGAATGTCCCCTATACACCATTGGCACGAAATGATTTCATAGGACTTTAATTTACTCACCATTCCTTCAGCACCTACTAGAAGTCCAGTATCCTGATTGGCATTTTCTAAAATGAAGAAAGTGCAGTGTACTAATAATGGAGCAGACAGACGTCTGTGTAATGAACTCATTATAAGTCAGATCGTAAATGTAATTGACACACCAACAATTAATATGAGAAATGAATGGAAGAAATGCTTCTGGTGGGAAGGACTGGGAAGCAAGAAGCAACATTTGTTGCTTCGGTCGATAGAGTGGATGGGTGCGTTGGCCAAGGAGGGAGTATT
Organism: Cryptoprocta ferox; assembly: GCA_028646485.1. NCBI lineage: Eukaryota > Metazoa > Chordata > Mammalia > Carnivora > Eupleridae > Cryptoprocta > Cryptoprocta ferox. The sequence continues at coordinate 27,562,014 of CM053567.1, forward strand.
TCTAACACATAAAACAGCGTGACACTGAGGCAGGAAAACTATCTCACTTTGGGACTTAACAAGATTATTTAAAGGGTTTACATAATTTTTCCCCCTCACCAGGTTTTTAGCTTTGCCAAACAACTTGCAAACAACTGCTACATTTGCTATAATTATTTTAGACCATTAACTCTGAAAATTACTGTTTGTATTATTTTCTACCTTGGCTTTGTGCCCATTATGAGCTGGCATCTAATGAACAGGTGGATGGTACAGGCCTGGAGGTTTGCCCTTGTCACATGCTTGATCCAGACTGAAAAATGTCATGGTAGCCTTCCCTAGAGAAACCTTGTGAATTTAAGTCTCAGTAATAATGTTCTAATGATCTAATATGCTATGTTGTCATTTGTCGATTTATAAAGTTGTGAAGCAAAAGCTAACAGGATTATCATTGTCTCCTTGAAAGAAGAATAAAGACTGGAATTTTAATGTTATGCAGCATTTACTTAACATAGTTTGATGGATTTGAAAATGTTTCAGTCTTTCATTCTTCTGTTCCTACCTTCTAACTTGTTTTCTTCTAGATCAGAGAATAATCTGTAGATTTGGGGCTTCAATTTAAATAGCAAATGACCCCCAAAATCCATAGGAAATAAAAAGAGTTGCCATTTTGTGATTCAATAGAAATACAGTATACAAAGATTTCATTTAATTATAAAAAATAAGGTAGCATAGATATGCATGTCGAAGTACTTAGAAGAAATGGGTAGATGGCTGCATTTTATTTTGAAATACTTCATCAAATAAGATGGATTAATGTATGGATTGAGGGATAGGTGATAGACGAATGTGAATAAACAAAGTAAAATGTTAATGGTAGGATCATGATGTGGGAATGTGAATATTGTTTATAAAATTATTTTCACTTCTTGGAATGTTTGAAATTTTTATAATGTTAACAGAAAAAAAGAGAAGGTAGCACAGACCAAAATTGGTAGAGGCGTTGGGATAAAAATTATGAATTTACTAAAAATGAAGAGAAATTTCTCTGAGTTATCACATAGACACAGATAAAGAAAAAGCTATCTCTGTAAGCCAAACATACAAGTCTTTCTTTACTATTAGCTAATGATTCTGTGAGAAAAAAGAGCATTCTAGGAAGAGAGTAGTTTACTATACTATAAGTATATAAAGTAGTTTACTATAAGGTCCAGATCTTTAGTTCACTCAACACTATATAGATTTCTGTAGTTATTTTCTGTATTTAAAATGCCTCAATTCTTCACAAATAAGGCAAAATCAGTCTTCTCAGTAATTTCAGCATTTATTGAATGCCTCATATATTCCAGGCACGGTGCTTGGCATTGGGGCTTCAGGGAGGAAGCACTTCAGAAAGTTTAACATCAGGTAATAGAGAAAGGTGATAATAAGTGGTAAAAAGTGAATAGAGATCTTCTAAAGTGCTGTCAGAGGCTTATTAGCTTTGGGATCTTGGGATCTGGGATAGGTTACTTAATCTCATTGTGCCTCAGTATTTTCATCTGTGAAACATAGCTAATAATAACTGTTAACCCGTTGTCTTCTAAATAGCAAGACCTAATGAAAGGTCGCTAGTATCTTTAACCTAGAGGGGAAGACCCAAACAATAAAACTAACTCAAACTAACCCAAAACATTAACCCATAATAGCTCTAAGATTTGCTTGACAGGTATCCTTCTTTCTCTCTCCACCCCCTATCCCTGTTGTTGCCTGCTTATAGTTACACAATCACTGTCTTGGAGTTGAAACAGAACTTGTCATGGATTTGGGACAAATCTTCTATTCTGTCCCCTATTTAGAGACTGAATTGACTTGAGAAAAGTGACTTGCCTCAGTCACACAGCTAGTCTGTAGCCAAGTGAGGAACACATGGGGTAATAAAGCATCTACCTTAGGGAGAAGATGAAGAAGGTTATATTCCTTCAGAAATTTGTTTTATTATTTCTTAAAAAGAAAGAGAAAATACTTAAAACAATTTTAATGTTGTTAGAATGTGTTTAGGGATATCTACATACAATGCACTAGTAGATTCCTAGGAAGTATTAATTAAAGTATTTTGCACCAAATGCTTCCTGCTCAATGGCTTGCATGGTATGGCTAAACCTTGGTATGTGGATGAATGCTCCATTAATTGAAATATTTCTAATTACTTAAACTATAGATTGATAGTTTTTTCCCTTGCATATATGCCTATGTTGAAATGTGACTTATAAATTAGGCATAATAAGCAATTAACAACCATTAACTAATATAAAATACAAGAGGTATAACAATATACCATAAGAAAGGTTATATGACTGGGATTTCTTAAAATACTTTATTGCACTGTACTCATCCTTTTTTTATTGTTTTAATTTTTTTAATGATTATTTTTGAGAGAGAGAGAGACAGAGCGAATGGGAGAGGGGCAGAGAGAGGGGGAGAAACAGAATCCAAAGTAGGCTCTAGGCTTGGAGCTGTCAGCACAGAGTCTGACACGGGGCTCGAATCCATGGACCATGAGATCATGACCTGAGCCAAAGTTGGACACTTAAGTGACTGAGCCACCCAGGCACCCCATGTACTCATCCTTCTTTTTGTTATGATGTAAGATGATGGAATGTCCATGTGATAAGATGAAGTGAGGTGAATGACATAGGCAGTGTGAGGTAGCTTTAGGCTTCTATCAATCTTCAGATGCCATGCGGGAAGGAGGATCATCTGCTTCCAGACTGAGGTTGACCGTGGGTACCTGAAACTACAGAAAACAAAACCTCAGATAAGGAGGACTACTGTCTATCTCGTAGTCCCACATAGATTTATACAGAGTTAGAAGTGGTAAAGATGGCTTTGTGAAAATGGAATAACTACTCTATAACTTCTCTACATGTGTATTTTATTGGATCTGTGGGGCTTCAACATATTTTCCTTGACCAAACAGAGACTGTGCTAGGAGGTTTGCCAATTCACAACTTTGAATTAAAGTCTCTGGGTGTTTTGGGTATTGGAGCCAATGGCCTGCACTAGCTTTGAACTGAAGTACTTTTGCTGGACAGCTCAACTCAGATGTAAAAAAGGAAGTTCTTACATACTAGGGGAAAATATTTCTTACTACAGAGGAAAGGGAAAGGGAGTGAGAAAGTAAGAGCAACAGGGAGAGGAGGAGGAGAGAGAGAGGGAAAATTAGAGAAAGAAAATGGGAGGAAAAGAGGGGGGAAAAGACAAAAACCATTGATGAGATTTTTTGCAGAAAAATTTAAATTATTGGGCCCTTAATACTATGAAATTTTATAAAAGCAAAAGTTGTAAGGGATTAAACAAATTAGGGTAAAATGAATCCTCAAACAACAACACAGAGTAGTAAGAAACACTGAAGGATTTTTCTAGTTGGCAGTTCACATCCTTATATTCTTTCAATGAGAAGCTGATATAAGTAGAAGACTGAATACTCAAGTCTCAAAGTCATAGAGAATGTCTGTCTAGAAAACATGCTAGAGCCCATTTCTTAAGGGAAAAGAAAGGGGGAGGGGGAGGAAAGACCAGATGCTGCACTTGGCTATTTATTGGTTTTTGCTCTCTTGAGCAGCCTCAAAAAAGCACTATTCACTCATAAGTGAGGTCTTGGGAGAGGTGGAGACAGAGATACCACATTTTGGGTCATCTAGGGTCATGTTTGTGCCTTGGAGGGAATGGAATCTCACAAGTTAGTCAGGGAGTCCTCGTAACACTGGGAAATAAGTGATTCTCCCATTGTTGGCTATTCTTTCCCAGATTCAAATAGTAAATAAGCAGGCAGCTGTATTTAAGGATATCTTTAAACTTAAAACCTCAACCCTAGAAATCTCTGTAGCTTCATCCTATGCAATATTCATTATTTCTGTAATTATGAAAATCACATTTTTTAAATAACTGAATGAGCTGATAAAGTGGCCTATAATTGTGACTTCCTCAATCCCAGCATTTCAAAAGAGAATCATTGTTGATAAATATGGTGTAATGTGACTATATAAACACAGGATTACTTAATAACTGGGAAGAAAGTGAATTAATTTTAAATAAGTTCTTCTATATGCCAGGCACTGTCCTCTGTCTGCAGTACTTAATTTAATCCTCACCAAATCCTTCAAAGTAATATGATGATAATGATGGTGATTCTTCTAAGCACTAGAGCTGGGATTTGAACCCAGATCTGTATGACCAAGGGCTCTATTCTTTTTCTCTTACATTGGCTGTGTGCCCTCTGGCTCATGACTTTTCAACCATTGGGTATATAAAAGATGTAAAGTTAGTTGAAACTCAAGTCAGTATACTTTTTCCTGTGTTAGCTGTGTGACTGACACTGTTGGCTAACATGAGGTTTGGAGGATAGGCATAAATTTTGATTATTCAGTCCCCTGGTGAGAACTGGCCAAATCCTATTATTTCCACAAGGGAGAAATGGAGAGAAAAAAAATTCAGTTTTAGAGAATATTGACTCTGGAGTAGAAAGCGGATTTAGATGTTAAACATGATAAGGAGTTGCCAAATTTCTCAAATGTAAAAATGTTCTTTTGTGTAAAAAAAAAAAATCGAGGATTCATTGTTAGAAAATTCTAAGAGTCTTATACTGGTCAATTCACATCAGTAAAGTGTTTCATCTTACTTTTCGCCAGTTTTGCAAGAGGGACCCTGAGAGAAGGCAAAATGAGACCTAGAGGCAATTTTTAGTGTAACACACACATACCTACATGTTAGCTTGGCCTCACATAGTCACCTACTTCCGACCAGGTACGGTTCACGAGGCCGCGGGTCCCACACGTTTCTTATCTGCCTTTTTTTTTAAAGTGGTTTTTGCATTACTTACTAGTCTGTCACCACCACAGTCCACTCTATCCAATTTGTTTTAGATCTCAGAGCATCAGAAATGTCTCGAGCATAACCAAACAGCAGAAAATCATTGGAGCCACATATGTAATGTTGATGTTCTAGCAGCCACATTTCAAAAAAGTAATTGTAACCCAAATTTTCACTTCTACAGTTAACATACAAAATTATTAGGGAGATGTTTTACATATTTTTCATATTAAATGTTTACAATCCAGGGAGCATTTTGTATTTACAGCACATCGAATTCAGGCAAGCACATTTTAGGTGTAAGAGACATCGGACACCAATGGCTCCCCTATGGGTCAGCACAGGTCTGTAGTAGGAAAGTATCCCTCTGTGGTCATGGCCTATATTCTCTATATTCCATCCCCCCATCTACTTATCTGTAGAGGGAGCCCACCATTTCCATCCCATCTGAGAGCATGATGGTCTGGGGAGGATGTGACTGGATTACCTCAGAGAGGTAAATCAGGGAATTTGGTTAAAGAGAACTGCCTCCTCTTCTCTCAGGAAGATGAAATCATCATCATCATCTCTGTCATCCAGTTTAATACCTATACACAAGGCAATAGAGACTATATATCTATATATAGATACAGATACAGATAGATCCCTAAGTACATGGAGAATTGGCACACATCCCAGAACACAATACACTGAAAGTTCCGATTAAAGATAATAGGTAAATGAAATGAACATACAATAAAAACCTGTTTGTGTTTCTAAACAGAATTAAAAGACTAAAATTAGAACAGAATAAAAGAAGGAATAGGAATAAATTATGGATAAATTACGACAGTGTTTTCCAATACTTTACAATACTTGGAATACAGTGCTCGGGATAATTTACAACAAGACTAAATTACAACAGTATTTACTTCGGGTAATATTTTGTTTCTTCCTGGCCTACTGTAACTTAAAGAGCACGGCCCTCAGGCACATGCCTTATCATACCAGAGCTCAGTTCTTCCTGTTCTTTTTTCTTTCTGTGGCTCTATTACATTTTTAAATTTGTCACAGGTTGCTAGGTTGTGGGACACAGAGATGTGGACTTGACTGAGAGGAGGCAGGCATGGGCTGTTGAGCATCCATTCTGTGCAGAGCATGTAGTGACATTACTGTTGCTCTACATGGAGATAGAGAGTCTTGCGTGGCAGAAAGCTTCTAAGGTGTTCACTTGAGCCATATGTCTTAGTGGAAGTCTATTCAGGAGAAGACATGAGCCTAGTTTTGAGACAATGTGCTCTGTCATTACATATACGAAGTCTTTTTGAAGTTCTAAGACAGCCCGATATATAGGGTAGGAGAAATTACTAAAATGTTCAGGTTCTTGTGTACCTATTTTACAATCAAATTCTTATTAATTTTGTAACTCCTGGATTCATCCATCAGGATTCCTTTAGGAAGCTAAACAGACTTAGAACTAGCAGGCCTGTCATTTGGATTTGTTGTTATTGTTGGTGTTTTGTTCCCTACAACAAAAATAACACATGGAATAATAGACTTTCTGTCAAGCAGATGTGGTTGGAACCTGGCTTCTGCTATTTAGCTGTTCTGTGACTGTAGGAAATCACTAAATCTCTCTGAATCTGATTTTGTTTACATCTGTTAAACGTAGACACCACCTCACAGCCTGTGAGGAGGAAATAAAGGTATTTAATTTGGCAGAGATAGGACCTAGCAAATACTGGTTGCCCAAGAAGTACCAGTGCCTCTGCCCTTTACTCCTCCAAAAACTTCTTGTTAGCTTTTGCCACCCATGACTCCAGTTTTTCAAAAAGTTCTGTCTGCACACAGATAGGACTTAAATTAAATTCCCTTTCATCTAATCCATTATTTTATTGATTAATATAATTAATCTGATGAGAGGTATAAAACCATCAGCTGAATTTCTCAATAAAAAACAAAAAAAAAAGCACATTAAAACAAATACCTATTAAGTACTTACTCTATTCCAGTGCCAGAGCTCTGGAAACACAAAAGTAAATCATTAGTGTAGCTTTTGCCCTAAAGGAGCCTTACATTAATCTTGACTGTGGATCAAAGTGACCAGGCAATGTCAAGTCAGCCTTGTATTGCTGAATAAGGAGAGGTTCAAAATCCCAGGAGAACATGGGACTAGCTCCTGACCCCATCTTGATGGGTCAGGGAAGAATACCAGGTACTATACTGAGTGGTAATAATTCCAATAGTTATCATTACCGTATACAGCCTTATCCAGATAAAGTCATGATTATCATTAAGCTTCTTTGAAATATTAAGCATAGCTTGCAGGCCCCAACTGACGCTTAACATTCCAGAAGGCAGATTCCAGCTCAGTTACCATTTTGGAGTATACATGATCCAGGTTTTGTAAATTGAGAGTGGGAGTAGAGAATGACATAATAATATTTGTCTTAGAAACTGGTCTGCGATGGCAGTGTTGTAAACTAATTCAAGTGAGAAATCTGGTGAGATTTATAATGAAGCATGACTGAGAACCAAGAGGAAGGGGTGGGTTCAGTAGGCTTACTCATGACAGGTTAGATGTAGGTTGTCAAAGAGAAGAAATCTGTACTTCTCTGATCCATTAAATCTCATTGGTACTTCAAGCACTTGGGGTGGGTTTATTCCAGGCTAGCCTTAATGAGGCTGGGGTTTCCCTTGATGGCTTTGGAAGCCTTGGGGACAAATGAGTTTTCAAGAATGAGAAAAGAGAGCAACAATGAAAAAGTCAAGGATAATATCCTAAAATAGAAGTTACAAAGAGATTCACTTTCTTTTAAACAACTTCTTTTAGCTTTAGATTGCCTATGGCTTCTTGCCAGCTGTTGATGGAAAGCTCCTCTCTCTGATGAAGCCTGATCATCAAACCTGGGAGTTTATTTTATTCTGCTCTTCTGTGTCATATCTCTTAATAAACATCATAAGAGGAGGGTTGTTCTCCTTATGGGCAATTATAATTTGTTGTACTTCTATTCCTTTTCATTTACCTTTGGGTTTGCTTTAGCTATTTCTAGTTAGTAGGTATGTAATGGTGTATCTCTCAGTGACACTTTAGATGTGATCTTCAGTCCTCAGAATTTTGTTCATAGCTTCAAAAAGCAAGACTTTAGGAAACGGTTTGTGTTAAAAGGTTTGTGTGGATTTAAATTAGAAGTAACATAATTTACTGGGAGTAGCAGAGTGTGGTTCATTTAAAATGGTGGAGACATACAAGCTACACTTTGGAAATCACTATAAATCAGTGTAATAGAGCGAAAAAGTATTCACTGTTCCCTTGCTGTTTCTATGGAAGGGTTGAGATTGGAAGAGAATGCAAAACCTGACCTTAAATTTAAAGACATTTGTTCAAGAAGTTCAAGTGAATATATCTTGCTCTACCTAGTATTAATGAGAAATGTTGACTTAACTAATACATGAATTCAGTTGTTGATCCCCATCTAAACTTTTATTTGGAACACTGTTTTTAACTTGTAAAAAGTAGTATCTTCTTTACAAAATAGTTTGTATAGACTATGAATAGTCTTTAGATTACTCATAGTCTAAAAGAAACACAGTTATATTCTCCTTCAGTTAGATAATGACCTCCTCTGTTCAGTCATACATATTTAAATTGACAGACTTAGGGGTACCTGGGTGGCTCAGTCAGTTGAGTGTCCAACTTTGGCTCAGGTCATGATCTCACAGTTAATGAGTTCTAGCCCCACATTGGGCTCACATTTCTGCTGTCAGTGCAGGGCCCACTTCGGATCCTCTATCCCCCTCTCTCTGCCCCTCCCCTGCTTATGCTCTCTCTCAAAAATGAATAAACATTTAATTTTTAAAAATTGACAGAAATAGAATTACAAACTGATATACTCAAGGACTGTGAGCTTGGGGTCTTGTCCACTTACTAGCTGTGTTATCTTGAGCAACTTACATGACCTCTTTGAGACACCTTTTCCTCTTCAATTCAGGTAATAATGGTACCTGCCTCTCAAAGTTGAAGTGAGCAGCAAATGAGATAATGCATGACAAGGAATAAGAGAAGAAGAAGCAAAGTGTGTTGGCTTCACTAGAGACATTCCTTACTTGGAACAAAATTAGGGATCCTTTTCTTCACAGTAAGAGAATATCCTTGCTTTTCCAAATGATATTTGAATATGGTAAATGGGATGAAAGGTGAAGGGAAAATTAGGAACTATGATATTCTAAGATTTAAAAACAATTGTAGGAATCCTCATTTTCAATTGTACAAATGGCCAAATCTTTTGATGAGGCATAGTAGCCAATCTGACGCATACATAACAATATATCATGTTGAAAAGTACTGCAATTAAAGTTGTCAAGGAAACAGACTGCCACTAATGTTATATTGTGTTTGGATTTGGTTTTCATATATTTTATCTATCCCTGTTTTATTCCAGTGGGACTTTATGGAGGCATTGCTCAGAGGCACTTGAGTTCAGCGTATGTTTTTGAAGTGTGTGAGAGAAAATCTCAAAGCTGGTTACTAAAAGGTTTTGAAAGTCGTGTTAGTCTTCAAATCACATAGGGATAACTATGAGGGGAAAAAAAGACTTGTAATTTTCCTATAATAAGGGTTATAGAATTACAAAAGTTTAATGAAGAGCCCTTGCTTTCCAACCTTGCAAATTACTCCCATTAGTTAATGAATTAATTAATATTTTTTTTTTATCAAGAAGTGCTTAGTGATGGTTGGAAAAATCACTAAAGGGGATATGGAGAGAATTGAAGCTTAGAATAAATGACCTTTAAGGGACCTTCAAACTAAGATTTTTGTATTTTCAAGAATTATTTTCACTGTCATTTGACGTCCGAATCCAATCCCTTCTCTAGGGAACCAATTCAGATTAAAAGAATTTCAAAAATACCCAAGCAATCAATATCTAATTCATTTAAGTACTGTTTCTTCCCAGGCCTGCTGGGTGTAAGCTTGATGTTGCCTGCCATTTCTCTTACATTCAAGCACTTTGGGAAAGGAGCCATCTTTTTAGATCTATTTTCTCCCTGAAGCTTGGAAGCCGTATCTACATGAAAAGAGGTGACATACTAAGCCTAGTGTATTAAAACCTTTTCTAAGGGAATCAATATAACTTTGGAAAAGTTCATTTATATTTAAAGGAGAAAAGAGACAAAAGTATAAATGGATATAACATATCATATACAGACTGAAGAATGTAAGAAAAAATTGGAAAGTGACTGCTTGTTCTTCTATTCCCAGCATCTATTCTTATTTGACTTGGAGGGATGTTCTAGATCTCTAATTGAATGTGTTGTCTCTTTTTCTACATAAAGATAAATTCTGATACTTATATTTTTGGGTATTGGTTGCAATTATGTATCATTTCCCTCAAAATTCCTGTAGTAACCTATGATGACAGAGATCATAGGTTGGAACTAGTACAGGCTGTGTCAATGAACCAGTAAGGTCATTAGAAAATATGGAAATGAATCCTTGAGTTCATTATCCTCATGTTCCAATCAACAAAATGCATCAGCTTAATTACTTTGTTCCACTATCTCAAATGAATAGGCTGTGCTTTTATATTATCATTTTTTAATTTTAGTGGTTTGAATATCTGATTTTTAATTTTGGTTTGTGTTAGAATCCACTAGCGCCTCTGGGTACAAATAAGTTATTAACAGTTTGTAAGCCAATGAAACCGATAATTATTGTAGAGTCAACATTATACCATTAACTTGTATGTAAAACACTTCAGTATTCTCACACTTCTTGGTGGTTTTCAAAATCACCATAAGGTGAGCCAGTGCTTATGACAGACAATTGTATATCACCTTTCTTCTCTTTGCCAAAGAAACCTCTCATTTCATCCTCAGAGGTGTTATATTTGGCTCCTTTCAGCTTGGTAAAACAATCATATACTTTGTGATTTAACTTTCCAGTCATCAAACACAGTGAAATGAAACAGTTTGTGCTTTCATTGTACTTTCCACTATCAGGGGTCTCCCATCTGTAGCTAAATAAACCATAGGCCACCATCAAAGCTGGGGAAGGTCATTGGTTGAGAAAACTTGGCAGAAGTTACTTCCATAACCTACTTCTAGGTCAGGTGTACCATTTTAATAGGTGAGTTGTCTGGAGAATTCAGTTTAGAATGATATCCAAAGACAAGTTTGACCTCACTAGTAATGGGTACAAACTTTTTAGAGGAAACTGAGATATTTCAAACTTACATATTCTCTTTCCTGAACATACCATTGGCCGCCTGTGATGTTACCTGACAAGTTAGCAGTAGGTGCCATATGGAACCCCAGACTTCTGGCATGGACAATAGGAGATATCAGACTGAGAGCTGTCTGGCGTCAAAACCCACATGCCGCTAGACCGAGGCTCGTCATGGCGAGGCACAGGAAAAAAAACGGCTGAAAGGCAGAGAAGTCTAATGAGCAGCGTAGACTGTGATACACAGTGTCTGTGAGAATGGACAACAGATGGCAATAAGGATTCTATATCATGGAAGTCTAGAAAGATACAAGAAGATGCCCTGAGAGGCAGAGATGAAATAGATGTATTTGGAGATAAATGCAAATCAACATTATCAAAGAGCTTTATTATAAAGAGGAAGGACTCTAAAATAGGACTAAAATTCCATGGAGAGACTTTATTTAGTCTTAGTTGACTGATTTTAAAGAGCAGTGCTGGACCCCAGTACTTTTCATGACTAGATTTATAATAATTATAGAAATAGTGCTATAGAGATGTTCCTTTTCTCCTAAAACAAGTGTGTACTAATAGCCTTTTCATTCAACAGATGAAGAAACTGAGCCTCATGGAAGTTGTTGCTTGCCTAGAGTTACAGAGAGTATGCAGAGGGGCACCTGGGTGGCTCAGTCAGTTAAGCTTCTGACTTCGCCTCAGGTCATGATCTCACAGTTCGTGAGTTTGAGCCCTATATCAGGCTTTGTGCTGATAGAGCAGAGTCTGGAGGCTGCTTACCTAAAATCTTACCATTTATAAATTTAGAGACCTAAACCACAAAGACTCATTGAGCCTCATTATCTTTCCTAGACCTGCTTTTGACTCCTGGAGCAATAAGCCAGCAAAGGCATTAAATTAAAGGTATGTTTACTATTTCCCTTAAAAGTACACAAGAATTTCTACTTCAAGGCAACTACATGAAGGCTTTTAATAGCCCCAATTTAAGAAGAGACACCCCAGCATACTAAGCTGGTCTACAGCTTTGTTCCATTAGTTGAAATTGTACCTACATGTGTTTGAGGTATTTTTCCTATTATCCATTATTATAGTTTCCCCACTACAATTCATTGCACAGTGTTTCTTAAGGGAGTTGCTTAATACATTTCAATCTTAGAAACCAGTTCTGAACTTCATTTTCCCACTGAATATATCTGGCCCATTCTGGATCTAGTGAGAATGACCTATGTGTATTACACTGAAGTAACATAGATGGGCTATCATTAGTAGAAGGATGTTGATATTGAAGAACACAGTCACAGTCCATACCCAATTCTCAATGGTTGTTTTTATAGACCGTGAAATCACAGCTAAAGTCAACTGTGGTTCTGCCCTAATGGAGAGGAACAGTGGCACAAATAATCCCAAACCATAGATAATTCAAATGCATTTATACTTGGCTTTTGAATGCTTTTTATGATAATTTTCACAGCACATTGCCCTTCTAATTATGTTTTGTTTTGGGTAATACTGAAATTAACTTATATTTAGTGATTATGTGCTATCTGATTGGATTAGAGAGGAGCCCCAGGAGTGTGTTAGAAAACCTGGCTGTTTATGATCTTCAGTACTTTACACAAAGGCGGTCCAAACAGTTAAAAGGTTTGTAGAAATGGAAATGATGTGACTAGTGGGCAGATAGCTCCAGGATCTCAGTTGCATGAAATTTTTTCTTTTCTTTTCTTTTTCTTTCTTTATTTTTTCCCTGGAGGCATGGAAAGTAATTCAAAGGAAAAATCTAGGTATAATAGCACTAGGCCTTGATAGTGAGGAGTGTAGATCTGGGTAGCCTCAGATGGTGGTGGCAAAAGCTACCTGAGCAGTCAGGCATGAAAGTAAGGCAGTGGGTCAGGATGGAGTAGCAAGGAGAGAGATCTTGATAAGCAGTTTCCATAGATCTAAGCAAGGCACTTTCTTAAAGGCTTCACATGCCATCAGGCATCCACAATTCCATCAAACCCAGAAGACAGGGTGAAGAAGGAACAGGAATCAGCCAGATGTTCTGGATAGTGGTGCAAAGTGGCAGTAACAAGGGGTTACTATTACCAAGACAAGACTCCAGTCTGGCCACGAAGCCACCAGTATACAGAACAGCTGCTCACCACCCTTAGCAAGACCAAAGCCTGACAGAAAACACTAAACAAGTAAATGGCCAGCCACTTGTTTGAAGACAATGCCAAGGGCACGTGAGTACCATCCTCAAGACACTTGATTAAAATAAGGCCTCAGAGCCTCCCAGAAAAGATCACTGTGATGAAAATGTTGGAGAGCAACAGAATTGTTTGTACAGTGGGCCTTGGGGCCACCACCTGGAGACATAGCTTTCAATTTAAATTCTTTCCAGTGCTGTGAACAAGACTGGATTTAATCCCTAGGTTCTTCAAAATCCCTTTGAAAACACTGGCCAGAAGAGAAGAACATCCCTCCATTTTGTTGGTTTCCTCTAGTACTATTAAGAATTTTCCAATTTTTCCACAAATAACAAAGAAGAAATAAAAAGGAAATAAGAGAGGAAAAAATAGATACGTATGTCAAATATAAGATAACTCTGGTTTAGGTTTCCATGAGCTGACACTGATGAATTCTTACTGGCTGTCAGGAGTGCTGGGTTGAGAAGGGTTCAGCAGCTGAGAATGCCATAATTGATTTAGCAAATGTCTGCTCAAGTAAAGAAAGGGGAGTGGTGACAAATTGGCTTTATGATAGCCCTTCTCCACTTTTTTCCTGAAGAGCCCAATATAAATTAAACCTCATTTTATTTTTGTTTGCTTTATTATGTAATTATTATTAGAACATAAGCTCCTCAATAGCAGAAACCCTAACTGACTTGATCCATGGCAGCTAGAGCAGGGCAGGAAATATGCTAGGTGGTCAGCAAGGACTCGCCTGACTTCCGCCCTCATTTAGTAGACATTTACTAGGTCCTGTCTCTGAAGTGGCAGGTATACTGTATTGTACAATTGCGAGTGATTTCCTGGGTTTGCTAAACCCAGAAAGCATCAGCATTCTATTTTTTTCTATCTGTAAAGCAACGTCAAATTGGATACCGTTTCTTTGTTTTTTTTGTGTGTGTGTGTGTGTGTGTTTTGTGCTTTGTGTGTGTGTATTTTGTGTTTTGTGTGTGTTTTTTGTTGTTGGTGGTGGTGGTGGTAGTTTTTTTGTTTTTGAGGGCTATGCTTCCTCTGCAGCCAGCTGGCATAAATGTGGTAATTGACACAATGAGACAGCCTTTTCTGCCAACCAGGGAAAAGCCATTACCCATGATGGGCCTGTGCTGTGGCTGTATCTTTCCCTTCACTACATTAGAGGGGTGACATGTGCTCATAGGACCTCCATTCCTCTTTCGCTCTCCCCATATTTGAGTCTTCTCTCCCACCCTTTCTTTCTCAACCATCTTAGCCTCCTCCCTGGCACATCACCAGTGAGTCTGCTGCAGCCCTCTGTAATTCTGCGTAGGAAGGATTTCCCATGTTGTCTGTTTACCCCATGTGGCATTCCTTCCATCTGTTTACTTTTGCTTTTTTTCCCCCCTGGAATTCAGCTTTCTTCAAAGCATGAAAGTGCTGTTGAGTTTCTTCTTAAACCTATGATATTTCTTATTATGTTGTAGGATAGCTACAGGAAACATCAAATTCTAAAAATTTAATACCAATATGATATTGAGATCATTTTTAAAGCAGTAAAAGCCTTTCTATTCATGTTGTTTCACTTTTCAGAGCACTTCAGAGCTCTTTATTGAAGTTAAGGCATTTCATAACCATGTCAAGATACTTTGAGAGAGAAGTTAACTGATTGAGCATCAGCCATTCTTGGAATGTTTGATGCTCGTCATCTCAAAAGGGCTCCATCTGATGTACATTTCACCTGAGCACATTTTACCAACTACTGCCTTTCCTCTCCTGCTATATTTGGTTTTAGACAGGAAGAATGGAAGCTCATTTTATAAGACACAAATACCTAACCACTACATGTGCGTTTCGTCATATACCTATGAATCCATTCTGATTTTTTTTCTCTCTCTCCTTTGCTCACAGTGAAAACCTAGTTTTCTTTTTTTTCTGTCTTAAGATCCTTGTTTTAGAAAAAGTCAGTAAGGCAGCCAAAAAACACCCTCTCAAGAATTGGGATGTCTCTCTTGTTTCCGACAGTTCTTAAGGGGGGTGTGTGTGTGTATGTATGTTTCCAAGGCACGGTGGTGGTGATGGTGTGTTTGACAAGGATCAGTCAGGCAAAAACACTCCTAGCATTTTTTATATTTTCTTTTTTGTAAAACTGATACATGGGTAGATGAACTGGTATTGTCTATACTCAGTGAGTATCTGATGCACTGATTTGTTTACTCTAATTAAGCATACATAAAATAACTGACAAATAAATACAAATACATGACAAATACACAATGAAGCATACATAAAATAACTGATAAATAGGTAAAGGAGATTTCATTTTGGGGCTAATAATGGTGTACTATGAATGGCTGTCAAGCGTATCTTTTAAACTTCCATTGTATTACTGCCCTGGCTATTAAAAAAATGCTCTGACCTATTTGCTGGTGAAAAAATTCATTCATCCTCCACAAGGGTTCTGAAATCATGAACTTCTCAATAAATTCAGATATAGCTAATGACCATTTTCAGGATATGATGGAAAAAGCCAGTTTTTCCAAAAGCTGGTTACTTAAATGTTTCCAAGTCTCATTCTCCACTCCCATTTCCACACACCCTGTAGACATAGCTACCTTCTCTTTATCTGGGATACACATAAATGGTTAAAAATGTTGATTTACTTGGCTGTCATGTCAAAGTTAAGGGCAAGAGGGAGGAGGAGTTGTGTAGGTAGCCTTGACAAGGTGATGATACTTATGGAAAGTTCTCAGTCCTACAATAGGTAGCAGGATCAGGCCAGAGCATGTGATATGAACTTCTAGCAGCAATTCAATTATCCATTTCTTTGCTCTGCTTCAAAGCACTCACCTGACTTGCTACTTCCCACTGCTTTGAGGGCTCCTGACCTGTAGATCTGCTGTCCTGCCTAGCTAATCCATGTGAACAATGGCTACAGTAGTTCTATCCATTGTTCTTCCTAAATGCAGGGAACCCAGATGTGGAACACTTGAAAACCTAGGGATCATTCCAGTCTATAGCACCCTCTTGAGTCTTAATCTAATACTGATACCAAAACAACATGAAGGCAGCTTAGGAAATCTTTAGGCTAATCATTTATGTGTTTTTTCCTTATCTCTAAATTCCCCTGGCATTGTAAGCTCCTTTTGGTTAGAAGACTTAAATTTTTATCTCCTTTATGTCTGCCATTCTATTCTCATCCTCCACTGCTGACTTAGCTCTCTATCTGTTGGATTGTTAATGAATCCTCCATATTCTCAACATTTCATTGGATTTGAAGCCTAGATCTCCTTTAAGGACACTGATTCCATGCAGCCCAATTTCCTTTCTCCCAGCACACATACACACACATGCATGACGAAGGTGAAGGTGTTCGATAGGGGGTGATTAGCCTGGCAGTTTCGTCCTTTGCCTCTAGAATGTTTAGATATTTGCCAAACTATGCCCATGTTCACCTCCAAGTTGTTCTCTTTGGTGGATCTTACCATTGCACTACATACAATGTATTCTTCCTTGTAACTCACATTTACGGCCCTGGAAAGGCCCTTAATGGATACCCGTAAACGAATTAGGCCCTTAGTCTTACTTGACTCCTGAAGCGCTTGTGTGTGGTTTCCTCATTTGCTTGGAATGACCCATTTAACAACCCAACTTTACAATTCCTTGATCTCAGCTCTTCCAGAGACATTTGTCTCCCTTTGTCCACAGGAAACGACTTTTTCAGGCACATCTGTTATGCTCTCCCAACAAGAGCCTCTCACATCCCATCTTCCCTCTCAAGCCTACCTGCTCTTTGACCCCTTTTGTACTCCGAATATTGAGTCTTTTATTCTCTACCTGGTTTAAAGCCCCTTTAGGCTTCCTTTTCAGGACCTCATGGTTGCTCAGTTGAATTTCTCCTTCACCAGCTGCCTTGCTCTTTCACCTCATTCTCTTTACAGACCTACCCCCTAATTCTAAGTCAGTTCTCTTACTGACCTTTGCTACTCCCTAGAACCAATCAGAAATGGTGTAATGAAAGACAGCACTGTAATAAATTATTTATCCTGATAGTGTGCATCTAATATCTCACCTGGTGTGGTTTGCCAGGTCCCGGAAGTCCATGCTGACCATATAGCTTATGCTCTGCCTTAGAGCTCAAACTACCAGCACTGAAATTGATGGAGTCCCCTAATTGGGAGAAGGAGATGAATTATGCTGTTGTAAAAGTTTCTGTTTATATGTGCACATACATAATAGATAATTTTATAGGAATGAGCAAATATGATAATATCTTATGTACAAATTGGTGGGGAGAGATTTAGCAGAGTTTCTGGTTGTCTCCCTTTTTGGTTTAGTTTCCACTTTTCTTCTCATTCCCTACATCAAAATCAGCCTCACCTCATAAATACATACTCAGAAAAACTATGTCAATAACCTAGAATATATCTGGGTTTCTTCTTCCAAGCTTATATACGTAAAGATATATACAAATTCATACATATAAACACACATTCATATATGTATATACACATACAACACACATATGTACATGTACACACATTCATGCATACATACGTACATACATACATGCATACTATACATATGATTTTTCATGCTCGTTTTAAAAGATGAGATCATAATATACACATTTTGTGTTCTTCTATCATTACATCTTATCTGGCAGAAATCACTCCAAATCAAAAAGAACGGTCATTTTTTACTCTGAATTATTAACTGTGTTACTTTACATAAACTACCAAATGTGCATATGAAAGCCTGAGATTTATTCAAATTTTAGAATTGAAAAGGGAATTTAAAAACTCATAGTTCAGCCATCCTACAGAACATACAAGAAAACTAAGACTCAGTAAACATCCACGATTTGTTCAAGGTCTTGCAGCCAACTAGTGCCACGTCTCAGATCCGAACCTAACTCTAGTACCTCCCAAGTCCAGTGCTCTCTGAATCATACTACACAGAATCCCATAGATTTGTATTAGAGGCCATTATGACAATACTTACAGCTTAATGTGAGAGTATGCTACAGCATAAGATACATTTTCAGGCCTGAGGTAGGGAGAAAATAGGGGGGAGCAAGGATTCGGGATAATTCCTATTAATGTATTGGTGGCTGTGTGGATAGACCAAACTGTTTTTATTGAGTCAAATTTATCAACCAGTGGAGACTCATTAAGAGTACCAGCATTTGAAGGGGCATCAATAAAAGAAATTTGTGTTGAAGAGCTATGTAAGATGTCCTGTGAAAGGAATTCACTCCCTATCTTAATAGAGCTTTTCTTTCACAGAGGAAACCATAGGTAGACTGTGGTTGAGGATCCTCCCTGGGCTCTAAAGCACATCTGGAAAGGCTCAGCTTTCAAACTGGAGCCCCTTTCACAGTGCTGGAAAAATTTGTCTTGAGTGTTAGAAAACTGTTTCCCAAGATGATAAAACTTGTGGCAAAATATGAGAACCTTCATGTGTATAGGAAAAAACCCACACTTTTACATCACATTTCTTAATGGGGCATATATGGATCTATTAATAAAGAGTTATTCTCGGCCAGATTTTTCTGCACTTGGTGAATTTCCATTGTCCCCAGAGGACCCTGAGTACCAGTCCATTCAGTCATCAAATAATTTAGGGGCATGCCAATATTATGCTAGGTAGTGAATAAAGGGAGAATATGGTTGCTCGGGCCTTCCATATCTGAGTGGGAAATGTACTACTGAAGATCCTGAGTGCACATCTCTGCAGAGATTTCAATGTGGACTTTATGACCTTCACTGACAAAATAGCGAGAAATGAACAAATGTTCCTTCAAGCCAGCTAATTCCTAGGTTATTATGAAGCTGATTGGATCTCTTGTGTGCATTCCAAAGACTCCAGAGAGAGTCCTTGAAGGTGTAATTCCATCAGAAGGGGTTTGCTACGGACCCCTGGAGACACTCTGCAGCAGGGGCCCTTCAGCTGTGTGGGATGTGCTTTCAGGTTGTAGGGCACCTGACAGTTGACTAGAAAATTGCTTTTGGTGCTGGGTTTTCTGTAACAGTTCAGAAATAGTGAGAGGTTCCAGGCCTGTATTGTCTGTACCATCTTTTCCTTGAAGTGCTCTGCATCGTTATGCATATAGTTCTAATAGGATTTTTTTTTTCATACCTACCATGTATCAGATTCTCTGCTAGGCACTACACAGCCTAGTTCCCCCAATATCACAGAACTGCAAGCGGCAGAGCAGGAATGAACCTCAGATGTCTTGAAAGTCTGGATTGAGACCCCTGGGTGTACAATACCCGCCCCTCCCAACTCCCCAGCTCGGGATCAAAAGACAATCAGGAGGTGGAGACGAGTTGAGGCATGAGTGTATTCTGGTGGGTCAGTGTTTAGAGGAGAGCCTAATTTTCTAAAGCTGAATATTAAATGTTTACAGGATGTACTTGATGTTAGCACAAATTTCAATCCCAGAGCTGGGATTTTCAGTGATTGCCATTCCCACACCAGTACTATGGGGAACAGCGGGAAGGGAGAACAGGTTGACTTTTCAGAGAATGAGACAGTTTTTTAAAAAGAAGAAGGCAGAAAGAGGAACTATAATTCCCAGTCCTGACAGAAGATATCTCTAGGGTAATTATGGCTGATCCAATGCTTGTTTCTCTTGGTAATCAGATAACCCAGCTTTCAGTGAGTGTGTATTTCTCTTTGTCTCTTTAGTTAACTATTTCTACATATAGGTGGACTATACGAGATAGAGCGGCCTCAATTCACACAAGATGACAAAATGTCTCTCATGAGACTGTATACCATAAATATAAATATAGTTAGTTACATTTAAATTTAACCATTCTATAGCTCTTATATTTGTTTAATATTCATTTTGCACAGTCTCCTCTGCAGTTGATTCCTGGGTGATCGGTATTAACATGTCAGTATTTATGCAAGAAAGGAGAGCAACCTCAAGAAGACTAAGTGACCCTTGAGAGCTTACCCATTGACTCTGTGACAGAGCTAGGGATTCAGTGGCTGTGAGGTGACACACTGAATGTGATGTTTCTCATAATTTCTCAGGTGTTGTGTCACTACACTCATTAGCTGAGGATGTCAGCATTAGCAGACTAGTATAGTAGTAGTAGTAGTAGTAGTAGTAGTAGTAGTAGTATAGTCTCCCCATTCTCTGGATAATTACCACTGTTTGGTAAAAGATGAGGAGTTCTGAGTTCACCTCCCTGGTAACAAAATCAACTGTTTGGTTAATGTTAATATGACACAGTTAATGCCTCAATAATTCTTCTGCCCCCTACTCTCTACTCTTAATCCAGCCCCCTACTGTCTACCCTTAATACAGCCTTCATCTTTTTAGGTTTCTTAGCTATTTTGTATTAGCAAGATACCTTGATGAACTAATTCCATATATTAACCATGTGCTCTGACAAGAGTTGAATGACTAAGAGCCCCCAAGAACAGGCCCTCTGTAGCATTATCCTCTCTTGACATACCATATGTGGGTGTTACTGGGAGACGCAATTAGCTTGTTATATATTTTAGAAAGAAATATCAAAGTATTGAAAAATTCTCCAGTCCATCCAGCAGCAAACCTTTTGTTTTCCAACTTTAATTTTATTATAAAGGTAAAAAAAAATTACTCATTGTTACTCCATCTCAACTGTCTTTACTTGGTGGGATTGGAGGGATCAGTGGGTGAGGATCTGGCATGGGAGTATGTGTGTTTGCCTGCATGTCTGTGCGTGTTACTTATGGCTGTTAATTATCTAAGAAAGGCAAATTCTCAAGTGAAGAGAAACAGACAACGGTTCACAGTGATTATGAAGCTGTGTTTCTACCACTGCCAACTCTTGGGGAAAATTTCATATCTGTTGGTAGGGACACAATACTGGAAACCTACAAATGAAATCCTGAAAACTATAAAGATTTATATATCTTGGTAATTCAAACTAGGGACAATTATTATTTATGAAGTCTAAATGTTTATGTTTCTATGCTACAGTATTTAGTACTAATAATTATTCACATACAGTGTTTATATTAATCCTGACCATGCTAATTCAGAGTGTGAGCTTTTTTTTTACCTTTCTTTTTGAAGCCAGTTCATTAGGCAAATGATCAGTGTAATTTGCTTACTGTCATTCAGCAATATTCAAACATTTTGGACGTATCTGTATACAGTGTTGTTTTAATTTTATATAAATATTCTTCTTTATTTGAATGTTACCATGTTAACTTCAAACCCAACATGTTTATACTGAAATCTTCACTTTCTAGGATAAACCACTGTCTCTCTATGAGTACCTTGTTTTTGTTGATATAACTATGCCCCTCATCTTGGAGCCCTCAAAGTCTTCCTTAAGGACTCCTCTTCCTTAAAGACTCTTCTCATGTTGTGCATATTTATTCTTTTGGAACATCCAGAAAATTCTGTCTTGCTAGTGTGTTTTGCAATTATCTTTTTTGTTTCCAGCACCTCCATTTCAGACCTCTACTAATCCATTGAACTTATTTTTCATCTCTCCACCTACCATTTTTCTCCTCCGATCCATCCTATATGTCAAAGTTCCTCCATTTTTTTTGGCATCATCAAACCACATAATAGATATCCAGGGTATAGACAGACCAGTTATAGGTACAAGTTTAAAATACCATCATAATTTTTAAATAATAGTAAATAGTTTAAAAGTGTTAATAATAGAAATTATGAATAATTAATTCATTATAATAATTATAGCAGTGGAAATGAAAAAAACAATTCTATTAACGAGAGGGAGAGAGTATCTTTACTCTAAAAGGAGGTAACAGATAATCAGCTGTAACAGTAGATTGCATATAGAGTCTATGTCTATTTCTTCATTTATTCTTTATTTCTACTGAATTAGAAAGAGCTGACTTAAAAGTCATTCTGGGAATAAGAAGGAGAGAAAATGGCATCTACAGATTATAGTACCTATAGCCAAGCTGCAGCCCAGCAGGGCCCCAGGGTTTATACTACCCAGCCCACCATAAATATGCACAGACCATACAGGTATTTGGGCAGCAAAGTTATGGAACCTATAGACAGCCCACTGATGTCAGCTCTACCCAGCCTCAAATCACTGTGACCTATGGACAGACTATACAACTTCTTATGGACAGCCTCCTGGTGGTTATACTACCCCAAGATTTGATCTTGGAGGAATGAGCAGAGGTGTGTGGGAAGGAGGCTGTGGTGGAATGGGTGCTAGAGAGCAAGGTGGCTTCAGTAAGCCTGGTGTACTCAAGGACAAAGGAACAGATCTTGATCTAGGCCCAACTGTAGATCCAGATAAAGACTCTGACAACAGTGCAATTTATGTGCAAGGCTTAAATGACAGTGTGACTCTAGATGATCTGGCAGACTTCTTAAGCAGTGTAGAGTTGTTAAGATGAACAAGATAATCAGACAACCCATGATCCATATCTACTTAGACAAGGAATCGGGGAAGTCCAAAGGCAATGCTACAGTGTCCTACAAAGACCCACCAACTATCAAGGCTGCCTCGGAGTGGTTTGTTGGGAAAAATTTTTAAGGGAGCCAACTTGAGGTTTCTCTTGCTCAGAGAAAGTTTCTGATGAACAGCATTGCCAGTTCGAATGACTCCCTGTGAGGGTAGAGGGATGCCACCGCCAGTCCTTTGAGGTCCAGGAGGCCCAGCAGGTTGTATAGGAGGCCATAGAGGAGACAGAGATGGCTTCCTCACACGAAGGTCCCAAGGTTCCCGAGGGAACCTATCTGGAGGAGGACACATCCATCACTGAGCTAGACCTAGAGAAGAGAATACAACCAGTGTAAGGCCCCCAAGCCTGAAAGCTTCCTTCCACCATCTTTTCCACCCCTGGGCATTGGTTGACCTTGGCAGGGGTGGCCCTGCTGGCATGTGGGGAAGAAGAGGTGTCTTCATGGACCACCATGGTCCTGGTGGAATGTTCAGAGGTGGCCATAGTGAAGACAGAGGTGGTTTCTGTTGTGGCTGGGGCATGAACTGAGGTGGCTTTGGTGGAGGCAGATGATGGCTCTAGTGACCCCCTGGACCTTTGATAGAACAGATGGGAGGCAGAAGAGGTGGATGTGGAGGATGGTGAAAAATGGATAAAGGCAAGCATTGTCAGATGCAGAGACTGGCCCTAATAGACACAGAGACCCCATGAAGCTGCATTGACTACCAGAGTTATTTGATTTTTTTAATTTATTTTTTAAAGTTTATTTATTTTGAGGGAGAGAGAGAGAGCAAGAGCATGTGAGCATGAGTGGAGCATGAACTGCAAGATCATGACCTGAGCCTAAATCAAGAGTCAGATGCTTAACTGACTGAGCCCTCCAGGTGCCCCTACCAGATTGAGTTTTTAAACCAGAAAATGTTTTAAATTTGTAATTCCATATTACAAATGTGTTGTGGTCAACATTATGAGTATTCCTTGTCTGTATTTTAGTATTTTTCAGCATTTGTGAAGAAACCTTAAAAGAAGTTAAATTGTTAAAAAAAAATCATTGTGAAGAACAGCAAATATTGGGTGATCTGTTGACTAGTCTGGGTTTTCTGATCATACAAGGATTCAGAAATTATGGAGAGTTTTCACCAACAGACATCCAGTGCCTTACCAGGAACTAATTAGGCTGAGGGCATGCTCTTCTGAAAAGTGGCTAGTATGTTGAATTCATCAACACAGAAGATAACTGGGAAATGAATTTCTAATGAATTTTTGATTAGATTTTTTTGTGATAATTATTTCTTCATATTCATTTTTGGCATTCAGATGTGTTAAATATAGTCAATAGCACCGATTTCTTTCTTCAGTAAGTTTGGAATATCTTTAAATAGTACGATGAAAACTCTGGTCAACTAATCCACTTCTATCAAAATTCAGTCTTTTTAGAAACTTTCCTCCTCTCTTCCTAATTGTTAAAAATTATATGCTGTCTATGAAATAATAGATTCAGGATCCTCCAGATATTGAATATACAACTGAGATAAGCCACTGGAAATTAAAGAAATCTTTTTCACTGAATTTTTTTTTTTCACCGATTGTTTCATTTGATGATCTTTACTCTTGACAGCCAGAGTTCTTGAGTATGAGGAAACAGAATCTTCAGTTCTCAACCCACTTTTTTTGCACAGTGTGCTGGAAATTCTTGCCTACAATCTGATGATATTCATAGTTTTTCTTATTTCTTTCAAGCTTTAGTCAAGTTTAGGAGGCACACTTACATCGACAACTGTGAACAAAACAGTGTTGGATCTCCCCGAGGTGCAGTTTCTGCCATTCATGTGACGATATCTTACTTTGTTGTACATATTGATTGCACTCAGTCAATAACAGTCCTAACGCACTCTTCATGTACACCAAGGCTTACAAAATTACCAGCAAACAAGAAATCTCTTCCCCTCTGGCAGTAGTTTTTAGTAATAAATCATTGTCAATCATTTGTCCTTTCACACATATGATCTGTGTTACACTGTGGACATCTTTGATTTCATACAAGTCTGAAGAAAAGTGTCTGCTAATAAAAGCCTAACAGTAAATAGTAAATGTTCTTTCACCTTGCATACCACTGACATTATCCATCTTCTAACAGTTTCATAAATGGTTTCACAATTAGATTATTTTGCTTTTCTCCATAAGGTTATTGTCATTGAACTTATTCACAACTTTGAATGATACCATATTAGTTTTGGTTTCTTCTCTGCCTTTGTTGGGGGGAACTCCTCAATATTTTACTTAAAAGGTTTTATTTTCACTGGTTTTGGAAAATCTTGATAGATATACCTGAATTCTGCCTTGAAAATTACAGGAGAGCTTCAGCGGCTTCATGCCACTATTTGATGACTTTTTGTAACAGGCAACTCAGCGATGGTTAGTCCACAAAGTCCAGTCTTGAGATGTTCATCATTCTATGTCCTGTTTGCAGTTTCCCTTTCGCACTGCTCATGAAATTCACGCGTTGGCAGAGAACTTTGTTCTGCATACAGATTCACTATGTACTTCCTCTCTAAAAACGTCTTTGCTACTTTGACAAGTTTAGTTCATAGCATATCATTCATAATACTGTTTTCATATTTTACTACTTTTATAAGTCCAGTTAATTAATTTTGAACCATTAGTTAATTTTGCATATTGGCGCTGTTGAACACAATAAAGCAGTTATAAGAAAAAATACACAGTCATCAAATATAGAAACTACTAAGCAAATTATGTGAGTGAGTCGGCTGAAATGAATGGCACCTTGTTTGCCAAATGTTACCTAAGACCACCAATCTTACATATTCCATGTATGTGAGATATTTTAAATGTGAGTGGTATAAAGAATCATGATACATTTTTATGAAAATCATAACTCCTATAACTCACTGTTAGACTATTGGCAACAGCTAGGTTTTTACAAGTCCCACATTGAAAAATGGTGCCTTGTCCCTTGGCTCATACTATTTTATCAAGTTACCACCCCAAAACCAAAAACACACAAAAAACCTTTCAATGGCTCTGATAGCCTATGTGATAAAATCAGAACTCCTTAGCTTGAAATTCTCAAGGTCCCCCTAATGGGGCTCCATCTCATCTGCCCAGATTTCTGTTTTATCCCTGCAGATTCACCCACATGTCACACCCAGGATGTCGACTGAAAGTTTGTTAACTTTTTGATTGTTAAAGGAGGTTCAGAATCTCTCTGAATGCCAAAACTTCTGCACAAATGGACCAGAAATCTTGGCTTTAATCTCTGTAGGTCAATTCAAGTTCTTGCATTTGAATGAAAGTGAGGATAATGGAGGCAAATTTAAAACGTATTTTGAAACCATGTCTCCATTATTTGTTCTGTGAACCATTCTTTCTAATCAGTTTTTACACATTCCTTCTCCAAGTATGCCATTTTTTCCTTTTTTTAAAAAAAATTTTTAATGTTTATTTGTATTTGAGAGAGAGGGAGAGAAAGACAGTGAGTGAGCAGGGAAGGGGCAGAGAGAGACGGAGACAGAATCTGAAGCAGTTTCCAGGCTCTGAGTGGTCAGCACAGAGCTAACTCGGGGCTCAAACTCACTAGCCATGAGATCATGACCTGAGCTGAAGTCGGACACCCAAGTGACTGAGCCACCCAGACACCTCTGCCGTTTGCTTTCTTATTACAACTTATATCATTCTAATCATCACAAAAACTGTGTTGTCTACCTTGCAAATTCTTCACCTCCTAATGATTTTCTCACCTCCTAAAATACAATCTTACTTATCTACCTTGCCTTCTTCTCTCTATAATTTATATTGAAATCACTTGTATTACAATTCTTGAGTCAGTAGGTTACTTTGAGTCAGTGGGTTGCTCTGAAAAATATACTTAAATTGTATATAATCCTTCAATTTGAATGGTTTTATGTTTCCCTAAACTAGATTACAAGTGCCTTGAGAGCAAATAATGGCTTATACACCTATATATCTACTCCCGGGTTTGGGTGCACCTTGTGATTCACAAATACCGAACTTGAGCTAACCTGCTTTCCAAAGTTATCTCACACATGTAAACTAGATGTAAGAATTTAAGAAAAACATGCTTCTTCAATAAAGCATTCTATCTAAAACTTTTCATTCATTCTTTGTAGCTTCCTCATCATCTGGTTTGAATCAGTGGCATTTAAATTTATGTATTTATTTAACAAATGCTAATATGGCATACACAGTGTCACTCTTCTATGCTCTTCACAAATGTTATCTCATTTAATTTTCAAGACACCCCCCTGCAGTAGATACTATTACCCCTATTTTACAGAGCAGGAAGCTGATTTACTAAGAAGTAGCTTGGTTATGGTCACAGTATAAGTCAATAGTGGAGTCAAGATTCAAACCTACATCCTTAACCACTGTGCTCCAGAATTTTAAACAAGAGCTTTCTCTAAAAAATAGGCTTCTCTCTTTGTTTACGATATTCCTATAGGATTGATATTAAATCACTTAAGGAAAATAACTACCTGGGGCGACTGAGTGCCTTAGTTGGTTAAGCATCCGACTTCAGCTCAGGTCATGATCTCACGGCTCATCAGTTCTATCCCCACATTGGGCTGTGTGCTGACAGCTTGGACCCTGGAGCCTGCTTCAGATTCTGTGTCTCCCTTACTCTCTGCCCCTCCCCAACTCACGCTCTGTCTCTTTCTCCATCAAAAATAAATAAGCATTAAAAAAAATAACCACCTGTATTTTAGTGGAAAGAAATTAAGACATATTTTAATCTGGCATTGCATCAGAGCTTAGTGGACATGAAAAGACGGGAATCCAAAGCCTAAGAAATAGTCTCATCCAAGTACGATGAGACTTTGCGTCCTAATGACCTTTCTGCCATGGGTTATTATCCTGACAATATGCCTAGTGTCCCAGTTGTTTAAAAGTGTAATACTTTTTGAAGCAATCAACTTAAAAGGGAGTTCACAGACAATGCCCTCCTAGAGTGGAAGGCACCCCTAGCCTGTTTTTCACTGAAACCATTCCTGCTTAGCCGTCTTCCTTAGGACCAGCTTTTCTCATTGGACATGTATTATTCAGTGCCTTTCAATCTGTGCATAAATTGGACTGAATAATGAATGAAGCAGTTCTGCCTCTTACTAATTAAACACTGCAAATTGTTTACAAGTTCTGTTAGCTCAGTCCCTCCTTGCGTCTCACTTAAGAGTTTTTCAGGGACTCTCTTTTAGTCTCTGGTGGGAGGTACACCATTTGGATTCAGGCTGCCTTTCCCATTGCCTCAAAATCTACTTTCCTTTTTGAAATTTAGGGTTCTTTGAATTTTTAAATTTAGACTTTTTTTCTTTTTTAACAAACATTATTCCTTTTATGAATCGGGCTGTTAATTGCTAAGTTTCCTAATAACTAAAGGAAAATGCAGTTTCATTTAGGAAATAATTTCACCCGGGAGTATTCACTGCCTGCATTTATCCAGTGGAAATAAGTGTAGAATTGAGTAGTCTTGGAAGTATTAGAATAGGGTAAAAATCAAATGTGGTTAATTTTATTACCAATAATGTGCCTCGTTTTTTCTAAAATTATCGTAAAGGTCTTGGTCTGGATTAGATCATTACTTCTAGTCAGTCTCCTTTGGAAGTTGGAAGCCAAAGAGACACCATGTTTTTTCTATGATATTTCATAACTTTGCCATAATTATTAACAAATATTGATATCGACTTCCTGTTTACTTTAAAATGTATTTCACAATGATTTGCCTCATTCTAGATGGAAGAATAAAGATTTCATGGGTAGTCTTCTACAAAGAGTTAACATACTGAAATTTCCCTGTAATGGATTGTGACAGTGTTCAATGTGAGTAGCAACCTGGGAATGACTGAAAAGGGATTATTTAATATGCATATGTATGAGGAAACAGTTCCTTTAGTTCTAGTTACTAACTGCCCTGAAGAGCAGCATAGTGATAGGTGGAGGACTGAAACGATTGCTGTAGAATAACAGTTCTCATGTTTTGGAGTTGAGGTGCTAACCCAAAAGACATTTATGTCTTTGACTTGAAATCTCTGGAGTGAGCTATATTTTTGCAGCATATGTGAGTAAGGGAAAACAAACAAACAAAACCTAAAATGACTATCCAGTGACTTAGTCTCACAGACATTTGAAAATTCTGTAACTTGGACCTTGATACGCTAACAGTGAAATCTTCTCTTCAAGATGCCTATATCTATAGCTGCCTAATTGTGTCTTTCCAAGCAGCCATTCTCTTAGGGCTGAGATGTTCTACTCAGGCTCTTTTCTTTGTTGAGTGACTAATATAACGATATAGATGAGGATGAAAATCAGTTGCTGGAATCTCCATTTCCCCTTCCTGCCATAGGTAAATCCTAGGTCCTCTCATGTTGACTGTAAGACATTCCCTGTAGCTGAGCTCTGTTTTTCCTATTTTCGGGTTCAAAGTCTCCTATAATGTTTGATAGATAGAAGTGATCTCCCCCTAATTCTTTTTAAAACTCTGTCTTAAAACCCTTCATTTTGAGGGCAATACATTATATTGCTCCTTTCCTATTTCTCTGTCCAGTCCTTCTTGAGTTTTTTGCTGGTACTTTTCTTCTGATTCTAAATATGAATGGTAGGCTTTCAGCCCTTTGCTCTCTTTCTTTATATAACAGTTCTCAATCTGGGCACTGGGAAAGATGGGAATGAGTGTGCAGAAAGGAGTATAGAGTGTACTGAATATTTTTGCAAACCAGCAGACATGTCCAAACACCTCTCTCCCACACTAAGAGATTAATGGAGAGAGGAGCAAATACTGATGAATTTTCAGATTCTCTCATAGATATGCCAGCCATATTGAGGGACACTGAAAAAATTCTTGGGTATTATTTTATTTATTTCCAGGTCTTAAACTCTTGCTCCAGTGACGTGACCTCTCTCTACCAAGTTTTCCATCTGCTAAAATTTTCAACGCAGTTATTTCACTTATCTTACTGAACTGCTTTCTTTTTCCATTTTCCTCTTTTTGTTACTGGAGTTCTTAGCATTCTCCTGGGCATGTGAGCTTAGAGGCAGAGTCATCTCTGAGCTCTCTCTTCTTCTGTTTTCCATCTGCCCTACTACCTTCTGTCAGTTATTGAATCTTGCTGAAATTTCCTTTCCCTTTCTCCATTATCTGCCCTTCTTTTCCATATTTACCAACACCTTCTTTGTTTAAGCACTCGTTTTTTTGTTTTTGTTTTTTTTTTTTAATGCCATAACCACCTCCAGTTTGGTGTTCCTGTCTTACATTTTTTACCTCAAATACATCCTGTGACTCCCTCCAAATTAGTATTCTGTCCCAGCCTTTTGAAAGTTTGAATAAAAATAGCATGGTCACTGCTGTCATGAAGCTTATAGCCCTGTGAGGGATTCAGATATTCATCAATTAATCTCCTAATTAAATGTAATTTTAAATAAGAGCTTACAAAAAAGAATGAAAGAAAAGAATATGGTGCTATTAGAGCCTAGACAAAGGAATATTATCCAGGTAGCAAATGTGTTTGTGCCAGGGATAGGGGTGATATTTAAATCATGTATGGGAATCATCTAATGAAAGTGATAGAGATGATGGGTAAGGAAGGGTCTTTCATGAAAATGGAACAGCATGTATAAATAGATCCCATTATGTGTGGAGCCGTAGAGGTTTTGAGTAAAGAAAACTGTGGTCATGGCTTAAAAAGGCAGTAGGAGAAGGGAATTCAGTGAATTGCTATCGTAAGAGCTGGCAGGGTCCCATGGTACATTGTAAGCTCTGATTAGGATTCTGTCTATATCTTTAAAACTATGGAATCTCCCTGAAGAGTCTTAAGCAAATTAGTAACATGATAAGATTAAAAAAATTTTTTTAATGTTTTTTATTTATTTTTGAGAGACAGAGAGAGCGCGAGCAGGGGATGGTCAGAGAGAGAGGGAGACACAGAATCCAAAGACAGGCTCCAGGCTCTGAGCTAGCTCTCAGCACAGAGCCTGACTCAGGGCTCAAACCCATGAACCGTGAGATCATGACCTGAGCCGAATTTGGACGCTTAACCGACTGAGCCAGCCAGGCGCCCCATAACATGATAAGATTTTAAAAGATGATTCTAGATAAAAAGCACAGCATAGGGAATATAGTCTATGGTATTGTAATAGCATTGTATAGTGACAAGATAATTGCCACATTTGTGGTAGGTGCATAGCATAATGTACAGGCTTGTCAAGTCACTTGGTTGTACACATGAAACTAATGTAACATTGTGTGTCAACAATACTTTCATTAAAAAAAAAAAAGGAAAATCTCTTCCCAGTTTCAAACGGAGGATACAGTTGGGAGAAAGGTAAGTCATGGGGAGACCATCTGAAGGATACTGTGAACAGAAATTTTGACAGCTCATATTAGGTGATGGAAACAGAGATGGAGATTGAAGACAATGGACTAGAAACCTAAAATGTAGTAGGAACCCAAAGCAGAGGTATGGGGAGAATATCACCCATGGCTATAGAACAAGATGGGCTGAAAGCATGTTTTCATGCATCTAGAGAATTGGGAGGGACTTGAAATATCTGGAGCAAAGTTTGTTTCTTGAGAGTGATGGTGTTGGGGAGGCAGGTAGAGACCAGATTATGAAAATCCTTTTGTGTGATGCTGAGGGCAAAGAAGAATGCCTGAAGGACTTTGAATCAGACATCACAGTCAGAAAGGGAGTCTAAAGAAGTCTTCCTGGAAGTATGGAGGATGGCCTTTGCAGAAGGAGGCATGAGACATGCATGGGAGGCATGGGAGTATAAACTATGGTCATGGCTATGGAAATGAATCGGAGGGATTATATCCAATAAATATGAAAGAAATGGACTCATCAGTATTTGGTCACTGATTGCATGTAGAGAGTGAGAAAGAAGGTTACCCAGGATGAATCTCTGGTTTCTGGTTGAGATGGACACGTGGATAATAGTGTCATCCACTTAGATAGGCATCACATTAGGAGATGATTGGGAAGAAGATGCTTAGGAAGAAGAAGATTTGTTTAAACTTCATTTCTCAATACCTCCTCATTGACATAACTTTTTCTGTTTCTCCACTTGACATCCATGGCCTATTGTTTTTGTTAGTTGTTTGGATGGCTTTATTATGAACAAAAGTACCTACCTTTTCATTTCTTGCTCCATGACTCTTGTGAAATTGAGAAGCTGCTATTTTTCATGAAAGTCTTTTAATTATCTTCATTTCACTCCAGGAGACTGTTGAGCATGGATGCCTAGTTAAGAAATTGTTAATAACAAACATGATTATTTTGGGCGTGGCAACATGGAAATTTACTCCCGCCAAATAATCACTGCCAGTTTCAACCTGGCAGGAGTTTTCAAAGACTGAAGAAGGGAGTCTTTTGCATTTGCTGGGAGAGAGCTATGCCTTTCTCTTTGTTATAGAGTCTCTCACTCAAGATTGGCACATGGTATTTTAATCAATTTATGTAAATAATATCATTGCAATTTTAAGCCTAAAATGGACATTAGGGGTTACCTAATCCCTTGGACAAAATCTTCAGAATATTTCTCTTTCACAATGTTGTTTTATATATTATATCCCTGGAATCTTCTCAAAGCATTGAATCAGTGGTTGAAACATCAATAAAGATCTGTAGTCACATTTCCTGTATATTCATCATTCAGTCATCTGTGAAAAAATTTTAAAGTGTTTAACTGCAGACTCCAGCTGCAGAGTACTTAACTCGTATCATGTACAGTCCATGGAGTGAAACTCCTGGTCTCTACCCAGATCTATTAATTTGTAGAATCTGTAGTATAGACAAGTCATTGTAATCAGCCTGAGTCTTAGTTTCATCATCTGTGTTAGACTTTCTTGATATTTAATTAAATATTAGCAATCTGACTATATTCTACTGTCTTGAATCACTAATTAATGTATACAATAAACATTTATGGAGCACTTTCCATATGCTGAGTTCTGGACCAGATTACTGAAGGTAATATATAATTCTTCTCCAAAGAGAATTCTCAAGCTGCTGAGGGATATAGAAAAGAGAGCAGGCAATAATAAAGCAATGTGAGACATGCAAGTATCCATACAAAGTTCTAATGAAGCAGACCATATAGGACAAGTGATTCCAATTGAGAATTCAGTATTGAAGTGAAATAGTTCATGCGAAGAAAAGAGGGTTTTTTTGTTTGATTTTGAGAGGGTGGGGGAGTCAAAGAAGTAAGTCTTGTCCAAAGTAAGGCTCAAGCTCACCTGATCCAGAGCTCAAACTCATGAATCACAAGATCATGTCCTGAGCCAAAGTTAGATACTTAACTGACTGAGCCACCCAGGCACCCCCAAAAGAAGTGTGTTTATAGAAGACCAAAGTGGAGAGAGAGAAAGACAAGATAAAACAACTGTAAGTTGGTTGAGTTAGTTGCTGAGTAGTGTGAAAGGCTAGAAAAGCGGGCAGAGACCATATTATAAAGGGTCTTATATTCAAAATGAAGGGGTCTCTGACAGCTTTAAATCCTATGTCTGAAATCTTACAAATAACCAAAGAGGTGGGTTGGGGGGTTGAGGGAAATATACCCTTCAATCTCAAAACAGTAAGCTTTTATTCTCTAACAGAAAGACTTTTACTTGGAAAAAATATGATAAAATATAGAATAGAAATTCTGAAATGTACAAGTTGTTCTTGAATTATGAGCAATATAAAAATCACAAAATTACTGTCATGACAATAACTTTAAAAAAGAGAGGTTAAGACTCTGAATGTTGCACCTTTGAGCTCCCCATCATAGAAAATAACACGTTATGCCTGATTCTCCATCCTAATGATTGTAGTTTTCTTCCTCAAGATCTACTTGATAAAATACTCTTGAAGTTCTGAAATGCAAGAAAATCTCCTTCGAAACAGTGATGCTAAGAAATTTGGAACTCATCCTAGAAGCTGAGGTGTGGTAGAGTGGTTATCAGCCCCATTTCCAATGTTCCTGTGTTGGGACACCCAAAGGAATGTTGGCTCTGCTCACTGGCCTTTCAGTAGTAGGCACACTGCCCCTCTGTACTTTTGGTCAAAAGGCATGAGAGGGATTTTTGGCATCTTGCATTGGAAGCACATACTATATTCATTTGAAGAATTTTGAGTTTTGGCTGCTCATATTATCTGCTCAGCAGTGAAACTAGCTGTTAAAAAGCATATACACTGGGGTCAATCTGGGGAAGAAAAGATTTCTTACCTTGGTCTCTAAGACTGTTCATTCCTTGGAGGTTAGCCCATCCAGGACTCTACAGTAAGATGAAATGATTCATTTCTTTAAAACTAAGAAATGGTCTTGAATGCTATAGAGAAAAATATGAAGTGGTTATTAATAGGTGCCAGAGAGTGTTTATAAAGGAGAATTGTGAAGTTTGTGATTCTTATTCAGACAACAAAAAATGTAACTAATTACTTGAAGGAATGATTAGAAGATGAGGAGAAAAGGAGAGAAACAGGAGAGGTTAATAGGTGGGGAAGGTGGATTCTAAACCAAGCACTCAGGAATCTCAGTTCTATTTTTGGTTTTCTTTTATACATCCTGCACTTTGCCCTAAAGTAAAGCAGTTACAGAATTCTAGGCTAGCTTTTCTGTCCATAAGGAGTGAGCATTTATAGAAAGAGGCAAAAAGTTTTCTCAGTTGAGTACACCTAATGCATCTAAAGAGTAATAATGCACAGCTCTAGGGAATGCATTTCATGGCCATTCAAAGAAAGGTGTGATTTAATATAAGTTGTTATTTATTACTAAGAGGTACAAAAGAATAATAAATAGAAATTACTTTTTTCATATTTTCTTCTAGTCTCAAATGGCTTAAAATTTTTTACATACTCAGAGTAGAATTTATAAAGACATTGGGAGTATTTCATACCTCTAAGGAAAACTATAATGATAGTTAATAGTTCCAAATATTTGATAATATCTAGTTGTTTCTGTGTGTAGTTATATTACATGAAAAAAAAATCCAATTCATTGGTTGTCTTAGAAAACGTTTGCTTTCTGCATAGACGACTTTCAAATGTATTTTAATGATTGCAGCATCCATGTCGCACATCATTGGGGCTATACGTATATTGCATTTCTTTGCAGAATTATTGATGATGTATCCTCATTCTGCATTACGGCACTTGGCAAAACATTGCTTCCTAATTTGAACCTTTCAGTGTAACCTTCAGGGGAAATGGCTCCATAATACCATTGCATCAACTTTTTTAGTAAATTATATTATTAGATCTCCATTTGTAACTTCCCCTCTAAGTGATCATAGCCATATTTGATGGCTTGGTTTCACTTCCGTGAAATTTTCTATAGCAATTATTGCCCTTTCTCATCTCATAGGACAACAGTGTCGATGAGGTCGATGGTTTCTGTGAAGTTTGTTTAACCCCCCCCTTCTGAGTGGATTTCATGTAAATAGGAAGGAATGTTCCTTTTGGTGGATTTCTCCTATGAGGGCATGAAGGATGTGATTGCCTACAGTACATTGGTAAGAGATCCTCGGCTTGTGAGCAGTGCAAAAGGTAGGCAGTCAAGGGGAGAGGAGCTGAACGAAGCACTGATGCCTATTGAGTATCACTTAGACCATGCTCCCTGCGACGTACTTCCACACATGGTCTCCTGTAAATTTTGAAATGACTCTGAAATCTGGGTATTAACCAGAGGTCCGAGCTTTCACATAACTTGCCCAAGACATACAATTGGTAAATGATGACGTTGGCATTTGACACAAATATGGCTGGCTCTTAAACTTCCCACATTTTCCACAAAGTGGGAAAC
Organism: Cryptoprocta ferox; assembly: GCA_028646485.1. Classification (NCBI taxonomy): domain Eukaryota; kingdom Metazoa; phylum Chordata; class Mammalia; order Carnivora; family Eupleridae; genus Cryptoprocta; species Cryptoprocta ferox. The sequence continues at coordinate 27,597,456 of CM053567.1, forward strand.
AGAGGAGCATGGACTATTTCTTAGTTACAGAGATTCAAGTATCAACTGCTCCCAGTGTTCTGATCAAATAGATTAAAGGTTAAAGTCAAAACAACAGCATGGCAAATGGATATGTTATTTTTGTACAGACGGGCTATTGCTACCATTTTGCATACATACTGCAGGTGATGGCTGAAGTAAGGCACACACACAGATCAAACTTTGATGTCAATGCCACTGTGGGATACAGATGCCATCTCTGCTTTATGTGTGTCTCTGTTCCTCTGGGTCGTCTAAATTTGGCATAGCCCTAATGCTCAGTTCACTCTGAGGTGTTCTCTAAATTAGAAGAACCATACATAAGTTGGTTGACTTTTAAGTTCAGAAAGACAAAAGTCATACATGGAACAATTCTAGTAAAGTACTATACTCTGATTCTTTAAGAATTGGCATATACTGTGCAATACGTCAGCCAATTGAAATGTATTTGTGTAAAATTTTGCCATTATCTAATTTGCCTGTAAGGCAGGAGTTGAATTATTCCCCAACATTGGCATTTTAAACAGTTTTTTTCTATTCTGTATCCTACTTAAATGCATAGTGGTAATACAAAAAAAAATTATGGAAAGGTAGAGCTGCACCCCTACATCTTCACACTCATTTTAAGAATAAGAAACTCAGGTATCTAAAAATAAAGTAATTTATTCAACATCACCTTGTAGTTTGTAGCAAAAAAAAATTATATTCACAGCAAAAACAAAAATTCAGATTTCTGACTGCATTGCTTTAGAGTACGTTAACTATCATACCTTGCACTGCCATTTTGGAATAATCCACATCCTTTTATCCAAATGTTTCTGTCTTCCTTTTCTCTATAATAGGAATGTAAAAATCTTACTTTCATTTCTAGGAACAAATGATATTATCTGCCCTATCTAGTTCAATGCTTTGCACAGAGAGGGTTTGCCACAGATGCTTGGGTGAATGATTATAATTGGAAATTGGTAGACACTTTCATTTTCCAGAATTTGACCACACCTGAAGAGGGATGAGCTCCATGAGGCCTGATGTATTGGAACAGGCCAAACATAGTGTCTTGCTTTCCCATAGTGTCTGTCTTTTAATGGAAAGTACTTTATTCACAATTTCCACTGAAGGCTCTGCTTATGTGGTTGTCCCTATTAGTGAGTGAGCCAAGGTCACTGACCCAAGACCTGATTACATCCAATCTGTGGATTGGCCAAAACTCTAAAAAGTAGCATGCCATGAAAATTTTTATACAAAAAGGAAAGATTAATAACTAGTTAGGCCAACTTTTCTCTCACTTCAGTGCTATTAAGTCATAGAAAGCAAGCAAGAAATCTGAAACCATGAGGTAGCAGGGGCCGTGAGAAGTCACACACAAGTCAGAATGAGGAGGAAACAGAACATATGAGGTAGGGAAGATAAGGCACACATAGTATAGGGGGCTCTATCAATTAGATACAGCAGCTGTGGTGAGACCAGAGGCCCACTAAAATGTTGCAGGTAACAAAAGTGGAGAATTATGTGTATGATTCTGAGAAAATGCTAAGTTGTTAGCCTGTATACTTGAGTGTATACTTTGTCCTTCTGGTCCTACTTCTCAAGAAATCTGTGTACTCTTACACTTTCTATGAAGTTCCTGATTATTGTCACACTGTCTTTAGAGTAACTTGTCCCTTTCCTTTTGTGAAGATGTCTGTATGAGTTTCTGTGGCTTAAAATACAAAGAACTTAAATAATACAATTGGACATACAGGATCAACCTGGATTCTAGGCTTCTAACAGGGATATCACATCCAAATTCTTACTGTTTTCTTTTTTTTTTTTAATGTTTATTTGTTTATTTATTTATTTTGAGAGAGAGAGAGAGAATGAGAATGAATGAGGAGGGGCAGAGACAGAGAGAGGAAAAGAGAGAATCCCAAGCAGGCTCTGCACTGTCACCACAGAGCCCAGCATGGGGCTTAATTTCATACATGGTGACATCGTGACCTGAGACAAAATCAAGAGCCAGACAGCCAGCTGAGCCACTGAGACACACTTGCTTGCTGTTTTCTGTGTGTTTGTCGTACTTGCCATGATCCTGAGTAGCTCACCTTTTCTTTAGGTCCAGTCCAATTTCCATCATCTTTCGTACAGAGTAAGGCAACTATGATAGAGATGTTCTCTAGAGTAATCTCCAAGTACCTTTCCAAAGCTGTTATGCCTCAAGCACTTCCTTTAACCTTTAAGCATCTGCCTTGCATATGGTCCTCTTGGGCCACTCTTGGCAAAATATTTGGAAGGAGATCTGGAACTTGGTTATGTTTAAATGAAAAAAGGAAGAATCTGTTTCTGCATTAGGCAGGAACAGTAATCTAATATAAGTATGCCATTGAAAACCTCTATGCCCTGCTCTTCCTTCATGGCCCCTCGTGGCCCCTTTCTTTTTGATATATTACCTTTGGCAATCCTGTTGTTACAGGACATGCCAATGAAGTTGGCTGAGTCTGAATCATTTTGGAAGATTGGCTTTTGGCTGGAATTCCTCTTGCCTGCTGATAAATGCAGTGGCCCTTCTGGACTGTATGCTTATGTGAATTCTCTATATCTCAGAGGTATTATGTCTAGTAAGCAACTTCTCATAAATTTTATCTGTACAGTTATTCTATGAATTCATTACAAATATATTCACATTAATGCTGTTTCAGGCTTTGATTTGTTATCCATTCTAATGTTTCCTAGCAACAAGGGAATGCCCCAATTTGTAACTCCAAGGAGTTCATGGTACCAAAGACACATCTCATTTATTTTCATTGAGCCAGCCCTATGTAGTGTTTTGAAGTCAGACATTAAAAAGTATTGTTTTATGGATGGGAAATGGAGAGCTGGTAACTGGCTTTTACTAATAAGGCAAGTGACTGATACACATTAGTAGAAACTTCATATTTAGATTCCTAATCTAAATTGTGTTGTTCCAACAAACTATATTACATTGAACTTTATTTGCATTGTAAATTAAATAACTATCCTAGGTTGCCATTTATTAAATATTATGTGTACCAGGTCATAGGCTATACATTTCAAGTTATTAAATTACAATAGGAACATAGAATCTTAATGTGATAGGTAGAAATGACCCATCACAATAGGTCTGAAATAAAATAACTTATAATTTATTTTGATATATACAAATAGGATTACTATACCTCGAGCTCTTGTAGATATGAGTGGCATATTACTGGTTGCAGTATAGGTGCACTACAGTGGCAGGAGGTAATTGGAGAAGAAAAATATGTAGACTAAGAATAAGTCATTTTTAGCATAGACAAAATATTATCTTCCAGAAAGAACATTTTGTGGTAGACGCCTTCCTTCTATTAAGCCATGTGATATCTAGTGGTACTCATTTACTTCCTTTGTGTTGATTCTAGTCCTGATCCTAGATTGGACAATGCTTAAGTGTCAGCATGAAGTGAAAAGGATTCTTGTTAAAACGTCCTTGCGACTGCTATGTGTTTAAGTCCTTGTAGATGATGGTCGTGCATGGTTGCCAAGTCACTGAAGAGACAATGTTAGTATGGTGACCTTGGGCACAGATGGAACTGCAGGACAGAGTTCCTTCTTATCCCTTGCATGCAGAGAGTATGAAACTCATTTAAAATGAGAAGGGTAAATTCTAACCGAGGAAGAATTGGTAGTCTTAGATTGTTGCTTTTTGAAATCATCCTGATTGATGGGTTTATAAGTCAGAAATGTTAACAGTCTCCCACCCTATCCCCAGTTACCTTCACTGTTAGCTGCTGTTTCAGAAAGAAAATACATACGCAGTAGTTCTACTAGTAAAAAAAAAAAAAGAAAAGAAAAGAAAGAGGCAATTTTAAAAATTTCCAATGCCTTTTAATTTCCTCCTCAATGTATGTTTCATCATTTTATGTAACCATAGAATAGTATTCTCTCTTCTCTCTGATGATGTGTCCTCTGTTGCATAAATTGGGAGAAGTCCCTACAATACCTATATAAGATTAGATCCTAGAGCATTTACACTTTGTGTCCTAAGAAGTTATTTTATACACTGAATAACCATTTTTACACTATTGAGTAAAGAGACTCCCTTCCCTGCTTGCATAGCTGTGGTTTCTCAGGAATGAGTTTGCTTCTCTAATATTACCATAATCATAATCATTTCAGTGACCAGTAGTGAGCATCTTCTCTGTCCAAGCACTGCTCCAGGCTTTTGACAAGTACTAGCCTACTCTTGTCACCAGTCTTTAATGTTCATGCTAGAATACAGCACTTAGGGATGAGGGAAGCTAGGCTCAAGGTCACATTCTGGTGGAACTCAGATTTGACATCACTGCTGTCCTGTCTGAAAGCCCATGCTCTTACCTTTACCACATCCTGTGAATGTGTATCCAGTTTCTCCCTTGTCTGTGGATAGAAGGTCATCTATTTTTCAAATTAAGCTTCTTATTTATTTATTTTATATGATGTTTATATTTTTTATATATTTTATATGATGTTTACACTACAGAAAGTTTCTCTATGTTTCTGCCCTGGAATAACATTCTTTTTACCAAAAGAAAAAAAAAAAAAAAAGAACATGCATCAACTCTTCCCTCCCCCTTGGAAAGCCTAGTCGGGAAAAGAGAAAGTAGAAGACCACAGGTTTATGACATATTGTAATTTATCCAAGGGCTTCTAAATGTTCAAAGAGGGCAACAGAGAGATGATTTCCTTCAGAAAGAAAATGAGAAGAATTTAAGTTTTTATTTGATTGGATTGGATTCCTGAAAGGAAAAGGGTTTCCCCAAAGAGAGAGAGTGCAGACCAAGTGACACATTGTACTACCTAAATTACATTTAAGAACAGAAGTGTCTGATACTCAACTTGAAGATGTCTGCACTGCCGTGATGTCACCTCTACTTGCATGATCCTGAACTCTAACCATGTGTATCAATCATATCCTTGATGTGAGAGAGAATAGAAGGGAACTGACAAGAGCAGCTTTTGATGATGAAATCAGGAGCCAAATGCAGGCAAGGCAAACTGTGGGAGGAGGAGAGCTAGAGTTGAAAGGATGGAATTTTCTGTAAGAAATACAAAGATTTTTGATTCTTGACACCTACTTACATTAATTAGACCAAAAAAACTTATCTTTTCTGAAAAACATTCTAGTCATATATCACTCACTTTAGTTCCACATTTGAACACAGTGTTGCCATGAAATCACCTATACTTTGATTGTAGAAATTAACAAAAGACATTGTATAAAATAGTACATTTATCATAATTATTGGCAGGTACAATTATCACCTTTATTTTGAAATAGGATTACAACTGAATGTACAAGTTGACAAATGTGAAATAGTTTTTCTAAGAATAAGTGAGTATTAAAGCATTTAAAAGTCTCCAAAACCTCAGAGAAGCCTAAGTGGGATCTCTTCCAAAATAATTGTAATAACAAGTTATCATCTTATTACTCTGAAATATATGCAATTAACAGAACAGTTGGTCATCCCATAAATATTTATTGAGGCTCATGCTTCTAGCTGTGATATGAAATATAGGAAGATTATAAGATTTAGAATCATCCATAATGCAACTTACATTCCAGTATAAGGAACAAAATCAACATGCAGAAACTAAGGTTGAACTGAGTTAAGAGGTATGTAGTGTTCACTCAAGTAGAGGGCGATCAGTGGGAACTTCATGGAGGAAGCCAACACTTGAATGTACTCATAAAGGGTTTGAGCAGGGAGAAAAGGGAGCATCTCTGTTCATATCATATAAGCAAAGTCACATTAGTGGTATTTTATATGATGTGCTTGAGGAGCAGGGGAGAACAAGGCCAACCGGTAGGAGAATGTATATGAAAGAGTGAAAAACAAAATGAAAGAGTAGAGTGAAGCTGGATCCTAGAGGGAAGTGAAGTCTAAGGTGTAGGGTTTATATGATTTATGAGAAAGATAACTGGCATGATATTTTAGGGCTTTAGGAAATTAAATGATGCAAGATTTTATAAATGCAAAGCTAGAGACAGAGACAAGTAAAGCTGAGAGGCCAGATCAGAAGAAGACAAGAGGCATCATTTACAGCCAATTTAAGAATATCCCTGATGTCGGGGTGCCTGGGTGGCTCAGTCGGTTAAACGTCCGGCCTCGGCTCAGGTCATGATCTCACAGTTTGTGGGTTCGAGCCCCGCGTCGGGCTCTGTGCTGATGGCTAGCTCAGAGCCTGGAGCCTGCTTCCGATTCTGTATCTCCCTCTCTCTCTGACCCTCCCCTGCTTGCACTGTCTCTCTCTGTCTCTCAAAAAAAAAAAAAAAAAAAAAAAAAAAGAATATCCCTGATGTAAGCATGGGCTCCAGGGAGGTTCATTTGTGTGTGATCCTGGGTTCTGCTTATTTCATTCTTGGATTTTTCTTTGGACCTTTAGACTAAAGACTTTGCAACCAAATCACCTATACTTTTACTGTTCTAGTAATGAACAGGATACCTACCCTATTACTTCTTTCAAATGGTGGTAAACATGGGGCGCTTGGGTGGCTCAATCGGTTAAGCATCTGACTTGAGCTCAGGTCATGATATCATGGTTCATGAATTCAAGCCCCGTGTCGGGCCCTGTGCTGACAGCTCGGAGCCTGGAGCCTGCTTCAGATTCTGTGTCACCCTCTCTCTCTGCCCCTCCACTGCTCGTGCTCTTTCTTTCGGTCTTTCAAAAATAAACCAACATTAAAAATTAAAAAAATAAATAAATGGTAACAAACACAATTTGCCCACCCATACTATACTACACTGCTTCTGATAGTCCAGCCTGATGACATGGAGACCAAATAGCCCATGATGAACATTGGTTCCGGTAAAACTGATTAGTTGGTTCCATCAAAACAAGAAGTGATTGTGGCTTAATCCAAATAGAGTTAAACTCCAAACCCAGCATGAGGAAATTAGAGAAATGAAAACAGAATTTATGATTTAATAGATTTTAAAGCTCAGTCTTTGCAACATTACAAGTAGTGATGTAATTGCTCAATTTTGGCAAGGGCTAGTTGCCTTAAAGAAAGGTGTATGGTGTCATTTAGAGAAATTTGCAACAACACAGAAGAGAAGGTATGAGGATAATTCCAATGCATCTTACACAAAAGATGTTGACAATGTGAAAAAAAAAAGATGTTGACAGTGTGAATTTATAATAAATTGCGGAGTATTCTTATTTCTTCAGAAGAGTGTGTTTCAGACTGGGAGAGGGGAGTTATCCATTAAGGATCAGTTAATAGGAAGACACTGGGACATAGATGTCAAGGACGAAGTTAAGTATGAATTTAAGTTAGATGTTAGCATAGGTAAGTGTGGCTTGGAGCCATATGATAGATTAGAAGACTCTGTTTGGCTCACCTATGAGAAGGTTGATAATACCTTATATTTCCCTTCTGTGATTTCACAAAGAACCCCAACTTTCCAGTTGAGAACTTGGGTAGTCTAAAATTCCTTTTGGATGAAAAAAATGTGTACCACTTTGACGCAACTTCGTTTAGAGGTGGGGAGACGTCTCTGAGTTAGAATATAAATTAAGATACTTGGCTTTAGTTTAAAATATAATGTTATCACTAGCTTTTAAATAAGACTTTATCATTAAGGATATATCTTCTACTAACAGTGCAGAGATCCAGTGCTTCAGGTATTGAATTTCTTAAGCTGAACAATTTCTGAACATCTAAGAGACAAGTTATCTAATAACCTCTTTGTTTTTATGTTTTATTTCTGAATTATGTTAAACTACCAGAGAACAATGTACTAGGACTGTTTTACTTTATATCTCCACAGAAATTCCTTCCCAGAGTTACAGTTTAATGTTTGTCCTCAGATTTTTTATGGAGATGAATATAAGTACCACAGGAGGAATCTATTTTCTACAAAACTGCAGTTGAAGACTTTGTGTGATGCAGTGTCCCTTAAACAATGAATTACATGATGAAGTTCTCCTAGGATTTAATGCCCAGAAATGACATGTTCTTAGAGGTGATTTTGTGAACTATCTTTAGTGATCTGTAAATAGTTCATAACCATTCCCATTTTTCCTTGGCTACTAGGGAGCTCACAGCTAAATTTGATTCACAATCAGAATGACAGTAGGAGTAACTACCCTAGCCATTAGTTTTGGTACAATTATTGTTTTTCTTTCAGGATAGTTTCTCTTGATTATTTTATTTTCTTAATTATCTTGTTATTTATATTTTAACATGATAGGCTGCATAACATCCTTTTTGGAAGAACAGTAGACTATTTTTCTAAGAAGCTAGCCTATAAATCTAGAAAAGGGAAGCACACATTTATTCCTCAAAACCTATCCCATAACCAGCCTGCCACTATTCTCCTCTTGAGTAGACCATAGGGTTTAAAAGCATCCTTTAATAGAAAACCAAGTGCATAAGTCATGTGACAGACACAAGGAACTTACAATGTGAGATTCCAGAAATTTTCCTGTTACACTCAGTAATTTTCAAACATCTTTTTATCAGATAACATCCTATAGGGGATGTCCCAATGACATGGCCAAGTGACATTTGAATTCTTGGGCCCTGGGCAGATAGACCCCCTCTCATCACATTGTGCACTCAAAGTTCCTTTGTTAGTAAGAGATCATTTTGATCTGGATTCTAAATCCATTTGTGGGCTTTTAGGTGTGGCTGTTTCTGGCTGTATTTTTACTGCCTGTGCTTATGGAAATCAAGTGGAAATATTTTTGAAAGAAGGGCAAATGCCTTGATCTTTCTTCATTTGGCAGTTCAGCTGGAGGTGGTATTGAAATCCTTCCATTTGCAGAAATCTTGCTAAGACTATAAGGCTCAACTTCTTTTTTTAAATTTTTTAATGTTTATTTATTTTTGAGGAAGAGACAGTATGAGTGGGGGAGGGGCAAAAAGGGAGGGAGACAGAATCTGCAGCAGGTTCCAGGGTCTGAGCTGTCAGCACAGAGCTGGATGTGGGGCTTGAACTCACGAACCGTAAGATCATGACCTGAGCTTAAGTTGGACACTTAACCAACTGAGCCACCCATGTGCCCCAAGGTCAACTTACCACATCCTCTTTGAAGCTTTTTCTGAACTTTTTCCCCCTGCCCTTTACTCCTAGCTGATTTTAATCCCTTACTGTTCTGTTTATATGCTGTGATTTACATGCTGCTGTTAGATCCCTCACGGTGTGATATTATAATGTATTTTTCTGTCTTGGATAAATTGTCCTCATACTCTTCTCTTTACTTTATTCTAAAGCCTGTAATCATTAAAACTCTTTCACTAATGAATTTAAGCATTATTTTTTTAACACGAAAACCACATTAAAATTATATAATATCAGCCATCTATGAGATAGGGCACTGAGAGTTCTCTGGACTGTCTTCTTATTTAAAGCCAGAGCTCTCCTGTGAGAGGCTGACTTTGAGAGTGGGGCATCTGGGTTATGCCTGACTGTGAGGGGTTTTAAAGCCCAAAGTTTTGATCCTACATTTCCTTTATTTCTGTGTTCTCGGATAATTTACTTCCCTCTATGACTTTTCTTTTCTGAATATAGAGGTATCTTTTTCTCAGCACTAGTTTTGGAGAGAAACAGACTTAGGAAAATACCATATTGTCATTATTATTGCAATTACAGAGTAATATATATGCCTTCTCATTTTATTTACCTTTCTCTTGACTATATGCTTTCTCCCCCTACCCCCTGTCAGCTTACCTACAGAATATCCTCTTTCTATTTTCATGCTACCTGCCTCTTTAAAAAACCCTTTGAAATGCTAAAAATGAAAAATGGTTTTCTTTTCTCAGTGCTATAAGTATGCTCATCTTCTGTTCTTCCATTGTACTGTTTCTTCTACTTCATCTCTCATAAAAGTGTGTATGTTCTTTCTTCTTTTTCAGGGCTATTATACCCACTTGTATCTTTGGTTATTCTCCTACAATTTATTTCTCTCTCCTTCCCATTGCTCTTTTCATTAAAAAATCCAGTAATAAAATTAATTTCTTAAAAAAATTGTTTATTTTTGAGAGAGAAAGAGAGTCAACAGGGGTGAGGGCAGACAGAGGGAGAGGGAGAGAGAGAATCCCAAGCAGTCTCTGCCCTCTCAGCTCAGAGCCCAACACAGGGCTCAAACTCATGAACCATGAGATGGTGACCTGAGCTGGAAGAAAGTTCAATGCTCAACCAGCTGAGCCCCGCCAGGAACCCCCAAATTCATCTTTTAATAAAGTCTTTGTACTGTAAGACACAGATGCATCAAATGCTGAGACCTTATCTTTTGCATGCTCTTTATATTTTAACTCCAATTAAGGTACACGTCCAAAAGAAGATAGAAAGCCTGAGAAATATTTGCAAATAGTAAATAAGTAAATTATCACTCCATAAGATTTCAGAGAATTCTATCCCAATTGGGAAAACCCTCTGGCCAATATGGGATCTCTTTTATTGGTTAACATGTAGAAAGAGTCTTTCATTCTGATGTTAGAAGCAGACACGAAACACGAATACCCTACAATAGGTGACACCTGAAGTCAAAATCACAGTAAAGCTGAATGACTGAGAGCACATTTTGTTATCAGTGGAAGAGAGGCATTTTAGGAGAGCAGAAAGACACATAAAGAGGAAGCAAGTGATTTCTGACCTACAAGAAAACCCAGATCCTTAGCTCAATTGACTAAAAGTCTAAATGAAGAATATAGATCTTTCAGCTGAAAGGGTCAGATTGATTTATTGAGTGAAGTATCATTTGCCCACATTTTACTATTTGTACAGTTGTATAAAGGATCTATGGAAGGCCTGTTTTGGTTAGGACAAGCTTCCACACTCCATAGCCCATCTTTGTGAAGGGGGCGTAAGGGCCCAAAGAATCCTCTTTTGCAGATTATATTCAATAGGTATAGTGATGATCTCAAATTCCATTTGAAATACCACCTTTGTTTAGACAATCTCTTATTTCTAGACTAATTTATTATTAAAAACTCAAACTCACAGAGTTTTCTCTATGTTGGTAAAAATAAATTTAATTTTTTAAATTTAATTTTTAAACAATTTGAAGGCAACAAATAACATGCATTACCTTTTTTTTAATCACTTAAATACATTGATAAAATACCACACTTCATGTGGTAACTGTCCTTTTGCTACAAAGGCATTAATTTCATTTTATTTTTAGTGCTTGGCCACAGTTCACTTTCAAGAGTGCCCTTTAGACTTATTAGGTTCAAAGTAAAGAATACATGTGATTTAAAATGTATGTGCTATCAGGGCACCTGGGTGGCTCAGTCAGTTAAGCATCCGACTTTGGCTCAGGTCAGCTTGTGGGTTTGAGCCCCACATCGGGCTCTGTGCTGATGGCTTTAGGGTCTGGAGCCTGCTTTGGATGCTGTGTCTCCCTCCCTCTCTGCCCCTCCCCCACTTGATCATGCTCTCTCTTTCTCTCTCTCTCAAAAGTAAATAAACATTAAAAAAATTAAAAAAAATAAAATGTCTGTGCTATCACTGGGTATTAATAGTAAAACCATAACAGGGTGGCCTGGCACACACTTTTACTGTCCTTCTCCCAGCTAATCAGTGGAGTGCAAATGTTTCTCACTGTGCTTTTGATGATGAAATAGAGATAACATTTCATAGTTTATAATGGGTTATATTTCACAAACCCCTTTCACATTCATTACCTTTAAATTTTCACAAACAGTGCTGTGAACTACGTACTATTTTCCACACTGACGTGCAAAGAAGTTGATGTTCCAGGAAGCAATGATTTGGTTGATAATACAAAGTTAGCGTAAGAGCCAGGACTCAAATCTTACTTTTACCCCAAGGTCCTTTCATGCTGTTACATTGTTTCCTTGCACCTGCTGTGTTCTAACCCAGCAACTAGTTCAGCAGCTACCTGTTTAGTGTCTTCACTGTGCTGCCTTAGTAAAGCTAACATTTACTGAGAGCCTACTCTGTGCTAGATACTGCTCTGAGTATCTACATGTATTACATAATTCAATTCTTGCAACACCTATGAGGTAGGCAGTGTTATTTTCTCCACTTCATAAACAAGGAAGCATGGAATTTAAGTAACTTACCCAAGAATACATGACCAATAAATGCAATAAGTAGATCTCAAATCCAGCCAGTCCACCTCCAATAACTGCATGCTTAACCACTGTCCTATATTGTCTCTTAAATTAGCAGAAACCATATTTTATAATTGACTTTTCTCATGAATATTAGGATTTGCAGTGAGTTTCTAGGGATCACTTACGGCAATAAGAATTTTAACAATCATTATATTGGTACACTTTCCAAAAAGGAAGATCCCCCCCCCCCCACACACACACACCCACCAGGGTAGGAATTATTGATTCAAGTCGGGGAAGGCATCAAGAATAGCGCTGCTTCCATAAATATACTAATTTTGAGACAAAGATCGGAGTATTTCAGTTATTCAGTCAACTGTGCAAATATCAAATGGTTCTGTTCAAGGGCTTTGGTAGCCACTTGGGTAACATCAACATGTAGCTTACAATCTAATGAAAGAAATACACTTGAACAGATACTTGGTAAATCACTAAAAGGCACAAAGCTTCATGGAAAGACATGAAATTCCTTTAATATGGAGAAAGCACAGGAGGCATGATTGAACCAGTAGCATTAAAGCTAGTCTTAGGGTAAAAGGGAGGAAAAAGCAAATTATAGTACACGGTATAATTGTATATGGGTTCTTTGGTAATACCTCCTCAAATGTAAAGTGTTTAGAACTTACTGCATGAGTCAGTGGGGATTTTATGTTATGAAAATAAAGTGGGTCCACTTTAAAGTACACTGTACATCGCATGTTAGGAGACACCGCATTGACATTTGTTGGAGAAAAGTTCTTGTGGCTATAAATTGGGAGTATTAGGCGGACAAGTCTTTCCTATTTCAAAGAATCAATTTTTGTAGTCATTTATATAACTTTTTGGTAAGCACAAAATATTCATTTTGATTAGTTACAAATACAAATTCTGAATGAATTTCTCAGACTTTCACTTCGCTTACTAAGTAGGGCAGTATAAATTATTTTATTTTTAAAGTTTATTCATTTTGAGGTAAAGAGAGTGAGGAAATGGGGGAGGAGCAGAGAGAGAGAGAGAGAGAGAGAATGAATGAGGAAGAGGGAGAGGAAATCCAAAGTAAGCTCTGAGCTCAGGAGAGAGCCCCATGCGGGGCTCAAACCCACAAACCATGAGATCATGACCTGAGCTGAAGTTGGATGTTTAACCGACTGAGCCACCCAGGTGCCCCTAAGTAGGGCAGTATAAATGAGAGTTTCTGATAATTTCTTTGGGAGAGTTTTTGGTCAGTGGCTCCTTAAGATCCCCAAACATGTTTGGCAGTTCTTCCTTTTGGTAACATCGGGAGTGAGGATTTCTTTATTGAAATAAATTGCTCTTCTACAAGAAAACAACACTGGAAGTATTTTCCAGTGGGAATCGATAGGTATATTGTTAGACCTAGAATCATGACAACACTATTAAAAAGAAAACATTGTGTTTGAATTTCAGAGCCTTAAGAATATTGTCAAGAGTTTAATGAATTTGTATGCAGTCCTTTCTTGTTAAATGTCCTCATTACACTTAAGCAGTTCTGCACTCATTTCTTCTCCATATTACCTGTGGCTGCTAAGCAATAAAACCAAATAAGCTTGAATTACGTGTCTAAGTATATCTTCTCTATAGGACTCCTCGTGGTCAGAATCAAGTTGTCCTCTAGTTTTAACTTAGCAATGGATGTATGTATTTTGACCTGTGCTGAATACAGAGTACAACTTGGTGGTACCCAAAGGAAGTACTGATTGAAAATACTCAGTTCCTATGATATGCCTGCATTCACTTTCAGGGAACTTACAGGAGCAGGATGTGGCCCATGTGCTTGACTACTGCAATGGACCTTTAGTAAAATTCAGCAAATAGGTTCACTGATAATTTCTCCAAAGGAACCCATTTCAGCTAATTCAGAGGTTTTGTAACTAACATTAATTGGTCTCGACATTGTGGAAAGCACTGAGTTAAAGAGGATATCAAGATGAAAGAGATGGTCTCTTCCTTCTGGGACCTTGCACTCAAATTAAGAAACAGATACATGAGACTGTAAAAAGACAGACATATATGATTATAATGTAAGACACATTAGAATAAATGCCATATAGGTTTATAAATAAAGGGCTATGGGAACAACAACAAACAATGAGCATTTATTTTTCTGATTGCTGAAATCTATATGGAATTTGTGGAAGAGGAATTTATTTTTGATCTGGAAACTGAACTATGGGCAGGATTTTATAAACTGGAGAAGCAGAGGGAACACTGGAGGCAAAGAGGACTGTATGAACAAAGAAACAGATTTAGAAAGGCACATGTTAAACAACAGCTGACTGAAGTACAACTACGTAGCTAAAGAGGTAATTATGGAAAGGTTTATTGAAGTCAGAGTGTAAACTTCTTTAAAGCCCTACTAGGGGCAATTGTGTGGTTCAGTTGGTTGCATGTCCGAGGCTTGATTTTGGCTCACATCATAATCCCAGGGTCGTGGGATCAGGATCAAGCCTCGCATTATGCTCTGGGCGGAGCATAGGGCCTGCTTACAATTCTCTCTCTCCATTTCTTTCTGCCCCTTTCCCCCTCACTAGAGGTTTCTCTCTCTCTTCCTCCATCCCTCTCTGCCATTCACATGCTCTCTCTCAAAATGAATAAAATGAAAAATTTGTTTTCAAAGAACCAAAACAAATCCTACTAAATGTGTATATTTTATTGTATAAACAGTAGCAAATGATAAAGATTTTCTACATGTTACTATTGACAGGTGCCCAGGTTTGTTGCCTACTTGGCAAGGTCAGTCCCTTAAGGAAATACCTTAATGACACCCTGTTCTTAAAGAGGTGGCTAATGTCCTCAACATCTTAGTCTTCTTTTAACAAATTTATTCAACAATTCTTACGAGTATTATTAAGATAAGCAATAATATAAACAAACTTACACTGAAAAGCTAAATCTCCCCTTTTACCCTCTCTTCTGGTTCCATTCCCCAGAAGAAACCACATTTGATCATTAAATTGACCCAGCATTTTACATTCGTTTTAAAAAATGATGTAAAACTCCTTTCTTTTTTTCATATTGATGAACCATAATTTATTTCCCAGTTTCTTTATTGGATATTGGGTTTACTTTCCCTTTTTTCACTATTACAAATAATATTTTGTGGTAAACCTTTTTTTTCCATTTTTCAAACAAGTCTTATTTTCTATAATAGTTTCTGATTTACAGAAAATTGCAAAGATAATACAGAGAATTCTCATGCATGGTATACTCAGTTTTCCCTATTAAAAATATCTTACATTTGTATGGTATATTTGTTACAATGAATAAATATTGAATATACATTATTTTTAACTACAGTCCATAATTTTTTCAAATTTCCTTAGGTTTTACATAGTGTCCTTTTTCTTTTCCAGGGCTCCATCCAGGGTGCCACATTACATGTAATTATTAGCTTCCTTAGGCTCCTCTTGGCTGTATCATTTTGTCAGATTTTCTCTGTTTAAAGATCAATTTTGAGGAACACCGGTCAGATATTTTTCAGGATGCCCCTTTATTGGAAATTGTGATACATGTTTTTTCAACATTAGACTAAGGTTATGGATTTAGGAGATTATGGAAGATCATAAAGGTCAGGTGCCAGTTTCAGTGCATCAGTCAAGTGTACATACTTTCAGCTGACTTAACACTTGATGTTGACCTTGATCACCTGTTTCAGATAGTATCAGAGCTCTCCACCGTGAAGTTACTGTGTTTCTCTTTACCATACTGTTCTCTTTGGTAGGGAGTCACTGTGTGCAGTCACAATTTAAGGAGTTGGGTGTTCTTGTCCACCTCCTTTGTATTTATTTATTTAATTTTTAATGTTTGTTTATTTTTGAGAGAGACACACACAGAGTATGAGCGAGGAGGGTCAGAGTGAGAGGAAGATATAGAATCCGAAGCAGGCGCCAGGCTCTGAGTGAACTGTGAGATCATGACCTGAGCCGAAGTCGGCCAGTTAACCGACTGAGCCACCCAGGCGCCTCCTCCTTAAGGGTGGAGCATATGGCTACATTATTTGATTTCTTCTCTGTGGTAAATTTGTGTCTTATCCATTTATTTACTTATCATTCAATTATTTAGATCAGTATAGACTTACGGAAATTCATTTTATACCGTTGTTATAATCCAGGAGACGTTATTGCTCGTATTACTCCAGCGTTGGCCATTGGCTTCTGCGCCCCTTTGACAGTCCCCATCCATGTAAGGTTGTTGTGGTAGTGAAATTTGTTTTTTTAAGCACTTTCTTACTTTCTAGAATGACAAGATTCACCAAGCTTGTCTTGTGTGTTTCCTGCCCCGGCCCTCAAATCAGCCAGTTCTGCAAAGAATTCTATTACCTATAATTGAAGAATAGTGCTGAAGCCAAATTCTAGAGTGCTTGTTGCTACTAGCAACAAGGTTCTCTGAGTTGACAAAGCAAAGAAATACATGCGTACATACTACTCACCTGTATACACGTAATCTATAAATGTTTCTGTATGTAGGTGTCTCTATAGGCATTAAGCTGAGCGTGAGTTCATATTGATATCTCCAACTCTCACCTATGACTACGTGGTTTACTCCGGCCTCCTCCTCTTGTTTCTTTGTGAACTCCTACTTCAACACTGAGGAGCCTGGTTTCTGCCATCCTTTATGCATTTACATGATTATTAAATTATTGCATACACACATAGCAGAGCAAAAGCTTTAACCTGTATCACTGTAGGAAAAAAGAAAGAAAAACACTTTATCAACTAGAGTACTGGGCTTAAGTGCAGTTCCTTTTGCCTTTGGTCTTCTGGATTCTACTTATTTCCAAAATCGTTCAGCAACTTTTGTTTCAATCCCTTTCAGTGAGGTTGATTCATACACTTGTAATATAGTTAGATTCTTCTGGCATAGTCTGCATTCTATTCTGGGATAAATGCATATTGCAAATTCTAGGGCAACTTCTAAAAAAAATAAAAACATAAAAATGTAGTGATGCAAGAAATCAGTAGGGATATAAAGTCAGTAAGTTGTCCTGAACAACACTATCAATCATCTTGATCTAATTGGCATCCAGCAACAACAGAGTACGCATTCTAATCCATCCAACGGAGTACGCAACACTAATCCATCCAACAACAACAGAGGACACATTCTTCTCAAGCTCATGTGGAACATTCATCAAGTAGACCATATTTTAGGCCATAAAATATGCCTTAACAAATTGAAAAAATTGGAAACCACTTTTAGGAACTTTTCTAGAAAGCCTAAGAAAGGGATAAACAAATGAAACATGTAGGATGAAAGAAAAAGTGAAATAGAGGGCAGATGTTAAAATGTTGATATCCATAAAATAGACCTTCTAGAAGCAGCAAAAAAGAAATAAGGATAGTAGATATTTGGAGGATATTACCTTCTTATAATATTTGAAATTATGTATGTATATATATATAAGAATGTAGATAAGAATATATATATATAAATTCAAATTGAAGTGTTTCCTAATGGACAGAATAGAATTAATAAGGAAAAAACTGCCTACATATAGACACATCACTGTGAATTTTAGGACATCAAAAGTAAAGAAAATAAATGAAAATCTTCCAGGGGAGCGGGAGGAGGTCATCTGCAAAGGAACAAAATATTAGATTGCTATAACATTTCTTACCAGTTGTACTGAATATATGATGGTAGTATATTCTTAAAGACACTTTAAATATGGAAATTTATATCCTGCCAATTATCATTTAGATGTGACGATGAAATAGACTTATTGCTAGTTTTATCACTTAAAGTGTGCTTTAAAAATACCATCACAGGTGGGGTATCCATGCAGTGGAATATTATTCAGTGATAAAAAGGAACGAGCTATTAAACCACGGGAAACAACTTTAAATGTTACATTGCTAAACAAAAGAAGTCAGTCTGAAAAGGCTAGATACTGTACAATTCAACGTATAGGACATTCTTGAAAAGGCAAAACCATAGAGACAGTAAAAAGGTCAGTGATTTTCAAGGGTTCAGGGGGAGGAAGGAGAGGCAGGGATGAATAGGTGGAACACATGGCATTTATAGGGTCATGAAACTCTTCTGTGTGATACTGTAGTGATGGATACATTTCATTCTGCATTTTTAAAACCAAAAGAACTCTACATCACAAAGTGGACCCTAATGTACATTATGGACTTTAATTAATGTGTCAGTAATGGGGCGCCTGAGTCGGTTGAGCATCTGACTTATTTTGGCTCACGTCATGATCTCACGGTTTGTGGGTTCAAGCCCTGCATCAGACTCTGTGCTGAACACTTGCTCAGAGCCTGGGGCTTACTTTGGATTCTGTCCTTCTCTCTCTGCCCCTCCTTACTCATGCTCTTTCTCACTCTGTCTCTCAAAACTAATGCAAAATGTTAATAATAGAAAAAAAGTGGTGAGGGGAGAAGGAGTATATTGAAACTGTTTGTTTTGGTTTCAGTTTTAATGTAAACCTAAAACTCTTCCAAAAACTAGTCTATTAATTTAAAAAAAAAAAGTTCTCCAGAAAAAAAAAAAATCCAGGAGATCACAAGGAACTATGAAGATTATAGATGAGAAAACTACCTCTAAGGTATATTATTTGTAAATAAACAATAACCAAAAGAGAAAAAGTATATCTAAAATGATCTAGACCAAAATTTCTTGATGATAAAAATGTGGTGTATATTGTATGTCAACTATACTTCAAATGAAAAATGTGGTATAGTGGAATGGGGTGGGAATGTGGAAGAAAGGGCATGGAGAGACCTCTGAGGGATCAGAATGTGCTAGAAAACTTTTCTTGGGGGCAATATAAAATCATATTTATTTATAAGCATAGTAAGGGGAATTAATATAAGTATTTTCTTAATAAAGTGGGATAACTAAGAAAGAATAAATTTTGAGTTTAGTTCATAAACCTGAAGAAGAAAATTTGATATGTCCATTGAAGGGAAGCAAAGGGAAGAGAGAGTGCCAGAGAAATGAAGGGAGGGAGGAAGGACGGAAGGAGGAAAGGAGAGAGAGAGACAGAGAGAAGGAAGGAAGGAAGGAAATATAAAGTAAGAAAGCAAAGAAAGGAAAGGGGAAGGAATAAAAGTGGGAGGAGAGAGAAGGAAGTAAAGGAAGAAGGAAGGAAGGAAGGGAGGGAAAACGGAAGTCAAAACAAAGTAGGGGATGAATGAGAAGGTGGTGTATCTCTTCTGTAGATTTTGTGAATTTGGGGGAAGGGGCTGGTGAGACTTCACACCAGGGCCAGGTACTAAAGGGTTGTGTACCCTCAAAAAATCTTAGGTTTTCCCTGAAGTTCATACTTGATAGCCAATAGAAGGCATCTTAGATCTTCTTTGGTGTGTTTTGTTAAAGTTTTCTGCAGTATGTAGACAATTACATGTGAGCCATCCCTATAAAAATGGTGAGATTGGTCAAGAATGAGTGAATGACAGATTTGTAGGAGAAAAATATAGGGGCAGTAACTTTCAAATTTATCAAAAGGATAATTACTGAAAGGCAGTCATCTTAAGAAATCTGATGTAACTGCCAGCCTGAAGTATTGGTATCAAGTTATGTTATTGAGCGATGATGCTCAACAGATATCAAAAGCAATTTTACATGTCAGGATTTCTTATTTATCTTAAAATATTTCAGAGGCAATTGGTGTGATACTTTAGACACTTGACTGACAGTAAAAGTTGTCTACAGTAATTCAAATGCCTCCTCAGAGTGGATGGGCAGAAACAAAATGTTCAGTGAGATGAGTGTTAAATTATTATTATTTAGTAGAAAAATGAGCTGAACCACTTTCTTTGACTGCTGTTATGTAACTCCATAAGCTGATACCATTTTTATTTCATTCTTTCTACTTGTACTCGAATTTTTCAATACAATCTAGGTCATGAAAAGGAGTATTAAAAGTAGTTTTTGAGTTTCCATTCATCAGAAGTTTCTTTGTTTTAATTACTTGACTTAACATATTAAAATTCTTTCTCTGCTTCCCCGTCTCTCCTGTTCAGTACTTTAGCCTAAATATTTGTCTTTTTATACTTCGGAAACATGCACAAAGGAATAAAGCTGGGAGTTTTGTGGCATTTATTCAGAAAACTGTAATTACCTGAAGATAATAACTCCATACATTTAGGAACAAAGCCATTTAGAGTTTTATTTTGTATTCATTGTTTAAGTTGGTTATTTGTATGTATTTCAGGTGAGTGTGGATATGTGACTACCCCAGCTCTGGTTCTGGGAGATTTGGGAGTCCCCCTCTGTCAGTATCAATAAGTGACCCTAGCTGGAGGGTCTGGGAGAGGCGGGGTCACCCTGGTGAGTGTGGGACATGTGACCAGCCTAGCTCACAGTCTGGGAGATTGAGGGTCTCCCTATGTTAATATTGATGAGTGGTCCTAAGTGCAGGGTCCGGGAGATTTGGGGGTCCTCCTGTATCAGTATGAATGAATTACCCCAGGAGTAGGGTCTGGGAGAGTGGTGTTATGGATGTGTGACTCCTTCAGCTCAGAGTCTGGGAGGTTTGGGGGTCCCCCATTATCAGTAGGAGTGAGACACCAGGTGCACGATCTGAGACAGGTTGGGGTCACCCTTGTGAGTGTGGACATGTGACCCACCAGCTCCAGGTCTGGAGTACTTGGGGATTCCCTTGTGTCAGTATGGCTGAGTGACCTCAGGTGCAGGGTTTGAGATTTTGGAGTCTTGTGTCAGAATGGAATAGGGACCTGAGGTACAGTGTCTGGGAGATATGGGATCACACTGGTGAGTATGGACATGTGACAACCTCAGGTCAAGTCCTGGGAGATTTGGGGGCCCCCCTTTGTTAGTGTGGATTAGTGACCACAGGGGCATTATTTTAGAAGATTCTGGGGTCCCCCTGTGTCACTGAGGATGAGTGACCCCCAAGTGCAGGATCTGGGAATATAGGGGGACCCACTGTGTTAGTATAGATGAGTGACCTGAGATGCAGGGTCTAGGAGATTTCGGGTCCTTCTATGTCAGGACGGATTAGTGACCTGATGTACAGGGCCTAGTACAGGTAGGGTCATCTTGGTGCATGTGGATGTATGAACATCCCAGCTCAGGGTATGGGAGATTTAGGGGTCCCCCTAAACATTTGTATTGATGAGTGATCCTAGGTGCATGGTTTGGGAGATTGGGGGATCCCTCTGTGTTAGTATGGTTGAGTGACCCCAGGTGTAGACTCTGGAGGTGGTGGGGTCATGCTAGTGAGTGTGGTAGATGTGTGAACACCCCAGCTCAGTGTCTGGGAGATTTGGAGGTCACCCAGACACTCATGCAGTATGAATGAGTGACTGCAAATGCAGTGTCTGGGAGAGGTTGTTTCACCCTGTTGTGTGTGGATGTTCATGACCCCAGATCAGGGTCTGGGAGACCCTGTCCGTATGGATGACTCACCATAGGTGCAGTGTCTCGAAGATTTCAGAGTTGCCCTGTGTCACTGTGGATGAGTGACCCTTAATATGGATGGATTACATTTCTTGGATGTTCACCGATTTCCTAGTTTGATTGTGGTTGTGTGTATTTAAATTTAGTTACCTTTGAATCCTAGTTTGACTATGTATGAATTCACTGGGGAATATTTGTTTACTGTCCTCACCAGTGATATACTTTGGTCACAAAAATGCTAATAACCCGTGAATTGTTCAAAAATAGAAGACATTCATTTGTCATTATTTGCATAGGTCTGTTATTGTTTGCAAAAACTGTATATTATTCAAATAGCCTGCAAAAAGGTCATTGTTGTTTAGGCCTTGTGACTCTAGAAAAGACGTAACTAAAGCACATGTGTTAGAATTTCTAGGAATGGCCCCCAAATTCTACATGGCTAATATCCAGAATCTTTAAATGTGGTGAGTTATCACTCCCTTATATTATGTGGCACAGTTGACCACATTTAAAAGGGGAAGATTATCCCAGTGGACCTAATTTACTCACACCAGCTGTTAAGAGCAGAGATCATTCCTGTGCTAGTGGCAGAAGAAGAAAGAAGGGAAAGTGGGCGAGTTCAAAGCAGAAAGGACTTGACCTGCTCTTCTTGGTTTGAAAATGAGAGAGTCTTTGAGAAGGATATCGGTGGCCATTGGTTGCTGAGAATGATTCATAGCCTACAGCCAGCAAAGAAAACTGGTTCTCAGACCTAGGGCAACAAATATCTGAAATTGGACAATATTCTGAATGAGCAACTTGAAGTGGCTCCCAGATGGGAGCCCTGCAGGTCAGCACCTTGATTTTGACCTTGTGATACCTTGAGTAAAGCCCAGTTGAGCCAGCCAGGACTTCTGACCTTCAGAACTGTGAACTAAGGTTTGTTTGAACCCAGTAAGTTTTTGACAATTTTTTTGCAGCAATAGAAAGTGAATAGAGTGGGGCACCAGGGTGGCCCAATCTGTTAAGTATCTGACTCTTGATTTTGGCTCATGTCACGATCTCAATGTTCATGGTACCAAGCCCAGCATGGGGCTCTTTGCTGACAGCATGGAGTCTGCTTGGGATTCTCTCCTTCCCTCTCTCTCTACCTGTCCCCCTGCCCCCCATGCATGTTCTTTCCCTCTTTCTCTTTCTCCCTCTCTCTCAAAATAAATAAACTTCTAAAAAAGTGAATATAGCATTTAAAACAGGTAGCTATTTGTGGTTTGAGATGCCAAAATATATTCCATTTCAGTGTTCAATATTTCAGAGCTCCAGGCCATTTTTTTCATCCCACTGATACTTTTATTTTGATTTAAACCAATGGACTCCCTCACACATCACAAAAAGATTATAAGTCTCCTCCATTGAAAATTCTGTTGTTAAGATATATAGCATAGAACTGTTTACTCATAAGGAGTCTTGCAAATCTAACCGCTAGCTAAGGTAATAAATCATGTTGTAGGAAGCAGTTAGTACTAGAAGCCGAAATGCAGGATTTCTGATCCAGTGACCTTTCCCCTCAAGTTGCACTGCCTCTGATCTTCATATTTTCATTGACCAAGCAAATAATTCTAACTCTTAGGAGATATTATTTGATCATTTGGCTAATTCTACTCAGAATCCTCCTTAAATGCCTACTGCAGGCAGGGACATTAACTAGATTCAAAAAGCAGTATTATAATAAGAATCTCACTAATAGTAAAAACACCAGAGCAAGCTAATAATGGATAATTAAATGAAGTCCAGAGGAAATAGGCAGCTTGTTCAAGGTCACTCTTTGCAATGATAAAACTGAGGCCCTAATAGGTGCAATTAATATAAGTTCAAATTTCCTCACTTGGTTGATGGCATAGGCAGAAACTACAGTCTGAGTCTCTTGGTTTCCAATAATTTTTTACACTGAATTGTGCCGACATGTCAACTTTATAGGGCTTGCCCCCAGACCACTTTGAGAACTATGTTCCCAGCCCCTGAGTTTTCAATGTACTGCTGGCCAGGGTATCCATGACTCAGAAAAAGACTGTGACATTCTCTGGGGCTACAATTTTTTTAAGAGGCACTTTAACATTGATCTGCCTCCCAGAATTGTGTTGAAATTGGCTGGAAGGCAAACCTATGGTGGTACCTACCTGAAGGATGGTAATGTGGGCCCAAAACAACTCTGCCTAGTCCTGACATGTGTGACCAAACTGTGATTTAGTTCCTTACTCACTGCCCACCCCTGACTCCCAAACCCTGCAGGGATTAGGAAGAACACCAGAAGATAGGCTGGTATAATGAAGATTAAAAAAAAATTCTGAGAATAAGTACCTCACTTGAATCAGAATATTTCTGACCAGTATATTTCTGTTGCTATTTTCTCCATCCATTTTGCTGTATTTAAAGAAGGCATCTGTTGCCTGAGTCCCTTGAACCATTAAGACATATCCTATTTCTTCAGCAAATAGGCTGCATAGAGAAGATGGATGTCAGCTTGCTTTTTTTCTTTCATATATTTATTACAGTATGCCTTCCCGGTGTGTAGAAACATGATTTTTTTTTGAAGCTTGTTTAAACTCCAATGTTTTTCCCCATTGAATGGGAGATCCATTGAGGACCAGACATCAGGGAGCTGTTACACATGTACCATTCCTTTCTCACCTCTTCACAAGTTTCAAACAAGTTTAATTATAAGAGAAACAAAAGAAAACATTTCTTCATCCTGCACTGCTAGAAAAAAAATAGCTTTCCTGGGAAATTGATTCATTGGAAGCTTTAATCTACATAGTTCAGTTTCTCAGAGTGAGTATTTCAAGTATTAAGTATTTTTTATTAGAATATTATATATGTATCATTTACATAAATAGTGACTATATATACTGTATATTATGCATGTATACATATACATATGTATATACATCCATATTCTGTGCTTAGACAATTATAAAAGATTGGAGTGTTTTTAAAAAGATTGAAATGTTTCAGTGACTCCTAATACAGAAGTGATGCTTTCGTTTAGGAACACATTGAACAGAATATGTCAGGTTTATCATTTGTTTGATACTAATTAGCCTCAGGACGAAAAGGAGAGGAGAAACTTCTGTTAGCTTCCTGAGGAGTTGTGTAAGCCTTGAGAAATGTGTTTTATCTTTCCACTACTCAAAGCATCAGAAAAATCTGTGAAGTTGAATAGTGTCTGCTAATCCTGTGTCCTGGTTCTTTCCATCACTGTCATCCTGTCACCAGGCACTGGGAAGATGTACTCATAACCCATCCCTCCTCCCTCTCCTTTATCCAAGTGTATTCAAATATCCAGAAGGTCATAGGATGTTTTCTAAGACATATTCTCTTGAGCACATAGTTCAAGATTAGATGGACCTTTGGATGACTTCAAGATCTAACTGTGGTGACCTTATTTTACTCCTGGTTAATTTCTCAGAGCTTTCTCTGTCTTGTAGAATCAAGATGATAAATATAATCTACCTCTTAAGGTTCTTGGGAAATTCATTATGGATAATATGACCATATAAGATCCCAGTAGATGTCAAGAACTTAATAGGCACCTTAATCAATCCACTTCTCCTTGCTTCCATCACCCCTGCTAACCATTTCTTTTGTTGTTGTTGTCATTGTTGCTGTTGTTGAGTATAGTCAATACACGATGTCACATTAGTTTCAGGTGTACAACATAGTGATCCACCATCTCTATACATTATGCTGTGCTTACCACAAATGTAGCTACCATCTGTCACCATATTGACTATATTCCCTATGCTGTACCTTTTATTCCTAAAACTAATTCATTCCATAACTGGAAGTCTGTATCTCCCTCTCCCTTTCACCCATTTTGCCCAATCATTCACTTTCCTTCCTTCTGGTAGCTATCAGCCTGTACTCTATATTTATAGGTCTGTTTCTGCTTTTTATTTATTCATTTGTTTTGTTTGTTCATTAGACACTAACCATTTCATCTTCATCTGCTCTTTCTAGTGAATAAAACAGCCTGCCAACCTAAAGTTGTATTTTACTCCCAGTTGTATACATAATGGTTAACTCTACATTTATTCATTCAATCAATCAATCAATATTTATTTAGGATCTTACTCTATGTCAGACACTATTCTCAGTGCAAGGGACACAACAGTGATCAAAGCAAGCTATTTCTCTCCTGGAACTAAAATTCTAGTTTGGGAAGAAAAACAATAAGGAAATAAGACATATAATATATTAGAAGGCAATAAGCACTAATGAGAAGTATAAAGCAGGAAAGAGGATAGAGATTTGGGGAGGGACTGGACATTGGAAAAAAAACTTAATGGTCTAGGTATGGCTTATTGAGACCGACGTTTGAGCAAAAATGCTCAAGGAGGTAAAGTAGCAAGACCTGCATCTCTATACAAAAGAATATTCCAGGCAGAGGTAATGCCAAAGTCCTGAGGTAGAAGCATGCCAGGTACATTTGAAGAACTGTAAGGAGATCAACTTAGCCACAGCAAAGAACAAAAGGTGAACAAAAGGTGATGAGGTCAAGGGGGTGGGGTGCGGGTGGGGTGGGAGAATTGCTAGATTGTGTAAGTCCTTAAACGCCAATGAGAAATGAGGAAACCTTTGTTGGGTTTGAGTAGAAGAATGACATGATTTGGCTTAATATTCTAAGGGGACACTCTGTTGAGTATGCTGAGGAAAGAATGTCGGGAGCAGGGCAGGGTGGAAAATCAGGCCAGTCCGAAGAGTACTTCAATAATTCAGGAAGGAGATGGTAGTGGTTTAGACCAAGGTGGAAGCAGTGACTATGATGAGAAATGTCAGATTATGGATATTTTAAAGGTAGAACCAGGAGTCTTTGCTGATGGCTTCAATATGAGGTTTGAGAGAAGGCAAGGTAAACTCCAAGCTTTTTGGTTTGTATACTAGAGAGATGGAGCTACCATTGATGAGATGGGGAAAAATTACAGAAAAACAGCACCATTGACTAAAACTACTCACAATTAATACATAAAAAATACTGCAGCAAACCTTGTTGAAAATAAACCACATGCACAAAATTGTGTGTTGCTATGAACTTTGTTTGGTACTAGTTGGGAACTAAAATCGTATAATTATTGGCGGCACCCACTTGCTCCTGCTGTCAGTATATAACGAAGTCTAGAGGAACTGTTCAATTTAGGATTTTACGAGGGATCCAAGGCTTTTGATTAATTTTTTTTTGAGAATGGCTGATTCACCATATATAGTATAGTAAGTTCTAACATAAGTGTAGTTTCTCCTCATTAGGAATCCCAAAATTGCCCCAATGACTGTGACGGATGGGATAGTTCTGGTCCCACTTTGGTCCTTTTTCCAGGATCTGGGAAAGTCTCTCTTATATGATTTACAGTCCTCGTGAATCATGTTCTCTGAACCAGGATGTCCAGCTCCTGTTTTAGGCTCTTCATCCTAGGTCTTAGATACTGTTTATAGATTTATTCAAATCCTGATTCTTGTTTGGTTGATGCATATTGAAATTTATTTTTATTAATGGTCAGTATGTCCTGCCAAACTCAGAAGCCAACCTACTGGTTAGGGAAAATGGGTAGTGGTCCAACTCATTTACTCTCACCCTTCTCTCTGTCCACCACCCTGCCCTCCCTTCCCCACTCAGTGCCCTCTTTCTGGTTCCCTTTATCAGATGTGTATCCTGGCCACATCAACGTGTTCTTGGCATTCACGATAGAGTGGTAAAGCCTCTGTCTGGAGGGTATCACTTGCTGCTTGTGGTCTGAGCTGAAAGCAGATTTTCTCAGTGACTGGTAACCAGGCATTTCCTAGGTACCCTCATTAAACATGTCTCTTGCAACAATAGCTTCAGAGTCATTTTTAATTACTTCATGCCCTGAATCAGGTAAGTTAAATATATTTTTATTATTATAAGAAAGGGAAGCACATCATAATTAGAGTAAAGCAAATTGTCACTATGGAGTTCAACACATAGCGTCCTAAAAGGAAACAAAGCAATTTATGTGCATTATAATATACATTCTTAGGTTTTAATAAACCTTAGGTTATTTTGTGCCCTCATCCAGGTGATGACATAAGATAACATTTATTATATGTCCTCCTCCTCCTCATTTCATTCTATTTCCTATCCATTAATTTTTTTTCTAATGTCTAGAAATAGGGCCTTTGTGGTTCCTGCATTCTTTCAAATCAGCTATTAACTTCCTGCAAGTGGAGCACATACTTATTGTTAAGTTACAATTTTTTTAAAATTCTTGCATCACACAATAGAGGGGTAATTTTTATTGTCTTTAATGTTATTCTTATTGCTTAAAATGTCAATCAGTCAAATTGAAATGGATTATTCCATTATTTTCTTCTTCATTTGAATGACTTGGTTCTCCCAGCATTACCTACCATTAAATGCTCTTCAGCTGATTTGTTTTATTTGAAAACAATTTACCACTTAACACTGATATGTTTTTCTGACATTAAGTGTACCTGATTTTATCTTGAGAAAGTTGTCCGAATAGTTGTCAGAGTAAGAGGAAATACACTTGGTGTTTTTTTTTTTTTAAGCACTTAACGTACAGTCTGATGTCCTGTAATGTTTTAAAGGAATGATGGAAATTGTTTGCAACCAGAAGCTGAATATCCAGTTTTGTCAAAAGAAACCTCCTGTATTAAATGAGATTTTTAAGTATACGCTTTAAAAAGTGATATTGGATAGGTAATGGGGAAGCAATCTTTGAAATCATTGGTTTACAGAACCATGATAATAGGATACCAAAGTGCAATGAGTAGTGAAAAAGGATGAACAGATTACACATTAAAATTTTTTGGTGGTGGCGAAGCTCTGTAGCTTCTCACCAGTGATGTCATTAATGTACTTTGGGAGCAGGGGGGATGAGTGTGTGTGTGTGTGTGTGTTTGCGCGTGCGCGCACATATGTGCACGTGTATCTTCTGCAGAGCTCATGAATTAACATTTTCTTTTGTATACTATGGGATTTGCAGGTGTTTTTCAAACCAGGACCACAAACGCTTACCTATTAGTGAGGTTTCCTTGCAGTGCTACTGGTTCAGCAAGCCAAGCTTTTAGAGCATTCTTCAGGCCTTCAGTTCCATTTGCACATTTATGGTTCAAGGCTCAAAGCTAGCAGCAGCAGGCTTTGCACATTCCATGATTAACACTTCAACCTCCAGACTTTTTGGTGAGGTTAAGCATTCATCAAAACGTCAGGATGATTAAAATTACAAAGCTACAAGTGCTTTTATCAGACACTTCTCTTTAATCTGCCCTTTTCTGTAGCTGTGTGCTGACACTTTTGAAACTATTATTGTTTTTTGTCAAAAAATTGTACCTTGTTATCAAAATTGCTTGTGGTCCCAATTGCTTTCTGATGAGGCAACTGTTGTACACGGTTCTGAGCACTATCTGGCTCTCCTTCCCCAATGTTTGTAGGTGAGGAGGAAGCAGTAGAAAGTCCAGAGACATGGGAAAGGCAGTAGCATGCTTTTCCTTCATGCTGCTGGGCTTGGGAGTCAGGACAATTTTCCTCTAAGTAATTGTAAGTTTCTGAAAGATGGTACATGAGATTTTCCTCATGATTTTATTTATGACTTATGAGCTTTTGTTTTGTAAATGAAAGCAGCTGGAATAGCATCCTGTCCTAATGATGTGTGAAACAAAAAGGAAAATACATAAGGTTTCCATAAATTTTATATATACATGTATGTACATAGGTATATGTATGTGTATATATATATATACATATATATATATGTGTGTGTATATATATATATATATATATATATATATGGCACACACACATATAAAGCGAGAGGGAACAGGGAAAAGTTTGATGAAAAAATAGATATTTATGGAAGGCTACAAGGTCTTTCTTGAAGAAATGCCACTGATGGGTCTGAAGTCTTAGATGCTGTTTTATGATAGAAAGGTTGGTGTTTGGAGGAAAGCTAGAGCTTTCCCTCCATCAGTTGCTTTGCTTATGGATTTCTGTAAATTCTGGAGCTTAAACTGTTTGTTCATAAACTGTTTATTTTTGTTTTATTGCCGCTGCTGAATGCTAATAGGTTATTGATGACAAGTATATTTACTAGGCATGAAAAATGTTCAGGCAATAGGGCATCCATGACAGTCAATCTGTGTGTAGCAAGGACAAGCACCAGTGTCAGAATTAAGTGGGAGAGTTGCAGTTGATTCTCAGGGACACAGGAACATCAAGGGAGAGGGAGCTCATGGAATCACAAGCTATAAATAGTTTCAGGCACAGTACAAATCTGGGGGGAGATTGGTAGAGAGACTGTGTAGAACTGCTTCATGAGAAAATCAGCTTTTAAAGAATGATAATGGGACCAGAAGGTAGAATGAAGTTCAGGTACACAGAGCTTTTTAGATTGAAATAAACAAAAGAAGAAAATTAACAAGGTTTAGTTTTTTGGCTCTACTACTTGGAAGCAATTTAACTTGGGAAAAATCGTCAGTTTCCTCATGTGAAAAATGGCATTAAAAAGTCCGATATATGAGACTCGTTGCCAAGATTAAGTGAGATGATATCTATCAAGAAGTTAGCGTACTATACATACTAATTACATGCTCAAGTGGTATAGGTTATTATGTAATAGAAATAAATTTGAAACTGTGCATGTGAGAGAGAGAAGGAGGAGAGAGAGAGAGAAATAAAGACAGAGACAGAATGCAAGTTGCTTTCTCTTTTGCATTTTTGTGAATGTGTGACTTCCTTCCAAATGAGCTAAAGCATCCACTATGGGGAGAGCTGATGCAGAATCATTACTGGAGAAATGGAAAGAGAACTAGATGAAATCCAGCTCTTTGATATTTCTAATGGAAATTTTCAGTAAACAGCTAGATGGTTGCAATGAAAACCAGACTGTCAACAGAAAAAGGCTTTATAAAATTCACTATCAAGAAGTCTGTGTATAGATTAGATCATAGCTCTACACAGGTAGGACCTACCTAGACAGAAAAAGAAAGAAAGATTATCCCTTCTGATCTGCGGAATGTGAGAAGAGAAGGGGAAGATAGAAAAGGCAGGACAGACTTCCTTCTCCAGACTTTGTCCAGGACTGGAAAGACATTTTGTGTTAGTTACAAAAAGTACCAGCATCAGAAAAATCACTTTGCTGACTGTTCCCATACCCAATGGGCACAGCGAGAAGGAGCATCCAAGTGTACCGGGGAACGCAGTGTAGTTAGGTGTGGAGAAAATGTTGGTGGTTAGCTTTCTTGAGCCTGCCTGTTCGTGACTGTGACAGGGCTGGGAATGAGAGGTTACTGGGTGCCCTGAATCCGATGCACAGGTGCTGACTGCTAGGCTGTGGCAGTGAGAAATGAAGGAAGGCCAGGGTTCCAGCAAGTGCCCCTCAGCCCTGATCAGGTTGCAGGAGACTGGCTGTCAGACTCCAGCATCAGATCACAGGGAAGGCCCCATTCAGGAACAACTCACACCAGAG
Source organism: Cryptoprocta ferox (assembly GCA_028646485.1). Lineage (NCBI taxonomy): Eukaryota > Metazoa > Chordata > Mammalia > Carnivora > Eupleridae > Cryptoprocta > Cryptoprocta ferox. The sequence continues at coordinate 27,628,431 of CM053567.1, forward strand.
ACTGTCATAAACCGTCACATTCGCCAGTCTCCAGTAGACTCAGAGACACTGTCTGTCCATTATTTGGAGGTCGTGAAACTCACTACAGTCTCCGTATGCCCAGTGCAATCTGGGAGAGAATCACAAGAAGAGAGGAAAATGTGAGTTTGTTTATAGTATTGGATTGAGCTACCTGACCTAATGGAACTCATTTTAATCTTCCCCTGGCCGTTCACCACCATGATTACCAACAACACACAAAGGGGGGCAGTCAGGAGAAAGATGCAATGTCTTGTAGACAGAAAGAAAAAAGCCGCATTTTCCCAGAGCCAACTTAAAGGAGGAGAAATTTATGACCCTGCTCCGATTATTATTATTACAGCAGTTGTAATAAAACTTAGATGATAGTAGTATACACCCAGGCCTCACCTCAGCCTTTGCTTTTACAAATCATCAGGCAAAAGCTCTGGGGAAAAGCAGTCCATACCAGAGCCAGCCCATGTCTGCCTCGAGAGTCATTTGTCCCTATTCTTGGTCTGGTGAGCAGAGCGCTGGAGCTTTCAGAAGATTCGAACTGCACTTAGGTAGGGGAGCCCGCCCGTGCTGAGCGGGAATGGGGAGGCATAGGAAGGTTGCTTGATAGTGTAGACAACTGTGGGCTTTCAAATCACATGGGCTTGATTTCTTTGTTTCCTTTCACTAGTTGTCTGAACTCTGTGATGAGTTGAATTGTGACCCTCCACATCTCTACCCCACCAAAAAAAAAAAAAAAAAAGAGGTGAAATCTTTGTTTGGAAATAAGATCAATTTAAGATGAAGTAATTAGGGTGGGCTTTAACCCCACATGGCTGTGTCCTTATAAAATGAGAAATTTGAACAGAGAGACAGATATGCACACAAGGACACCACCATGCAGAGAAGAAGGCAGAGGTCAAGGTAGCGCATCTACAAGCCAAGGAACACCAAGAATTGCCAGCAACCCATCAGAGGCCAGGAGAGAGGCATGGAACAAAATCCCCTCCCTCCCCCCATATTTCTCAGAAGGAATCACCCCTGCTAATAACTTGATTTTGGACCTCTCGCTGCCAGAACCGAGACTTGGTAAATTTCTGTTGTTGAAATCACTCCATTTCTGGTACTTGTCCAGGCAGCCTTAGCAAATGAATGCAACCTCTTCCCCATGTCTCATCAGCAAATTATTTCTCCCTACTTGATACGCTAAAAGATTTTAGGCATCTTACACAAATCCCCATTCAGTAAAACTATGATGACCTATATAGAGTTTAGGGGTTATGAAATATATTAATATAAATAGAAAAGCTGCATTAGGAAAAAATGGGAAAGTCCGTGTGATACAGTTGAGCTCCCAATTTGAGACTCCTGGAAACCAAAGTGAAAAGAGTGATGTGTCTGGTCGCATAAGTTTTATTATTACAAAGGAGGAACACTGTGGGTCCTTGGGAGAAGAAAAACTTTTTCTGCGCCCTGAATCCTAAGGCATCAGTAGATGATGCACTCCGTGGCACTCCGTGATATTTCTTCGGCAGCTTTACTCTATAATTATTAGGCAGATGATATACATTGTAACAGAGCTGCCAACTCCAGGTTGATGCTTGTGCACATGGAACTCTAGTTCTTATAGTTGTTATATCAAATCTTATCAGAAAGCTACATAAGCCTGACAAAAAATTAAGAACAAGTATGCCTTAGCTTTAAATTTTTTTTAACTTAAATATTTTTCAATTTAAATTTTTATGTATTTGAGTATAGTTGACACATAATGTATCATATAGTTGACACATGACTCAACTCTATGCATTATGCTATGCTCACCACAAGGGTAGCTACTATGTTTCATTATACAACAGTCTTACAATACCATTGATTATGTTTTCTATGCTGTTCCTTTTATGCCTGTGACTTATTTATTCCATAACTGAAAGCCTGTATCATCCACTCCCCTTCACACATTTTCTCCATCCCCACACCCCCTTCCCTCTGGTAGCCAACAGTTCTCTGTGTTTATAGATGTGGTTCTGCCTTTTTAAATTTATTTGTTTTTATTTTCCACATGTAAGTGAGATCATATGGTGTATTTCTTTCCCTGTCTGACTTATTTTACTTAATACCCTCTAGGTCCATACGTCTTGTCAAATGGCTCATTTTTACAAGTAATGGATTGAACTCTATCTGCTCTACTTACCACATAGTTACTATTATACTCAAAGCCCAAACAAATCTGGTCAAAGTCAGTCACTGCTTCACAGGAGCAGAAGGTTTCCTCTTGTTTTTATTTTTATCACTCTGAGTTATGCTGAATATGTCAGTCAATTTTCATCTACATTAACATTACATTTTAAAATACAGTGTAAGAATTTAGTTGAAAATTATGTTTCACTGTTAAGTCTACATATCCGTATGTATATGTATCCATTTATACAGTGTACTATATAAAGTCATGGATTGAGTGAGGGCCACTTAAAATGAAACATTTAACCTTCTATACTCTGGAAAAGTCCAGTCCAAAATAGGAAATCAGGTATGCATAGTATTCAGATGCACAGTGATGGATGTTCTGTTTTGGGAGGCACCCTGTTTCAGGTATAAACAAGTCTGTCAGGAGGTTGCCTGGGTGGCATCCGACTTCGGCTCAGGTCATGATCTCGCGCTCTGTGAGTTTGAGCCCCGCATTGGGCTCTGTGCTGACAGCTCAGAGCCAGGAGCCTGGTTCGGATTCTGTGTCTCCCTCTCTCTCTGCCCCTCTCTGGCTCACACTCTGTCTGTCTCTCTTAAAAATAAATAAACATAAAAAAAAACTCTGTCAAAGTTTGTTGTTAGAAAAAGCAGATGTAAATATTCCTGCAGTTTCATGATTCTGCCTGCTGGAAATATAGTTGACCCTTGAACAACATGGTAGTTAGTGGCATTGACACCCCCTACCACTGCAGTTGAAAATCCATGTATAATTTTTGATTCCCTCAAAACTTAACTACTCAAGAAGCTTTACCAAAAACATAATCTATTACATGTATTTTGTATCTTATGGTACTATATACTGTATCCTTACAATAAAGTAAACTGAAGGAAAGAAACATGATTTTAAAAAATCACAAGGAAAATACATTTAAAGTACAGTACTGTATTTATCAAAAAAGAAATTTTATATAAGTAGACTTGTACGGTTTATGCTTGCATTGTTCGAGTCAACTATAATGTAATCCTTTAAAATAAATATATATAACAGAAATTAAACTATTTTAAGAAAGATATTCACACGATAATTATTAAACTGTTTTATATATATCACACTATATTTTAACAGATTCCAAGGGTTTGCTTAAATTATATTGGTACACTAAAGACATAGCAAACATATATTCAACAATTAATTTTGTTATTTCATTTATTAATACTCTCAGGATAATAACAAAAAGAATTTTTTTTGAGAATTTCTCTCTACACTATCAAATGTCATTCCTTCTTGTTTATTTTCATTTTCATTCCCAATTTAATGTTTTAAAGATGTTGCATATAATAACCAGGCTAATTAAAGTCCTTCTATGAATAGCAAATAGAACATTTTCAGAAAGTGGTTAGGGGACAGAGGTGGGTAACTAAACTTGGCACTAACAATCAAATGATCACAATCAGAGGCTACTGTGTGATCATGGCCTATGCACTTCACAGTCTGTGCACTGATAATTCAATAGCAGTGTCACTACAAGAGTTACAGGGATGATTTGTTAGTTTATGTTTCTCTCCAAGATTCCCAAGAGTAATGGCATCAAAAGTACAAATATTTATTTGTAAGATTTCAAATTCTAAGACACATTTTAATTTAGAAGACAGTGTTAAGACATTATAGTAGGGAGGAGCACACTGGAGTTGTTCATATTTATGGCTAGCTTCAGCTCTGTATTTTGAAGAACCTGGCAATTCCCTTCATTTTATAGTGGGGATTCATAAAAAATAAGGTGAAAAGCTTTATCTGTTTGTGTGTGTGTGTGATTGCGATTTGGAAGAACAAATAGAAATACATTAAAACTTGACACATTCATTCATACTCTGCATTACACATACATACATACTTACATGTATATGTATGTATGTGTGTGTATATTTCTAAGTGATGTTGGAAAGTATTTCAATAAACATCATCCTACTCTTTTTTTGTATGCTTCCTTCCTATAGTTCTCATGACTAATTTTTTTTTTTTTGATATAGAAGAACATTGGGGAAAAATAACCTTACCTGATTAGGGGATTAACTGAATTATTCATTTGCCAAGTTTTCAAATGAAAGGTGGATTACTTTGTCTCATTTTTTAAAAACTGTTTTTTCTTAATTCATGTGCCATTTATTTTGAGTAAAATACCTAAGTACAGAGTGATCTTGAAAGGTTTTTACATGCTTACACATGTGTAACTACCATCTAGACGAAAACAAGAGCAGTTTCATTAACCTAGACATTCTCTTATGCCCCTCACCAGACAATAACCCATCTCCCAAAGGTAACCACCATTGTCTTCTTTGAAGAAAACGAATCTGTTGTTCTTCTCAAATTTCAAATTGTGTCATATGCTATAACCACTATTTAAATAGCACTACATTTTACCATAATATTACTGTAATAAACAGAGTATAATCAAAATTGAGTTTTTCTGGAAAGTATCAATTAAAAAACTCTATTAACCCAGCATACATTAACGTGGAAGGAGACATTTGAACATATATAGCTTTGAGACTATAACAGGACACTTGAAAGCCTTCAGAATCATCAGAAGTATAATGTAGCTTTTAATTCCTATATATTATTACAATAATTCTTGCTATCTGACCACATGGACTACAGAATTTACTCTAAATTTAAAAATACACATCAATATTCATGGGTGTTATTTTCATTGTCTATACAATGTAGAGGGGAAAATGTTAATATTTTTGGTCTTGCCTCTTTCTCCTTTGCACTTGCTTTGCTTTTTTCTCTTTTTTCTCCCTTTTCTTTCTTTCTCTCTCTCTTTCTTTCTTTTCTTTCTTTCTTTTTTCTTTCTTTCCCCTTCCTTCCTTCCTTCCTTCCTTCCTTCTTTCCTTCCTTATCTACTAATTAGTTGTCTGATTTCCCTAGTTAATGATGGCAATTTGGAGGATGTTGGCGACAGGAGTGTTTGGAGGTATTCTATTACTGTAGACTTAAGTCTGAGCATTTTTATCATAAGCAAAACCTAATGTGTAGTTTTTGTTGTTATATCGGGTCTTAAACACCTAATTTTTGTTTGTTTGTTATTGTTATGTCAGGTCTTAAAAATACTTTTATAAACATTACTTTTAATTATATATGCTAAAGGATGTATAATCTTATTGATGTCATTCATGGTCTAAAGTCTTCTATGAAAAAAGTAAAATTATCCTTATGAATGTCAAAGATGGAAATTAGGTAAAGCAGGATGTTGTTTACTTGAACCATTGTTTAAGTTTGAAGTAGAAATGTGAGTATGTCCTAATTCTTCTCTTAATCTAATTCATTGAAAAACATTTATTAATCAGCATCCCTAGTACATAGTACTGCTTTTAGCTATCCTGTCAGTCATATTAAACAGGGCCTTTATTTCTCCCTCTGTGCCGTGCTTAAAATCACATGATTTATTTAACAAGAAATACATATGCAGATACATTTGTAATGCTGAAATTGTGACATTTAAAGGTAAATCTGGTATCAGAGAGCTCCATTAGATAGTCTAAAGTATATTCAAATTACAAGATGCAAAATTTATTTGAAAAAAACTAATGCAGTTAACTGACAGCAGGATTGAGGGAACTATTTAGAATACATAGGACCTGTTTCTCTAGCTAAAATTTTATCAGCACATTATTTGATTACCATTCCATTTGATATGACATATACAATCACCTAGATTTGTATAATGTCAGTTCTTAGATAAAAATAATTGTAGCTCAAGACCTTATAATTGCACATCTTTCACTGTACCTGGTGTAGTCATTTCACGTATGATACAAGTCCACAATATCTCAATATTTGAACATTCTGTTTTCATTCACTTAACCATTAATCCACTTAGCCATTGAACTGCTAATGTTATTATCACTGTAACCCAACAGTAAGTAGATTTCACAAACACACAGTTTAGTGTGCATGGGAGCATCGCTTTCAAAAATTGTTTCCATGCAACCTTATGGATTGTCTTATTACCTTTGTACTTTATACCTTCTGCATTACCAAGACAGATGCATGTGCATATATTTACGTGTATATTTCCAATATTGGAAATTCATTTATAGTTCTGCACATCAAGTGATTTGGATACTTAACTGGGCTACATCTTAGAGATCTTAGGGAATCTCCAGAACTTACAGTTGGAACATTTTAACTGACTTTGGCTATATAATGAAATTTTACACCTACTATCTCATATTTCCCTCTAAATTCCTTTTGAACCACATTGCGCCATTTCCCTGGCTACACATTTAAAGAGATGGTTAAAGGAAAATAATGGAAGGATGTTAGAAAGCATAGAGTTTCCTAGATTTTCCTTAAAATACTGAAAGTGCAAATTCCACCAAATCGGAATGAAACTTGATTTATAGCGCAACAAAGAAAAACTCTGGAATTTGCAGGAAAGGAAGCGAGCAAATTCGGTAACAGCTGCAAGTGAGCGTGATGGACTGACTGCCCTGCTTTGGGCTGGCAGTTTTTCTGTTCTGTGCACAGCTGCAAAACATCATCAGCCTGTCTCCAGAAACTGGTCTTGGCATTTTAATTGCTGAGGTGTACCCACTGGTGACCAGCTGCTGGGATAGCAGATCAGGAGCAGCTTTGGGTCTTTTAGATTCTTAGGGGAAAGGTTAAGGAGAGGGAAGCTGTGTCTTGACCCAGAAAGAGGCACTAGATTTCTGAAGGCACCAGGAGAGAATGCCTTGAAGTGGAGAAGTCAACACTCAGTCTTCCCCAGAAGAAAGAAAAGGCTGGAGGCAGGCTTCTAGGGCTTCATTTGAATTAGGGTCAAATCAGAGACTGACAAGAAGGTAGCAGCATATTAATCTTAACCTTTCTCTAGAACACAGCTATGAGGGAATAACCTTGCAGCCACCACTGATTTGTCATTAATCCATTCCCCTACTTGGATTGGAATACTGTGCCTTATGTTTGGATCCCAAGACATAGAAGGAAGTCTTGGCGGGAGGCTGGATGGAGCCAGCCTTCTGTATAGCCACAAGGTTGCCCTGATGTCATTTCCCATCAATGGGTCATCTTGGGGTCTGATGCTATACTTCATTGTCCAATCCTAGCTGTGATCTCTCACCATACACATCAGGCAGTTTCTGTTGCAGTCTGTGATCCTGACTGATACAGTAATCTTATCCCATTTGAAACTTCCATTATGTGAACTTCTCATATAGGGAGAGCTTTAGCCATATTCTTTTCCTCCCCCAAGACTGTAAGAGATTTGCTACTCTATTAAAGGGAATAGATGGAAAATTGCAAAGTGAACTTTTCAGAGGTATGAGAAAACAGAAGAAAACCCAAGCCTGGGAACTAAATTCCTAAGCTTTGAATGGTGGGCAAGGAGGGGAAACATGTAGCATGAAACAAAGGGGAGAGAAGGATAAGGGAAGGAAGCAAGGCTGCAGTGTTCTCTGCTCTAATGTGCTCTGGCAGGAAGTTATCATTAGTGGAACTAATGCTATGCAATAAATACCCTGTGTATTTAGGAAGATGATTGGGAAGTGCCTTAGGAGCCAGTGGAAATTTATTTGATTAAGACTACCTCAAGCTTGATTTTCCATCTTTACCAAGCACCATAGTTAATTAGCATCTCTGAGACTCCTGTGGGACCCAAGAGGCTAGAATCAATAATTCAGAATCATGAAATCAGGAAAGAACTGGAAAACCTGAGTGGAAAGCGCATCACAAAAAGACTAAGAAATAGAACGTTCTTTAACATGCATATTACCTCCTACAGAACAAAACGTTTTCCAGCATCTCATTGAAATGAAGAGAAAATGAAGAAGAGTAAACAAATTAATTTATTATACAATGTTTTAAAACTGTTTAGAAAGTATTTCAGAATTTTTTTATCTGGCTTGTATAAAAAACAGATTATGTCTATATCTATAGCTGTGTATGTATATAACTATATATAGGAGATTTCTAGAAAGAAGAGTACAAAATTAACAGTGGTTATTTCTGGACAATGGGGACTAGAATGGTATGCAAATCTGTTACTTTTCATTTTATATTTTTCTAGTGGGCATGAGGGAGTATATTTTAATGTTAAAAATACTGAAATAGAGGGGCACTTGGGTGGCTCAGTAAGTTAAGGGTCCAACTTCTCAGATCATGATCTCATGGTTCATGGGTTCGAACCCTGCGTTAGGCTCTGCATTGGTGGTACATAGCCTGCTTGGGATTCTTGCTCTTTCCTTTCTCTGTTCCTCCCCCCCTCACAACTTCTCTCTCTCTCTCAAAATAAATAAACTTAAAAAATACTGAAATATTCATGGATTAAAATAATCCATATTTTTCTCAGGATTCGCCTATTTAACATTTTGGCATATTTGCTTGCATAGTTTTATTTGTTTCATTTAGAAAACTCATTGTATTGTTTAATACATTTAAACAATGCATTATACTGGTAAAAAAAAAAAAAGCCTCAAATCAAACCACACAGAGAGACTCACGGTTTAACATTAGATGCATAAAATTCTGTGATGTATTTCTCTGTGTATATATGGCTTTGGAAAGGTGGCTGGATGGATGGACGGACATGTGGACAGATGGAAGGACATATACATATAGAGATAGATGTAGGCATATAGGACTCATTTTTTTATACTCAGGTCATAGTATAGTTAATATTTTAGCCTAAAACTGAAGCTTTACTCTTAGTACTGTTGACCTGAAATTAATGTTTTATTTTCATGTCAGGGAATATCTTTTCCTAAAAGACCCATGTAAGAGTCAAACAAAATTATCTTAATGAGAAATGTTAAAGTAGGTTTCTTTTCCTTTTTTTTCTTTGTTTGTTTTTGGTTTTGGTTTTGGTTTTTTTTTTTTTTTTTTTTTTTTTTTTTTTACTTTTTTATCCTATGAAGGTCAACTGACTTCCAACTATGAAAGCAAAGAATGTTACCACCTCATGCTTGGGCTTATTGTAGTTTTCCATTCCCAGTTTTTATTAGTTGGATTACTAGTTTACCAAGTCCTTTTCTTCCTTGACCCTGTTTTCCAACAACTATCATAAACTCAAGTCAGTTCAATGCCCTTGACCATGCCAGTCCTTTGGCTCTTCTCAATTCTTGAATTTCTTTTTAACTGAAGTATAGTTGACATACAATGTCATATTAGTTTCAGATGTTCAGCATAGTGATTTCCCTGATTCTGCACATTACTCGGTGCTTAGCACCAAAAGTGTGGTCACCGTCTGTTACCATACAACATTATTACAATATTATTGACTGTATCTCATTTTTGAATTTGAAGTTGAACTCATTTCTTTGGCTGAATTTTGTTGTCAAGTAATTTTTGATTATTTTTTTTCCCCTACGAAGGGTTCACGTGGGTTGTTTTCTATGAATTCTTCTCATTTTTGACAGTACTGGATTACTGCTTTTTGTTTGCATTACACGTTAGGTTCATATGATTCCTTTACATTTTCTTTCATTTAATATGTGGAAATTTTCCACAAAATTCTTTTATTCAAATTTGCAGGAGACAAATCTGAAGGAGAGCTAATAGTTCTACCTTACATGTGATTAGCTTTTTAGTGCCAGGATGTCTAACAGTAGTTTTTCTTTAAAATATGATAGCTTAACTTTGTTAGATCTAAAAGTTTAGTTTTTGAGTGTTTTGCACCTGATGTTTTAGAAACAGTGCTCTTTCAATCTAAAGATTAGTTATTATTTTTTCTTTTGCAAGAAATTTTCTTGGATTACATCTTTGAATAGATAATCTTTTTCATTTGCTAAATTCTCTACTTAAGGAATACCTATGAGCTTCATGTTGGATTTCTTTGTCTAGTCTTTACGTATCAGCTTTACTTTAATTGCTTTAAATGTATTTATTTTCCATCTTCCTTTACTGTACTTATCTTAAGCCATTCTATTTCAATACCTAAATTTTCAGCCACATCTATTCTTTTTCTGAAGTATTTTTTAGTTTCATAAGCCTATTGTTTTGGATCTTTTTCCACTTTTGGTCAGTTGTCCCCTTTATCATCTTATTTATTTTGTCATTTTGCCTTTGAGTTCTTATTTTAATGAACTCATATTTTCTTATTGAATTCTATTGGAAGAAGCAGGTGTGAGTGTGGTTGTCAGATAAGAGATGCCTGTTAAATTTGCATTTCAGATAAACAATATTTCATTTTAGTATAAATATGTCTCATGTACTATTTAGGACATTTTTATCCTAAAAGTTATTTGTTGTTTATATTAAATTTAAATTTAACTGTCCCATATTTTTAGATTTTTTATTTGCTAAATCTGTGGGGGTTTTGTACACTATCTCCCTCCCTCCCTTCCTTTCTCCATTCCAGTGGGTTGGCATAGTTGTCACAGCATTTCTTCTGGCTCATTCTTGGGTGTCTTTGTCAAGGCATCATATTACCTCTGATACACTATGGGCAGCCTCTCAACTCTCTTCCCACCATACTGTATGTTTTCTTTATTCACTATACAGCTTGAGAACTGGATTTTCATTCATGGGCTATCTATTTTTCTCTAATCTAAGGAATGTTGAATGTAGAAGGGAGGGAGTTCACCCCATACTCTGCAGTCATTTTAATGTCTTTTCTGATATTTTGTGATACACTGGGAGAAGAGTGTAGTCCAGTCTCCTGGGAAAATATACTAAGGTAGTAAATAATTTCTCAAATTGTGTGTGTAGCCTTGAATATTCACAGTCTTCAAAGAGTCAGCCAATATATTTTTCAGGGTAGGGTAGGCTAGATTACAACAACAGATAAAACCCAAATTACAGTGCCTTAACAAACAAGGATTTTTTCCTTGTTCTCATAAACTTTCACTTCTCCTTCTATTTTGTTGCTCTTCATCAAAATATTTAGGAAATTAATGGCTTCTAAATTGTAGTTCCTAATAAACCAGCATTCATAGTTTTGTTATTTTTAATAATCATTTTTCACTATTATTTTGATGTTCTTAATTCATTAATTTTTACTAAACTTTGTCCATGTGGTTTGGCCCAGCTATTAATAAACAGTTTCATTCTTCTAATAAGCAAACACAAAGGATCAGATCTATGCATCTCAGAATTAAATATATTATTTACTATATAATTATATAATTAAATGTTTATTATCATATATAATAGTTTAATGGAAAACATTTATAAGAATTTATAAGAATTAAAAAAATAATTTCCTCATTATGAGAGAATAACCTAATGTTAAAGCGACAGGGCAGGGATATTGAGAACTGAAGAGTAACATCAGCTCTGCAATTTAGTGTTGGATTTGTAACTCAGCTTTCCTCTTACATACAATAAGAAATTTGCCTACATGCTTTCCAAGACTACTTTAGGGTTTTGCATTTTTCGGGGTTTTTATCGATAATGAAATTTCGAGTTGCAAAGTTAACATTCTATCATTATTAATTTATTCTCACAGATGTAAAGAATTCCTAAGCAGGAATTTTTCTTGAAAGCCTCATGACCTAAATGGTATTAAATACCTAATAATTGAATTCAGTTTACAAGGTTAATTATATTTAAAATTGTGAATGCTAGTTCATGAAGAAAATCCATAGGTTTTAAGTTTTGATATGCTCTAATATCTGGTATTCAGCTTTATATTATCTTGAAATTTAATGAATATTTGTTGGCTCTAGAGGTGTTTTTCTTAAAGGCATCTGCATAACACTCTTCTTTAAGTGTTAATCTATTTCCCTACTTATTTATATTAGAAGTCCTTAATTGTTTTGTACATAGGTTTCACAGGGTTCACAGTCATCATTAGTTATTATAGCATTTTACTGTTTGAATAATAACTATACATCTGCATTTCAACTTGTAGATAAATTGCAACACATAATGCACATAAGATTTTCACTCATGAGATGTATAAGACTCATTGTGAAACTGAGCACTCACCTAGAATGGCAGCCAGTCCTCATGGCGGCCCCCCACTGAAGTAATGCTGTTGATTGGATAGTATAGTGCTCTAGGATCTATGTAATCACGTATTAAGTATTCATACTCCAGTTAGAGAGTATTAGAAATGACATTGGTGTAGGAATTTGGCTCTTCCCCTGTCTCTATAGGCTAAGAATGAATCTAAAGACAGAGAGCGTGTTTTAGTCAGACGCTGATGCTGAAGTTCATCTCGCATGACCCTTATTTCTAAATATGAATTATTTTATTTTTTTAGGAACATCTTCAGCTTGTCAGCTCTATTGCCTTCCTCAGCCTCCTGGACATAAAATAGCCGTTTACTACAAAGGATGACTTTTTAAAAACCTATTAAGGGCTACTCCATAGCTAGAGAAGGAAAAACATCTCTCTAAGGCCCAGTTTGGAGATGACAATATGTAGCATTACTCTTGCCTCTTTGCCTCTGATTGATCCCCTCTGCTAAGTCTGTAGATCAAGCAAATGAACATTGGCAGAGTAAAGGATAAAGCCTCCAGAGGACTTCGGTCATACTTGAGCATCATTTAGAATCAAGCCGTCAGGAATGAGAGAAGCCAAAGTGTTGAGAATGGCTCTCCTTTTAAAAGCAAAATTCTAGCTGTAGATTTTTAAAAAATAAACTACAACTGCTAAAACAAAATTAAACACTATACATACTAATAAAAGTCTAATAAAATTTCCCCCATCATTCTGGTAGGATCGATTACTCTGTTACCTTAGTATCTCCTCTCCAGGAGGATCATGGGCTGCCCTCTGCCTAGAGCCAGAACTTCCCAGGCTGCCAGGTGGCCCTGGGGGGATCCCCGATGGCAGCCATCTCTGTGGGGAGAAAGTGACAGGGATTCGGTGGTCCTCGGCAATAGCACTGGCCTTTGGTGCTCGCGTTGAATTGTTGTCAGCTTTCTGCCACCACAGCTCTCTTTCAGTTGCCTGTACTCTGTTTCCAAGGACAGAAACCTCTACACCAGGCTATCTCCTGACTTCAGGGCCACCTCTCTTTCTGCAGGTGGGCAGGTGGTCTGTCCAACCCTTTAAATTTGGCAAAAATATAAGGAAAACCCCTCCTGGGATGTTAAAAGCAACAGTGCACAGTCACCCCATACTGACCCTTAGCTGTGTTGTTTGGTCCCAGAAGTTCACTGCACTGCCCATGAGGGCTGTCTCCTCTCCTCTCCAAGCCCCTGCCCCTCACACACTCCTGTTTGTCCCCTTTCTGCTCTTCGTAACCGTACATCTAAGGATGGAGGGGCGGTCTCAGTTATCTGTTTGGTGGGGCTTTTCTTTACAGCGAGGCAGTGGCCTTCTTAATATTTCAATGAACAACCTAGGTCTGGGTCTACAATGCAGATACTGCTAGAAACAGAATTGGACAGACAAGTGACAAGAGCTTATATCATGGTGATGATGCTTTTTGTTTGTTTGATTTTTATTTTATTTTGCTTTTTAATGCAATTAGAGGAAACAGAATGTTCCGTGTGTTTATATTTACCCCTGCTATTCCTGTATCATTGTCTGTTTTTAAAAACGTGATGCCAAGTTTTGAAATTCAAATTCGGTGTGGGCTTTGGAAGAATGCGACACTTGGGAGCATGTCTCACTGTTGAGAGGGCTGTCTGTGAGTGAACCTGGCCCTCTGAGCTGTTAGGCCAGAGATCATTTGCATCCTGCCAAGGTCTGTTGTAAAGGAAACTAGCCCCACCTGTTGTTCAAATTCATTTTGCTCGCCTGCAACCAGAATGCAGTCCCTGGAAACTTCTCCCTGAGTGGGTGTCTCTCTTGTTCTGGGCAGCGTCACAAAAATCCCTCTCAGAAAAAGTTTAAGGAAAAAATCACTTTTAGAAATGTGTCAGTACACTAAACACTGACCGAGGAGGAAGTGAGCTGAAATTATATAGTCTTATGTGCAAAGCATCGCCAAGTTGTAGGATGTTTGTATTGGCTTTATATTATTGTTTCATCTATGAAAACTAACAGTGAACAATTTGCTTTTACATTTAACTTCCACATCATATTCTAGAGCTACGCTTGCTAGCTTTTATCTTGTCTCAGTATCCTTATTTGTAGAATCACATTAATCATAATCTGCAGGCTTCCCGTGAGGAATAAATTAGATACCGTTTGTAAAGCAACTAGTATACTTATTGACACAAAGGATTCACTCAACAGATGTTTCATCCTTTTCTCCTTTTATATATCTTAGCCTATCAATGTCATTGTAGCATTGGTCTCAAATAACTTAACCCAGTTTATTAGATTCTGTGCATTTCATGTGTTTGCATGAGGATAATAGAGAAGAAGGTGATGGAAAAATCACTGGGTATGTTTGCTTAATCTCTCAGGTGCTTTAGCACACAAGAGCTATCTATTCATGGGAAAAATGAACACAGAGGCTTTGTCTTATGTTTTGTTTTTAAGCACAATTTTAGTATGAAATAGAAATGGTTTTTGTTATTTCCAGTGTTTGCAATATAAGCTGGGAAAGGGAGACTCTGCTGATGCATGACTGAGATGAATGTTTACTTATTTCTGAGAAAGCGAGAATCCAAGTGGAGGGAGGGGCAGAGAGAGAGGAGCGAGAATCCCCAGCAGACTCCACGCTGTCTGTGCAGCCCGAAGTGGGGCTCAATCCCACAAATCATGAGATCATGACCTGAGCAGAAATTTAGTGTCCATCGCTTAATCGACTGAGCCACCCGGGCACCCCACATTTAACAAACTTTATTGAGCCCTCTCTCTGGGCCAGGCACTTCTTTTAACCTGAACTTGTTAAGGGAAGAAAACAAATTCATTCTAAACATGACTGTCTTCCGGATCCCCGCATCTGGTCCTTGCCTTAATAGAGTTTATACCTCAGAGATATCGTGTTAGAGGAAAACAGTTTTGAAGACATCTCCATCTTCAGGAAAACACTTTGGAAGACATCCCCCTGAATGAAAACTTACGTTTATTTATTGGAATTTATAACACTTCACTGCGCTTTTAGAGGATAAACATCACCACCTCAGAGTTCAGGCAACACTGGTTTCCTTGGCGTGTGAACATCTGAGCAATTGAAGGGGAGAATTGACTATATGCACAGGGCCCATTGTCTTCTCTTGCTGCTGTCAGCTGTTACAGGTTATGGTCTTTTTCACATGGCAAACAAATGATTAATCTCAGTTGGTAGACTTCAAAAAAGTTGTTCTGGTATAGTGTGTGTGTGTGTGTGTGTGTGTGTGTGTGTGTATGTTTGTGTGTGTTTGCATATGTATGTATACATATGTGTGTATGTGTTTATACACATATACACACATACATACACACACTTGTTAGTACTAAAGTTTACACACATACACACACATTATACATACACACACTTTTTAGTACTAAAGTTTCAATTTTAGCCTTACATAACAAGGGATTTATTTAGAGGTGGATTATTTGAGCACTGAAAGTGTGTTTCTGAGCCTTCAGTACTTTTGGGCTTTATTTGGAAAATAGTCATACAGGATGAATGCAGAGGGTTTTTTTTCTAATTAAAGACAGGAACTTGAAAAACTGAATTCCATTATCACTGCTCCTTTCATATATTATTTTGGTGCCCATATGAATGGTATTGTTGAGACATTCCTAATATCTGACAATGTGTATCATACTAAGTTAACTTCTCAGTTGTAAGAAATCATTATATAATATAGGTAACTCAGGTATTTAGGAACTAGTTATCTAGTTTTTAGTTATTTTATAGAAAAGTGTTCAGAAAAAAATCCTGCTGTGGCTCAAGTTGACAACTAAAAACTAAAAGAAACATTTGGAATATTTGTCTCTCTTTAATCTCTTTTTCAACAAAGACAACTTATACGCAGCAGGATTTATCTTTCTAAATTGCTCTTTTTATTATGATATTTGTCTACCTAAAACTCTTTATGAGATTCCAGTTTGAGCAGATTGAACCTTGTCTCTCCTACTGAACATAACTATCAAACTTGATCAAATGCATGGGTTATATATTTAAGGACTCTGAACAGTAAATAGCAGATAGTTTGAGAGAGGCTAGAAATAAAAATACTACAAGACTAGTGCTGAGTTTACCATGTTTTTTTTCTGGTAGCACCCAGCTTCAACTTGGGGAAACTTAGAAGTGAACATCAACATAGACAGAAGGAGTTCCAGATAAAGATCTCCTCTTGTGGCTCATGGAGTAGGAAAGGAGTCTCTGGAAGTAACAGTAATGGAAGTGGGGGGCTTGCAGGTGCCTCAAGATCTTAGGAAAAGAAGCTTGGTCCCAGGAGGCTGGAGCAAAAGGGCTTTTTCCTGTCTCTGTCCTCCTGGTGGGCTTCCAACATGGATATAGTCACAAGTGCATGATAGAGAAAACAAATGAAGCCACAGCTTTCTGACTAGAGAACTAAAAAGAAGAGCCTCGGGCAACCCAAAAGAGTAAAGAAGATTGCAGAGGAAGATAAATGCAGGAAACTAACCTCATAAAGTTTTTAAATAAAAGGCCAGGTGTGTCCCTGAATTGCATATGGGTGTATTTCATCCAAGAATTCCAAAGGTTTTGAGAAATGTACTAAGGGCTGTAGCACCTTCCACATTTTACACTGGGCATTTCATGGTATAATATACACCACATATGTGAATAGTGCCGGAAAGGCTTTGAAAATTGAACTGACGTTCAAACAAACAAAGAGAAAACAGCTGGCCAAACTTGTAGACTGACCCCTCTCGGGTCAATTACCTAATTAAGAAAGGAAAAAAAAAGAGTTAACATTCTCTAGAGAATTAACACAAGAATGAGGGTCTTCTAATATTCAAAATGTCTATGATATAAAACAAAATTACTCAGCATATGAAAACTTGGACAATTTCAAGCGGCACAGGAGATGGCAATGTATTAACATGTTAGTAACGTATGAAATAATATTAACACCAAGAGGACAGATGTTGGAAGTATCTCATGGACTTAAAAGCATCTAATATGAAAATGATTGATGAGTAGGAGAAAGCACTGTCAAAATGAATGGAAAGAAAGAATGTGTCAACAAAGAAATAAGATACAAAGAAATGTTATGATACTTTTAGAACTAAAAATATAATGACTGAAACTAAATAAAAAAATCTCTCACTGGGGGAGTTCCAGAGGACAATGAAAGTGAAAGAGGAGACTGTGTGAACTTGAAGATAGATCACTAAAAACTACTCAATATGGATAATACAAAAAAAAGTGACAAAAAATAAAGATAACTTTAGAAACCTGTGGGACAATACAAATAAAATCTCAAATGCATATCCTTGAAATCCCAGGAGAGTAGAGATTGCAGTGAATGCAGACACATATATATGTCTTTAGGTGGATAAAACCCTTATGTTTAAAGAGAAAATAGCTGAACACTTCCCATATGTAGCAAATCCCATAAATCAACAGTTTTAAGAATATCAGTAAATCCAAAATAGGATAAAAACAAAAGATCCATGGCTAGAGATTCATAATCAAACTTCTGAGAATTAAAGACAAAGAAGGCTTTTAAAAGGAGCCTGAGAAGAACAGTGTATTATTTATAGCAGAAAAACTATTCAAAGAACTACAAATTTCTTACCAGAGCCCTCAGAGACCAATAGGGAGTTGATCAGTCTTCTTAAAGTGCTAGAAGGAAAACAGTCTTAGGCAAGAATTCTATACTCAACTAAACTATCCTTCAGGAATGAAAGTGAAAAAAAGACATTCTCAGATAATAAAGAACCCTGAGACATCCTCTAAAACATTCCTGAAGAAATTCTTCAAAGAAGGTAAACAGAAGAACAAGTTCCATTGTCCAGCAGGAAACTTGGAAGAAGAACAGAAATTGTAACAATCTGGATAAATAAAATTTGTCTTCTGTTAAGTTCTTTAGCACATATATGTCAGTTAAAAGCAAAAAAATTGACATCGTATAATACAGTGTTTATTGTATCTAGATACAATTCATATGTCTACCTCAAGAAAGAGGGCAGTGGGAAAGGAGCGTATGGTGGTAGGTATGGTTTCTAAATCCCATTCAAAGGTATAGAATTTTAATTCTAAATAGAATATGAAATTAAATACATATATTGTAATTCCTGGAGCAACCATCAAATAAAACATATATATTCACAATGAGATATAGAAAACACAATAGATAAATTTAAATGGAATATTGAAAGAAGATCTGATAACACAAAATAAGGCATGAAAGTTAAAATAGAGGACCAGAAATCAGAAAGAACAAATAGAAAAAAAAAGAAAGAACAAATAGAAAATAAATAATAAAATGGTAGATGTATAAGTTACATTAAATGTGTACATTAAATTAAATATTTATGGTCTAAAAATTGATTAAATGACATTAATTGTCAAAGTGTATAAAGAAAAAGACATGATGCAACAATATGCTATACATAATAACATCACTTTGAAATAATGGTATAGTTATGTTAAAAGACCTACAAACATTAAAGGAAAGTTTGAATTGCTATATTAATATCAAACAAAAATAGACTTCAGAGCAAAGAAAATGACCAGGAATAAAGAAAGATTAAATAATAAAAGGAACAATTTACTAAGAAGACATACCAATCTTAAGTAAGTCTGTACCAAACAACTGACCTTCGAAATCTTTGAAGTAAAAACTAACATAGCTGAAAGAAACAGTCATATTCATTGTTACAGTTGGAGTCTTCAATACTCTCTCAAAAATTTATAGCACTAGTAGATAGAAAATTTGGTAGTTTGTAGAAGAACTGGAAAAAATCACTATCAACCAAATAGATTAATTAACATTTATTGAAGACTCTTTCCCAAAACAATAGAACATATATTCTTTTCAAATGCACATAGACTATTCACCAAGATAGATCTCATTCTGTGTCACAAGATAAATTTTTAACAAGTTTAATAGAAATAAAATTGTAAAAGATATGGACTGGTTTTTTGGTCTTTAATCACAAGAACTATGTTTAGCTCTCTATCCACAATGGAATTAAATTAGAAATTGTATTATCTGAGAAAAAGTTTCCGAACACTTGGGAATTCAACAAAAATGTTCTAAATACTTATGGTTAAAGAAGAATTCTGAATGAAAATAGTAATTTTGTAGTGAACAAAAATGAAAATACATTCTACTGAATTCATGGGATACCAGCAAGCAGTGCACAGATGAAAATTTCTAACAACAAATGCCTATGCTACAGGGAAAGGGAAGTTCTCAAATCAGTAATTTAAGCATCTACATAAAGAACTTAGAAGAAAAAGAGAAAAATAAACCAAGCAATTGGAAAAATAATGAAAAGAAAGGAAAGAAAGAAAGATAATAGAAAAACAGCAGAGAAAATCATGAAAGCAAAAACATATTCTTTCAAAAGCCTCTAGTAAGACCGACTGGAACAAGGTAGAAGACACAAATTACCATATCAGGAATACAAGAAGGGACATCACAATAGACCCCATACAATTAAATGGATAATAAGGCTATACTACAAACAATTTAATGGAGATAAAATTGACAACTTGGATGAAATAGTCTAACTAAAACCAGAAACTACCAAAACTCACCCAAGATTAAATAGACAACCTGATTCATCCTATAACCATTAAAGGAATTGAAATAATAATTTAAAAATAGTACAGTAAGAAAATTTTGCACACTAAGATGGTTTTACTGGTGAATTTGACAAAACATATAAAGGGATAAAGAAAATTCTAGATAATCTCTTCTATAAAACAGAAAAAAGGGAACACTGCCAAACTCATTTGATGAGTCCAGCATTACTTTGACACCAAAACCAGATAGAGTATAATCAAAGAAAACTACAGATCATTCTCCTTGGTTACAGATGCAAAAATTCCTTCCCCTTCTGTTTTATTAACTTATAAGTGACATATAAAGTTGTGTACATTTGGGGCATCTGAGTGGCTCAGTTGATTAAGCATCCAGCTCTTCATTTTGGCTCAGGTCAGGATCTCATGGTTTGTGAGAGTTCAAGCCCCACATCAGGCTCTGCACTGACAAGTGTGGAGCCTGTTGGGATTCTCTCTCTTCCTCTCTCTCTGTCCCTCCCCCCAATCATTCTCTGTCTCTCTCTGTCTCTCTCTCTCTCTCTCTCTCTTTCTCTCTCTCTGTCTCTCTGTCTCTTTTTCTCTCCAAATAAATAAACTTAAATAAAACTGTGTACATTTAAGGTGTACAATGTATTGATCTGTAAAATGATTAGCACTATAGGGTTAGCTAATTTCTCCATCATGTTACGTAATTACCATATCTTTTTTGTAGTGAGAACATTTCTTTCCTTTTCTTTAAAATTTTTTTAATTTTTATACATTTTTGAGAGAGAGACAGAGAGAGAGAGAGAGAGAGAGAGAGAATACACAAGGGAGGGACAGAGAGAGAGGGAGACACATGACCTGAGCGGAAGTCAGTCACTTAACCTACTAAGCCACCCAAGCACCCTATAGTGAGAACATTGAAATCTACTTTTGTAGCAACTTTCAAATGTATATTAATTAATTAATGTTTATTGATTATAGTCACCGTTGTCCCCAGAACCTATTCAACTTATAACTAGAAAACTAACATCTTCCTTACCCCTGGCACCTGGTAACCACCATTCTAGTCTATTTCTTTGAATTCGGCTTATTTAGATTCCATATGTGTGATATTATACAGTATTTGTCTTTCTCTGTGTGACATATCACTTAGTATAATGCCCTCATGGTCCATCCATGTTGTTACAAATGGCTGATTTTTTTTCTTTCTCAGGGAGGCCTGAAGGATATTCCATTTGTGTGTGTGTGTGTATACTACATATTCTTTATCTGTTCATCATTTGATAGACAATTGGGTTATTTTCATATCTTCACTATAGTGAATAGTGCTATGGTGAAACATGGGAGTGCAGACACCTTTTTGAGATCCTATTTTTATTTCCTTTGGAAATAAAGCTTAAAGTGGGATTACTGGATCATATGGTAGTTCTATTTTTAGTATTTTGAGGAACCTCCATACTGTTTTCCACCACATCTCTACCAATTTACATTTTCACCAATAGTGGATGTGGTAAATTCAAAAAATCCTTCACAAAATAGGGGTGCTTGGGTGGCTCAGTCAGTTAAGCATCTGACTCTGGCTCAGGTCATGATCTCACAGTTTGTGAGTTTGAGCCCAGAACTGGGCTGTCAGTGCAGAGCCCAGTTTGGATCCTCTCTCCCTTCTCTCTCTACCCCTCCCCCACTCATGCTGACTTGTGCTCTCTCTCTCTTTCTCTCTCTCAAAAATAAACATTAAAGAAATAAAAATAAAATAAAATCCTTCACAGAATATTAGGAAATCAAATCTAATAATACATACATATAATACACCATACTAGGTGGGGCTTATCCTGGGATTGGAAAGTTGGTTTAATATTAAATATATATGCTAATATATATTTAATAATATATATCTATATACTCATATATATTTAATATTAATTAATATATAATCTATATACTCATATATATTTAATATTAATTAATATATATTATATATATACTCAGGAAAAGGAACTTCCTCAATTTCCTAAGACATCTACAAAAAACTTACATATAGCTAATGTCATACATAATGGCGAAATACTGATTTTTTTTCTGATTTGATTTGCTAATTTTGCTTAAAGCTCTTTCTTCTACATTCACATTTGAGATTATTTTAAATTTGTATTGTGCAACAAATGGTATCAGGATTTTGTTGCTTTGGTGAAATGAATTGACTTTTTGTATTCTAAACTCTGAAACCATTTGAATACTGTTGTTATTATCAGCTATAGTAATCAAGATAGTATGGTACTGGAGAAGAGATAGACACATTGATCAATGGAACAGAATCCAAAATCTGAAAGCAGACTTGCACAAATATGCTCATTGATTTTTGACAAAGATGCAGACAATTCACTGTAGTAAAGATAATCCTTCAAAAAATGATATTGGAAAAATTCAAAATCTGAATGTGTATACAAAAGGAACTTCAACTTAACCTTCCCACATCATACGAAAATAAACTACCACTGGATCACAGACCTAAAGGTAAAATACAAAAGTATACAACCTTTATAAGAAAACACAGGAGAACATCTTCATAACCTGGGTTATGGCAGTGAGTTCTTGAATATGACACATAAAAAAATATTTGATAAATTGGACTTTATCAAGATTAAAAACTTTTGTTCAGTGAAAGACACTGTTAAGAGAGTGAAAATATACACTACAAACAGAAAACATACAAATCTCATATCCAAGAAAGGACTTGTATTTATGGTATGTATGTATGTATATATATATGTATACATATGTATACACATATGTGTATATATACACATATATGTATATGTGTGTGTATGTATATATACATATATATTTAGCAACTCCAAAAAATCAATCATAAGAATTTAAACAACCTTTTTAAAGTAATAGGCAAAAGCCTTGAGAAGGCCTTTCATCTTTATCTATACAAAAAGGATATAGATAAGATGGTAAGTTATATGAAAATATGTACAACATCATTAGCCATTAGAGAAATGCCAGATAAAATGACAATGTGTAGTACTAGAATGAGTATTTGAAACAAAGCAAAACAAAACACTGTTTCTATCAACTGCTGGTGAGGATGTGGAGCAATGGAACCCTCAAACATTACAAAATAGAATATCCACTTGAGAAATAGTGTGACCGGTCCTTATAAAGGTAAACGTATGCTTACCATCCTATCCATTCCTTAGTATTTACTGTAACAAAATAAAAATGTATGTTCACATGAAGACCCATACATGAAAGTTAATAGTACTTTTACTCACATTTGCCAAAAACTGGCAACAACCCACATGTCCTCGAACAGGTGAATGGTTCAGGAAACTCTAGTACCTCCTTACAATGGACTGCTACTTATCTATTAAAAGGAATAAGTTATAGAAATATGTACTAGTTTGGATGGATTCAACATTATACTGAGTGAAAGAAGCCAATCTCAAAAAGTTACATACTAGATGGTGTAACATTTCAAAAAGGCAAAGCATTCCACAAAAAAATGTGGAAACAAATCATTGAGTGCCAGGGTCTACTGACTAGAAAAGATATGTCTACAAGAGGATAGAATGAGAAGCTTTTTGATGGGTGATGGAACTATTCTGTATCATGATTCTGTGGTGATGATACAAATCTATACATGTGTTATAATTCAAAAAATTTATAAATTAATTTTAAAATGAAATCATTAAAAAATGAAATCATAAAGACATCTCAGTGAATGTCTATTGACTAGATTATTTTCCAAGCTCCATAGCAAGCAACAAATAGCTTCCATTCTCTGGTGAACCATCTTCCCTACCCATTTTCTCATCATTGCTCTGTTCTGTCACATTTCATGGTGTATCTCTACTCCTTAGTTTCTCATCCACTTTAGTTTCTCTTTATTCTCTAAAGGCCTTATGACACTGTACAAGTCTCAGCAGTGCTGATTAGTTGAGTCCAGCACCATATCTAGAACTAGTTACCTACCAGATGTAATTGGTTACAACTTGACCTTACTCACAAATGGTACAGTTTTCAGAAACTTGAAAAGGAATTGATGTTTTCATCTGTGAGGTTGTAAAACATTTTTAGGTAAGAGTGAATTTCACCCTACTGACATTCTGAACAATATCCTGTGATTCTAATACTCCTATGAAAAGATGGAAGCAGCTGGGAGTATTTACCTGGAAGAAATAGAGTTGAAAGGAGATAGTAAAATGTTAAAACATTAAAACGTTAAAAAGGGTGAATAGTCATTATCCGTATTAACAAAGGGCTAGGAAAAAGACATGGTCATCGACTGTACCATGAGGGATTAAGTAGCCCTGTAAGAAAGAATTTCCTACCAAGAAAATTTTCACCCCTTTGGATAACATGACTGAGGGTAATCAAAGAGTTATTCTCTAGATCCCTTCAAAAGAAGGATAGATTCTTAACTGAGATAATTTAAAGGATGCCTAATGGAAAGCTTGGAGATCATTCTCCAGCTCCATTGTGGGTCCTGGCATACTTTCTTCAGGATCAGGCTGTTTTTTGTTGGGTCAATATTTAAAGAACTTGAAGGCTGCAAAGCTTCTACTCTTGAGATGAGATGCAGCTTCTCCTACACTAATGATCTGAATTTAACACTGGATCACTTAGGGCCAGATTCATTTGCAAAATATTTGCTCAGCTTTGATGCTATAAAAGCCTCTCCAAAGCTAAGGAAACACCAAGAAATGGATTATTCATGCAGCTTTACAGAGCTTGGTATCTGACACAGATGGTATTTAGTCCTTTCCTAAGCATTAGCATTATAAACTTATGAAAAATTTGTGACATATATTAAGTATATCTTATGCAGTTATGATCCAATTCCAGTCATCCGAGTGTCAGAGTCCTGTTCTTTCTATGGGAATTGAAAGCCCTGATGAAGGCAGATTGTTAAGCCGAGAAACCCTTGCATGTTTTTTGTTTTTTTTTTTTTTCATTTAAGCTCCTGGCTAATTTCTGATAAGATGCCACTGATCTAATCAGTTTTAGTTTATACAGCAGCTTGAGAAAAAAATTATCTTCTTTTCATTACCATTAGGAAAAAATCTTCTAACTCAATTTTGACTACACAAAGTGATATTTAATAGGAGATATTTGCAATTACGCATAGTAGACATTTGTGAAGTGGAGCATTCAGTATTTTTTTTCATGGAAATTGGGGGGCATCTATAGACTGTGGAAGGAAACAAATCCAAAAGCAAGATTTTGAAAGATGGTTATGAATTTTATAAATCTCTGCTAATGAAAGGGAAAATTATGATTTATAATCTAGATCCTGGACTGGAGGAGAGACTTTCTGAATGAAGTATCTTGGCAGGCTCTTTTCTCAGCCTGCACTAGTCTCTACATCTCTTGTAATCAGTTCTGAGACTTTCCCAGGGCCATGTGATATTTAAGAACATGACTCTGGACATCAGACAGATGTGGGTTGAGATCTAAAGTTTACCAGTCATCAGTTTTATGATCATGAGTAACGTGGTTTGCATCCATCCTTAAGAATACCCTCCATACAACATTACGGGAAGAAAAAGTTTGTAGTTAGTTAGGAAGATAGATTACAAGGAGCCTCCTTATCTTGAAAAACAAGATACTATCTGTGTCATCATATATCATACATCATATATAAGATAATCTATATTAAGAAGTCTGCACATGCCAAGACTCAAAAATGGCAGCAAGAAATATTAAATAACAAACCATTAGGTTATTTGGTGTCTGTTTTCATGAAGGGTGCAAAACAAACACTTAAAATATGTTTTCTGCCTGTCCCTGCCAATAAAAAAGGTTTGTAAACGACAGGAGTAAAATTTGTGTTTAATTCCTATGAGATCACACCTGCAGTGAGTTAGGAAGCCTAGGGTTTCATTTTCATTCTGGAAAATTGATAAATAGTATTTTAAAAATTATAGGAGGTAAGAATGCTCCTTACTGCCAGAAAGTGAGGTCCAAATTTGTTGGAAAGTTCTTTCTTTCTCAAGAGTACTAAAAATACCTGCCACCCTTCCACCCCCATCCCTTCCCATGCAGCTTCTTTTAAATACCTCCTCCACACCCCCACAAGACACAGTTTTCTCCCTGCTGAGGAGAAAACTAGGTACAGACCACATGACCTCACCCTCTTTTAAATTCCTCCTGCTCCCACCCAAAGCTAATAGTGTGGAGGCCAGTCATTTGTAGGCTGTGCAGAAACTTTTGATCTGACCTTCCTTGTCTAAAAAGATGTCATCTTGGAGAATTTGACATGGAGGCAACAAAGTGATAAGCAGTGGAGTTGAAAGTCTATGACACAGAGAGAGAACAAGATAACCATCTTGGGCAGTGAGCTAAGCGGAAGTTGTGAAAAGTAGAAACTCTGAATATAACTAAGTAGATGCTTTATCATGTAGAGAAAAGATGTGCAGATTAGAAAGGGAAAAACCCAGAGGGTAGAGCGAAGCAAATGGGGTAGATTTCTGGGTACTTAGGGAGTGGCCGAATCCATACAACCCGATGCCTTTAATGAGTATTATATTCTAGTGCTTGTGTTTGAGGATAAGAAGCTATGGGAGATTCTAATTCTATCGGAAAAGTCTAATAAGGAATGCCTCCATGGTTCTCCAGTGTAAAATCCACAAAGCTTCATGGCTTACAGCAAAGATGACAGAGCAGGAGGTACCTGGTGTTTTTAGTCACCCAAACATTTTCTCTTTTTTTTCCCCCTCTGGTGGATGTGAAGAGTAAGCATTTCCTAGAATTGATATAAAAGGGTGCCTCGTTTGTTTATTTATTTTAAAATATCTATTGACTACCAGCGATGTGCAGGATTCTCTGCTAGGTAAGCGTCTGCAGTGGGGAGCCAGGGATCTAGGAAGAGTTCATGGTCTTATGTTAGGAAAAAGATAAGTAAACACAGTAGGCTGCCTGCTCTCTGTGATACTGGTAGACACAGGGTGCTGTAGGAGCTCAGATGAGGGGTATCTAACCCAAATAGTTTAGCACTAGTGGGAAAGAGAGGATAAGGAAGGACGTTTCTTAAAGAAGTACACATAAGCAGCAAACTTGACTTGCCAGCAAACTCAGCTAGGTGAAGGGCAAAAGGAAATGTATGGGTGAAAGCCTTCAGAGAAAGAGAGAATGAGATATTCAGAAGTTGCAAAACAAAAAACAAAACAAAAAAAAACCCCTCATGTTCCCAAAGCACAGGGTGTGAGAGCAGGAATGATGGGAGATTTGTGGAGAGGGGTGTGTGTATAGGGGCTGTTTAGAAGCACAAACCAAGATGTGTGAGCTGTTTCATACTATATCACATGATTTAGACTTGATCTTTACAACATAGTATTTCAAGTTAAAGAAAGAGATGGGCATATTTAATGGGGAGGTAGAGAAATGGTCAGGCTGGGGAGATATTAAAAGAGTAGACTTTACCAGACATAGAAGACTCAGTATGGTACCCTGATTTCTGTAACCTGGCTTCCTGATGGGTTGAAGCAACATGATACACAGGAGGAAGAGTAGTTCTCATCAAGGGAACACAGGTGGCTTTGAGGTATTGAGTCGTCTGTGGGATTTACAGGTAGGGAAACAGAGTAGGTAGTAGGGTGTAAAAAAGGTCTAGAAAACAGGAGAGAAATCCAAAACGAAAATAGAATTTCAGCTTTCATCTGTTTGATAGCCCTGGTGGTTGGGTATTTGGTTAACTTTAGCTATACAATGATTCACATTCTTTACAGTTTCAGATATATAAAAACAGATTTCAGAATCTATAATTTTAGCAAAGGTGTGTAGTCCAGAATTTTAACTTTGAGTAAATAAACAAAATCTTGTATATAGATTTAAGAATCTACAATTTTAGCAAAGGTGTGTGGTCCAAAGAATTTAATTTTGAGTAGATAAACAAAATCAATTCAAGTTCTGTCTTGAATTTAGATAAGTGGGGGAAAAAAGAGTTTGCTTACTTTTATGCATGGCAGAGAGGTATCTCTTCTAGGCTAACACAAAAATGAAAAATTTAAATCATAATACATTTGTCATAATTTTTATTGGTTTTGTTACATCCTATTCCTATGGATTACATACTCATTATGGATATTCTGAGGAGAACCAGGGTTTGCCATATATGTTCATATTAAAGTGGCAAAATATAAAGTTATTTCTTCTGTTCCATTTTGATCCCTCCATTAGATTTGGCTGATGTGGATAGCTGTATGTTCCCCCACAACACACACACACACTCACATACACTTACATACACAGGAAACCTTGGCAGTAAACACAGAATGAGTTTCCTTGAAAGGAGAAAGCCACTCTTTGGTTAAGGTACATGAGTGTAAAAGTGAATGATGCAAACATAGAAATTGATTAATGCTGATCCATTTTGGAGACTCCTTAATGGGTAGGTGATAGATATTACCTCGCTGACTGGGTTGACTATAGAAATGATGCTCTGTGGCTGCTGAGTGTACCTATTTGACCAAAAGGTTATATGAGAGCAGTGTCCATTTCATTTTGTTTGCCATGAATCCTCAAGGCTTAGCATAGTGCCTGGTAGATGTGTGCTTTACAAACATATGTTGAATGAGTGAAAGAATAAGTGAATAAAATAATGGTTTTCACTATGGTTTTCGCTATGGATCGAGGATAGAATTAATAGGAAGAGCCCCCAGGAACCCTGGATAGAGCTGCACACACTTGGTCATTTGGCAGCTCGGCTTTGTGTAGTAATTGCAGCTCTAGAACTGAACTGAACAACCAGGACAAGGGGGTCATGTTTTCGGGATCAAGCCTCTTTTCATCATGAAAGCTACTGGGTGGCCTCTGACATGATGTGTTTAGTTATCAAACATGTCAGCTAATACCATGGAGAGACCACATGTATTAGAAGTGACAGACATAACAAGGGTCAAAGATTAAAGGTGAATTGCAAAGGGCTTTTACTGCATCTCTGTTGTTATAACAGTTTCTAGTAGGTGAGATCTATGAGCAAAAAAGAATTATGAGGATTCATGGTGAGTAGCAGTTCTGTTTCTCAGACTGCTAAGAAATTTTTTTCCACAGTGAACTGAATATTTTTTGAATACTATGACAATTACTGCATCTATGGGGTTTGTGGGAAAGCTCAAACATCCTTGAAACTTTCACCAAATTTTTCTTATTAATTTTCCTTTATCTAGGTTTATTAGTTTTTTTTCTGATTATAAATGTAGCATTGACTCATTATAAAAAATTGAATGAAAAAAACTAATATAGCAAGTTAAAATGCTATGTATTACATACCCTGAATATGCCCCAGTTAAATTTAAAGATGGTGTTTTGTCCCTTAATCAGACATCAAGAAATGTCAGAGGGCTTCTTTTGGCCCACCACTGTTTTCTATACTATGGTATGGACACAAATTTCCAATGTAGCCATGGAAATAATGTAGAAACATGAGGAAACATGTTACTTTATGTCCAGTAGTCTAATAAAATGCCACCATGTGTAGAAGTTGTAATAGAGAAGGTCATATGACTGTGAGTTCCACGTGTGCAATGGTCATTATCTTTGCCTTTTGATTCCCAAGGGTGTTAGCTAACATGTTCACCTAGCACTTTGAATGAATGAATGCTTGTTAAGTAAAGGGTCCATTGCATGTGACAATAATATTAAGAATTGGTCAAGGGGGGAGACAGGTGTGGCCTGCAATCACTAACAAAAGCTTTAAGCCCCATGGCTGTAGGAACACAGAGGTTAATAATATATGGTTTGTAAAAGGACATTTGAAAGATGTAAGTAGAATTAGAGAAAATTTGACCATATTTTGGAAGCTTCATTCTATCCTCTGATTTACCTCCTGGTCATGGTGTTGGGGTTGTTGGGACTGTTACTATCTTATGGGTCAGTACTATACTGTGACAGTTTACTGGGTAATTTAGGCTCAAAGTAATCAGAAACACTGATTTATCAAGATATTGGCATCACCAACCCTGAGGCTTCTTCATTTCTTTGGTCTAATCTCTGTCATAAGTAGAACTGAATTCAGATGTTTACTATCTCAAAAGCAACCATTTCTGTTATAAAGAAGATTTATTTATTTTTCTAATTATTATTTTTAGTTTATATTTGAGTATAATTGACACACAATGTTACTTTAATTTTGGATGTACAACATAATGATTAGATAAGTTTATCCATTATGCTGTGTTGACTGTAAGTGTAGCTACTATCTGTCCTGAAACATCACGATTACAATGTCATTCCTTTTTCACTATATTCCTTATGCTGTGTCTCTTATTCCAGTTACTTATTCATTCCATAACTGGAACCTTGTATTTCCTATTCCCTTTCACCCATTTTGCCCATCCCTCTACCACTCTCCCTTCTGGCAACCATCAGTTGGTCTCTGTATTTTTAGGTCTAATTCTGCAAAACAGATTTATTTCTAAATGCAGCCTTAACTTCCATGTTTTTGACTAGCTGGATGGAATGTGGTCATTCTTCCTCAAAAGTTTTAAAAAAAAGACACAGTCAGTGATAATTATGATGCAAATATTTTTTGTGTATAATATTTGAACCCTGAGGAGAAAATCTGTTTCTATATACACTATGTTTCAGTATCTATTTATTATGCTAAACGCAAGAATTTTTTGTTTGACGCTGGTCAGCTCCATCTACAATTAAGTCATTTCCCCCCAGGAATTAATATAATCTATCATTATAAAAGATCAATTGTAAGTGGCTTGACTAAGCTCTCTCCCTACTCTATTTTTTATATGTAATTCCATTGAATATGTAGCTACTGTTTTAGAGATTACAGTAAGGCAAAGCATTTCTCAGAAGACAAATATAGAAGAACCTAAAGTTACTATAACTACATTTGGCAGATTACATAATCTGATTCCATATTTTTCTCTTCTCTCCCTCCTCCTTTGTCACAAAGCCCACGAGAAGGCATACTACATATTTTGACACATTTTCTTGCTTTGAATAGCTATGTACTCATTTGGCTGTTTTAAAATAAAACTTCTTTCTTGTATCTTTTAACTCAAAGGTATACTCAGAGACTGGAAGACTTGCTTGGGTGTTGGCTGTCCAGATAGACCACATTGTGGTGTTTTCCTTGATGACATGATACAAGGTCATATTCTGTCGGGACTGTAGGCTGAGAACTGTGATTTGCTTAGCAGACCAGGCAAGGAAGGTGGTTCTATCTTTCAGAATGAGATAGATGTTAACACAGTTCACAAATTGTATTAAATACAAACCAGAATGCCAAGGTTTTTATTTACAGTGATAAATACAACTGTTAAAATGGTTGTGGTGCTCAAGTCAGTAATAGTTCACAAAATCCTCTCCCTATAGACAAGCAGCATGGGAATTTAAGTTATAATCAGAGTGCCAAATTATCAACTTATAATGAGAACTGCATCTGTCCGATGAGAACATGACTTGAGTTGGCCTGACAAATTCATTCTCTTCCTATAGATTAATGGCAAAGGATGCCAAGTTTTCTGAAAGTTGCTAGAGAATATGGATTCAAAGCAATGGGAATGAGTTGATCTTGTGTTTTTTTTCCAACTAAGATGCTTTTAACATTCCCTCATCTACCAGGCTGGCCCTTCCGAGAAAACTATATTGCGGTAGTCCCTACAACCAAAGTGGACAATACAGTGTTTGTTTTCTGCCTTTACTTTTTCTATGCTTTTGTTGACTATCTCTCTCTCTCTCTCTCTCTGAAAAATGACAGGATACAATTGGTTATGTCTTTGTCTACCATAGTATTAATTCATCTACTCTTAATCACATTGCAGCCCTGCAAGCCTTACGATTACTTACACATAATCTTTATAGGTAGTTGGGGGGTTTCCAAATGTTCAGATCAAACATGTATGGTTTCTTTATCTAAGTCCACATTTGTTTAATCATACTCTTTATTTTTAAGTCCTGAAAATCAACTCATTACAACCCCCCGGTACTGAAAACGCTTTTCTTTCTTTACTATGTTTCCCCAAATGACGAAAGAGGCAGGTTTGTGAGAACCAGGGGAAATAATAGTCTTCTCTGCCCATGATGTTTAATGCAAATTGAAATGAAAATAAAGCTTATTTTGAAAGAAAGGAAGAAATGAGAGAAATCCCCGAGAAGTAAAACAAAAACAAAAACAAAACAAAAAACACTTAAACTCTCCCTTGATGGAGATTGTAATGAGCTTATGAGATGATTTGGGGGGTGAGGGTAGTTTTTTGAGTAAGTGAACTTACACTAACTTCTAACACCTCTTAGAAGTATTAATGGAATGACTCCAGAATCTTATTCTATCTCCTAATACAAATGGAGATATACAAAATGTCACCAATATAGTGTTCAGGTTTCTACCTCCAAAGATGGAAGCTTCTTCCAAAAAAGATGGCAAAAATCATAATAATTACATTATCTTTGACCCACGACCAAATGTGATTTTTTCCTAATCCAATATGATAAGTTCACCTATAATTTGTAAGATTTGATCTCTTTATAGAGAGTGTGTGTTCATATGCAAAGATTAAGGTAATTTGGAATTCTGAAACTGTACCTATGTAATGAATGACATTGTACTCGATCAGCTATTGATTTCATTTCACCATTTATTTATTTTGTATTGAGCCCTACCTTGGAAAATGGCCTGATGCTTTACACTGAGTCCTGCATGTTTGAACTTCACAAAGGTTCAAAGGTTTGCACATGGCTTGGAACGATAAACATGTGTCCTAAAGTCATCCTTCAGCTTCTGACTGGTCTTGTGATTTCATTGTCACCTCATTAATATGGGCCACTGGGTGTGAATTTGTCAAAACAAAATATATCCAGACGGCTGAGTGAGACGTTTCATGGTCAGAGACTTTTACCACTCCCCACTCGGACCCTCCATGTTTCTTAAACTTCCAACTGCAAGAGACTGACTTGATGAATATCCCCTGTCCTTCTAGGTCATTGGGTTAAGTGTCAGTTCAGTCATTTTGAACTTTTCACTTTTTCTGTGTAAGTATAAGCAAAGTACTTACGGGTTTCTAAAACTAAAAGCCTATGAGGATACAAGACCTTATTGAAATAATGAGGTAAGCAGAATATCTTTATGGCTCCTCACCTTGCCTTGTTTGAGCTGTTTAGCCTCCTTTTAGTGAATGACACCTCATCTTTAACTTCCTAGTATTTACACCTTCCTAGAGTTTTTGCATTAAATAAGAAAACACAGAGAAGAACTACATTTAACCTTGATCGCTTAATTGCTGATGGTGAAATTTGGTAGAGAAAGAAGAAGAAAAACTTCAGGACTGAAAACCATAACTCAAGAGAAGTGCTTAAATATAAAGGATGTATATATATATATATATATATATATATATATGTATATATCCCTGTAAAGAAGTTATACACAGCCTAAATAATAAATAAGGATCCTGGGGTGCCTGGGAGGCTTGGTCAGTTAAGCTTTTCAACTCTTGATCCCAGCTCAGGCCTTGATCTTAGGGTCGTGAGTTCAAGCCCCATTTGGGCTCTGTGCTGGGCATGAAGCCTACTTAAAAATAAAGGGGGGTGGAGTGAGGATCGTGCTTTATCTGGTACATGTGTTGCACACCAAAAATACTCAATAATTACTTTGAAAAGTGTTGTGCACACAAGAACATATTTGCTTATTCTCAGGGTATTACATTCCAATACACACATTATGTAGTACCCACAGGCCAATACACGTATTAAGTGCTGCTGATGAGAACAAGGGTCTCTTGCTCCATCTTCCTCGGTTCTCTAGAGGTGTCTTTTTACTTTATTTATTCTTTATTTTTAAAGTTTTACTGGTTCTTATTTTAGTCCATCTAGTAGAGAACTCTACACTTACGGGATTTAGTAAATTATCAGATTTAGGAAATTCACTGTGCCATTTGAAAGATGGGGATTTTGCGGATTTGTATTTCATTACCTTCTTCTTCTGTTAACCTAACCCAAACATAATTGTAGGCTTTCAGTACAATCTTTAAAGTTGTTTTCTTACTTTGAGAACGTGAAACTCCCTGTTATTCCCTGTGAGATAAAATGAGGCTTAGTCTCTCAAACTTTCCTCGACTTTTTCTTCCTCATTTCAGGTCCTACTGCTGTCAACCACTCTCTTTTTACTTTATGCTAAAAATACAACTGAGTCTTTGTCCAAAGGTTAACTTTAAAAGTAGGATAAAAAACCGGTTCATAATAATTAACATTATTATGACCTCATAAATATCATTTAATGTTAGGATAAAGAAGTATGTTACACTTAAATGTTTTTTGTTTTTTGTTTTTTTTACTTTAAAGGTCCAATGTCATGACCTCTAGTTCACTGAAAAGATTCCTAGCATGCACTTTCAAATCAGTGATTTTTTAAATGTTTATTTATTTTTTTGATCTAGAGAGTGCCAACAGGGGAGGTGCAGAGAGAGAGGGGGACAGAGGATCCAAAGTGGGCTTTGCTTTGCGCTGACAGCAGCAAGTCCCATGCTGGCTCGAGCTCCCTTGAGATCAAGACCTAAGTCCAGCTTAACCCTCTGAGCCATCCATGCGCGCCTGATTTTTTTCCCTTACATTTAGTCAATTGCTTAAGATTAAGCCTCATTTCTTTTATGCATTCTTTTATCCTTGATCATATCTTCATATATTTTTTACCCTCTTTCATTTCATTTAGTCTCCTTGATCTGCCCTCCCTGACTCCTGGAAGTCCTTTCCCAAGTCCACCTCTTCCATGCTCCACAGTGGGCCCACTGCGCCTGGACCTACACGTAGCCAGCTTCTCAGGTTCTGGTTGGTTAAAGCTGCTTTCTTTTTTTTTTTAATGTTTATTTATTTTTGAGAGACAGAGAGACATAGTATGAGCAGGAAAGGAGCAAAGAGAGAGGGAGACACAGAATCCGAAGCAGGCTCCAGGCTCTGAGCTGTCAGCACAGAGCCCGATGCAGGACTCGAACTCACAAACTGCGAGATCATGACCTGAAAACTGCTGTTTCAATATCTTCGTATTTCTTAGATTATCCTCTCATTTTATTATAACACATCATAAAGTAACTTCCTAGGATAAAGAATAGTGGAGGTAAATAAATATTGTGGCTCTTGCACAGACTCATATTTGTGTGATATTTGGACTGAATATAAAATTCTAGGTTGAAAAGAGTTTTCCTCTTGAACCTTAAATGCTTTGCTCCATTGTCGTTGAAAAGAACTTAAGTACCAAGCTGAGCCTTATTCCTCCTATTTTTCTCTAAAACCTTTTAGGATCATCTCATTATTTCACTTGATTCTACATTTTCAGTGATATCTTGAGAATCCCTTTTGCATTTATTATGATCTGTACTTGGTGAGATTCCCTTGTCTGTAGATGTATGGCTTCCTTCAGCCAAGGGAAATGTATTTCTATGGGTTCTTTAATGACTCCTCTCTTTCATTTTCTCTCTTCTCTTCCTGTGACTCCTAATACATGGATGTTAGATCTTCCGGATTGATCTTCTCTCATAACTTCTGTCCTCTAAGGTTCATCTCTATTTGTGTCTACATACAGTCACTTGGCTGTATCCTTAGTCTTGTTACTTTTTTGGTTTATTTCAACAACCATGGTTTAATTTCTAAGTGCTTTCTTGTTCTATTTTAATTATTCTCTTTGAAAGCCTTTTGTTTGCATTTTTAGTTGTAATAGCTTCACCAGTTTGTTAATTTGTTTGTTTTCAGTTTCCTGTTTCTTAAATTGTTTGTTTTTCAGCTTGCCTGCCTTATACTTTATCCGTACTGCTGCTGGGTTGTGATATCCTTGTCTGGTTGGTAAAGGAAAAAAACTGTGGTTTTCTTTTGCTCTTACAGAAATGTTTATCCTTGCAGTTTCTATCCTGAGTGGGAATTCTGGGATTACAAAACAGAAGGGTGGTAATCAGGGGTGCCTGGGTGGCTCAGTCGGTTAAGCGTCCGACTCTTGGTTTCGGCTCAGATCATGATCTCACAGTTCGTTAGTTCAGGCTCCACGCTGGGCTCTGTTCTGACCGTGCAGAGCCTGTTTGGGATTCTATGTCTCCCTCTCTGTCTGCCCCTCCCCTGCTCAGGCTGTATCTGTCTCTCAAAAATAAACTTAAAATAAATGAATAAATGAATGAATGAATGAGTGAATGAA
The DNA here is from genome assembly GCA_028646485.1 of Cryptoprocta ferox. Lineage (NCBI taxonomy): Eukaryota > Metazoa > Chordata > Mammalia > Carnivora > Eupleridae > Cryptoprocta > Cryptoprocta ferox. The sequence continues at coordinate 27,664,254 of CM053567.1, forward strand.
GGGTGGATAATCAGTTATCCCATGAGAGCAAAGAGGTGCGTTTTTTGGTGTCAGTGGGTCTTCACCATTCAACGATGAGAAAATTGGTATTCTTAGGTGCCAATATAGAATTCCATCTTTTTCTTCTGGGAACTGGTTCAGTTGTTTTAGAGAAACACTGTCAATAATTTTTCATCTGTTTTGGATTGTGATTTTGGGTTATTATCATGATCGTTATTATTTTTTTATTTGCTTGGGATGATGAATCCAGCCATTTGTTTCCTGGGATCCAGGATGGAAACTGTATTGAAGAAGAGAGCAGTATACATAATTGTTGCATACACAAAACTTGTATCGGGTTCTGTTTCCAGTCATGCCTTTCATTTCTGCCCTTAGACCACCTGAGATTCCTTGTAAACATCCACCATCAATTCTGCAGCCACAATATAAAATTTGTTGGACTTTGGCTTCCTCTGCCTATTCTTACCAAGAGCCCTTCCCAGTCTTCTGCCTGCATCACCGCGATCACAAACCTCCCTCTCTTACCAGTGATGCTCGGCTTCCTTTTTATCCTGCTATTATTTATACAGTTATGCTATATAAATAATACGTTTACATATAATTAACATAAAAATGAAAATATGTTAATAAATTTAATATATAAATATTTAGGAGAAAGTGGAAGCAAAAATGTTCTGCCTTCCTGAATCACAGTAATTACTTACCCAAAGCATCACTAAGTCTATAAATCAGTGAGTGGATTCTCATTCCTTTGTGGGTTTTTTTGGGGGGGAGGGTTTTGGTTTTGTTTTCTTTTGTTTTTAGGCTTTAAAATATTTTCTTCAAAGCCCTAGACCTGTGATCAGTTACTAATGTACTTACTTCTGATAACATATTACCTCTAAGTGTGGAATCCAGTCCTGATCCCCGGAATTCCTTTTGCCCTTCACACACCTGTTTTTCAACACATTATTTTGTGGTCACATTTGTTTCTGAGCTTTCTTTACTTCCCTGATATATACACCTTTTCCTCCCAGGCACTACAGTAACTACAGACAATCCAGGATTGCTCCCTTTATCTTGTGATCTGTAAAAATAGATATTTGCCATTACATTATACTTGTTTGTCACATACAGTTTTGTACACCATATGTCCTTTTACTGGCGGCATTTTATTTTTTTTATTTTTATTTTTAATATTTATTCTTGAGAGGCAGAGATGCAGAGCAACAGTAGGAGAGGGGACAGAGAGAGAGAGAGAAGGGGACACAGAATTGAAGGAGGCTCCAGGCTCTGAGCTGTCAGGACAGAGCCCGATGCAGGGCTTGTACCCACGAACCAGTGAGATCATGACCTGAGCCAATGTCAGATGCTTAACCGGTGAAACCGGGGCACCCCCACATTTTAAAACAAGCATTGTCAGGCTTGCTTTGGCAGTACATAAACCAAAACCAGCACTGTAAGTGACCATGAATCACAGCAAACCTAAGTCCCCAGTCATCTGTGGTTTGCTGACTTTCTTTTTTCCTGTCACAAAGAGAAAAGACACATTTCAATGCATTCGATTTTGGTGAATGCACACAACTAGGCTTTGTAAAGGAAAGTGGCATCATAAGTAGCTGTTGGACAGGTGAACTTGTGAAAGAGTCTTGCTATATAGAAGAGGGTAGAGGAAAAAATACCTCTGTTACTGATTCTAAATAGGAGCCACATTGCATGTTGTGTGATATTAAAATGTGAATCACGGGAAGAAGTTGTAAAAAATAAGATCTAGTCAAAACAGTAACAAGAGGAGAGAGAGGAGTTGCCAGAAAATGGTATTACATGGCAGCCATATGAGTACCAAGAGGATGTAAAATTCTGACAGCCTCTTAGCCAGGGGCGGAGCACAAAGAAGCCTCGCAGTTCATGCACTTTTGAAGCATGTCAGTCGGAAGAAGAGCATGCTCTAGTAGACAGTTTTATTGTGTTTTGTGCAGTGACCTTTTGAAAGGGAAAGGTCCTTTCGGAGATATTTCGAGACCACTCATGCATCTGCCTTAGAATGTGCTTGGCAGGAGGCGTGCATGTCACACCAAGCCTTACTTTGGAGCAGAGCCTGCCTAATTGTGTGAAGAAAGGTACTTCAAGGGTATTGTTCAGATGCAACAGAAAGAGGTCTTCCCTGGGTTTATCTTGCAACTGAGTAGATAGAATCATCTAGGTTTTGAAAAGCATATGAAGAAATGTTTCTTAGACCTCAAATTTGGGTGGGGGTGTGGGGGCAGAAACTGGTGTTATTTGGCTTTATACAGATTCCCAGCATTACGTACATAGATATGCTGGGGACTCTGCTCCCTTATGCTCTTTGACAGCCTTGTGGAGAGTTCAATAGATGGTTATTGCCGGGGTAAGTGAGGGCTCTTTCTAAAGAGTTCTTTCATGGAAAGAAGCGGCTTCTTCCTGCATTTCTCTCAAGTGTCTATTTTCCCCTATGCTAGCCCGGGGAAGACGAATCCACTCATTCGTTTAACAACCATGTCCTTATGTGCTATTGTGTGTCAGCGACAACACTCAAACCTGGGGCAATAGTCATTGCTGGAGGCTCTAATCTTGAGATGCTTTCTCTGTGAAGTACTCCAACCTGCCCAGGAGCACCCGGATGCTTTCCTTGTGTCTCCCCGGCAGCTGTTCTTCTCACACACCTATTTATACTGCCTCTCATACAGCATTGTAAGTTTTTTGGATGCCTGACTCCCCAAAGGCTGGTTTAATGACCCTTTTTCCTAGCACTCCTGGAATCAGATAGAGCCTGGCCTGTAGCAATTGGTCACTAAAAAATTGTTGAATATAGGATTGGTAAATAAAACATAAGATCTGTTCATGGTCTACAGATGGCTGTAAATATTGACTCATTGACCAAGGTAACAGAAATATCAGGGCATGGAGTTAGGATTTGAATCCTAGCATTCTGACTCCAGAGTCCATGCTCTTGATAGTGTTCTAGACTGCCTCTGCACGAATAAATGTTGCAGTGTGATAAGTGTGGTTTATAGCCACTGGCAAGGGAGAAAGAACACTAGCTTATAAAGTCTGCTCAGCCACTTGCTATGGATACGGTGTTGAAAAAGTCGTTTATCCTCTTTGAACCTCAAGTCACTCCTCTCTAAAATGAGAAAGCTGTATTGGACGATCTTAGGAAATTCCCGTTAGCTCTAGAATGCTCTAAATCTGTATTCTGTGATCCATATTGGAATGTAGACCATATGTGTTCTAGGAGATGAGACCAAAAAAAAAAAAATCAGTCAAGATATGAATCAAGAAGCTGCAAAAGACTCTCTGGAGATGACAAATAGATTAAATAAAGAATGATGGGCAAATAGTATGGGAACTGGAAAGTGGGTTTTAAAGCTCTTAACATAGTTGTATGGCCCTGGAAAGACAACCAGATGCTCTTGGACAAATTATCAAAAATAGTTATAAAATTGAACTGTAATTATTTAACGTGATCTTCCTCTGTAGTTCTCACCTTCTAGACCTTAGAGTTTCTGCGAATGATCTCTGAGTCTATGTAACCATATGTCATTTTGTCAAATAACAGATATTAAAGTATCTATTCTCATTAAAATTATTAGTATTCAAAAGGGACCTAAGGTTTGATACAAAAAGATATTTAAGAACTAATTGCCTATGTCTGACTTCCAAGATGAACTGAACTTGTTCACATCTGATAGCTCATCATCACTGAGAATTGTCATGAGATTCAGTAACTTTTGGTCAAAACTCAACTCCACGGTGCATGGATTACAATAGGCCAGTGTCACAGTGTGTCCTTGGTCATGAAAGAAGGGCCTTCCATGCTACAAGCATCTCTAATTAGGTCCCTGCATCCTTTCTGATCTGTCTTCTAGGTGCTGTTACGTTCTCTCTTAACATCCTGATTTATAGGCGACTGTCCCCTGTAAATGAGAAATTATTTCAGTTTGAGGCTACTTTGATTAATCTTAAAATTCTGCTGGTTTTCAGTTGAAGGAAGTAAACCACATTTCTGGAAAATGTCAATCCTGATTGGATTCTAAGGAAGAGAATTTGAGCAAATTTTGTTTCACATCCCTGGACACGCCTATGCTTTCACCTTTGTCAGGAACTGTTCATCTATTAAAGATAACACCTATAGATAGAGTCTCCCTGTCTTGCAACACAAGTTTTCATCACCCTGAGCTCTAAGCAGTCATTTTATGTTCCTTAAAGTCCATGTGGCCTTGAAATATGCTTCAATCTCTCTGGTCTCCATTCTGAACTGAAGAACAAAGATGACACCTATCTCTCAGAGGTGTGTGTGTGTGTGATAGAGGAGATGTCTTTGGTGTCTTCTACCAATTTCAGAAGGTTCTGTTTACATGGCATTCCCTCTCCTTTCTCACCTCTTGATTACAGGCCATTCTAAGTGATCCTTTCAAATCACTGCGTAGGCCTCACTATAATAATTGTACTAGACTGTTTTTCTAGTTCTGTCTTGATACTTAACAGACATAATTCTTACTGGTTTTATCAAAGTTATTTGATAATCTTTTTAATGAAACATCTCTGATTGCAGTTGCATTCTTTTGGCAAAGAGCTGAAATCGCCCTAATTTTTTGTATTGTGAGGTAGGTTAAAATGAAATCCCTTGAGGACAGTCTTTTCCTTACTGAATGCTTGGGGGTGGGGGGAGTTCTATGTGCGAGGGAGCTGGGAAAGGATACTGCACCAAACGTAATGAAAGCTATGCTTTTTGGCATTTTTTTTGTAGACTGCTGTAAAAATGTAAATGTTCTTTAATTTTAGTATCTCTTCCAAATGTAATTCCAGCCTGAGTTGATCCAAACGATGGCCAGATTTACATTGATTACCATCACTTACATTTTTTTTTCACTTGATTAAGAGCATCAGAGGTGAAAACCGAATTACGGAGGCTTCATCCTATATCGCTGAAGCCTGAGACAATAATGTAGAATACAGAAAAGACGGTCTAGAGGAACATAGCTGCTAGAAGCCCATCTGGAAAGAGACTTCAATCAAAATGATAATCAGTGAAAGGAAAACATTTTCAATGATCAAATTGCTGGTGTGACCAATGCTTGATGGAAGGAGTCCACATTACTTACTGGTCATTAGTAGTGGGTCACTGGACAATATAATATATCGTTCATACTGGTGTGAATGAGAGGGGGAGATCTTAACAATTATCCTGGGATAACAGGCTTTAAAACAGAGACTGTCTTGGGAAAACAAGGGTATATGGTTCACCTGGTGATGGTTCTGTCATTATGCATCCAGCCTCTAAGCACATAAATGACATCTTGTAATGAAAGAGACATTCAGCTAAGAAAAATTGCACTCAGAAACTTTCAGGAAAGCTGTGAGCACTGGGTAGGCCAAGGCGAGCGAGAAATTCTAAACGTGGTATACGAAGCACTTCACGGAAGAGCAGGGAGTGGATCTCAAACTACTTTACTGTTGTCCTGAGTTCTCAGGTGTCTGCTGGCTGTCAAAACTACTTGTCCTTTAGACTGTGATTCAACTGGTGTTACTGGCAGACAGTCACCCTAGTGATGATGTAGCTGACAACTCGAAATCCTGACAGTTTCACCACCCTTCACATGTCTTAGTAGGAGGAGTTCTGGTTACAGCATGCATAACATACAGTGAACTCCAGCCTCATGGAGTTTTATTTTTTAACTTCTTGCTAAAGTCTGTAATTAATAGGTTGGTAAGAAAAAACTTATTGCAGCCCCCAGGTGGCTCAGTTGGGTAAGTGTTCAACGTCAGCTCAGGTCATGATCTCACAACTCGTGGGTTAGAGGCTGCTTCAGATTCTCTGTCTCCCTCTCTCTCTCTGCCCCTTCCCCACTCACTCTCTGTGTCTCTTTCTCTCTCAAAAATAAATAAATGTTAAAAAAAAAAAAAGAAAGAAAGAAAAGGCATATTAGCTGAGAAATGTATAGACTATCATCAAGGGAAGTTATTTGCTAGGTCCAGTTTGGTCCAAACTAATCCTGTTGGGAGAAATAGATTATATAATTCTAAGGTCTCCATGAGCTTCTCTTTTCTTTTTAATGTCTCTTAAAGCAGTAGTATAAGAACTTCCAGAAAAAAAAAAAAGTAAAATTTTATGTACCTGTTAAATAAGGGCCATATATTAAGTGTACATTTTAAGTACAGATATTGATTTCATAGCAACATAATTGATGGGGAAATTCAAAATTCTCTGGAAACTTCTTTTTTAAAATGTTTTTAAATGTTTATTTTTGAGAGACAGGGAGCACAAGGGGGGAGTGGCAGAGAGAGAGGGAGACACAGAATCTGAAGCAGGCTCCAGGCTCCGAGCTGTCAGCACAGAGCCCGATGCGGGGCTCGAACCCACAAACCCTGAAATCGTGACCTGAGCTGAAGTTGGATGCTAAACCGACTGAGCCGCTCAGGCACCCCTCTGTGAAAACTTTTGACTTGAAAAACACCAAAAACGTTCATGACAACGAAAGTTAACAGAAAAGAATGAAATTGGGATATAGGAGTTTCAATTTTAGTCCTTCTGTTGATTTATTTTATGAATACATGAGATTTAGACTTTTTGCCTTAAAAAAAATTTGTGAACATGCTCTTAATGATGCCTTGGCTTCTCCTAACCCTGCAGACATGATTCTTATGGAGAGAAGTGCTCAGAGGGCAGGATTCTGTACTCATAGACATTTGACCCTGAGAGTGAACCTCAACTTTAGAGCAAATTGGCAGGCTTTTAACTTTTGGAAGATTTTGCACAAGAAAGTCTCTACCCCACATGCACTGGGTTGGGACCTCTCACTTGATGAAACTTCCAAGCACATTAACTGTGTTTTATGTATTTTCATTCCTAGATTACTGAGGAAATGTGGAAATTTGTCTATATAAGTTAATTTGCTTTAAATAAAAGAAAAAAATAATTCCCCCCCATCTCCTCAGGATTTAGTTTGACAAGGTTGCAGAAACTGAAAATACCTGCATGTATTTCTCTGTAAACACTGGCAATTATCATCCTTTTTTCAATGTTTACAGAGTTTCCTGTAACAGAATCTGACCTACAAGATGAATAAATTTGCTCCCAAACTCAAATTTTAGTAATATACCCTCTTTGGATTTCCTTCCATTGCTGAACTTGTTCTCTCAGAATGGGATGGGGCCATGGGGCTACTCCAAGGCTGAAACAAGCTAGTCTCAACTGGAAGACAGGCAGAAGGGATGGCAAAGTGGTGGATAGGAAGTCAGTCATAGTTTGTTGCTGGGAGATTTCTGTGAGAGCCAGGAGCTCTGATCGTGTGTGGTCTTACCTTTGTCGATGGTAAAGAAACAGTCCTCTGGGTGAATCTGATATTTATTCTGCCTTGAGTCCCTTCCTCAACCAGGCTGAGGGGAGGCTGTGGATTTGATGCCACGGACAGCAGTGAAGGCTGCCTCAGAGGCATGGATATTGATACCCGGGTGTGCTCTTTAGTCATAATCCTTTCTGACAAAAAGCTGACCGCGGGGCTGTTGCCAGTTGATCCAAATAATGTAGTTGAGAATCTTATTCATCGCTATGGCTCGGACCCCTCTGTGCAGGCCTGTGTGCAGTGCTGGGTGTCCTTGGAGGAATGGCAGAACTTAAACCATGAGGAAGATGGCATCTATGAGGAATGATCCTGGGAAATTTACCCAGCTCGACAGGTGGGAAGTAAAGCAGAAGCAGCATGAAGAGGGTCAGGTGTTACCTCTTTGAAGAAGGGGTGAAAATGTTCCTCAAGGCCTGTCTGCCTGTGGGCAGCCGACTTATTCCAGGACTGTGTTTGCTGCAAGTATTTTAGAGTTTGAAGTGGACCTCTCCAAGTCTGACACATAATTGCCTACATTAAGACAAAGAGCAATTAGAGATTTGGATACTGCATGAGGGAAGAACAGAAGCAAAATCCTTTTTTGCTTGGAATAAAGCATATTTTTGTGGGCATATAGTAGATCTCTTGGAACCTGGGTTTTTAGGGAAGCTAGGGTTACAGCTAAGGTGAGGACAGTAGAAAAGAATGTGCTTGCTATCCCGTGTACCTTTGTTCTGGTCGTCTGCCTGGAGGCGAGGTGGAGAAACAGATTGTGTCTTGACAAGTAGTGCATTCAATAGAGCTTTTTAGCGCTGGTTGATCAACTCATGTCAGAAACAGAGACTGTTGGGGGGGAGCATGTGGGGGGCTCAGTCGGTTGAGTCTCTGACTTTGGCTCAGGTCGTGATCTCACGGTCAGCAACTTCAATCCCTGTGTCGGGCTCTGTGCTGACAGCTCAGAGCCTGGACCCTGCTTTGGATTCTGTCTCCCTCTCTCTCTGCCCCTCCCTAGCTCACGCTCTGTGCTCTCTGTCTCTCGAAAATGAATAAACGTTAAAAAAAAATTAAAGAAAAATAGAGGCTATGGTTGGAATACTGTGAGGCTGGGAAGTTTCCTTGCCAAAGAGGAACACTCCAATGGAGCAGTATAGGGCTTCCTACCCCTGAGAGAGACGTGGGCCCTCCCTATGACAATGCCCTATAGGGTAAGGATGCTCATGACCTGAGACTAGAGATGATCTATAATAAAACCAAGGGTCCAGGGACCTTGGACTTGAATGTATTGGCAGAGGGGGAGGCCTTACTTAAGCTACTCAGGTGATCTTTCTTCTCTCTGAGCATGTATTTCCTAGATCTCTCTGCAGCTGTCTAGAGAACCTGAGTGCTATGTTAGACTCTAATGGCCCCTCCTAAGACTTGTCAGTGTAGGGTGCCCACACATCTTTCTCCAGGAAGGATGTAGAGATAGAAACATAAATAGAGTAGTTCATTAGTGATGGAGAGCTCTATGTGGTCCCAACTGGGGAAGTAGTTTAAAGGACAGACCTATGAATCTATTTAAATAGTATTACTACGTAATATGTCAGTTAGAAGGAAGTATATCTGGGAATATCTGAGAAGCCTCAAGGCATAGTGGAAATTACCTGTGTTTATTGAGGTAATAAATATATATTAAGAATGTACTACCTGTGCATGCCAGACACTGACATAGATATTGAGCTGTAATTGAAAGCCAGAGACATATAAACTCCATCATTGGGAAGTTTGGAATCCAAATTCTAAGCCAAATAGACCTGGTTTCTACTAATTCCCTGATTAGTGCCATGAAAAATTACTTAATTTTGCGAATGTCAATTTTCTCACGTATAAAATGGCCACTATAATCCTGCTCTACAAGACTGCAAATTCGTTAACTAAAATAGTATTTTTAAATGTCTGCTAAAGCATATAACTATAATCAATGGCCCTAATTACTTCAGTTTTTGAAATTTGGACTCGTAAAAAGGTTAGAAAGCACTTTATTGGCTTTCATTTCTCCATAAAGGGCATCCTTATCCACCTAGTAGCTCAATCAAAATCTTCATTCTTCCATTCCTTTTACTTTCTGTATCCAGCCTATCAGCAACTTGTTATTTCTGATTCAAACTATATCTCAAATCCATCCATCTCTCTCTGTCCCCTGTGTGCCACCTTACTATAGGCTCTCTTCATCTCTCACCTAGACTAGCCTCCCTGACATCATTCTTTCCTTTTTCAAACACATTCTCTGCATAACAATAGCCAATGTGTTATTTCACAAGACTTATCAGGTCACGAGCGCTCCTTGCTTATGTGTTCGCTGGATCCTCATTGCATGTACCATTCGAATCTGAACTTGACATCATAACCAGACTTCTCTCATTCTCTTCCATCTCCTATCATACATACCACTTCCCTACACTAACCTCAAATCCTGCTTCCTCCCTCCCGCCTTCCTCGACCTTACTCTATTCTCAGCTCTCAGCACATATGGAGGGCTGTGCCACCCAGAGGCCTTTTTACCTGTTACTCTGTCTGCCTCTGATTCTCTTCTTTATGCTCTTTGCAAAACCATCTTCTTAATTTTCTGCTTTCAGCTCCACCTGAACAAGCCCATCCCACTGTCTCAGTCTCCTTCCTGGCACTTCTTTTGATTTATGTTTGCTTATCTGTTTTATGTCCTGCATTGATCACCTTGACGTAAAATTCTTATCTGTCATGTTTATTTATGAATTCCTAGTGCTTGCCTCAGTGGGAGGCCCTCATGAAACTTTTTTTAAAATAAATGCTATTATGTTTACAGTAAATAATTACAGATCACATAATTGTTCAAATATAAATCTGCACAGAGGTAGAATGTGCTTGTATTGGGGCACCAGGGTGGCTCAGTTCATTAAGCGTCCGACTTTGGCTCAGGTCATGATCTCACCATTTGTGAGTTTGAGCCCTGCGTCAGGCTCTGTGCTGAAAGCTCAGAGCCTGGAGCCTGCTTCAGATTCTGTGTTTCCCTCTCTCTCTGTCCCTCTCCTGCTTGCACTGTCTCTCTCTCTCAAAAATAAATAAAACATAAAAAAAAGAATGTGCTTGTATTGAAGATGAGCACTTGGTTTATATATGAATGAACTTTCAAAATTAGACATGATCACCTCAGTTTTCTAATTGAAGACCATATATCTAGAAATGCAGAGAATCCACATAACTTATTTTCATCTAGGCAGCCCACCTATCTGTGAGCTGTTACTGTATTTGTCGATCTTGTGTATTCACTTTCTAGATTAGCCATGTTGCTTCCTTCTATGCCATTAACTAAGGAGTTTCAAACACTTGGGAACATTTCATTATTAACTAGCATTTCTTTTTTTTAAATTTTTTTATGTTTATTTATTATTGAGACAGAAACGGAGCATGAGTGGGGGAGGGGCAGAGAGAGAGGGAGACACAGAATCCAAAGCAGGCTCCAGGCTCCAAGCTGTCAGCATAGAGCCCGATGCGGGGCTCGAACCCACGAATTGTGAGGTCATGACCTGAGCCACAGTCGGACACTTAACCGACTGAGCCACCCAGGCGCCCCATTAACTAGCATTTCTACTATGGCAGTGGAAATGTGGGGACCAGAGTGAGGAATTCAAACGGAGTTTTTCTTTCATGATAACTATTCTTGAAAACTAGGCATGGTGAGGGGCGCCTGGGTGGCTCAGTCAGTTAAGCGTCCAACTTCTGCTCAGGTCATGATCTCACGGTTCGTGGGTTTGAGCCCCACATCAGGCTCTGTGCTGACAGCTAGCTCAGAGCCTGGAGCCTGTCTTCAGATTCTGTATCTCCCTCTCTCTGACCCTCCCATGCTCTCACTGTCTCTCTCTGTCTCTCAAAAAAATAAATAAAAAACATAAATTAAAATCTCTCTCTCTTAAAAATAAATACAGCACTAAAAAAAATCTTCAATTAAAAAAAAAAGAAAACTAGGCATGGTGAGAAAGGATTCATGAATGGGTGCATTGGTATTTTAGGAGAGCATCTGATGCATGGTTGACTACAGGGCTTTGCAGTCCTGTAAACCTGGGTTTGAATCTCAGCTCTGTTGTTTATGAATCATGGGAACTCAGTTATTTAACCTCCCTGATCTCTGAGATGGTTTCAGAGTTTCCTTTAAGAGATGAGTCCTTGGGGCGCCTGGGTGGCTCAGTCGGTTGAGCGTCCAGCTTTGGCTCAGGTCATGATCTCGCATTCGTGGGTTCAAGCCCCGTGTCGGGCTCTGTGCTGACAGCTAGCTCAGAGCCTGGAGCCTGTCTTCAGATTCTGTGTCTCTCTCTCTCTCTCTGACCCTCTCCTACTCACGCTCTCTCTCTCTCTCAAAAAAATAAATAAAACTTAAAAAAAAAAAAGAGGTGAGTCCTTAAAATGGCAGCCATTTTAAAATTTCATGATAACACAAGGCAGTTAGGTGACAGAAGGTTTGTAAGGATATTGCTTGCTTGATCTAAGATTCTTTGAGTATAAAAGACAACGGGAAGAAAGGCAAAGTCCTTTCCTCTCTACATTTTCACACCTTCTTTTCTCATAAAAAACATAAGCTTTGTGTCCGGAATTCACCTGGCCAGTTAGGTAAATAGTAAACAGAATATGGCTTTCACTATCAGATGAGCCCAGTGAGGAATATTTAATCTGAAGGAATTCTTTCAAATTTCACCATGAGTAAGCACCCTTCATTATAGAATTGCCATGATACAAAAGAACATCACAGAAACACTAAAGTTGGAGAATGGAAGGAAGGAAGGAAGGTGGGAAGGGAGGAAGGAAGGAGGAAAAGAAAGAGAGAAAAAGGAGAGAAGGAGGGAGGGAGGAGGAAGGAAGGAAAAAAAGAAAGAGAGAAAGGGAGAAAACAATGAAAAAAATAACTTGGGGGTGAAAAAAGAAGAGCCCTTAGTCATTGTGTTTCTTTTTAGACCTCTATCTTTAATTTCATGGGGGAAAAGAACGTTCTAAACTGTTCTGGGAGTAACTTAGGTTGATGCCAAAGTAATTACTCACCCCCAAGCCCAAGTCTGGAGAAGCATTCTTTATCACCTGGTGGCTCTAATTAACAAAACAAATGTTCCCAGTGCTCTATTGTATATCTTTCCACTCTGAATTATAAAGGAGCTTTGTCTTTCCTAAAAGTTCTTGAAATCATTTTATACAAAGGATTAAAATTAAGCCCATAGATAAAAACAATTCAGTAATATAGATCAAAATTACCTAAGTATAATTCTTTTATTTCTGGATTTAAACTGCTTTGTATCTAAGAGGACAGGTAATGTAACTGCTAATATGGTGATTTATTTTAAAGTGAATCCATATTTCTATTGCTTCAAGCCCAGTTGGCTGAATAACAAGAGAATTAATTAATGTGTTTACTATATAAATTTATTTATTTACTATGTTAATTTCTGAAAAACAAACTAGTGTCCTGATGTCAATGAGGAGGACACTAACAGCTCTAACTTCTGCATAGCTCTTTCTCCTTCCTTTACTGCAACTTCAAGCCTTTTGCTAAAGTTTTCCAGTCCTTGTTCATTTATCTTACTAGCACCTGTTGCTGCGTTAAGGGAAATTTTGAATGAGCAGATGAAATCTTCCTACTAGCTACTGTTCTAAATATAGTATCTGACGTCAGGTCTAGGGAAAGAGTGGCCAAATAGATAGCCCGAGATTATTTTTAGGAAGACCATGCTTTGGGAAATTAACTAATAGTCAGAAGGTTCTGGTTTCTATCTCTCCATATACCCCATTAGGAGACACATGCATGTGTTCAGCATCTTGCGTTCCTACCCCTTGGGTGTTCTGCGTCACTCTCTATCTTGTCCTTGGAACATTAAGCAGAAGCTTGAGGCATAAGTAGCTAATGCAAGCTTTCTATTAGATCCTGTGATTTTTCTCCATAGAGCTTCATAGAATTTCATTTTAGCTTAAGGGGGAAGTTGGAACTGAGAGGAAAGCTTAGGCTCTGCCAAAATATACCAAGGATTACTAAGTTCAAATGTATAAAAATAGAAAACGGAAATAACAAGTGGAGAAGTCCTGACAGATTTCTCCATAGCAGACTTCATCCTTCAAAAGCAGAATTCCACCCAGGTCTTCTTGGTGGTATATTTTTTTGTATCATGGAATTATAACAAAATTGCTCACTCTTTCTTTTCTAAAACCGAGCTGAGTGCCTGACAGGCAGATGCTGTGTCTAATACAACCTTCATTTTATAGAAGGGAAATGGGAGATGGAAAACTATCACTACCCTGCCAGGAAAATATTTGTAAACATTTACTAACATCCATTTAGGCTGCCCCTATGCAATTCCACACCTAAAGATAATGTCAAAAATTCACTGAATGGTCCAGGTGTTTGAAATATACATTTAGTTTAAATCATGTAAATAATGCATTTAAGTAATTGAGAGTAGAGTTTTTCATTTAGAGTTTTGCCACTATGCAGGCAATCGTAGATTAGAGAGGTTTTCCTTTTCATGTCCTATCTATTTCATTTGTCAGTTTCTTTTAAATCCTGTTGACACATTTAGAATAAATACTGTTTTATCCAGAATCAGGATGGAGGGCTTATTAGATTATTAGATATTATTAACAAAAGGTTGCCTGCATTGCATAAAGGTTTTTAAATGAAGACATCTTCGAGAAAGTTAACCAAGGTTCTCTCTCAGCTGCAACCACCAAGATTTCATAAGGCAAATATATATATGTAACTCTTTCAAGAGTTTATATTAGGCAGGAGATGCTGAATATCCCTTCAATACTTTCTGTGATGGCTACTCGGAGTCATCAGTGTGGCTGCTCATTCTTCACGACAAAGCTCAGATGGGTCTACATCTGCTTTTGAATTATATTTGTCATTTCTCCAACAGTTAACTGTCATGGCTTATTGCTGTAACGGTTGCCATATTCTTCAAACCTGATGTGAACAGGGAAGCCAGATAATCAAGTCTGATAAGATTTATAGACATTTGAGTCTCATGTTTAAATATGTTTCAGGGGCGCCTGGGTGGCTCAGTCGGTTAAGCGTCCGGCTTCGGCTCAGGTCATGATCTCATGGTTCGTGGGTTCGAGCCCTGTGTCGGGCTCTGTGCTGACAGCTCAGAGCCTGGAGCCTGTCTTCAGATTCTGTGTCTCCCTCTCTCTCTGACCCTCCCCTGCTCGCGCTGTCTCTCTCTGTCTCTCAAAAATAAATAAAAAACATAAAAAAAATTTTTTTAAATATGTTTCAAAAGAATTCATAGGATTTCCATTGCAGACCAAAGGATATGGTTTTAGTAAAGTGGTCCAATGAAAGTTGTTTGGATTCTTTCTGCCCAGTAAATGGAACTGTATTTCTGAGGGCCTCTGGTCTTTATCTTGTTGCCAAAGGTTCCTGGGACAGTGAGTGGCCGTGGGTCAGGGGAAGGTGTGTCTGGGAATTGTATCTCGTTTGTTGATTAGTCCTATTCTTTTCCTAAGCCCTGTTTATTGGTAAATTTAAAGTAATTTAGGCCATTTCATTCTGAGTCCCTGTCTCTAGTATGAGTTTGTGATGGAAATGGCATTGTAGAGAGAGGAATGAATATTGTAGATTTCCTTGATTGTAGTTATATTTGTAACACATTTGGTGGTGTTTATTAAGTAATTGTTAATTACTCCAATCAGTATGAACAAACAAGAGATGGAACACATTTAATTTCAAATACTTGAAAGGCATATAGTAATTAAATGAAGGCCTCTGGATTCATATGGCCCAAGTCCAAATCTCGAAAATGCTGCTTTTTGCTGTGTGCTTTTAGGCAACTTGCCTCAGTTTCCTAATGGAAAAAGGGCATGATAATAGAGTTGTTGTGATAATGATAATAGGCCAAAGGAGTTCCTATGTCTAGCATTCTAGAACAGCACCTGGCCTAGAGTCAGCTCCATGTGAAGTTAGCCCTTGAATATTCCATACAGGTATTCCATAAAGACAACCTTGAGTGTTTATCTGAAGCATCTGAGCCCCCCAAAACCTAAACCCCCCAAACTCTCTTATGATTATTATTATTTATACCCAAACCAAGAAGTTATTGATTATGCTAGAATAACAAATTGGGCCTGTCTCAGGAAGGGAGGTACATTGGTCATCATATCTGTAACATTACTTGGGTATTGATAACAATGATAATGACAAGTAAACAAAAGATTTTTTTTTAAAAACCGTTACTCCATTGTAGAAATACTGCTTGAAGAGGATAATCTTACAGAAGGTTACTGCTGTGTCTTCTTTTCTTTCTCTTTCTTCTTCCGCTGCAATTGAGTCTATACTTTCTGATTGTCATGTCTTTTCTCCCCTTTGTTCTTTTCTGCCCAGTGACTCTGGCACCCCTTTACTGAATCAGGTGATGTTTCCCGTCAGTATTACTCACACATAATTACTGGTGTGATTTGCCCTCCTGGCCCCTTCATGGACAATGCTGAGTTTGGGGGAGCATTTGGGGCCATGCAGTGTTTGCCGTTCAGATTAGAAATGGAGCAGTTCCATGCAGACCTTGGTTTTATTCATTATTTTAGTGTTTTTTGTTTGTCTGTTTAACCAATCATGGACATGTATTTCATGGGCACATGTAAAATCAAATATATTACCTGAAAAAAAAAAGTAAGTTGACGTTGAGATTGAAACCTCTGATGTTAGGAACTTTGAGGATCCTAGTACAGATGCTAAGTGCTCAGTTTCGTTATGAAAATTGTAAGCAGTCTTATCTGTGATTGCAGGAAGCTGCAGGAGGGATAGTGATGGCTGCATGAGGTCTTATGGATTTAACACCAGTTCCTTCCTACTGGGGCTTGATTTCTCTCTGGCTTCATCAGAGAGGCCACAAGGAAATGGTAACGGAGTTCTTCCAGGTCGTTCAGAAGTCAGTTCAGTGCACTTTCCACATCAGTTTGAAGTAGCTGTAGCTGCATAATATGTGTAATATTTAGTGGTGTTATTCTTATCCTTTTCCATACTTATGAATGAGAAACCATACCCCCCCCAAACAAATAACACATAAGAAGTAGGCAGAGAGGACTTGATCTGTGTATGTAGTCCTCCCCAGTAGCCCTACGTACCCTTGGACGAACCTGACCCTGAGCTCTGCCTGCTCTAGGGTAACAAGACCAAATGAAATGGCACCCTGATTTTATGAATGGATGTCTCTCCAAACAGTTTTACCTTGAGAAGCTTTCTTTATTTAACTGTTTTCAGTTTTCACCAGGAAAAAGCATCTCTGTGTCCCGTTCTTCTCAGCCCACTTTCCTGAGATACAACCTCCCTCTTGTTTAGTTTTCTGAGGTGAAGTCCAACTGCCCAAAGCTGAGAAAATGAATCGGTGACTCAGCCTCTATTCAGCTGAGGGTTTACTCCAGCTGGCGAGAACTGTCCTGTGCGTATGGGTTGTGTCAGCGGAGTTGAATTAAGATATTAACTGGCAGCTGTTAATTAATTTTCACTAAGAACAATGACTCGACTATATGTCAACCACTTCTGAAATATTTCCACAACATTTTTCATGCTGATTAGAACTGGGCTTAAAATCTGGGACAGGAACATGGGAGGAAGGAAGAACAACCAGTCATGCTGATTGGCGCTACCCAGCTGGAACTATAAGACAAATGGATTTAACACAGAATGTAGAACAAAACACACACACGCACACACACAAATTATCATACTTTATATCTGCATCTCCCCTTTAAGGTACCCATAAGAGTATTTGTGGTCATTACTATATTTTTCCTTGATGGTATACTTAAAATATAAAACAGATATTATACTCCTATTTTCTTTACAGCAGAGCATGGGTTCAACAGTATTAAATGAGCAAAAGCTATGTCCAGGTATTGGACAATTTCACTTTATACAGCCACTCTGTAAAGTAAATAGTATTATTCCAATTTATAGATGTGGACGCTGAGTCTAATTAACATGCCTAGAATCAAGGTGGCCGCGCCAAGACAAGAATTGGAGTTTACTTCCATTTAGCATTCTTTTCTGTACAAATGCAAATACTCTTAAAAAATAATGAATACATAACAACAGGATTCATAGCCATCAAGCAAAATTTTCTTCCAGAACTACGGTGTTTACCTGAAGTCAAATATGCTCATAAACAAAGCAGAGAGTACAGCTGGTGCTTACATCTGGAATGATTAACTGGCATATACAGTATTTTTTCCCCTTCAATTGCAAAGTGAATGCGGCAAAACCTCAGGGTAATGGGTTTGTTCCCACATGGGACAAGGTGATCTGAATGATGGAGCAGAGAAGTGGTGCATGTGGGAATAATATGTCAAGGACTCATTATGCATCTTTTGTAATTCTTAAAATAATTTTCAATGTCTACCATTTTTCAACAGATGAGAAGTTATATATTGTATGCATATAAACCTATATACAAATATATACTTGGCTAAAATATAGAATATTTGTTTTAATGCAATATAAACAATATTCTACAAATATTTATAGTAAAGAGAACAAGATTCAGGACCGAAGGGAAAACATAGGGGGAAAAATACGTAAATATCGCACTTGACAATGTCTATGGTAGATCCTTTAAAGCTGCCAGAATATAGTGCATAAATTATTTAACTTGCCTTTAAAGGAAATTTTTCTATCCCTTTTTGACCAATCTTAGGAAAATAAATCCTCAATTCTCAACACAATTATTAGTCATACACTTGATTTTAGGATTCTGTCAATGGATTTTATAGAATTCTACTGATGGAGAATGTGTGCTGGTATCCTGCTAATTGAAGGAAACAGTCTAAGGAAAAAAGATGGAAAAAGAGCACCCTTCACCCTCCTCTTAAGGAAATGCTGAAGTGACAGACAAGGATGTGACATAGTCAAGTCACTTAATTTACCTCTCGGCCTTTTCCAGCACAGTCCCTGCATCTAAGCTCAGACACTGATAGGCAGGGGAGAAGAGCCTCCTAGGAATAGTGATAGAAATAAAAATGGGACTCACTGGGATAGATTAATTTTTAATTATGTAAATAAAAAGTAATCTGTGAAATATAAAGGATCACCCCATCCGCCACCCCTGAACATCCAACTTAACCATCTGCATAGATTAGATCTTTTAATACCAGCTGTGATGGGAAATTTCCCACATGTCATTTCCAGACACAGTAGATAGGAACAAGAATGCCCGGATGGGATTTGGGAGTATATTAGTCAGCATCCTACAGAGGAACAGACCCAATCATACGTATTTGTACAGGTGTGTGTGTATGTATATATGTGTGTATGTAGTTTGCAATTATTGGATATTAGGACTTCTATGAATTTTGAGGAGACACAATTTAATTCATAACATGGAAGTACTTAAAATTCTTCCTTTCGTATATGTGTGTATATTAATATATTAATACATATATTAAGGAATCGTGTGATTTTGGAGGCTGAAAAGTCAAAAATCTGAAGGGTTGGTCAGCAGCCTCCAGACCCAAACAACCCAGATGTTGCTATTCAAGTCAGAGGCTATTTGCTGGCACAATTACCTCTTGCTCAGGGGAGGTCAGCCCTTTATTCTATTTGGGCTTTCACCTGATTGGATGGGGCTCACCCACATTGTGAAGGGCAATCTGCTTTACTCAGTTCTCAACAATTTAAATGGAAATCTAATCCAAAAATACTGTGTCATAAACATCTAGAATACTATTTGGCCTACTAGATAAGCAGTGTAGCCCGGCTAACTTGACACATAAAATTAACCTTTCGAAGTCCACCCCTTGTCAACTTGGCGCCCATACACTCTCCTTTAAACACACTTAATCTCCAGATACAGTCACATTTTAAGGAACTGGAGCTTAGAGCTTCATCATATGAATTTTGAGGAGACACCGTTCAGTACAGAATGTGCAGGTGGGCTTAAGATTCTTTGTTTCTCATTCCTATTAGCAAAGACAGTTGGAGTGGAAGGAAGTTCCTTTTCATTTCTTTTACTGTCCTCCACCTCTGAATTTTAATGCTTACAAACTCTGAGAAAACAGGTGAGAATTGGGGCACCTACAAGGATTGAAGAGCAGCTCACCTGAGCCCAAACAGCCAGCGGACCAGGCAAGGAAAAACCTGCATTAGCGGGGTAGAGATTAAAGAAGTAAACAGAATTGAAACTCGTAGAAGACAGACTTGTCCTCAAGAGGGAGAGTGCATCTCAAATACGGTTGTGACCTTGTAAGATTGTATTTAAAAGCAAACTCCACCGTTCTCTTCCAATAAAAATATATTTACTAAAATCTTGGGAAAGTGAGCTTATAGTCAGATAAGGCCAGGCCATTTTCCTTGAATCCCGAGTCTCATATAGGAAGAGCTGGTGTTTAAGTCCGTTGGGATGTGGTGTGCAACTCAGAGAAAAATACAGATATTCATAACTATGGATTATTATCTTTTGGCTTGGACAGTCTTTGACCCTTTGTAGTATACTATTTCTCCCTGAGGACTGGAGACCCCATGGGTGTCCACACATCCGTGCATAACTCTTATATCTAAAATATACTCTAAGATCTGATTTCAGAACAGATAGTATAACAAAATAAGTTTGCTTCTCCAGAGATCAATTTTCTCAAATTTCACAGTTGTTCTATATATAGTCACATCGTATATTATAAAATAAATGTTCAGCTGTCACATGCAAGTACATTTTAACTTTTCAAAACTCAAACTGCATGCTTATAGTCACTATAAGAAAATATATATGTCACTGTCACCCTATCCCCCAATTCTTCCCCCACAAAAAGCTAAATAAAGGGTAAGTGAATAAATAAATAAAATTGTTCAGGTTGTGACCTTTCTGTCAACAAAGGTGACATGAATTACATGAATCTGTTTTCCAGCTGGAGACATGGGTGCAGCCAATAGTGTGCCCATACCATTAACACCACTAAGCCCAACATACTCAAAAACACCAGCTGTGTAAAAAGGCCACACTTGGTATTATATGTATTTATGAGGACTTTTAAAAAACACATACAAGCACACAAAGTTGAATTAATGTTACCAGATGATGGGTAGGTGATAGGAAATAGAAAAAAATCCCCAAGGCAATGTTCTCCCCCTTTTAATGACGTACTGAAAATACTGTTTTACAGAAATGAAGGGGGAAAAGAACTTCAAGACAAGTATCCTGGATTAGGTTGGCAACTCTACTTCTGTTACAATTTTAAGAGCCAAAGTATTGGAGGGCATGTGCACATGTGCGCATGTTCATGGGCATACTCTATGGATACAAGTGAAATGAATGTTGGGTAATCCCTGGGATAAAGCAGCAAATTTTATCTCATGTCCCAACCTTTTCTCCCAATGGGAGATTTGGACCATGAGCAGAAAGATTTGGCTTTAGGCTTGTTTTCAGGTTCCCAGGTTTTTTGCTCCTCCGTAGCACCACACTTAAGCTCGCTAATCTTTTTTCTATCTTTAAGACAGCTGGATAATAAGACATCTGCACAGTTGGAAATGGATCTGGTTTGTTCCACATTTTATGTTAGATACAGGTCATATATACTGCAAATGGGGGGCAGTTTGGAAACATTAAAGTTTATTTCATGCCATGTAATACAGTATATATATGTTTTTTTTTTTTTCTTAAGGAAGAAAGCTACACATACAGTTCAGTCTGATAAGATTTGGTCCTTCTGATGCAGACTGGAATAACAATGGTATTTATAGAAATCTCAGCAACAGGAGAAGGAAATTTTACCCAGGAAGATGAGTGACACCATTTTTCAAAGCGGTAAAAAGAGACTGAGGCATGAAACATACCTAAGAACAGTGCTGTTGAAATGGAACAAGATAATTACCTTTTCTTGCATCCCTCCTCTGGAGTTTTCCCATTTCCCTTTAACACAGAGATAGTACCAGAAAGAAATAGACATTCTAAATCAAGACCAGTGTGAAAGGTTATACCAGTCGAGTGTTGTTATTCCGATCACCCTTATAACTAAAAATGGAATGAGAGCTCAGGATTTATACTGTAACTGTCGGTTGGTTACTTACACAAGATAACTATTTTTAGACCCATCACCCTTATTAAGGACATTCATTATGAGTTCACTTATGGAAATGTCATCTCACAGAGTTGTGCTTTTTTTTTTTTTTTTTGGAGACATTTCTGAGTTCTTGAAATGAGGTCTCAGAAGCATGATTAGAACATAGTCATTTAGCTTCCCAGCAAATGCTGATCCTTTCCAGGAAAATTTTATAAATAAAGAAGCAAAGCTGGTTGTCAGAGGTTTAAAGTAGCTGGGTTATATTGTGAATATTAATGTGTAAATTACATCTTGTGCCAGCTTTATCCAACTATATGCATATCATACAATGGCTTATTTATAATATGCTTTTGCATACAAATGCTGGATTAATTGAGCTTCAAAAAAATTCTTAAGAGATACCACTTGCTACTTCAAGATGTTTTGCTTTGAAATTTTTTGATAGGTGAGACCCACCACAAGTCATATTTGTAAAGTTTATTTGTACCATTTGTAGAATGCATTCTATTCCCAGTAATTCCCAGCGAAAGAGCTAGGTGAACTGGAGATAGTAAAAGCCAGTCTCCAAAGGGCCAGTGTGGAAAATGGTGGGATAGCTGATGGGATGCTTATAGCACCCCTTTGGTGAGAGATCAGAAATGAGGGGCTATACTGCAGGGCTGAGAGGCCTACTGAGGGCAAAGTCAAAGTCAGGACAGGAGTACTGTTGTTAGCTACTCTTCTATTAAAAGTACTTTAATTTAGTACTATATTAAGATAGTGAAAGAATTCATAGGGATGAGGTAATCCCAGGCTAGGTAATGACTACATATAGTTTACTCTCTAGTGGTCTTACATGTGTAAGCGTATGAACACAACTACATATATGCACAGAGATAATTGCAGGGCTGCTCTGAAATTAGCCACAAACCCTTTGCCACTAGTCTGAAGGTAAAACCCTCAGCTCAAAGAAGGGAAGGAAGTATCTCTGTGATCATTGTTTTAAATCCTTTGCTTTTGACGAAATTGATTTTCTGGCACTTAAAGGATGTGTCCAATGGTCTGTGTGATCCTTTCCACTCTCTATTTCACTGGTCATAAGTTTTACTGGTCATTTTCTCAATGTTAATTATAGGGAAACCTCTGTATTTTTCATGATACTACTCTTAATAGGACAGAAAATTTATGCCTGATGCTGGAAAGATTTTTCAGTTGTGATGTTTTTGCTGAATTTGTCTTAAAATTTAATTGCCCTATTTGATGAAAACACTAGAAATTCAGGAGTTACATCTCTTCTCGAACACTAATATTGTGTTGTTAGGCCTTCAGAAAAAAATGCTTATCATTACTTTTTTAAAATCTTGTTTCTGTGAAAGTGTTTTCTAGACTTCCTCATTCTAAGTGTGATGATATTAACTTTCAGGCTGAGTATTCACTGGAGACTTCATTTCTCATTATTCCAAAGTCCTTTATTCTGCAAATGTTGGTGTCTCCCTAGTTAAATGTATCTTTAACTGCAACTTAAAACTGAAACTAATTCCCTACATGAGGTTATACTGATGATTTTCAGTTTAACAATTTCTTAACTTTAACTTGAAATCAGAATTTAAGGGAGGCCCAATGCCTTGGACACGAATTAGATGTCTAGACCAGATGACTGAAGGCAGCAACTCAGGATCTGTTGGCCTGAAGTGTATTGCATCATAAAGTCACACAGTGGCCACACCAGGTGTGACAGTTGATGGAGCTATGCTCTGCCTCTCAGCTTGTTCTGACATCAGTTCAATCTGACACAGTAGAAGGGAAGTCCTGCCAGTAGTGATAAATGCAGCTGAGATTAGGAATTCTGCATATGTCAGTGTGCCAAGAGTTAGCTGAAGTCAAATGGGATGTTTCTGGTACTTGCCTCATAGCTTGTTACCCCCCTGACTTATCTATGGCCATATCCTCTTCTCACCCTACTGTGTAAGGCATAACCTAGCCATCCGTCAATGCCCTGCTCACATGCCAGCTTCACTAGGAGGTTTTGTTTCCAGGCAGAGTTCAGTCTCACCTCTTGTGAAAATCAGTGTCACTCTGTGGTACCTCTGGATAGCAGTTGGCAGTCCTTTCACTCTGTGTCTGTAGTTTATCGCTACATAAACTACAGGAAGGAGGACAATGCTTTCCTCATTCTAATCTTTCCCATTGCGTCCTGCATTTAATGGGCTTATCTATTGATAGATAAATAATCAAGTCTGAAAAAGTGGGTTATAAGTGTATGCATTGTGGGAAGTGAGGTCACACTATTATAACAGGTGAAAGGCAGTCTGGACATAGGTAGTTAACAGACTACCTGAGCATAGACCTCTCTTCTGACTCTTTTCTCGAATTCATAGATCCTTCGGTCTGGAAGGAAATTTAGATATTATCAAATTTAACCTCAATTCTCTGACTTAGAAAACGTTGATCCGAAGAATGAAAGACTGACTTACTGCCAAGCAGATAGCAACTACAAGAGGACTAGAACCCAGGTTCCTTTAAGCCTACTGTCGATTTCTTTTTTCTGAGCGGCACTGCCTTCCACGTACTGCCTATTTTGGTCTCTAAATTGTCATGAAAACAGATGTTAGGTCCCTGTCAAAATGTTTGTGTATTTCTGGGTGAGAAAAGGTGTGTGTGTGTGTGTGTGTGCGTGTGCGCGTGCGTGCGTGCATGTGCACACACTCACATGCTGGTTGGAGAAAGAAAAGGTAGTTGTAGTTACAGACTTCCTTACATTGTATACAGTATATCCCACCCCTGGTTTATTCATACTCCACAACAATAGTACATTTGTTGGAAAGGTTTGATGCCTTTTGCATCAGGCTCTTGGCAATGGCAAGAATATATCTGTGTAAAGAATGTCCTCCTGACCTTTCAGTGTTACCCACGCTTGGGAATTTATGTGTTTGAAAGAGGTTTTTCTGCTGGACAGTTGGGCGTGCAACTTTTATATATGAAACATGAGTATTTTGTTCCCCTCCATGGAATAGTAATAAGACTGCTATTGATACCAGCTAAAATATTTATTTTTAAAAAATTTTTAATGGTTTTATTCATTTTTGAGAGACAGACAGAGCATGAGCAGGGGAGGGCAGAGAGAGCGGGAGGCCCAGAATCCGAAGCGGGCTCCAGGCTCTGAGCTGTCAGCATAGAGCCCGCCACAGAGCTTGAACTCACGAACCGTGAGACCATGACCTGAGCTGAAGTCAGACACTCAACCAACTGAGCTACCCATGTGCCCTTAGAGTCTACCTCATAAAGTTTAGAAGACACTGGGCAAGTTAAGTTCACTTGTCCTTTCTGAACCCGTTTTCTCATCTTGTGGAATGGTGATTGAATCACACCTTACATAGCCAAGAAGTAAGTGACCAAAGCTTTATGTAAGTGCTCAGGAAATTAGAGAATATTATTCAGTGCTAGCTATTCCTAACTTTGATTTTTCCTTCAAGTCTTGATAAATTGCACATGGCTGAATATACATCAAATCATTGTTATGGACTAAACTTTAAGAAGTCTTGGTACAAGAGTATATTTGAAACCATGTACTTTATCAGCAGAGACATTAGAACTTCAGAAGAAAAGGGACCTTAGAGTTCCACTGAGCCAGGTCTTTCATTTTACTACCACCAGCCACCTCATGTCACAGGGCAATGACATGTATCCAGTAGCACAGGTGGGAGAAGTAGAAGCAGAAGGAGGACTCAGGTTGTTTTAGGCCACATCCATGGATCTTTCCACTTATTTCCCCACACTCCACATTTGTGACCACCCCTACCACCATGATCGTTGTCATTATGGCCAAAATTAAATGTAGACAACTTTTTAAATAGTTTTGTGATACAGACAAAGCACATTACATCAGTTGTCTCTTTTTTCAAATGAAGGAATTGGATCAGATGAGTTTTATGGTTTACACAGTCTCTAAATGTCAATAAAACAGTATTTTCTTTTTTTTTTCTTTTTAAAAAAATGTTTATCTTATTTTGAGAGAGTTGGGAGGAGGCAGAGAGAGAGAGAGGGAGTGTGAGAATCCCGAGCAGGCTCCCCACTATCATCACAGAGCCCCCACGCAGGGCTCGAACCCATGATCTATGAGATCATGACCTGAGCCGAGATCAGGAGTTGGATACTTAACCAACTGAGCCACCCAGATGCCCCTAAAATAGTATTTTCAACGACATGTATAGTGGTCATGGTAAGTAGGTAGGGAGAAGAGAAAGGGTGCTTCTAAAGTAATATGAATGGAGTAAAACAAGGTCATAGAGCTCTGTGTTGACATGTGAACTCTCATCCAAATCACAGTAAAGGAGCTGAAATAAGATTTTAGTTCATAGGTAGTCACACGTGCCCTTGTTGCTGTTCCCTGCACGCCCCCCCCCCGCCCTGGCTCAGTTAGACTTGCATCACTCTACCAGTTCAAGGGCACAGTAAGGTATCAGTACTGGCATAAGATTAACAAGGGCAGGATTGGAGCAGGAGCCTGTCAGGTCCCAGGGCTGGAGGTGATTCACTGCACCTACTGGAGGACAAGGTAAAATAAGGGCTGAAAGGGAGACAGAAGAGTTTCTGGGATCTGAAATTAAGTTGCCAACCTTTGAGAGGTGAGGATGTGAAAAAGGAGCCATCTGAGTGAGACATGGGCTGGTCTGGGCTTCCGGAAAGCACTTTCCTTGAATTGGACAACTCAAGATTGAAAGTGAACATGTGTTTTGGAAAAAGATACTAAAATCTTTCAGGAAAGGGTAAAATTAAAAAAAATATTTCATAAAATACATACTACCATTCAAATACCCTGGCATCCCAACATTATATGTGTGGTTGTCAGAGAAGGAAGAGCTAAGGAAGCTTAGTGAAGGACATTAAAAAGATTTCCTTATTTCCCAATTTGGAAATACTTTGGGAAAAGTGATATAATATTATTTCTGTAGTGAAAGAGGTATGTATTTTACCCCAATTTTGGAGAGTCTCGCTTGAGAGTTCCAGTCAAGTGTTCATCTCCTACCTTATCATTAAGTTCTGTTCTCAGAACTAACACCTTCAGAAGGTGTTTATCTTCTGTCTTTCTCCTACCCAATCTCCCCTAAAAGTTCATTTCATTATAATCTCCCCTAAATGTTCATTTCATTATAAAATAGCTGCCTGAATGGCTTCTAGTACCAACCACAACTATTTAAAACAGAAAAAAAAAGTCCAGGATTCTTTTCACTTGTAAACTTGTTTTCTGATCTCTTATTTTTAATTTTAGCTTCTTTACTGTAGCTGTTGACTCATCATTTACCACATAAGGTAATGCAGGTAGAGGAGCCACAGGGAGGAATGAAAATGTACACCGGGCTCATTGACAATGCCTTTATCACGTATGACATTGGTATCTCATCAGATAAAGTTCCCCACATCTTCTTAATCTGTGCCTGTGTAACTCCAGATATTTGCATAAACTTAAATATTAACCAGTCATGTGGATATTTTGTGTGTATGATAACTATGGCTGACGTGCTTTTAAGCTTTACATAATGATTTGGGCAAGGAGACCATGTAGCAGAGTGTACATTAATAGTGTACATTAATTTAGTTGTCTGGACAGGAAGAATAACATCTACTTGATTAGATGTGTTTCGGTAGAATTTTGGAAAGAATAAATCACCCTATGCCTTATAACTGTCCTGGTACCATCCTGCTATTTATAGCTCTGTTCTGGGGAAAAGAACATCAAAACAGAATGAATTAATTGTTCTCCATGCTGTTATGCCTTGGATATAGTTATATCAACATTTCTAAAATATTAAATCAGTACTGATAAAAAAATAGGAAGAGATTTTCCAACTTTGTCTTTAAAGAAGGAAAATTGTTATGAGAGATTTTGAACCTTCCTCCTCCATGGGCTGTGAAGAAAAGTCCATATTTGTCAAATGCAGTGGACTGTGTATGGTAAATCTGGTCAAAGGTAGATTTCAGGAGCACCTGAGTGGCTCAGTTGGTTGAGCGTCCGACTTCAGCTCAGGTCATGATCTCACGGTCCGTGGGTTTGAGCCCCGCATCGGGCTCTGTGCTGACAGCTCGGAGCCTGGAACCTGTTTCAGGTCCTGTGTCTCCCTCTCTCTCTGCCCCTGCTCTGCTCACACTCTGTTTGTCTGTCTGTCTCTCTCTCTCTTTCAAAAATAAATACACATTTAAAAAAAAATTTTAAAGGTAGATTTCATTACTACAGTTCCTTCCTGACTCCCATCCCATCCCAATTCCCATGTTTTAACTCTGATTTTTTTATCGTGGTAAAATATGTATAACATAAAATGTACTATTTAAACTGTTTTTAAGTGTGCAGTTCAGTGGCATTACATACATTCTACATTGTGGTGTGACCATCGCCACCATCCATCTCCAGAACTTTTCCATCTCCCCCACCTGAAGCTCTGTGCCTATTATACACTAACTACCCGTTTTTCCCCATTTCCATTTTTATCTCTATGGATTTTCTATTCTAGGTAACCTATAGGTGGAATCACACAATATTTATCCTTTCCTTTCTGGTTTAATTCACTCAGCACTAAGTCTTTATGGTTCATCCATGGTGTAGCATGTGTCAGAATTTCGCTCCTTTTTAAGGCTCAATAATCTGTTGTATTCAAATACCCCATTTTATTTCTCTATTCATCTGTTGAGGGACATTCAAGTGATTTTCCACTTTTTGCCTATGAATGCTGCTATGAATATTAGTACAAGTACCTGTTCAAGTTCCTACTCTCATTCTTTTGAGTATATACTCATAAGTACAGCCTTTGAATTAATGGTAATTCTGTGTTTCAATTCCCTCTTAATAATTTAATTATTTTGTATGGGTCTTATGGCCAGCTTCTTTGTGGGCTTGGTTCCTCCGTAACCTTCTTAGCAGACTTTATGGAATATTTTAAGCTATAAAATTTGAAGGAATACTAGCAATTCATGTTTTTTTGGTCATACAAAGGAAACTTTATTTGCAACAAATAAGGAGATCACAGGAAATCAACTCCTCAAGTTGGCATGCATGGGTTTCATTGATTGAGGGTTAGGATGAATATTCAGAAAGGGGAGCTTTGTCATTGTTTGTAAAAGTCGCATAAAGTTTCACTGGTGTACTTAGAAAGCATGCTTGTATATTCTTGTGTTATGTTGATATAGGTTGTGCTCCTCCCTGAGTGGAGACTTTAACATTATAATAAGGTAGAGGTAACTGTCCATGCCCCCTAGTCCATCTGTGCAGGTGTGAGTTGGTGGTTGAGCTCAAACTGGTCTAGGCCAGCTGGATCTCTTTGTTTTGTTTGTCTCTAAAAGATAAGGAATGTTAACCTTTAAGATTCCTATGAAGAAGAAAGGGAGGCAGTGGAGGTATTGCTGTGACAGTTTTAACTTCATTAACCCTATGAAATACTTTTTTTTTAATGGGAAAGAACCCAGCAGCGCACTGTTGGTGGGAATGAAAATTGGTATAGCCACTGTGGAACACAGTATGAGAGTTCCTCAAAAGTTTTAAAAAGAATGATTTTATGATCCAGTGATTCCACTACTGGGTATTTACTCAAAGAGTACAAAAACACTAATTTAAAAAGATATGCACCCCTATGTTTATAGCAGCATTACTTACAATAGCCAAGATATGAAAGCAGCCCAAGTGTCCATAGATAGAAGAATGGATACAGAATATGTGGTGTATGTACACACACACACACACACACACACACACCCCAGAATATTACTCAGCCATAAAAAAAGAATGAATTCTTGTCATTTACAACTATGTAGATTGATCTGCAGAGTATAATAGTAGGCAGAATAAGTCAGTTGGTAAAAGACAAATACCATATGATTTCACCCATGTGGAATTTAAGAAACAAATGAACAAAGAAAAAAAGGCAAACCAAAAAAAGCAGACTCTGATCTATAGGGAATAAACTGATAGTTTCCAGAGGGGAAGTGGGTGAGGGGATGAGTAAAATAGGTGATGGAGATTAAAGAGTACACTTATCATGATGAGTACTGAGTGATGTATACAAGGGTTGAATCACTATATTGTATACCCAAAACTAACATAACACTGTGTGTTCAGTATTCTGGAACTAAAAGCAATTAATGATTTTTTTCTTTCAGTAACAAACATATGATAAACACTTAAAATGGCCAGGGACTTTTCTGGGCCTTGGGCTCAGGTAATAAGATGTAAACAAGAAAGGAAACAATATAATTCCATCCTCTAGATACAAGAAAATAGTAAGGTAATGTGATGGAAAGTGGCTAGGGCTATTTGATTTTGGTTTCTCAAGGAAGGCTTCTTGGAGGAAGAAACCTTCTGAGCTTGAAGACCTGAGTAAGAACAACCAACTGGGCTGGGCAGACTATTCCAGGTAAAAGGAACAGCAAGTCGGCAAGTGCGAAGGCTTCCAAGTGAGAGCAACCCGGGCCAGTGTAGACAGAGTCAGTTGTACAAGGGTGGAGTCTGGGGTGTAATGAAAGGAGTTTGCATTTTATTTAAAATTCACCTGAAGACTCATAGCAAGACATGGCATGATCTGATTTATAGTTTTAAAAGATCACTCTGATTGTTCTCTAGGAAGACAAGAGACAAGAGAAGCAAGGAAACCAGACAGGAGATATCTGAGTGGTATAGAAAAGAGGTAATGTAAGGTTATATTACAGTAGAAGTGGTAGTTAGATATAAAAGAAGATGAGAACTTAGAGTTTTTTTTTTTTACTTAAAATTATTACTTTTTCATGTAAAATCTGTCCAGAGCTGTTATGGTGTTCTATAGTATGTAGGACCCAAGATCTTTTTATCTTGTCATTTTACCCTGGGTAACTTCCATTCCTAAGGTTATCTCATGGTCCAAAATGGCTGCAGTATATCCAGCCATTACATCACATAGAATATATTTTAGAGGTAGAGTCGACAGAACTCATCAAAGAAGTAAATGTAGTTAGGGAAGGAAAGAAAGCAGTTAAGGTTAATGCTTGTTTATGGCTTAATTGGATGAACAGTGATGCCACAGAATGAGATAGTGAATATTTGTGGAATATTTAGTAGTTTGTTTTGGGTTGTTTTTTTTTTTTTTTGTTTTGAGAGATGAAAATGCTAGTAATTTGAGATATCTATTATACATCCAAATGAAGATGTAAGCAATTGCCAAAAAAAAGTCTGGAACTCAATGAAGAGGTCAAGGTTAAAGATAAAAATTTGGAAGTAGTTGAAATATAGACATATTTTAAACCCAACTAACTGCACGAGATCACCTGAGTAGAAAATGTAGATGGAGAAGATGAGAGAGTCCAGAACCAAGCCCTGGGAACTCCAATATTAAAAGTTGATAGAGGAATAGAATCCCACCAAAACCAAGAAGCAGAAGCCGGTAAGGTAGGTGGAAACTAGGAGAACATAGTCTCGTGAAAGGATCTCAGGATGGAAGAAGTGTGGCTTAAGGAGAACACAAGGTTCCATTAGCTTTGGCCAAATGCATTTAAATTATGCATCAAATTAAAGATAGCCCCCTCCATATACTTCAACAGAAGGGATAGCCAAAGAGTTGGCATATCATGTACTGAGTATACATGTTGTGGTTCTGTCCTTTGGATTCCTCTCTTAAATAGAGTCTCAGAAATTATTGGTGATGAATGATTCTGACAGGATCCAAGAAATCCCAGAGTGTTAAGAACATCAAGTTTATTGTTAGTTGTTTCCTGAAAGCGTTTGAAGCCATGACTCTATTAGGTGAAATATAACCCCATTAAGTTGTCTGACTTTTTAATACTTTAATTTAGTGTCATGGGCCACTTTTAGTATAAAATGTTTTGGCAGAGGAATACTTTTGAAACTGCTTGACTTTTATAATTCTGCATTTTACCTTCCAGTTCTTTTACCAGTTTAACTGTCCCAAATGTGCATCTTGCTCAATGATAACTGAGGAAGAAGGGCACCTGGGTTTTAATTAGCAAGGATGAAACAAGTTCAGATTTTTCGAGAAGATGATGAGATGAAAATACATTGGAATGGAGTCCCACAATGCTCATTCACCTCTCTGGTGTTCATCACTAACATTCCACGCTACTGTGCTAGCCATAGAACCACTTTTCGTATTTGTTAACTCCATGAATATAGCATAGGAATTACATCTTTAAGCATAATTATAGTATCTCATGTATTCTAAGGCATGTAGTGACAATCATGGAAGTTAGTTTGAATGTGCAGATTCAGCCTTACATGCTAGCAAAGAGCGTGCCCTGAATGTAGAAACTGGAAAGTGCCATCTGGTCAAGGGTAGAGATGAAGGACCTCATCCCAGGGCAAGAAAAGAAACTGAAAGGAAGACATGGGAATGGGGCAGGAATAGAGAACAATGTGGTAGAAGGGAAAGACGTGACCATGAAGCAGTTTGGAGATTGAATGGTGAAGATGCTGAAATCCAAGGTTTCACACTAGTTGTTGGACGTTGGTCACAGGCCAGCCAGGTTCTCACTGCGTGAAGGGAATGAAGACAAAATCTGTTTGGCTACTTTAAAGCTGGTCCACAGAGTGGGAAGATTGGGGTTCAACCCCAGCTGAGGTGATAAAAAACATGAAGCTGAACCGAGAGATGCAGTTGTGTAAAGAAACAGCCTCTCACTGTACTAAGCATTGTGTTAGAACACAGTGGACGAAGTAGGATATGGAGCCTTGGACTGGAGTGTATGTTTGGGGAAGGGGGGCTGAGGAAGGACAAGAGCTCAGGGTGGGGAGCAGGCTCAATGACTTGGAGATGCTTAGCTAAAAAGTTCTCTTCTCTCTCTCTTTCAAGTAAAAAAACAAAAGCGTGTTTGTGGAACCAGCATTGTTAACACACTTTGCTGGCACCACCCCTCACAAGGAATCGTGGTCAAGATTCTTAAGCGGTGGTGAACTAAACAACAACAATAACAACAACAACAACATTATGCTGCTCATTATAATACATAAAGCACCTTAACATAACTAACTCCTTTGAATGGATCATAACAGTAATGTCTGAGGCCGATTCTTATAAACCTCATTCCTGATGAAGAAGACAAAGTTCTGATCAATTAAATTTGTGCCCTCAGGCTTAGTAATTGGAAAAGTAAGCATAGCCTGCTTCCAGACCCCTGGTCCTCTGGCTCCAAATGTCATGCTCTTTTCATTATACAGTGCAACCTTATTAAAAAAATGGGAAGTCTTTTCTGTTTGT
Source organism: Cryptoprocta ferox (assembly GCA_028646485.1). Classification (NCBI taxonomy): domain Eukaryota; kingdom Metazoa; phylum Chordata; class Mammalia; order Carnivora; family Eupleridae; genus Cryptoprocta; species Cryptoprocta ferox. The sequence goes on from CM053567.1 coordinate 27,696,817, forward strand.
TTTTAGGATAGTTTATGATTTTAGACACAGAAAAACATGTTTATCAGGTATAAGACAAGGAAGAAAATTTGGGTCCTTTTTCCATACTCCACTGTGGATGATAAGGGCTAATGCAGCTGGCCAATGCAGGAGAACTAAAGGGCCTGAAATAATTGATAAAGTATACACTAAATTCAGAGATTATCCAAGTAGGCTCTGTTAGAGACCCTGGGGTTCCCTGATTATTCATGACGTCTGGTGACACTGGGTCTCAGTGATAAAAAAAAAAAAAAATCTCAAGGGAATCTGAGAAAAACTCAAATTTGCTGTGTTATTTTGAGTTTACAAGCACAAGGGATAATCTATAATTGGATCAAATGATTATAAATGACATATTTTTAGGAGCATAATAAGCAATGCAAAGGACAGGTCTGGTTATTAGTGCCAAAATATGTATTTATTCCACATACTGCCTTTCTCAGGCATTTTCTGGTATCTCATTTCTGACTATTAAATTATACCCCAAATAGAATATGCAACTGCATGTAACCAACCTATTTTAGTGGACATTAAGTGCAGTATAAATAGAAACTGAAAATAATCCGAGGCATTTAGAATTCCATTCTTATTCATCTAACTTGCTTGTCCTTATTCTGGCTTCCAAGTGATTCTGAGTCTCTCCCTACACATTCACCTTCCCCAGGCCTCAGTTCCTGGGCTTCTCTTTCTCTGGGGAAAGGATTCAAAGGCAAACTTCCACCTATGGCTATTTATGCACTGTACACACACAGGTCTGGGTTGTTCAAAACATAGGAAATAATGATTAGGGATAAAAAGAGAAAGCCTATTTTTTGGAGACGAGGAGAAGTCTGCAATCTTTTTCATACCTCCTTGTTTGTGGGAAGCAGAATATTTTTTTGTTATTTTTTTTTTTAGTGAAAGCAGATTTGGAACATAAAAAATGACCTAGATGGTGTTTTCTTCTATTGTATCTACAAATAGTCTAACTGAATGAGCTTTTCAGCTATTGGTTCTAAATGATAAATTTGATTAGTCATATAGAAAGCAACAAATACAATTTTGGTGGCAGATGTAAGGTTAAGAACGTGTGAAAAATAGATAAATACTAGTTGTTTGAAGTGGAGGACAAATTAAAACCAAACAAACAAACAGAAACTCACAAACTCCAAACTTTCTTCCCCCATTACCTATAGAAATGAGAAACTGTTCTATTCAGCTTCCAAACTGTACTGAGATTTTGAATTTTGTAACTTATATGTGACTAACTAGATGTAGTCTTTCTGGTTATGGAAAGCAGGTAAAACGAAGTTTTGTATGAAATGTACCTGCCTTCCTTCATCCCTCTTTCTTTTTGCTTTTCAGTTAGCCAATGGAAGATTTGTAGGATTTGTCGCACGCAGACTGGAGCAGTTGCATAGACTTCATTAGAGAGTGAATCTCGTGTTGGGTCAACTTGGACTGTTTCCTTTTCAGAAGCAGACTTGGAGAAAAAGTGATTCTTGCTTTCAAATTTACTTTTAACAGTATTCAGGCAGATGACAAAAATTATTGAAGACTTCTATAAGCTAGGTGCTGGGGAATACAAAAGTCAAAATTGACACTATTCTTGTGCTCCAGAAATTTACAGTCTAGGCAGAGAGACAGAATATAAGCAAACACACTGATAAATACACAATTATAAATTAGGCTAAGTGCCTTGACAGATAATAATAGAGGCACATTATCTCCATGCTCCCAGTTAGCCCATCCCAAGGGCCCATCATGTATACCCATCAGTCTTCTAGATGTCTTTGGTGCCTTTCTAGGACCTCCTCTGGGGTGAATCCTGTGGATATTTTTAAGAGAGGTTAGAAGGCAACAGGTTAGTGTTTTAAAAGCTGCTTTGTGGGGGGAGGAATCTGGGATCCCGAGAGAGATGACTCGTGGCTGCTGTAGAGCCTTGGAGAAGGCCATGGGGGTAAGCAGGGGGTGTGGCTGGAGGCTTGGGGTGCTTCCCACTCCAACCTCCCTCAGACTTGCCCTGCCTGTATCTGTTGAAGACTTTTCCTGCTGCAGGAGGTGAAACATTTTAAATTCACTGTTGTGGTCCAAATATATCAGTCTTTGGAACTAGACAATTTTGGATTCCAAGTAGTACTGTAGCACCAGAGTCCTTTGTTTTAAATCCCTGGAGTCTGCGTCTCGTCAACAAATGGCACTCAAGCCTATTCTGTGGGGTTTTTCAAGGCTTATAAACATTTCCTGGGAGAGAGGAAGTTACCAAGAAACACATCTCTTTATGTCTTTATTACTGATATTTGTAATTAGCATGCACATATTATAAATACATTACCATTATTTTTTTTTCAAAAATTATTATGTTGATATAATAAAACCTCGAGTGAAATCAAACCTGGATTCTTTGTATATCACACTCATGCTGCTATTTCTGTCCCACTTTGGATTTCTTCTGAATAGTGGAAATTCTTCTGCAAACTGAATCTCATCCCCCTGTAGAGAGCAGTTCTTGATGTGCTACGAATTCTGTCAAATGGACTGATTCTACTGCTCTCTTAGGATACAGACTTACAGGAAGAAAAACAGAGTTGAGAAGGGAAAGGCACACGTGGTAATAAGATCTGCTTTCCATGTGTTGGGTCTGTAAACACCTGTGGAAATTTGCATATACCTCGTTCCTGTTTCTAGCTTTTGCCCATGGGCAGGCACATCATTTGTTCTTAGAATTTAACCATTGTATTTTAACATACATGCTGATTTAATCACACTGGTCAAAATTTTCCTTTTATAGCATCCAGACAGCTTGTGCATATAACCACATGGAGTTTTATTTTGTCACCAACTGGTCACCATATGGAAGGCAGTTGCAACGTATTTTGATTATGTAACTCTTGGTACATAGGCAGTCATGTCAGAGAGGCTCAGGTAGCATATCGGGGAGGAGATTCAGCTGAAGACTAGTAAAGTAAAGGCGTGGATCTGATAGTTGGCATTCTGGATCCACGGTGATGTCTCTTAGCAAGGCCCTGAAAGCGGCAATCAGTGCCTTACTTAGATTACCTTTTTATATGATGAGCTCATAAAATATGTGCTATCCAACCATCTTCAGATGCGATGGTTAATGTCACGGATATTTCTTTAGTAATTTGACTACTGCAACAATACATTTACAGTCAATAAAAATATAGAAAAGACAAGCAGAAGGAAGGCTAGAATTAGTGGTTAGAGTTGTTGAAATGCATATGTAATTTGTTCCTTTCTTAAAAAATTGAAATTGGATTCTGTGGTACAGAAACTTCTGTCATAAAAGTCAAATGGAGTGAAGAATAAAAAGTGCATTTCCTCCTTTGTTATGCATCCCTGTAAATATTATTTAAAGGCCACTTAAAATAATTCTTATTTAGATTTATGCTCATGTGTTAAAATGTTCTTTTTCATAGTAGAAATAAATCAGGACCTATTTTTAGTTTCAAATTTAGGGATATAAGAAAATAACATACAGTCATTTTCTAGAGGCTATTAGATATTTGTTTCTCATTTTGGCATTTCCTTTTAGTTGACCTGACGTGAAGATAAAAATAACAGCTATTTCTCAGTTGGCATTTGAAAGACATGAGCAATAAGAAACGCAGAAGAACTCCTGGAGAATTTTCATAGAGAAAATAAGCATATTGACATTCTTTGACTTCTGTATATTGATTTTTGTCTCCAGCTGCTCCAAAGCCATTAAGAGTTAGAGTTAATCATTCTTGATTTTTTATTGTCAGACAGTTCCCTTTTTCATAATGCTGAATAATAGCAATACTGTTTAGTTTTATTTATGCTCACATTTGGTGCTATAGTAAAAAATGCATAGCATACTGAAATTCTTGCAGGTAACTGATAAAATACATGGTCTTTAATGGCCTGTTGATTGATGTTCCAGTAAAGAGGTGAGTCTTGTGAATTTCAGGGGTGGCCTTAAAATGGTCTTAAATAACCCTACTGTGTTAAAAAATATTAGTATCTCTTTCCTACCAAGATAATCCAAAGGCTCTTTGGAAATGTGTAGAGGTCCTTAATTTTTATAAATGTATTGGTGATGTCAGCTTAATTAGCTATGAAAAGAATGTCTTTTCATCCCTGTGTTCATGTCTTCTTTCACCATGAGGTTATAAAAGCTTCTTGATAGAGATTGATGTCATATCTAATAAGCTCTCCCAGTATAGATTCATTAAGTGTTTAGAACCCAGAAGAAAAAGGGAGAATGTGGTAAGCAAAACAGTAACCTTCCAAAGATGTCTGTACCCTAAACCTTGAAACTTATGAATATGTTGTGTTACATGGCAAAGGGGAATGAGGTTGAAGATGGACTTAAGCTAACCAATCTGTTGACCTGAAAATGGAGAGATCCTGGATTATTCAGGATCACAAGTTTTTGTTTGTTTATTTGTTTGTTTTTAAGTGGAAGAGAGAAACAGAAGAGAAGGTAGGAGTGATAAGAGGCTAGAAGGCACCACTGTTGACTGTGAAGAGGAAGGAAAGAATTCTAGTAGCCAAGAAATGCATGCAGCCTCTAGAAACAGAGACAAGCAAATAATCACTTACTTTCCAGAAAAGAATGTAGTCCTGGCAGCATCTTGATTTTAGTCCTATGAGACCTGTGCCAGACTTCGAACCTACAGAACTATAAGATAATATATTTCTGTTATTTTAAGGTGCTTAGTTTGTGATAATTTGTCACAGCAGCAACATAAATCTAATACAGACTGCAAAAGACAATAATGTCTATTAAATCGTACCGTCATTGAACATCTATTAAATATCTGTTTATGACATAGGAGTTAATTCCTACTGCAATATCTTTGATGTGACTGAAACATTCTCCATGAATCAGAGTGAAAATTATACTTAAGTGTCTGTCACTTGCCTTGGTAACAGAAAGCCTTAGGATTTCTCTCCTACTTGATTTAGAAGGGCTGGGGTCTGACAGAGTGAGTGTTGTGATGGAACCCCAGACAGCTTCTCCCCCCCTTACCCCCTTCATACCCACATACATCTATTCATTTGCCACACTGTTCCTAAAGTTTCCCGTTAGTATAGAGGGACACTGGATCATGACGAGCAGAGTTCAGCTGCCTGAACAGGTCGATTTGGGAGCCCGGGGAAAGATTATTAAACCAAAGACTATGAGAACCAGAAGGGACTTTTAAGACCATCTGGTCCAAAATTTTGGTTTTACCGATGAGCCACTTCAAGCCTAGTGTTACTCAGCTGGTAGGTGGGAAAACTGAGATGAGAGTCCAGGTGTTCTGTTTCTTCCTAGTTCTGTTGTTTCTACTGTGGAATGAATTCCAACCAGAACTACATACTCAGTTCCTCAGCCAGCCCATAATTAGAATCATCATCAAAGCAAACACAAGTGAGGTGTTACGTCCAGAGGCCATAGTTAATATCTGTATATGTTCCTTAGGACAGTTCCCTAAAGCTTTCCTATTAATACCAAGAATCTCAGGGGGAAAAGTGAAAGTTCCTTGTTCAACACTAATAAGACCAACAGCATTCATGGGAATAAAAACCATGACCTTTTTACGGTAAGAATCGCCCACTCATTAGTCATAAAGAGGAACATGAGCTTATATTTATTAGCCATAATATCAACTCCTGGATCAGTAAAGAGCTTTGGGCTACTTCTGATATTAACATGGCCAAACCTTTTTTTTCCCTTAACTCTCTAGTTATAGGGCTTTAGGTAAGTTGTTCAACTTGTCTGAGTCGAGGCTTCCTTCTCTGTATAATGGAGCTGACTAATCTGTATCAGAGAGTAAGTATAAAGATTAAAGGAACTAATATTTGCAAACGCCATACTGTTATTTGGAACCTAACAGGTGCTGACGAATGGTAGCTATTTTATCATCATTTTTTTTTCTCAAACTTGCTAGAAATCCTGAGGAGCTTCTTTATCTCAGTGGGAAAGAAAACAGAAGAAAAAACCTCAACTATCCTTAGGATCTTGAAAGCAAGAGGAAAGAGAAGGGGAAGGGAGGGGAGCGAGAGAGGGTGAGAGACACAGAGAGAAAAATAAATGTTATTACAGGAAAGGCAGAGGGCTTGAGGAACTTTAAGGGCTCAAGAGTCATCAAGGAGAGGCTAGAAAAAGCGCCAGAGAAGAAAGGGCAGAGGGAAGGTCAAAGGAATGGAAGAACGGAAGGAGAGCAGAGAATCCAGCAGCATATTATAAAGGTGATAATTGGGGAAGACATGAGAGCAGAAAAAAAGAACACAGCCAGTGATTGAAACCACCAGTTATTTTCTTCTGATTCATCTCTTAAAGGAAATACTGTCCAGGAGAGAGCTTTGCTCCTTTGTGTGTTAGAGAATATAAGGTTAGAATCCCTCCTTCCTTTTTCTAATGATGACCCTGAGCAAGGGCATGCTCTCCTTTTGAAAATCCCTTCTGTCTGAAGCTCTATGACAATATGATCAAATAGGGTCTCCCCGGTTGATGTGACTGACATAAAGTTGAATGATGTACCTGGCAGATCCTTTTGAACTGTCCCATCTGGGAACTGAACCAAGGACTATGTGATCCTGAATTACTGTGCTTACAGATGGCTTTCCCTTTTTCCCACAGTCCTGATACTCACTACCCAAAATAATAAAATCCTTGTCATAAGATGCAGATGAAGTAGCATCATGTAGTTTCCCCCAAACTTAGCCTGATGCATATACCCGGAAACATGCCTGTCTGGAGATTCTGATTGTTACCTCAAGGAGATTCTTAGAATTACAAACTGAAACATGGAGAAGTGAAGAAAGTTCAGAGTAAAGCAACTTCTCATCCTAGTGGCTGGGCAGTTCTGAACATGATACCATCATTCTCCCAACCAATAGAAATTGACAATTTGACAAATGGTCTTAGGATCCATATTCTTGTATTAGTTTTCTCTGTTTTAGCTGAGCTGTCTTACTGCTTCTAGTGATGATAATTTTATGGATGACTTTCTGGTCTGTCAGTACCAAAGAGGTACCTCCTTTGTAAAGTCTTCATCATGCTATTTAATAGGCTTGCTAGTCATTCCTTCCCTGCTTCGTCTCGTGCCCACAGACATGAATTGCAGTCACATGGTGTGACAACTAATTGTCTAACATTTCTCAAGACTCTGTCTTAATTAAAGGCTGTGTTTTATTTATCTTTGTGTCCTCTGTGCGTTGCCTGCCTTCTACATAGTAAACACTCAGGTAATGTGTATTGAATGAATACCCAACATAGACTTTTATATAGATTTACCTGGGGAGTGAGGAAATGGAAATGCAAATTAAAAAATAAACATGAAATAGGGGTAAAAGAGGTGCCAAAGATCATCTTTCTATTCTAATTAGCCAGAAGGCCCAGGGTCTGTCCGAGATCTCTGTAGTGTCCAGTTTTCTTATCTGTCTAGAATTTGTGTAGAATTGATCTCAGAGGTCGGTTTAAGCTTTCTCGCTCTATATATGAGACTCTGATGATTAGGATTATCTTTTGTGTTCACATTGCAAGGAATCCTAGAGATGGAATGGATAAATAAAGGTGATAATGAAGACTGACTAATGTTATTTTATTTTGTGACATGGAGTTGAACAGTGATAATGTATTGTTGTATTGGATATTGCAGCATTAAAATGCTACCTCAGTATTGACAAGCAATACAAATGGCGAAGACCGTATAAAGTATTTTACATAACAGCAAAAGTTCACTGAAATACTAAGATGGGGGATTTAGAGTACTTGCATTAGGGATTTTTTGATTTAATTAATATCCCCTCTGAGTTTACTACTGCCAAATTTGTCTTTATTCCCAATTTCATTGTTAGTAAAACCAGAATTATCCCAGAAAGTGAGGGTGGGAAGATTTTATTAGAGAAAAACCTCATATCTAATACTTTTGACAGTGGACAGCAGGAGATGGGGTTGGGTGGGGGTGAGTTGGCTGTTCTTGTGAAGTCAGCACTCATAGCTTCACTTCATTTCTAAGTAAGGGTTGATAAGGGCCTTGACATTCAAGTCAAGTCTGCACGTATTTTGTCCTTTACATCCATTGTACAAGGCAAATTTTGAAGAAAAAAACAAGTGTTGCCATTCTCTACAGTAAGTTGTTCTGCTTCTTGAGCAGGAGAAATCCTATTTGCAACTTTTCAGCTGCTCTTAACAAGCCCCCAAAGTCTGAGTTAATGATTGTTTGTGGCCTGCAGTGGCCAAAAGGGAACAGCAGAAATTATGGTCTAAGTAGCAGTGGCCAAGGACATGTGCCTCCTTCTCCCTATACCAGCAAAGATTTAGCTGCATAATTCTCCTGTCTGCGTTTTAGTACCGTTTTGGGGGGATGGAATTGACCTGTAGCTTACTGGAAAGAGTGTGGACTTTGGCCTCAGATATACCAAGCTGGTTTCGAATTTCACCGTATTCACTTTTGTGAAGCCCACAACAAGCTACTTCAAGTCTCTGAGCCACAGTCTTCGCATTGGTGGAATTGGAATACTGATCATGTGCACTAGAACAGCTACACTGTTTGCAAGCCCCATACAAAATGAAAATGTGGGATCCTTTGTTCCAAAACATATGATGAATTTCAAGATTGTGATCGCAGAGCATTGAGTCAAGCTCAGGGGTCCTCTAGAGCCTAGATGCATCCACAAAACTGGCCCCAGCTCTCCAATATCTTCCCCTGTTTAGCTCTGAGAGCTGATCCCTGAAAATTACACTTCCACTGACCACTAGTGAGATTTGACCGGGGGGGGGGGGGAATGGTAGGAAGTTGGATGGTGGGAGAAACCAAGTTCCCTCTTTTCTTTCCCTGTCTCTCTGTTCTCTCTGACCATCCCTACCTCTGTCCTTCCTCCTTCCCTTCATCCTCCTTCCCTCCCTCTTTCTTTCCTTCTTTATTCATTTTCTTTTGAGAGGTATCTTCAATAGTGACTGCCCTTCTTCTTCAGGTTCTAGTTTCTCTAGGACACCTCACTTTCTCGGAGCCCACCTTCCCTGATGTCACTTTCTGCTAAACAGTGTCCCCTGTTCCAGGTCCCTGAGGGTGGCCTGGCTTCTTTGCTCAGATAACCACCTTTTCCTCGAATCCTCCAGCCTTCCTGGCAATGGCCATTTCTGATTGTTGCTAGTATCTGAACTGCCTCACTGCTCCCTATTTGACATTTTGGCTCTTCCAAGCCCTTTTTAACTGGTTCCCCTTATTACATATTCTCTGTTGAACCATTCTACATGGAATCTGATACAAATGTCTGCCTTGCAAGGTCATTACAAGGAATAAATTTGTCTGAGGCAGTGGTTTTCAACTACAGGTTGCAATCTATTCGTGAGTCTTGAAATCAATTTAGTGAGCCAAAACTAGCATTTGAGAACACAAAATAATGTAAAGTGGGATGGAAAGTCTTGCAGTGTATTGTATTTATAGTGTCATTTCATAAAATCTTTGATTGTTCATATATATACATGTGGTATGTACCAGCTTATGATATAAAAAAAATGTATTACTTTCTAGCAGCTGGGATTGAAAAGAAGGAAGGAAGGCAGGAAGGGGAGGGAGGGAGAAGGAAAGGAAAGGAAGTAAAGAAAGAAAAAAATGAAAAAGGCAAGCAAGCATTCTAAGGTTTCTGGCACGTAATAAGCATTCAACAAATCATAGCATCTATTTTCACCATCCAAGACCATGTCACATAAACACAGTCCAGTCAGACAGGACCCAAAGAGTTTACTCTTCCAATTCACTTTAGCTCATTAGGATAGTTCCATGTACCTGGGCCAGGATGTATTAAAATGGCCAAAGCATGTACTTAAATTTGATTACACCTAGACAGGCCGAGGCTGAGTCACCAGCTTTGGCTGAAAGAGAAGTCAGCCAGGTTCAAAGAAGAGAAACAATTTTAAGATAACATTTTATTTTTCTATGATTCACTGCAAATCTGTCCCTGCAATGTCTTTCTCCTAACAGCTGAGTGCCTTAAAAAGAGCAGGTCTCACCTAGGAAAGTGGGAACAGGGAGGAGGTGATGAGATGAGGCAGCTACTCAATCGGCCAATTAGTAAGACTACAACAAGCATCTTCTGGCATTTCTTTTTTCCCCCAAAGGCATCAAAGGGCTCTACAAAGATAACTGTGCTCCCAGACAGCTATGAGATTGGCAAAAGGCAGCTATTATCAGCCTTCCAGTTCTTCTAGATCAGAAAAATCACAAGTTATTTTTCCATAGCCACTCAGCTGATGGGCTAGTGTAAGCTATGTGTTGAATAATGGCAGGAAAATGACTAGCAGAAGAATTTTTAGTCCCTTGTCTAGTTCTGGTCTGTTTCACCAGACAAAGAAACTCAAGTTCCCAACGATTCTTGGATCCATCCAACTCCAAAGAACAAGGGGTCTGAGGACTAGCAAAGACCTCCAGTTCATGTGGATTTCTCTGCTTTGTGGCATCTTCTGAGACCTCACAAGTGCTCTCTCCAGGGTTGAGGACAGTCCTCAAGCTGTCATGCCTGTTTGATAGCACAGTAGGCAGGAGCACTCATGCAGTTGCTGGTTTTGTGTATCTCTAGTGACTATACAAATGCCTATTTCTCTCACTTAACAATAGTGTTTGCCACTGTCAGGTGACAGAGAAAAAGAGCAGAAATTGCTAACACATAACATCGTGCCAGAACTGTATTGAGCACTTTCCACATAGATTATTTAATCCTCACAACAGCCCTACGGGGTAATCACTTTTATTACCCTCATTTCCTAGTTGAGGAGAGAGGTAGAGAAGGCAAATCACTTGCCCAAATTTGCACAGCCAATTAGCAATAGAGCCAAGATTCAAACAAGATGGTTTGGCTACTAAGTCAATGCTCTTTAACTCTGCCCTGGCTGGTAGCTAATGGATAGCATTCTGATTTTACCATTCACTGATTTCTCTCATAGGTTGGGCAAATCACCCCCTTTACAACGTCTTCTCACTTGTAAAATAAATTTCTCTGGATGGGTTGAAGTCCCTTCTGGTACCACCTTCCATATTTCTTTGAGTTTTTGTGTTTAGAGAGATTATATTAATTCATCTAACATATATGGCCCTAAACTATTTCAAACATATCCGTTACTAACTACTTTCCCAAATCATCTAAGTAAGGGCATTTTTCTACTTATTCCTCCCTGATGAAAGGCGAGGAAGCCTCGTGTTTGGCTGCTGAGTGTCTACCACTGACCTTTTTTCTTCCTCTCTGACTTAAAACTGCTTTTGTCTTTCAGCGCCTGGTAGAAAACACAATCCCTGAGTTTGTCATACCAGCCCTTAAAGGAGTGTTGAGTTGGAGGGTGTGACCAGTCTAATGGGATTCATACATGGTAGTCATGCACTGAGGAGATTCTTGAGAAGCACACCAAATAGGAGAGACAGAGTATTAAACAATGTTTCCAATTAAGAAAAGAACAAGGTCAGAGAGAACCACCCTTCTGGATGGAGCTCACCACCACCTGACCAGCTGATTAACTACGATGCTGCAAAAAGTAAATGTTTATGCCAAACCAGGTGCTTGGACTACATAGAACAATATTAGGCAGGAGTAAGTGGTTTAATTGGCTCACCTTTATTCAACTGTTAGTGTGTTCCTCTTAAGTGCCTTTCAGAGAGAATTTTGTGTTTACCTTCTAAAAGCTGGCTCATAAAAGCATAAACCCATCTTAAAATGTTGAGGAGGAATCTACAGATTCTCTTTCCTCAAACTTGTATTACAATGATAGGAGAAAAAGAGTGTGGAAGTATGATATTCTAGTTGGCTGTTTTATCAGTTTTATCAAAACTCATGGAACCCTATTTTAGAATTAGCTCTATATTTTAGGGGTTCTTTGTTTTATCTCTTGAAAATGAAATCCTAAGCATACACTATGGACTTAATATAACTTGTGAAGTCACCCAATTGCAGTATTTATCTATCAGAATGTCTCTAAGGGAGATGCATAGTGATAGGCACAGAACATTCTTATTAATCTAGGAATTTGTGGTCAGCTTGACATGTTAGCCATAATTGACTCCATGTTTCTTTTCCTTTTGTGGTTTTGTTGTTGTTGGATTTACTTACCAAGCATTTTTTTTTTCAAACATGAATTTATTAAGTCATCTGCTTGGAGTGTTTTGGATAGACGAATATATTGGAAATGCTCTCCCTCAGAATCGAAGTAGCTGTGTGACTTTGTATCCACTCCACCCCCTTCCTATTTCTTTCTCCATTTCTGGTGATCTGCCTCTCTGGTTGCTTGGGAATCCTAGCTACTTGATATTGAAATTTATGATTAATTCAGAAGTTATATTTAGTGACTCACGATGTTTGTTTTGAAGACAGTGTAAGAAATGTGGAAATACAGTTTATAATTACAGTAAATATGAATTAGTATTCTTTTATGTACTCATCTGCCACACTGTAAGTGTAGAGTGTTCTTTCAGAACAATATCAGCCCAGTCCTCTCTGAATTTCTGAAATTCTCTAGTAGAATGTTTTCCCAAATAGCGTCCACAGAACATTATCTTCACATTATACTTCTCAAATAAATGTGTCATGCTTTCACAAGTTTAGGAGATCCTATACACTCTTTCCCTGAAGAGTAATCATTAACATTAGCAGATTTAAGACCTAGACATTCTTTTAACTGAGTATTTCTCAAAATTATTTCACTCTGTCTACCCAAATCTTTTTATTTTGAAATATTTATCATTATATGTTAGCATTCTTCAGAATATATGTAGGAAATGGACTCTAGATATATTATCCTTATGAAATATTGACAGTAGCCATAATTTGTGGAACATTTACTCTGTGGCAGGCACTGTTCTAGGTGCTTTAGAGATTGTAATAACTAGGTATTTCTTTGGATGCTGTAGCCAAGGCTGAAATTACTGCTTTAAACAAGAAAGATTATTTCTTTTTCCATAAAAGTTTAAGATGGAAGACACTAAAGGGAGCTTGGGCAGCTGTCTTTGCCAGGGTCATTCAGGGGCTCAGGTACCATCTCTGGCATTGCTTCACCATCCTTCATGGTGTTCTTTTCTTTAGGGTGGAAAGTGGCTCATTACACTCACTCATATTCCATCCCTCAGAAAAGAGTTGAAAGAGACATGCCTAAGGAAAGAGACAATGGAGGCAAAACAGCTTCCTTTTAAGGATCTGGTTTGTATTATGCTCATATCTCAATACCCAGAATGTGTTGACATGGCCACACCCACTTTACAAGGAAGTCTGGGAAATGTAGTCCCTACTTAGGGAACATATATCCAAGTCACACTTAGGAGGTTCTATTATACAAAAAAAAAAAAAAAAAAAAAAAAAGAAGGAAAGAATGGATGTTACAGGCTATTAGCCTTCTCTGCTGTGTTTTGTCCTTAGGAAATCCTACAATCAGCTCCATGAAATAAGTACTTCTGTACCCACTTTAATAATGAGAAAATTAAGATTCAGAGAAGGTAAATCTAAAATGATTGGTGACTTTAGGCTTCCTAATTCCTGGGTTATTAGCTAATAATAACCACAATTGCAGTGCTTTTCCCAAAAATTTCTGGTAGTTGTCATCATTTTGGGGCCTATTCTAATTTTTTGTAACATTTATTTATTTTTTGAGAGAAAGACAGAGTGTGAGCAGGGGAGGGGCAGAGAGAAAGGAGTCACAGATTCCGAAGCAGGCTCTAGGCTCTGAGCTGTCAGCACAGAGACCAACGCAGGGCTCGAACTCACAAACCCTGAGATCATGACCTGAGCCAAAGCTGGATGCTTAATTGACTGAGCCCCTCAGGCATTCCTAGGGCCTATTCTAATTTTTAAAAGAAATTCATTTTCTAAGTCACTGGGGTAGAGAGTAGTATCTTCACCCAAATCAGGTTCTCCTTTCTTTCTGGACATGTCTAAAGTATATTTCTCAACATAAGCGTGGCTATATAAATGGGTTCTAACTAATGGAATGCCCAAAGAACTAATGTATACCACCTCCAGGCTTGACCTGTAAAAACCCCCTTGTGTGCTCTCCACAGCCTTTCCCCTTGAGCTCGCTCTATGGAAATGGCACCCAGGAGAACCGGAAGCCATGAGTCAAGGATGGCAGAGCCTTGCTCAGCCTGAGTCCCTCTTTGACTGTGTGGAGGAGAGCTACCACAAAACTGTTTTCCCACCTAGTACTGTTATGTGAGCAAAAAAATAAACATCCATTGTGTTGGCTCCATTTTAAGGTTTTCGATCTGTTTGGTCTAGGGGTTAGCCTACTCTAAATAATAAAATGTGTTAGTAGGATATCATGAATAACAAATTGGCACCCTGGATTAAAATCCTGTACCAGTGATGTGGCCTCGGGCAATATATTTAATCTCTCTAAGCCTGAGTTTTCTTAGCTTTCAATGAATATTCAATCACAGCGTTGTTGAAAGGAATAAATAACTCTCTATAAATAGTGCTCTTTCTTATTACTTACTCCACTCTAGTGATCAATTTATACTTATTCTAGTTACTTTACTGCTTAAAATACGTATGGCTTATTATGAAAACATTGATGAAAAAAATGTGTCTTATGTATCTTTAGGTTTCCACATTTACATTAGATAGCTTTCAAGTTTACATTTCATGCCTTTATAAAATTCCTATGTCAACAACATGAGAGCGTATCAGCTTGGGAATCATCTGACAAACCTGGATGAGCACATCTTTTTGATCACTTACTTGCTCTGTTACCTCTCTGAGGCTCAGATTCTGCTTCAGTAATTTGGGGATGATAGTAGTTCTCTTTCAGGATTGTGGGTATTGAATAAAATTCTAAATCTGTTCAGCAAGCTCTCATGTTGATGATGTTCCCTTTCTCCCCAAAGAGATTTTCATAGGGAGCACTTCTAGTCACTTTTGCTGGACTCCAATCACCTTTCTTTCTCCAAATGTTGGAACTGAATGATAGTAACCAGCAGTTTGGAATCTCTAGAAAGTAGATTTGTTTTCCTGAATTGCAACTCATCCTCCCAACGGGCCTGTGGATTTAGCTTGGTTTGTGAAAGAAGAAGTTTGTCCATTGCTATGTTACAAGGAGACAGGACAAAATTTGGTTGCATTGCCTATCTGAGAAAGTGATGATCACAGATTGGACAAAACAAGGCTCATTTTGCAGAGGGGTAGACATACTGTAGGCCACCTGAATGTCTCTAGCACAATGTGCCTCTGAATATTTTCTCTAGATAGGGCACACCATAGGAATTCTGCATGGTGGGATTTCCATTTGGAAGGCACACGGTCAAAGAACATTCCTGCTCCACACCAACTTCATCTGCTGGGATTTCACTTCTTATGGGACTAAAGATTCTGGTCATTAGCCTCTCATACCCATTTGTGTCATAGGGATGCGGTGGTTATATACTGCACTAATTATGTATACCTTGCCTTAATCTGTTGCATAAAAATATGCAAAGTATATTAGTTTCTGCATAGTCTTTGGGCAATTGAAAAGCAAAATCACTGGGGAAACAGTAAGTGTAATAGCATTTAATATTAAGATATTTTTGTTTGTTTCCATTCAATGTAGTATCTGTGTGAAGATAATGCATTTTAACTCAACTCAGTGGCAACTAACAGCAACATCCCCTGAATGCATGGAGAACCTTGGGACTTAAGGGGTGATTTATTGTTAAGTGTTCCCTTCAGGAATCCACAAAGATTGGTCATTTAACTGGGAAGCTTTTGTTTTTGATTTTTTACCTTACCTTTGTAAGGTAAATCACAAAACCTCAATTTACTGGAGTGTTCCAGTTAATCTTCTGCTTTATTGAGTGTCACTCTGAATTCCCTATTTCTTTTAACCTTTGTAGTGAAAAATCATTCTAGACATTGCTGAGTCACTTTTCTGCTTTATTAATAAAAAAATATTGGGTTAAATGTAAAATTCTTAATGACTGAAAAATGGCTGGTTTGTTTGTTTTACATTTTTGGAGTGTGAATTATTTTGAGAATATAGTAAGAGCTATGGATAATATCAGATATCATGGAGACAGAGAGAGAGAACTCTGCATACAGTTTACAGACCCCTGCAAGTTCACCTTTGAGCTCCCGGCAATAGACCCCAGATTATGAATCTCTGGCATAGATGTTTTGACATTATCATTCTAAACATTTGTTTTTGTTGTAATAAAAACATAAAGAAAAGGGGATTTGGCAAAATATTCATTCACTCAAATAATTCAAAGTATATTAAAACAATGAAAGATATTTGCCATGTGTGTGCCAAGGAGGTTACTTGTTAATTATTT
The DNA here is from genome assembly GCA_028646485.1 of Cryptoprocta ferox. Classification (NCBI taxonomy): domain Eukaryota; kingdom Metazoa; phylum Chordata; class Mammalia; order Carnivora; family Eupleridae; genus Cryptoprocta; species Cryptoprocta ferox. The sequence continues at coordinate 27,713,073 of CM053567.1, forward strand.
TCTTTATTAGACTCTGTTTCACTGATTTCCCTTTTTCTTTTAAAAGTAGAATATTAAAATAAAAAGTTTGATCAACCATGGGTTTTATGGGGTTGATTCTATAGCTGAGCTATAATTTAAGAGCTCTTTCATGTATATGTTGAACTCAGCGATGTGGAAATAAATTCCAGAAATTTTCCTTAATTTCCCAAAAGCAAATATAAATACTTAGCAAAACAAACCAAAGCCCCCCAATGTATCAACACCAGATGCCGTTTATTTCTAGCACATTCTGCGCAATTTCTCTATGCCACTGGTTCTCAGCATGAGTAGTACTGTTCCCAAAAAGGGAACTTTGGAAATTTGTGGGAACAGTTTTGGTTGTTACAATGTTGGGAGGAGCTTGAATGGCTATTTAGATAGCCAAGTTTAGAATTGCCAAGAAATCTTTTTCTTTTTCTTTCTTGCATCCCTCATGATTTGGTAATCTCCCCCAGGATAATCTTGTAGGTGAAAATCCTAATAATAATTATTGAGCTAGGTTATAATTTCATTTCACAGACAAACTTCTTTATGGTTTTTAATGTACTCTGAATTTTTTAAGTGTGTATAAAACTGCCATACGTACTGAAACAAGATTGTCTTTTGATTTGGTTAAGAACTTTCCTAAGAGTTGTTTACCACTTTGGAAAGTCATGCCAGGGGCACTCATGCTGTTGATGGTACCTGAGTCACCAAGAGAACATATCTGTGTCCATGTACATTGTTTTTTTTGTTTTTGTTTTTGTTTTTTAACTTTATAGTTTATTGTCAGGTTGGTTTCCATATAACACCCAGTGCTCTTCCCCACAAGTGTCCTCCACCATGAGGTGATCCTCCCTTCTCCTTTCCCCCTCCCCCTTCTGTCCTCAGTTTGTTTTCAGTATTCAAGAGTCTCTCGTGCTTTGTCTCCCTCCCTCTCCCTAACTCTTTTTCCTCCTTCCCCTCCCCATGGCCCTCTGTTAGGTTTCTCCTGTTAGACCTATGAGTGAAAACATATGGTATCTGTCCTTCTCCGCCTGACTTATTTCGCTTAGCATGACACCCTCGAGGTCCATCCACTTTGCTACGAATGGCCAGATTTCATTCTTTCTCATTGCCATGTAGTATTCCACTGTATAGATTGTAACTATCAGATTCACAGTGATTCTTGTGCAGATACAAGCTTTTTACTACTTCACTATGTCTTCTAGTATAGTTATCACAAACATTCACATATCGAAGTTTTATGTATTGTCTATTCCATTTTAGTCTCTAATTCCCTAAATTTCAATTTATCAAATGAGTCAAAATTTCTTTGAGAAAAATGTTCTCAGGTGAAGTTTTATCTCCCTGGTCTTTTGACTGTTTGCTTAAAAAAACCACCGACATTAACTCTGGATTTTTGTAGTTATTCAGAGCTGTGTTGTTAAAGGGACAAATGAATTACTACCTTCCCAGAGCTGAGCTCAAGGGGGAAGTTTGACAAATGACTGGCAAAATAAAATAGTGGAAATTTATTCCTTTGGTTCTCAATACAATCACCTATGAAACATCCTTACATTGAAGAAATGAAATTATTTATGAACAGAAGTTGGGACATTTAAATTCATTTTCTTTCTTTTCCCTTTATTCTAGAAACCTTCCATAATGCAAGACTGAATATAATGAAATTTTGCATAAATGACATGTGGCAACCTAATTTAGTATAAGCTAGAGAACCTGGTAATACTTTAACTTCAAAGCTCTGCATTTCATTCCTTCATTACTTTTCTTCCTTTCAAAGCATTCTTCAGCCATGCACCAAGTTTGAACAATGACAAATCAAATCCCCAGAGCCAAAAATAGTGTTTCAGTATTTCCGTGCAATTAACTGGTGCTTCTTGATGAGTACTCCGTGTACTCAGTACTGTCATAGAAGATTCTCAAAGCCTCATGCTAGGTTGAGGTCTGCGTTTGTCACAGCCTCCATGGATACCCCCTTGTGCTCTCAACCTCCTTCTGCTGTCCAGGTCATCCTCTGTGTCTCTCAAGTGAATTTGTCCCTCTCTTTTCAATCAGGCGCCCTATCCCACTTAATCCTCCATCTAGGTAATTCTCTAAATCCTTCTTCTGTGTTTCAAAGGCAATGTTAATTATCACAACAAAAGTAGTTAACATTTCTTAGATGCTCAGAGTATACCAGGACTAACAAAGTACTTTACCTGCATTGCCTCATTGAATTCTCTTAATAATGTATGTGATAAGCTCTATTATTATCTCCATTGTACAGATGAGAACATGGCATTCAAAGAAATTTACAGTCTTCATTACTTGGCAAAGGTCCCACCAGAGGTCTGTTTGATTCCTGCACACCCTTTATTATCGTGTGTTCCTGGCTTTTATCTTTATGTACTTGGATTGCTGAGTTATCCCTTCCATGAGGTGTTACTGCCTTGAATCTCAGTCTTTAGGAATCATTTCTGAATTTTTTGACCGATTATACATAGATCACAAATATTATCTAGTCCAATCTCTATCTAGAGTGGACATCACTCCCCTACTGAAAAACAAAAAAACAAAAAACCAACTATAAAAATCTGCTATGACAAATTAGGTCCACACTCCTCAGTCTGATATAAACAACCAATGTAATATGACTCAATCTATCTTCCACATTTCAGCCTACTTTATTTACTTTTTTTTTGTTGCTTCCCATTTAGCTGTTCCCTTGATGGAACGTTTTTGCTATCCACCCCACCACCATACCATCTTTCTGTCTGTGCTCATTTTACTGTTCTCCCAAGCAAGTCCTTGGATGAAAGGAAACTCCATTTTACTACTATTGATCTGTCTCTCTCCTCTTCATCAGTCATATCAGCCCTCTGGCATATAATTGCATTATGACTTAGTTTCTAAGTTTTCTTAAAAGTTCTTGTCACAATAAGGTTGTTGGGCCCTGTAAATATCTTGTTATTTTTTTCATTAAGTTTCTGTTCATATGGCATGTTGAGTCTTCCATTTTGTTGTGAAGATTCAATCCTCCTTTATTTATGTTTCCCCTGTGCCCTGGACATACCTCTACCACAGCCCTCCTTATTTCTTTGCCATCCCTGTCTCTATGGACAGCATGCCTGTCTCTACTGGATGGGCCATGCCTTATTCATCTTTGTATTATCCCAGAACTAGAACTAGTAGGTACTTTTTTACTGTTGAACGAATCAAGAAAATGCCAAGAAACAAACGCCAGGGATTTTGTGGGTTTAATACATTCTCTCTGGACCTTGCAAAAGTTAAAGTCTATTAATAAATTAGTACCCTACTCCATCCATGTTAAGATGATGTGATAGAGTATGTAACCACTTAATCCACCTTAAAATGCTATTAGGCAACAACAGTGCTTTGACTTCAGGGGCTGGAAAGCAAACACTATATGATGTCCAATTGTTCTTGCTACGGGCAGTGAGGGCAGTTTTAAGGAAGAAGAATATAATAAGATGAAATTTGGCCAAGATACAAGGTTAATGTCTCCTCACCTCCCAAAGAGTATGGAAGGATTATTTATCATCACAGCTGTTGGGGTTTAGAGCTTACTTCTTTTCCTAATGACGGTGCCTTCCGCAGAAGGCTATTCTCCAGGGCTGCCCTAATCAGCCAGCATGTCCTATATAGGCAAGATTTGCCCAGGCTGTCTTTATCCAAATGGTGAGTTAAACCCATCTAATGTCAATGCAAACAACAACCCAGCCCATGGTGGCACTGATTCCTAACGCTGAAGACTTGGAAAAGGAGCCTGATTTTCCATCATGCTGATTGTTGTTTTCAGCAAGATGTTTACCTCTTCAGGTTTCTCTCTGCCAAATACAAATCAGTGTATTTCCAACATCCCAGTGTCTGAACAGTGTGTTGCTGGCTTCCACTGTTTCTCTTCAATTAACAGGCAGCTGTAAAAGAGTTTTGCAACCGACATGGGGAGAAAATCTCTAAGGAAGGGATGGACTGCATCCCACATCTCTAAATCCTCACCAGACATCTTCTGTTAGGTCACGGAGAAGATGTGTGTGGAGGGGACATTTCAGATAAATGAATAATCCATGACTGGTTGACTCTGATCCCACACATGTACATAGATTCCTATCCCAGGGAGTGAGGCAGGATGCTACAAGGTCTATTTAATACTCCTTTGCTTCTTTAGTTGAAAGCCTAGAATGTAGGACAACTGAGTAGCTTGTTTCTTTAGACTCTTCTTCCTAGGTCAACACACTGGATTTGGCTTTGTGGATTTTACCTATTCAACTACAAGAAGTATGAAAACAAAAGGTTCCCGGCAGTGGTAGCTTAATCTGAGTCCTCCATATCTTCTTTTAATGTGGCCACCACGTTGAGGCCACTAGACCTTACAAAAAAAAGATGAGTACCAACCTTTGTCACCACATTGTGAACCTCAGGAGGAAAGAAAATACCCACAGCAAGTTTGCTAAAAGCAAGAGAAGAAAAGGCTTTCCTTCTTTCCTTTTACTTCCCCCACTGCATAGATTCCGGGTCTGTAATCCATTTGAGCTCCTCTCTTTAGGATGGAATATATATGTATGTGCATGTGTGTGTGTTTACAAATTTATAAGCATGAGATCTTGGGGTCCAAGTGTGCTTTCATCTGAACCTTTGCAGGAAATGAAGGCTTCTATAGCTTCAGATCATCCCATGAACCAACAGATACATGAACATAAAAAAGAAACTGATTAGGATGAAAGTGAGGACACATATGCTTTTCTTTTTTCTTTTTTTTTTTTCCTGCCTGCTTAATGGCTACATCTAGAGCTAAAGATACTATCAGTGGGATGACATATCTTAAGAACATTCATTCTCCCTTTCTCTTTCCCTTCCCCTTCCCCAGCAGTTTTTGATGGCTCATCTAATAAAGTACATATATTTTACAGTTAGAGGTAATAACATGATAAGATTATTTTTCCCCCCAGCCCCTGCCATGTAACGTTTAGTTGCCCACCTCCCTGAGCCCAAGAGCTAACATGACACATTTTCCTCCACTTGGTGGAGCTGTGCACATATGTGCTTGAGGGAGGAGAAGGGAGTCCTGCCAGGCACTCTGTTCCAGCTGTTTAGGACTGAATGATCTTTCCAGTGCATCATCAGACTTTATGCAATGATGCCTTCCCTGCGATGACAGTACGATTATAATTAGTAGGCATTGTGCATTCCTATGTAACAAAGCACATACATGGACCCAAGGGGACATATTTGCTACCCCAGGGTCATTGTCAGCCAGCTCTGTGGTTCTGGACAAATTGCTTGACTTTGCTGTGCCAGAGTTTTTGACCAAGTAGAGTGGGGAATGATCCTTCTTCTAGTCATCTTTGGAGTTTGGTAGAAGCCTAAAATTAGATGCGAAAATTGGATGTGAAAGTGCTCTGGGAGTTGAAACAATGGGGAAATCCAAATCACAATGCTCGTTGAATCATGTAAGTGTTCCCAGTATGCAGGCTGCCTGTGTCATCGTTCTCATTTTATAGGCCATTTTCCACAGCACAACCAGAATGATCGTTCTCAATGTGTGTGGGAGCATAGCATTTTGATTGAAACCCAAGTTATCTTCTCCCTCCCATAGAATGAAAGTCACAACTCCTTAAGTGGCTTGCAAACCCCTTCACAGTAGGTGCTCTTCACCTCTGGCCAGTGGTGTCTCTCTCCTGATAACCTAACAGTGCACTGAATGTCAGAGACTTCTCTCTTGCGCCTTCAGACCTTAACCATATGGTTGTCTTGGTCTAGAACCAGCTTCCCCCTGTTCTTTTCTCAGCTAACTCCCCCTTATCATCCAGATTTCACAGAGAGAGTCACTTTCAGTGGAAAGCCTTCCGTGGTCCTCTATTAGAAGCCTCTGAATTGTACTCCCGCAATACTCTGTACTATCCTCAGATGTTTTATCTGATTGTTTTTCCTCCACAAAGGCATAGTCGTCATCTGTGGGACTCAATATCGTAAAACTCTGCAGCGAGCATAACTTCAAGCTCATAAACAGTACTCAAGAAATAATTTTGAATGACCAATTGGATGGTGTCTTTGTTTCCTACAACTGTCATAATAGAGTACCACATACTAGATGCCTTAAAACAACAGAAATTTATTTTCTCACAGTTCTGGAAGCTAGAAGTCTGAAATTAAGGTGTCAGCAGGGCCACGTTCCCTCTGAGACTCTGGAGAGAATCCTTCCTTGCCTCTCTCTAGCTTCTGGTTGTGGCCAGAATCAATCCTTGGTGTTCCTTGGCTGCTAGCTGCATCACTCCGATCTCTGCCTCTGTTGTCACAGGGCGTTTCCCCCTTTCCTATGAGGACACCAGTGACATTGAATTAGAGCTCCCCTCAATTAAACTTGATTACTTCTCCAAAGATCCTATTTCCATTAAATAAAGTCAATTACTGGAAGTTAGGACTTTCATGTATATTTTGAGGGGACACAATTCAACCCGTAACCAATTGCACAATCAGTTAATTAATGTAAGTTGTGGACAGAAAAGCCTTCCTCTGATTCTGATAAAAACTTGTATAGAACTAATCAATGTACTTATATAACATGTGTGATCATGTGTATATATACACACAGGTCTTAATTGTTTTTATATTGTGCCCAAACCCCAACAGCTCATTATCCCAAATAAAAAATATTATGTGATTTGTCTAAAGCACTTTAAAGACATCTGCCTTTTCCAGATGTAGTTTTTGGATGACAAGAAATTATTTCTTGGCTAACTTTCAGAATACAAAATTACGACAATCCATCACCATATAAATTCTGTGCTTCTATTATTTAAAAACTTAAAAACTCTGAACTTAGTAATAGTTTGTGTTAATAGTTAAAAGATGAATAGTTTAACGTCATCATTTATTCAGATTTCCAAATTAGGTGGATTTTAATGGCTTGAAGTTCTCATCTTTGTCACCTATCATTCTTTAGTCTTGTAATTTATTCTTTACTTTTTTTCTTGAAGATGATTCAGGTATATATTAGGTCTTTTCTCAAAGCCTTAGATTATGAAAAGCAAAGTTAGATGAAGAAAAGCACATGATCCTTTAAATTATGCCCTAGTTTCTAGTATTCAGCCCTGCAAAAATCAAGAAAGAAATGTAATAAAAAGCTCAGAGAAAGTACATTTTTCCTGATTCACATTGGGTAAAAGAAAGTGAAACAGAGGTTTCTTTTTGTTTTAATTAAAAACTTTGAAAGTAGTGCATGTGGGTGACTATTTAGTAAATTGCTCCTCTTCGCTAATGTTCATTTCGATTAGTGGTGATATTGGGGTCAGCATTTAGCTCTAGCTGCCACCCGGGGAACCTTGTTTCAAGTTTGTTTCAAGCTTAGAACTGCTTTAGCAATCCCTCCAGAAAGCGATGAGTGTATAATCTTTCACATGGTTATGAGTAAGAATCTATAATGTAGACTAACTTCATTGAAATAGACATTATAGAGAATGTGAATGCCTATTTCAGGCAAAGGGGATTATAGATGAGTAACTGATCAAGGCACTTTTTCAAATCCCATCCTTTTAGGTTTTCTTAGAGTTTCAGATGAATTTAGCCAAATACCAGCCTTATTCCTTCCCACCTTTTCCTAAATATGTCTGGTTGAATATTCTTTTAGTTTCGGGAATGGATTGCAATCCTAAGTTAAATGTCTAAATTGGAGCCCTCTAATTCTGATATTCTTGGGTGTGTATGTGTGTGCAAGCACACCACCATATGGCAAAAGGCAGAGTTGCTAAAATCAGATATAACAAAAAGGAAGATCAGTTAGCGAATTAATGAACTGAATCTTATACAAGGTACTAACTGTACTTTAAATCTCCAGATATAGTTGATATCAAAAATTTCTGCCTTGATAAAGCTATTGGGACCTACAGGTGTATTTACTGGGCATGGTTTCCCATTATAAAATATTAATTTTTTAAAAAAATCAAGCATGCTTATAAAAAGGCATTAATTGTTCTTATTTTCAAAACAGTTTGTAAGAGAGGAATAAATTTAAGTCCATAGTGGAACACCTAGAAATTGGGGCTACTTAGAAGTAGACTGCATTGTTGCCTACACCTGTTCTATTCATGCGAAAGTACCTACTTCTACTTTCTATGCAGTAGACTGTAAGATACTGCAGGGAAGCAAGTTGCATTTTTATCTCCACGTTAAGTATCCATAAAGTCTAATCCCCATTGACTACCCAAGGGTGATGAAAACCTGTTTTACCAAACCTGTCTCTGTGATTGCATCAATTTCCATGTTGATGTGTGTACAAACCTGTGGCTAATTATATATTCATTTGTTCTAAGACTAGGTATACTAACATGTAAAAAACATTGAAAATCACCAAGAGAAAGGCATGCAAGTAAATAAATGGTGTATGTCATTTATATTAATGCCTCTGTTGTTATTACTATTGTTGTCTTATTCCCATAGCTCTTATTCCCATAGCTATTGGAGGATTGAATTTAAATGTTGATAAAGCATATAATAAGCATCCTGTGTGATAGGAATACTATACAATGATAATTATTTCCTCCCTTGTGCATTATTACTGAGGTTGTCCCTAATCGGGAACTGTAAAATTCTAAACTTTTTTCTGCAGCCGTTTTATTAAAAGAGCTTCCGGATTTTTTTTTCCCCAGGCTGGAAACAAAGACACCCAAGCAACTACGAAAGTCCACTGAAAGGGAAATTAAAAAGACACAGTTTTTTTTTTTTTAAAAGAATAATCAAGTCCACATTGAATAATAAATAAGATTCCAATTAAAATCCCCTCTTGGGATAATTATCTGGATGTTTTTGCTAACTGGCCTGAGGCCATTATTTTCTGGTCCTAGCAGGTCAGGGATTGTTCCCCTATTGTTGAGAAGAAATACAAATAAGAGAAGAGAAAAGCAAAGGACTGTTGTGGAGGACTTACATATTATATGCCATGTCTTGCCTCTTTCACATGTGCTGTTTCCAAGATAACCTTGTGAAGTAGACATTAAGATTCCCAACTGCCAGGCAAGAAAAAAATGTTAAGTGCCTGACTTTCCAATGTCACACAACTATTGAAATAGACAGGATTTTAACACCAACTGCCTGGTTCTTAAGGCTAAGTTCTTTTCCATATTCCATGCTAATTACTAAAAAGGTGTGACATTGACAAGTGGGAGTTATACCTTTATGTAAATGCAAATGAAACACAGCAGAGACTAGAATGTTCTCTGGCCCTGGCAAGAGACAGGAAGCACAAAGTGACAGATCTACTCTGGGCCCATTATTTTAAGAGGCACTGTAATTTTAAAATAGTAATAAATATTTATATTTGCTTTTTTTTTTTTTTTTTTTTTTGGTATCCACTAAGCCCTGTCCCCATTCTCTGGCTAAGGGATGTGCGAAGTGGGTCTTTGTGATAAATTATTGTGTTTGTATGCGAATGGATGGAAGGACACATCAGAGATAATGTAACATTTACTGCTTTGCTATTAGCACAATAGGCTGTCTTTATAGAGTGTAATATTCAAATCTATGCACCAGTGCTCTTTCAAATAGAGAATTTGTTTCCTATTTTCACTTAAAACTATCTTTTATTTTAATTAACAGGAATGCAGTTTAATCAGCCATCGTTATAGCTAAGGGAGTTTTACAGGCTTATAATACTGTCAGATTCTAGGGTATATAAGTGAGAAATAAAAAGGCAGTTTTAGGAAAGCAGTGCATTTTTCTCTCTTCCTCCCTCCTTTCCTCCCATTTTTCTTCCCTTCCTTCCTTCCTTCCCTCCCTCCCTCGGTTCCTTCCTTCTTTCCTTCCTTCTCTATGAAGAAACTATTCTATAAGCTAGGAAGTTTCATTAATGGTGTGTGATTCCATCTCAGAACATCTGTCAGATTATTCAAAGCTTTCTGAAGCTTCATTCCAATGTCATTACCCAAGGGCTCCCAGTGAGTGAGCACTTGTTTTTATAATGGAAGGAGAAAGGATTTGTACATGCATCTGTGGATTAGAAGAACACCTAGCTCTTCAGTGGAAGGTAGGGGGAAAGAAAGATTGGCTAGGGGGAATCCTTGACTTCTAGAGTTTGCCAAATTCTGAGGTGTAAATACTCCCACCATGACCAACTCCAAGGTTATTTTTTTCCCGTTACATTTCATTAGGGCCATATAAGGTGTCATAAGGCAGAAAGCAGTGATGGGAACCCATGTGGCTTCACCGATACTCGTTTATGTCTTGAGAATATACAATTTAAATAATTATTGGTTTTAATACCCCAGTGTTGTTTCTTCCAAGAAGTGTTTTCCTTCTTTCCTAAAGAGATAGTAATAAATATTCATGATGTAATTTAGGAGATATTTTTTATTGTGTTACTCACCTCATCACTATTGCTTTGTATAAAACTAGATTTGTGAAAAGACCCAGGATTTTACATTTATTATATCATCTCCTGTTGATTTGAAAATGAGATGTTTATTTTGTTAATATATTTTCCTGATTAAGAAATTGAGGCAGTAGTCTGTTAAGTTTTTCTCAAAGCAGTATCATGGCAGGCTAAAAATTTTCAAATTAATTAGTGGCAATTTCTTAGATCTGTCCATAGACTATTCAAAATTGGGTTAAAATTTTTTAATTTTTAATTTTATGGGTCCAAAACACAATTACTCAAGGAATTATGTATATGTATATATATATATATATATATATATATACACACACACACACACACACAATTATATATATATATACAAGAACGGTTGGTTCTGCATTATATATCTTGTTACTTATCAGTTCTAGGAAGAGAGGAGTCCCTTTTCTGTCCTGATCACTGTGAAAATCTCATACTCTACATAGTGACTACACATAGGAGACTCTCAAAACAGTTTTAAAAGTAAATACATGGGGGGCGCCTGGGTGGTTCAGTCGATTCAGTGTCAGACTTTGACTCTGTCATGATCTCATGGTTTATGGGTTCGAGCCCCACATCGGGCTCTGTTCTGACAGCTCAGAGACTGGAGCCTGCTTCAGATTCTCTGTCTCCCTGTCTCTCTGCCCCTCCCCAGCTCACTCTTTGTCTCTCTCTCTCTCAAAAATAAATAAACATTAAAAAAAACATTTTAAAAAAGTAAATACATGAGTTAATTAATTTAAAAGATAAGATAAAGGCAAATTTCTGCATTGTTTCTATAACATTGTTCAATTTTAAGTATAATCATTTATTAGGTAGGATGATTAGAAACCGTGTTTACCTAGAACTGGTTTAAAAGATTTCTATAGGTATATATATATATATATATATATATATATATATAGAGAGAGAGAGAGAGAGAGAGAGAGAGAATTATTTATCTTCAAAATAAAGCCCTCCAGATGTCTGAAAACCTTCTATGTATGTGGACCAAACTATGCCAAAAGATAATGAGAGGATCTTATTGCTTTAATTACCTGTGTTGTTCTCCAAGGAACTCCCACCCCTGCCAATTCCTACACATGTTATTTATTTATTCATCCATGCATCCATCCATCTCTCCACTTATTTAAGAAATACTTACTGTTCCAAGTACTGTTTAAGTAGTGGAGACACCAGAGTGAGCAAGACATCTACAAGAGGCCCTCATTATCAAGGAGCTTACATTTATGAGATTAAACTCATACATAAAATAAATATTATATAGACAATTAAAATAGGATGATGTGACCTGAGAATAATTAGATGACAATATTAGATTGGGTGTTCAAGAATGAAATGAATTTAAAGTGAGATCTGAATGACCAGAAAGAACTACCCATGCAAAAATCAAGAGTGGGGGATAGAGTTTCAGGGATGGCAAACATCAAACATGACGACCCTGAGGATGGCATGACTTTCTTCCTGTTTCTTAGATCTGTCCATAGACTATTCAAAATTGGGTTAAAAATTTTTAATTTTTTTATGGGTCCAAAAAGTGTGTGTGTGTGTGTATATATGTATACATATATATGTATATACACATATACATGTGTGTGTGTGTGTATATATATATATGGTCCAAAGGTTGGACCATAAAGGGTGAGGAGAAAGCTAGTACAAAATGAGGGTGGGGAGGACACCTGGATGGCTCAGTCAGTTGAGTGTCTGACTTTTGATTTCAGGTCATGATGCCAAGATCGTGGGTTTGAGCCCCACATCTGGCTCTCTGCTTAGCATGAAGGCTGCTTGAGATTCTCTCTCTATCCCTGTGCCCCTCTTCCCCACTCATATGCACACACTGTCTCTTAAAAGCAAAAAAAAAAAAACCAAACCAAAACAAAACAAAAAAGAAAATGAGGTTGGAGAGGGAGGCAGGACCAGATCATGGGGATTTATAGCTTGGCTAAGGAGTTTGCATTTAATTGTAAATGCAACAGAACTCATGTTGGCAAGTAATGTGACTTGATTTTAATTTTTAGAATATTATCTAACTGTGGTATGGAAATGAATCATATATGAAAAGATGGAGGCCAGCTAGGAGACTAGTTAGAAAACAGGTAGTCCTGGTGGAAGGTGACGATGGCATAGTTACATGGTGATCTGCAAAGGAGATTCTGAACATGTTTTGAAAACAGAAGAGGCAAGATTTGCTGATGTACTGGCTTAAGCGACTGGAGCAAAGGAAATACAGAGTTGAAGGATAACTCCAAAATTTTCAGCCTGAGTGACTGAGTGGATGGTGTTGACATTTACTAAGATGGGCAAGATTGAGAGAAGAGTAGAATTGGAAGGTGAAATTATTCATTCTTTTGTGCCCATGTTGACATTTTGAGACATATATTAAATATCTAAGTAGAAATGTCAAATTGACAGTTTGTTATATACAAATCTTTATTTCATGGGGGGGGGGGAGTTGGGAATGGAGATGAAATTTTGTGAGCCTGTACCACGTAGATAGTTTATAAAGTGCAAAGTCTGCATGAGGACTTACAGCTGGTGTCTTAGCTTGGACAGCCATAACAAAATATGATAGACTGAGTGGTTGAAACAACAGGAATTTATTTCTCACATTCTGGGAGACTGGAAGTTCAAGATCAAGGCACCAGCAGGATCATGTTGTCTATTGAGAGTTCTCATTGGGTTTAGATGGGTCTCGTCTTGCTGTGTCCTCACATGACTTTTCCTTGGTGTGTGGAAAGAAAGAAAGGAAGCAAGCTCTTTTGTGTCTTTTTTTAAAAAAAATTTTTTAATGTTTATTTATTTTTGAGAGAGAGATACAGAGACAGAGAGTGAGCTGGGGAGGGTCAGAGAGAGAGGAAGACCCAGAATCTGAAGCAGACTCCAGGCTCTGAGCTGTCAGCACAGAGCCCGATGCAGGGCTTGAACTCATAGACCACGAGATCATGACCTGAGCTGAAGTTGGACACTTAACCAACTGAGCCACTCACCTGCCCTTTTTGTGTCTTGTCTTATAAAGGCATCCATCCCATTATGAGGACCCGTATTATCACGTAAACTTAATTACCTCTCAAAGTCCACATCTCCAAATACTGCCACATTGTGGCTTAAGGCTGGAACATATACATTTTGAGAGGGTTCAATTGTCGCAGGTGGGAAGGAGAAGGGATCCCAGGAGCTCTCTCTAACATTTATAGATGATCTGAGAAAGAGAAGCCAGCAAAAGAAACTGGAAAGGAGCAAAAGTGAACTCAAAGAAAACCAAGGAGCACATAGGGTCTGCCGTGTGACAGTCGTTAGGATGTTTGAGGAAAAAGAGGTTGAAATAGTCATTTAGGAGAGTGAGAAGTCAAGTGCAAAGAGAAGGATCGTTTGGGGAGGCAGTTCTCCCTGGGGCTTTTTCATTTTTGCTCATCTTCCATTCAGAGTCACTGACTCCCTTGTTTCAGAACTTTTTTTTTCAAGGCTGTACAGTGAACAGCCCTGCAAGATTGATAGTGTCGCTCTCCAGAGCAAGGGACAGGTCCGTTTGGTGTTCAGTGCAATAAAGAGAATGTCTCCCTCTGGGGCAAAGGTCCAACAGGCTGTCTGCTCATTATAAAATAATCAGGTTCCCTAAGCGCATAGTTTCTCTTCTGTAATGCAACCCATTTGTGTGTACAGACGTCACCTGGCCTTTTTTCAGTGGTTATGGTGGCACTTTTTTTTTTTTCCAGCAACATTCAGTGACACTGATGTAGATGCAGGTAGATGGGTTTATGTGTTAGGGATTTAATATGTGTGGTTTGCTCCATGATCACATAGCTCCTTTTGATTATTTAGAATCCCTCACTACTGGAATGTGCGGACCCGGGAAGACCCACGTTTGAACTTTACCATGTAAAGTACTGATAATTATGCCAGAATATTTAGACAATTCAAAGAGGTACTAAAATAGTAAATACTTAGTCATTTGTCACAATCAGTTTTTTATATTCTTATGCTTAGAAACTTAATTCATATTAAAGAATTGGCCTTTTGTGATACCCCAGTAGTAATAGTGCTTGACTAAACCACAGATCGTGACCTACACTTAATTAATAATAATTAATGGAACATCATACATGTTCAGAGCATATAAGGAGGTAATCACATATTACAGAGGCATGTACTATATCTCTGGTTTATTAGGTTGAAAATCAATAAACATGTTTTTTACATGATTCCTAGAGTAAAGTTTTAACTGAATTGAGAGAAGTTCCTTTACCACTTGGTTGCTAGTTTCTCTCTTTGTAATGCAAGGATATTATCCCCATAAGCAGTTAAGATATTTGTAAAGCAGTTTAGTGGAAATGATATTGACTCTGCCTGTATGCACACTTGTATGCATATATAATGGACTGAGGGATTCCAAGTATTGGCAGTCTGTTTCATCTACAGATAGTTGTACAGAGGAAGAGCCATCTACAAATCCAGTCTCTGGTTCTAGCTTTAACTTCTACACGTCCTCTTACCATAGGGCACTGAGGTGCACAGACATCCTCATCTCCCAAATTCTGGTTGTCTGTCTCCATTTGGGTACCAGAAAATCGCTTTCCATGCTTTCTGGAAGACTCTTTGCTGCTGTAGGCCAGTAAGTATTTATTCAATAATAGTCTTAATCCCCTCACTCATTCCTAAGTGTTATGTTGTATGTAGTTCTTTTGCCAGAAGCAGCTTTATATCAATATTAAAGTTTTCTTAGGTTTGTTGAACACCTAAAAATGTCTTCTGTGTTTGCTGAGATTCTTTTGATGTTGAAGGATCTAGACAGTAGAGGCTTTTAATACTGTGGAAGAATGTCCAGTGTCCTTTTTGAAGAGAGCAGAGGGACAGAAACCTCCTTTAAAGCCCTCTTTCTTCCCACACCTTGCTTGTCTCTTCTTCATATTCGGCAACTATGCCTGACTTGGCAGAGCCCGATAGCAGCCACTAGCATCAGTTATGACAATAGTTGGTAGATTTAAGTTTCAGGGACAATGTACCAATGGAATAAATAGAATATATAATTGTCGCTCTGAGGACAGAATGTGTCTGCACTCTCTATAGGGGTCCTCATTTAAGCCCAACACCCAAAAAAGACAAACATCTAAAGCTCAGCGTGGGGTCCCTAAGGCAGGGGAATACAAGCAAAGCATTTTTTCTCATAAAATGCAAGTTTTAGGATTTCACGTCAATCACATGACAGCTTTCACCCGTCTCGAGGCCTGAATCAGTAACCACAGCCCGCTGGTACGCATGATTCTGTTGGCTCAGAGCACAGGCAAGCTCCAAGGTCATGCCTGGTGGGAGACTCACAATAATTTTTAATGTAAGATGTTTGAACCCATTTTTCTTTATCTTATTTCCTTCCTTAAACTTCAGCCAGGCAGTTTTTTCAAAAGAGCAAAACTAAACTAAACTAAACATTTTGCCTTTAGCATGGCGTAAAAGAGTACTTAATATTTTGATCTCAAGTAGCCATTCCTACCACATCTTTCCCCATTCTCTACTCATTCAGTCTCTGGGTACACCCAAAGGGTTGAGTTTTCTGGAACATAACCATCTCAATTCCATGTCTTGGTATAAAATGTTTTCTCTGCTATGCCCATTTCCCACCTGATGCAATTGTACTCACTATTCATGGTCAAATGAGTGTAAATGTTTCTGAAGAAAGTTTTAATGACCCCTCCCCTCTCCCTCCCACTCCCTAGAGTTTTAGCTGTCAGACAGAAAGGGCCTGGTGCAGAAATCTGAATGACCTGGTAGGTGACAGAGAATGGAATTGGAAGAGAGAACCACCTAGCATTTCTTCTCTTTGTACAATCATGAAGCAAAGATGGAAAAGAACCCATGTTTTACTTCGACACATCATAAATTATCATGAAACAACATGAGATATTATGAGCCTTTGGCCTCTGACAAGGTAAAAAATGTTGAAAAGAAATATTACTGATGCAAGTATCCAGATTATAGAAATACATGAGGTATGTGCTTTTTATAAAATGTAGAGGCCAGTGATGTAGGCATGTTAATGTGGATAGCAGGTTTTTTTTTTGAAGTATACAAATGTGTATACACTTAGTTTTAAAAAGGGAAGAGTTGCAAATAGCAAGATGAGAATGCATAATTATGCCATGTGGATAATGCATGATGAAGTCTTGGCAACAAGACTCTTTTAGCTTATTTTGGGTGTAATAAGCATCTTCTAAGAGAGGTTCCTAATGTATCCTGTCCGAGGCATTTGCATTTATTGGTAGCCAGGATGCATCATGGGATCTAGGATGCGGTAGCTATAAGTTTCATGGCCACTGATGCAGTAGAATAGTAATGTGTTTCTGTCCGCATGGCACCCTGACTCAGCTGATAAGTACCTCAGAGACCTAGGGCCGATGGCTGTTTCTGCCAGGAAATATTCCCTTGCATCAGAAAGGAATTACTTGAACACTACAATTCTGGAATTTGTATCAACAACTGTGAAGGTCAGGGCAATCCTTCATGTAGATGGATTTCTGTCATCCATAGTCAGATGTCCATTTAATGTTTTCAATACTGTTCCCAGGCATTGGTGTATCTATCATATGTTTTCCTTAATGCAAAGACTTAACCAACACCCAATGATCCTATGATCATTGATTATTGATCATCCTTTGATCATCTGAATCCTTCCCACCTATCTAACTTCATTTTTCCTGCTCTATAGTATAAATCCTCTCATTCTGATAGGCTGATATCCTTCCTGTTGTCCCCAATTTATCTTCATTGCTCATGTTCTCAAAACCTGAAATGCTCTCCCTCCTTCCTTTTAAATAATTGAGAACTCCAAGGCACCACTGGAGCCCCATCACCTACATTTCCATTGACTTCTTCTGGTCAGCCCCACATCTCCTTTTTCTGAGGTTGGTTTCAACTTCTGTTTCTTTCCACACTTATGAACCTTTGAGTTTATGTGTCTTCTGTCGCTCTCTCTTTCTCTGTCAGTTATTTTATTCTGGTCCTTGGTACTCACTGAGCACAGCTAATTACTATCCTAAACTCTTTCAGAACGAGAAACCTGTACTTTGCTTTGCTTCTTGTGTAATCCTTAAGCAACTTCACAGAGGGGTAAAAAATACGTAGTGGTGGATCGATTGGTAAATAAGTAAAATAGGGACTCAAGAAAGGTCACTGGGCCATTCTAGGACATGGTCAAGGAATGTGGTACCAGAACAGCAACAAGCTACCAAGTGGAGATAAAGTAGACATAACAGAGGAATCCAGACTCAATATATATTTTTTCTCTGACTCCTTGATATGTTTACCATCAACTGTAGAAGTGTTAACAATAAGTTAATATTTTCCATTAAGAACTACTACAACCTTCAAGAGTCTTAAGGCTTTCTTTTATTGTGGCCAGGGAAACTTTTTGTAATGGCCCATTTCGATGGTATCATTTATCCAGTCTATGTAATATAATATGTCAGATATAAGATAGTTGCTTAAATTTAGCATATATATAATGTGTATATGAATATATATCCACGTATCCAAACTATTCATAACTTTTCCACTAGTCACTGCATACCATTTGAAAATTTGACTACTATATCTTCTGGCTAAAGATCAGTATAAACCTTTCATTTGTTCCATGGAGACTTGGGCCAAAATCTTGCCCAGTTCAAGAAGTGCTTCATAACAAACAACAAGCCACTTTTATAATGCCAGCTAAGAGAACTCTTTGCTTTTCCAATTTGAACATAAAAGATGGCTGCTCGGTTTCCATGCCTAATTTTCTCAATGTTGAAAAAAAAATCGGTTGAAGGAATTTCCCACTGCTGGAGTTTTGCTAGTAATCTTTGGCTCTGCATGAGGTCTCTGGACTCTGTTGCCATCCCTGAAAGTGGCAGTCCTCTTCCATCAGTTTCCTGGGCAGGGGATCAAACCAGCTATTAGGTGGCTGTTTGCACTACATGAAAACAAAGTTTAATGTAAAGAAACTTACAGCTTTCCTGCTCCTAATGCCTCAGAAGACTTGTGCTGTCTGACCTCACGCATTCTTTGAACTGAAAGGGGGTTGGATATCCTGTAGGTCTGTTTGAACAGATCATCTTATCATGTTGAAGTCCTAATGACCATTGCCTGCGCATGGGGAGGGGATCTTGAATGTGTACATGTTTTCCTGCTTGTTCATTATTTCTAATCATAGGATATAGGGTGAATTGTCTATCCTTGTGTTGTGAGGGTTGATAGCTTTTCCGTGTTAATTCTTAGACTTCCCAGGCTGTATCATCTCTCTAAAGAGCCCTTCAGAGCACTTGGCTTTTGAAAATCAATATTAGGCATGATCATTCCTTCTCTTATGTGTCATTGACCTTCAGAGACCACAAATAGGCCAAAATCTACAAGCATCAGATTTCTAAACACATGTTTGGTAGAGAGAGGTTTTCTTTCCTGGCTAAGGAATGCTAGCTACTGGTCTGGAGAAAATCTGCTTAGCAAATTGGAAGAGGCCAGAGGATTAAATGCTGTTGAGAGCCACTTAGCATTTTTTTCCCCTACACACAGTATTGTAGCACAGAGCAAAAAACAAAACAAAACAAAACGAAAAAAAATCCTGGGTTGTTTTGTTTTGTTTTGTGTGGGTTGGGTTTTGGTTTCTTTTTTCTTTTTTTCTTTCTTTTTTTTTTTTTTTTTTTTGCTTACACTTATAAATTATTCATTAGACCGATGAGATAATATGAGAATTTGGCCTCTAAGAAAGAAATAAAAGTTTTTAAAATAGAACTAACACATATGCACAATACAGATTTATATCAGGCATGTGTTAGAATATGGATCAGGTTTCCAAACATATATTTACGTCTGTCTTAGGCTTAAAACAAAGTTCTATATATATCTTAAGAGTTCAGTATGGAATGTGTGAAACAAGCCAAAGCCATGTTACTTCCTTTGTCACATCGTTAAAACCCTAGGCAGAGGCACCTTACTATCCTACATTATGTGTGGACTCTCAGATGTTGGTCAGTAGCTGAGTCAACTGGTCTACCTGGCCTAAGTTGCAGCCTCTGCCAGATTCGGGAGAGTAGAGGCCATGTGACTTGCCTACATCTGCCTCTGATGAGGCAGATCACAGAGCAGGTGCTTCAAGTCTAGAGTCCAAGCTGCTATGGCTTTTCAGGAGGAAATACTTCTTTATTTTCAAAAGGAGTTACCTCTGTTCTAATGTTACTGGATGTCTTATGTTAATAATATAACATATGTTATATGAATAAACCAGAGTCAATTAGGACTAAAACTCTCTCAGTTTATTAAGGATTATTCTGTGCCTAAATAGCTTGCAGTAACAGCTAGATAATGTAAATATACAAGAAATACCCATTCTTCCTCAGATTATAAGCACCACAGAGGCAGGGACCACATATGCCTGATTTACTGTGTCCCCAGTATTTCCACTGTGCCTAACCCATACTGGGCTCTCAGCACCTCATTGAGTTGAAATGAATTACAATGGCAAAAACTGGGTTCTACATCAAATACTGGACAATCATGTTTCTCAAGGGACTTCTGTGGGTCAACAAAGGGACAATGTGATGAAATGTGAGGACCAGTTAGAGTGATTACTTGACCCTGGTCACCGCCTAAAATTTATACTCCACAGCATTCCATACACAGTGCAATTGCTTTCTCCTTTCCAGGGTCAACAGACCATACCCATCAAAAACACACACATTCATGCATGTAGGCACATGCCACATTATCATTCCACGAGCATCATGTTTGTCTATATTTGTGTGTTCTAAATAGTGCCTTCTAAATATGCAGTGAATATTTTTAATTGAATTACAGTAAGGGTTTAAAAGATTTGACGTTCAGCTAGGTTAACATTGGTTAGTTCTGGTATGAGATTTTATCTTATGTTGGAAAACAAAATCAAGTTACTGTAGGTCTATTCCTATCTTTTTCTCCCTTCTTCTCATTTTTTCTATTAAAATAGTAGTAATTACTTTTCTAGTAGGATGTTCTTGAAAGCACTTGAATTCCTAGAACAAAAATGGTCCTGGAACCTGGGACATTCTTCTTGGGGGTCACACATGTGGGAGCCAAAACTGTTCAGAATGTTCTGTGCCACATCTGACATAGCAGCGGCTGGCTAAAAATGCCAAGCTGGGATTGATCCATCTGCAGTCCTGCTAAAATAAGAGCATTACACTTTACGTAGATTCATGATCACAGCTGAAAATCACGTAATAATTATAGCAGATTCTTAGATGACCACTGTATCCCATGTTGCCTATTTTCTTTCCTTGTTCTGTTTTCTAAGTTTACTGTGAGGTTTTGATGATTATGTGTGTATGTGTTAGTTTTTGAAACAGAATTTGAAGTTTGAGTGAAAAGTACTGCCCTTGTTCATGCTGATTTCCATTATTCCATCTTCCATTTCTCTCCTCTGTTGGCATGTCAGTGGTAGTAGAGTAAGGCTGCCAGTCGCCTGTCTGTCTGGGGTTTTATAACCTCTTCATGGAGACATTGGCTTAGCCAACCAGGTGGGAAAATTCAGGGGTTTAGACATAACCAAATTCAATCAAAGCCTCAGTCTTTCCTTTTACCATGCTTTGTGTTATATCTAATGACTGGCCCAGAAAGATACAAGGAGAGATTTTCTATAAAAGGATAAAAAAATCAAAGGGGAACAAATTGCTGTGTGTGTGTGTGTGTGTGTGTGTGTGTGTGAGAGAGAGAGAGAGAGAGAGAGAGAGAGATACTTGAATGAGAACCTACTAAGTATTTACTTCCAATTTTCTCTGCCCTAGTAGGATGAATAACAGTCTTTGATGCTGAAAAAATTTTTTTTTCCAAAATCAGGTATTCATATAAACATATAAGAATGATGCTGCCCATAAATACATATTAACACACTTCCAATTAATCTTGAATCTCAGGTTTTATTCCCTAAGTCCAATACACAGTTTAGAAAGGAAGCATAACTCCCTACTGACTAGCTTTAACAAAAGTCTTCACTTCCCTTAGGGAAAAGCCTTTGACAAAACTACTCATGAGGCTTAATCATAATTTTAAGTTTCACGGTGTATCACAGGATCAGGTCTGGTCTCTTGCATCCTCCTTTTCTGCATTAAAAATGATCTTCACCATGATAAACCCAAGGTATATTAAGGAAAACTAATCAATTAGACAATTTTCTATTCCCTTATGCTGTATATACTGTCAGTAATGCAGACATATGTATGTTTGAAAGATTTTCCCTGAAGATTTCCACAAACATTTTTAAACTTTTAATTCGTCAGGAAATTAATCATTCCTTGAATCTCATTTGTTTGGCACCACTAGCAAAGGACTGGTGAGAAGCATGTTTAAGCTTCATAATTTGGTGGAAACATTTTTTTAAAGAAAAATTTGTGGCTGTTAATCTGACTATGGGTGTGTTTTCTGCATACAGTGTCATTTGATGTTTCTTCCACCTATTAGTTGAAGTAAGCTTTTAAGATGTATAGAGTAAGTTTTAGTTTCTCTGAAAACCTGGCTGAGAAAAGAAAGACACCATAAAAATATGCGGCAAAGAAAAGTGAGGGAATAGGAGATTGAGAAATTATCATGAGAATTTAGTAAGAGAATTCTCTGCCTAACAAGATGTGTGGTGTATATAGAAAGGTAAACAGTAATTTCCTTCTCTCCCTCTATACTTTACTTTTAGGCCCCTTCTTCCTATTTCTGGCAAGAATTTAGGCCAGAGCATAATGGGTGGGCCAGACAAACTGGTTGGTCCCCAAAGAAAGGAAACTTGTGGTCTCATGAGACCCAGGGCTCAGCCAACGCCAGCCACTGCCGTCTCCTTTAGAACATGCATGTTCCAATTCTTGCAGAAGTGGCCCTAAGTGCATTATTCTCTTTAGTGAGAAGTGTTTGTGTGTATGCGGGGAAGGGATTGAATTGGGGAGCGGGTATCAGGCAATTCATAGAATTGGGGCACTGGTGCCCGACATTTATTCCAGATCTTTTGTGCATAATTTGAATCTCATTCAAGGAAGTGACCAAATTGCATTGAGCATTTTAACGTGCTTGACAGACTGTGTGCTCTATTATGAAATAGGTGGAGTTTCCCTTGGATGTATTCTCCTACCTCACCTGCCTGTGGCTGACTTCTTCTACCTCAAAACTAACATGTACAGTCAGCTTCATTTCTCCGGGGCTCTGAAGGTGATCAGTTGGTTAAATTTAGACTGCCAGTGATTCTAATATGCTTGCCATTATAACAAGGAATGATTTGTATTTTAAAAGGAGAATTTTAAATGTATAATGTATAGTGTTTTAGATGTATAAGATATAACATTTTTATTTAAAACTTTTTTAATGTTTTATTATCCATTTTTGAGAGACAGAGTGCAAGTGGGGGAGGGGCAGAGAGAGAGGGAGACACAGAATCTGAAGCAGGCTTCAGGCTTTGAGCTGTCAGCACAGGGCCCAACTCTGGGCTCAAACTCACCGACCATGAGATGATGACCTTAAGATATAAATTTCTTGATAGAGGTTTTAGAGCAAAGACCCAGAAGAGTAATTTTTGATTGGGAGAACTTTAAGAGTTCTCCCTTAAACATCATTCCATTTGACCCTCTGTTGAAGAAGTCAGCATACATGAGTTGTTTCTTCTTAACCCTCAGGGGTAGGGCTAAGACCTAAAATGTGTTACCTGTGAAGAGTGTGGACTTTTGTTTTTGTTTTAATTTTTGGCTTTTTGAGAGATAATGCTTACAAGCTATAAATTAAGGAAAGCAAGCATTGGGCCAATGGGAAAACTGAATTTTCTGTCTAGCTTCGCTACTCTAGCTGTGTGATATCACATGTTATTTAATCTCTCTGAATCTCTGTCACCTGTTCTATTTTAAATGGGAATATTAAAGTAAAGATGTTAAAGATTGTTGATACCTTGGTACCCAAGGGTAGATTGATAGATGGACACTCTCTTGTTCTGTTGATGTGAGCTTCCATTGGGGCAGCTTTCATAGAGGATAACTTGGCTGTTTAAACCATAACATATATTGTGATACCAGTTGGCCATGCAATTTCCCCTTCCTGGAATTTATCCGAAGAAGGTAATTGAGTAAGTGTAGCCAAATGTCTTTATAAAGACATTTACTGTAGCCTTATTGAAAATTGTGAAAAGAAATTCGAAACAACCTAAATGTCTATCAATACAAGAATAGTCAAATAAATTACATGTAAAATCTTTACATTCAATGAAGTTCTATGTGGTCATTAAAAATGATAATATATGGATATATTGATAGTCATGGATAATTATCATAGCATACTAATGAGTAAAAAATATCACCTACAGAGTCAAATGCTCCTTCTCAAATAAATGCCCCACCCACCAATCCTATTATAGACATAAAATCCATAAGTTATCTTTGTCCCCTAATCTTTCTCATCTCTCATATCTAATCCATCATGAAGTCTTTCATCTCTAAATGTCTTTCAAATCATCCACTTCCCTCCAACTCCAGCAGTATTCCCAAATCCAAATTTGGTATCCAATTAATGCTTGTTAAATGAACACAGAATATGACCCCATTTGTCATATTAACACATCTACATATGTATTGTGAAGAAACAGATGCATGGAGGAGTGTTCCAAGGCCAACTGTGGTTTACTGTAGGTGGTGGGATTCAGCATTATTTTTATTTTTTATTTGAAACTGTATTGTTTAAAGTTTTTAATATATAATTTACTCCCCTCCAAAACAAAATATTATGAAATAAAGATAAAAACCTTTGCCCTACCATTCTCTTGAGGAAAACAGCATTCAAATGAACTAGTGCATGTGAAAGTCTTTTGTAAAAAGAAAAACAAAGTTATTTTTTGGTTATTGTGACCCAAAATAACAACAACAGTAACAACAAATAATGATAGCTGCTCAAATTTCTTGAATTCATATGCCTAATGCCTTGGGTGCAGTAACTCATTTAAACCTCACAACAGGCCTATGATACCATTAATATTTCACTATTACTCTTAATAACATTTCAGAGATGAGGAAACTGAGGTATAGCCAGATTAAGAAATTTGCCCTGACAGAGACAGCTAGGAGACTAGACCTAGGATTTGAATTAGGGTCTAAGCACTAACTACTATGCTCTAATCATAGCACATTGAGGAAGTAGCAGAATTTAGCTCCAAATATCAGACTCTCCCCGCTATCCCGAAGCCCCTAAATTAGGATTTCATACAGATTGCTTTACTGTCCACCTCCGTTAATTTAGAAAGCCCTTCAGGCACTGCTAGATGGTTTTGAAAGTAAGGCCTAGCCACGTGACCACTGTTGGAAGTAGTATAAAAGATTATACATGTAAAGAGTAGAGGTGGGTAACATGAAGAAGAAAGAGGAGGGCTCTGGGTGGCTTGGTTGAGTTTCTGACTCCTGACTTGGTTTTGGCTTAGGTCATGATCTCATGGCCCGTGAGTTTGATCCCCACGAGTGCACTCTCTCTCTCTCTCTCTCTCTCTCTCTCTCTCTCTCTCTTTCTTTCTCTCTCTCAAAATAAATGGGGGAAAAAAACAACTATTAACTCGTAGAGTCGAAAATCTATGAAAACGCCCAAGATTACAGTCTGGACCAGTTTTTCTACAGTTGGGCAACTGTCACCTAGTGGCTCTGTGTTGTAGTCAAGTCATTAAGAGGAAAGACTTCGAGGAAATAAATATCTGGGGTCTTGAAACCTGATCCCAGAGTTTACTGGTTGTGTGGACTTGGGCAAGTTGGCATCAAGAGCCTCAGTGTTCTCCTCCTCAAAGTGGGAATAATAAAAATATTCCTGCTTCTTAAGAAGAGAAGTTTAGTCACTCTATCTTTTCAATTACTCTTCAAGGCATTGTATAAACTTGTGCAAGGGATGACAAGGACGAAAATTTGGCTTAGCCTTTAAGAAGCCTGGACTGCACTTTTTTCAAAACTGATCCACCTAACGTATGCTTAATTTTCAAAGTTCTAATAAAAGCAGAATTTCCTCTACTTGAATTTATTTCCCATCCTAGGTGGACTTTTCTTTATCTTTTTTTTAAATTAATGTTTATTTTTGAGAGAGAGAGAAAGAGAGAGTGCACAAGTCAGGGAGGAGCAGAGAGAGAGGGAGACACAGAATCTGAAGCAGGCTCCAGGCTCTGAGCTGTCAGCACAGAGCCCAGTGTGGGGCTCAAACTCATGAGCTGTGAGATCATGACATGAGCCAAAATTGGATACTTAACCAACTGAGCTGCCCAGGCACCCCTCTTTCTTGTCTTCTAAATAAAGTATGCTCACTGTGCAATGGCTAGCCATTGCTCATGGGTGTCTCCTGGTCTGGCATGGTGCCCCCTCCCTCAGGAACTTAATCAGTTTCAGTGTACAACTTAGGTGGTCACTTTAGCCTGAAGTGTGCTCTTCTGTTATCAATTTCCATAATGCTGGACAGGTCATTTAATACAAATTCCCTTGGAGGTTATATATTTTATTATGGATGTATGTGTTTTCTTTAAAAATAAGTTCTAAAGTCCTTGAGGGAAGAGCAATCTTTTTTATCCCCATAGGGGATAGTACAGGAGACACTCAATACATATTTGTTGATTTTTTTTCTTTTTTGCGGGGAGGGGGGAAGGAAATAGATGATAAAGTGGCCCCTATTGTCCAGGGACTTCATATAATTATTTCAAGTCTTAAACAAAACAAACAGCAACGAAAAAGGCCAATAAAAACAAAACTGTTTCCTTCAGTTGATTGTGACCCCCTTAGAGAAGAAACTCACCTTTCCTAGACTTCAGTGTCCCAATTTGG
The DNA here is from genome assembly GCA_028646485.1 of Cryptoprocta ferox. Taxonomy (NCBI): domain Eukaryota; kingdom Metazoa; phylum Chordata; class Mammalia; order Carnivora; family Eupleridae; genus Cryptoprocta; species Cryptoprocta ferox. Next base: position 27,739,263 of record CM053567.1, read on the forward strand.
AAAATGGAGTTCGGCCATATATTTTGTCCACCAGCCTAACATTATAAAACCTGATGGATGGTTATAAGCTCTTTGGAAACATAAAATGCAAGAGGAATACTAAGTAAAAGGATTGATCAATACAGAGTTCAGCTTTAAAATTCTTTCATCTGCTAAAACTGATTTTCTTGGCAGTACCAGCAAGATCTGGAATTAAAAAAAAATAATACTTAAATATGTATTGATTGAATTTATTAAGATGCTTTATAACCACATCCATTTGCTTATAAGAAGACATCCATATATGTCAAATATGTCTCAAAAGACAATCACATTAATGAAAATAATGTCAAGCAACACAGACTACCCAGTATTCACAAACTGTTTATGTACACAAAAAAAAGAACAAAAGCTTGAATGCGTTCTAGAGAAGTAAATACAATTCAGTGGGAAAAAAAACACATTTTAATTTGAAAACTTCTACTGAGAGTAAGTGTCGCAAAGGAAAAAGAATCTTGGCCTGTCAGCTACTTAGCATATCGGTGCCTTTGAAGCTGTAAGGAGACTAGACGTTCAGTTTCAGCCCATGTTCAAATAAAAGAGAAAAGTGAAGAAAAAAATAAGTTGGGAATTTCTTAAGAAGACATATCATAGTTAAGTGGTATCTACATGAAATGGAATACATTATGGATAAGAAGCAGGAGAGATAGTAAAGAAAAAAATAAAAAGTATGCCTGACAAGGGGTTCCACAAGTCCCAGGTACCAAGGAAAAAATGACATGTTCATAGCCCACAGAGGTTTCTAGGAATTAGAGACTGGGCAGTATTATTCCTTGCCCTGGCTGGAGACTACCTGGATGGAAGTTCTGGAAAATGTCTGAGAGAAAGACCAAGAGAAACCAAAAGGCCTGAACAGAGAGCTAAGTATCAGGCTGTCATCTGAAAGAAAAGAAAACGCACTGAAAGAAATGAAATCACATGAAGTAAAACAAAATGACCTCCCAGATCAGAGGGCTGTTAACCTGTGATTCTGCAAGTCAGAAGAAGGCCTGAATCGGGAAAGCACATCTGGGGTTGAGGTGAGGTCGGGTCAGGCACAGGTTAGAGCTGCATTGACAGCAGGCCCGTGGAGAGCACGAGAGCCCCCAGTAAGTTAGAGCCTAGGAAGCATGACTTCAAGGGAAAATGAGAGCGGTGAGGATCCAAAACCTAAGGGCCAGGGAAGTGGACAAGAAGTGAAAGGAGAGAGCCAGATGAAGCAGTTGGAATCAGAAATTCAGGCAAGAGGACAGGGTAATAACCATTATAAGCTGGAAGAACAGGGGCAGATTGGGAGCCAAGCTTATTTCTCAGGCTCTAAACTTGAATATTCCACCTGTGAGGCCCAGTGCCTTTGGGTGATGTTCATAGAATTTTACTGTCAGTTTTTAAATATCATCAGCAAAGCCCTTCTATATGCATCAAGCCCTCTGCAGTATTCCAGTGGGGAAAGTGGGAGCATTTCCCTGGAGTAGGGAAGAGGGGCAAGAAATGGAAATGTCTCACCCAATTTATAAATACCTTACCAGCGAGCTAGACAAAATGAAGCAAAATTTAAAAATAAGACTCTACTTATTGGTAATTTAGCTGTTCATTTTGTACCAGAGAACTCCAGAAGTATATTCAAGTAACGTTTTGCACTATAACAATCTTAATTGTTTATGTAGTATTTTGATATTCCATCAGTGGGAAAAATTGCTGAATAAGTAAAAAGGAAATGCCGTTTTCTCAAAGTCATGGTCTTTATAGGGAAATAAATAGCTCCTCGTTTGGGTGTTGGTGATAGAGATTTGCAAACAGTAGGGAACACTTGTAGCCCTTCTATTTGAAGAAACTCTGATGGCTATATCACATATTCCAAGTTTAACTCTTATTTTTAAAGATAAATTAATGGATAAACGAAACATTTTTGAAAAAGACTGAAAACTCTAGTTTAAGTCACGTGTGAGTACTCAGCTTTAAGGACATTTAATTCATACTCATAACTCAGATAATGTAGGGGATGATTGGTGATTATGGGATAATTTCTTATAAGATTTCTTTAAGTAGTAAACTCCTTTGCTGCATATAGTCCACAATCAATTATACAGGACTTTTTACAGTAATATAGTCAGTCTTCCATTTATGCGAAGATACTTGTTTCATGAGTTGACTTTTTTTTTTTTTATTTTAGAGACAGACAGAATGTGGGTAGGGGGAGAGGGGCAGAGGGAGAGAGAGAGAATCTTAAGCAGTATCCATGTTCGGTGTGGAACCCAATACAGGGCGTGATCCCACAACCCTGGGGTCATGAGTCAGACGCTCAACCAACTGAGCCACCTAGGTACCCCACAAATTGATTTTAAGTGAGCTGTTGGGAATCCAGAAGCAATTGTCCCAAAGAGTGAGTGTTGAATGGGTTAAATTCTCAGATCAGGCTGCAAAAAGCACATTGCACTAATTAATCTATAAAGCACGTTTGCTTACCTACTTTTAGATCAAATGATATTTTTAATCAGATGAAAAGCCATGAACCTCTGTCTAAAAAATTCGCCTGCTATGATTTATATACACATGCACACAATAATTGGCATGAAATTGGAAGGGGGTACAGGAACCCACTCAAATATATCCAAGTTAAGAAATACAAAGGTAGAGAAGAATAAACACTGTATATGGCAATAATTCTTTGGTAGAAGGCATACTGTATTTTGTTTCAAGTGCTTAATGACCAAAGGGTTTCTTCATCTGCTATGTGAATAAGAGTGAAAGAAAGGACTTTTTAGTTCTACCCAATTCTAAAGATTCAGTAGAAACTATAGTTTGGCAGAAGTGTTGTTTTGTTTTGTTTTGTTTTTAACGTTAGTCCCCACAAGGACCAGCCTGCTTTCTAATCAAATGTCTCAACTGGTTACTTTTAAGCCCAGGCTCCCCTTCATTGTCTACTGGGGTGGACTTTCTACTCTTCAGAATAAGTGAATAAAGGGTGCCTGGGTGGCTCAGTCGGTTAAGCAGTCACACTTTGGCTGAGATCATGATCTTGCGGTTTGTGAGTTCAAGCCCTGTGTCCGGCTCTGTGCTGACAGCTCGGAGCCTGAATCCTGCTTCCAATTCTATGTCTCCCTCTGCCCCTCCTCTGCTAGCTCGTGCACTCTCTCTCGCTCTCAAAAACAAATAAACATTAAAAAAAACTTTTAAAAACCACATTTTATAGAATGAGTAAATCTGTTAGCAACAATGAGACGCCAATAAAGTGCAAAGCCATCTCTGATACTTTCTCTTTTTTTCCATCCTGTGGTAAAACTGGAAAAGTGCAGAGAAATGCTAATGCTGCATACACAAAGGTTTGAAGTAAGACTCCGGTGAGACTGGCATTTTGGGGACTTCTTCCAAAGGGTCCCAGGTGTAAGTGGAAGTGTTGTGTGAGGTGCGGAAGGAGGCAGGGTGAGTGATAGGTGGGGCTAGGGGACCTGGCAGGGACAGACTCACAGCCAGCTCCAGAAGTAGAGAAAAGAGGAATGCCAGGATGTGCACATCCTTTATGTCTCACCTCTTCCCTCATTACCAACAGCTTCCCACTCCCTGATCTGCCCTAGACTGACTCTTTAATGAAGAGAAGGAAGGCCAAGTACAGAAAGGGAAGAAAGAAAGGAAAGAGGTGAATACCATGTTGTGCCATTGAGGAGGAAAAAGGGGGGAGAGCAAGTTCATGTCTCCATGGTCTACCAGCTGTCATTACTACTCGTAATTAAAGGTGTGCAATAAAACGTGTTAGAAACATGCCAACCAGAAACTCCCTGAAATTCTTTTGTCAGCACCAAAGTGTTACCTAGTCAAGCATTCCAGTGAAAAGTTTTGAAAGCATCTTACTTGGATCTGAATTCCCATGCACGTCTGACATCTCAGAAAGCCTAAAGTTTGGAAAACTTCAGAATCTAAGGAAGAAAGTGATAGTATTCTTTCTTGGCTATCAGAAATCTAAGTAAGCACAGCAACTAGAAGACCTGAAAAGTAGGATGGGAGGATTTGCTAACAGTTTAGTTCTAAGGATCCCATAACCACCCTGGCTGTTGAACTTCCTTCCCAAGGCAACATGCTACAGACTACCTGCTTCAGTCCAGGTGTTGGGACCAAGTCCTACTGAGAGCATGCTTTGCGGCAAACAGCAAGCGTGTTCTTTGGGGAAGTTTTGTTCATCGGAAACTCAGTTCTCTCTTGGCTGCTTCACCTTCCTGGTTGAGGTTAGTGGAGATCTACATCATTTTGACTGCCCAGTCACCAAACAGTAGAAGAATCAAGACTTCCAAGTGGATCAGCTAACTCTAGATCATACTGAGGAAAGACACTGCAACTTTACAATCTTTCTCTCCCTCCTTTCTCTCCTTCCCTCCTCTGCTTCCCGCTCTCTCTTCTCTTCCCTTCCTTCTTCCTCTCTCTTCTTCACCCTACTTCTCCCCTCCCCTGTCTTCTTTCAGTGATATCTTAGAAATACCTAATGGAATTTGCATGCTTCCTGCTTTTCTCCCTTTTCCTCCCATCCTTCCTTCTTCCTTCCTTCCTTTTACCCATACTTCCTCTCTCCCTTCCCTCCTTCTTTCTTATTTCCTTCTTGTTTTCTTCCTCAACGAGGTCTTCCTACCAGTTTCCACCCATTTTCTTATATAAAGCACTTTTTGAATTCTAGCCATCTGTTAATATAAGGCAGTAAAAAATGTTGAAGTCACATCAAATTCCACTTTCTCTGCCAGTTAAAAATACAGATGCTTCCTGTTTTATGCTTTCTTCTCACTTTCTCTGGAGTTTAAACATGAAAATATGTTCAATGATAAAAACCAGCACATATCCCCTTTCATCGGGAAACATATTCCAAACAATGAAAGGTAGGGTTATTTTCCCAAGTCCAGCCAGGATATTTAGATGTTGGGGGAATCATACATAGAACCATAATTTCACAGAGCAAGAACATAATTATTCACAACTATCACATTTTATAGATGAAGAAATCACAATCGCAGGGAATTGTAATTGTTCTCATATGTGCTATTCATAGACTTGCCAAAGTTCACATCAGCTTACATTTTCACCCAACATAGTTGGGCCTCAAGTCCTCCACAATGCTTTTTGCTGTCCGCTGCATTTAGAAAGGGTTCTTTTGGCTACTGGGAGAGGCCAAATTGTTGAGCAATGGAGCATTAGCTTGAAGCTCAGTGATTGTGCTGGAGTGGAAAAATGCAATGCAACACTGAGAGTCCAGACACCTGGGTTCAAGTTGCAACTCTGTAACTACCTGTCAGATCTTGACAAAAATTTCTACTCTTAATCCACGATGGGGCTAGGTCAAATGATCTCTAAATTTCCTTCCAGCTCTTTGACTGTTTTTTTTTTTCCTTTGTTTTTCTGCTGACTCAGAGTATATAACCTTGGCCAAGTTATTAACTGCCATAAATTTTTCCAAGTGCAAAGGGAGAAGAACACATTCCCATATTTTCCTAGCAAATAGATACTAAATGATCTTACATTAAATGGACTATCTTTAGAAATCACATTAAGTCTTTTATATCTATAGACATTTAATTAGTCTCTAAATCTAGAATAAGACAATGGTCATACTGTCAGTCACATTATAAAATACTGTATTGGCCATGATCGCACTTTTCCTTGTGCTGTCCCTGTGTTCTCTCCATCCCATCTTATTTGATACTATTCTAGTATTTGCTATCTCAATGACGAACTAGTTCCTCACTCATTTTACGAGAGCAAGACAGAATCTTCATCACTGGTTTTCTATTTCTTGCTTCCATATCCATTGATTCACCAAGTTCTTAATGATTTCATGTCCCCATGTCATTGAACAAATCATTTCTTTCACTCTTCCATCATATCCTGAGCCAAGCCCACCATTTCCCTTCATCTAAACTGCCCTCTTCCACAAAGAAGTCAAAATGATTATTTCAAAATGCAATTCTGACCATGCCACCCCTAACCTAAACACCACCTAAACCACCCACTGGTTTTCCCATTGCTCTTATCCTTATCAAGGATCCTTATCAAGACCTACCCTGCATGCAGTTCCTGGTCCTTGCCTCTGTCCCCAATCTCCTGGTCACCCCTAGCCTTTTGCTATCCTATCTTTGAAGACACAGGCCTTGCTGTTCCATGTAGTTAGACTGCTCTGTCTAGCAGTCACTTGGTTAACTCTTATTCTTCTGGGTTCACATTAATGACCATGTCCTCAGAGAAGCCTTCTCTAACCTCCCTAAATCAATTCTATGATATGTTTTCACTGCACTCTGTATCCTTGTTTTCATTCTACTCAACATAGTTGTAATCTTACATTTGCTAAATAATTTTTGGATAGTCTCTCCCTCATTTTATTGTAAGTTCTATGATGCAATGTCTATTTTTCTGTCACCATTGTAATCCCAATGCCGAAGACAGTATTTGACATGTAGTAGGTACTCACCAAAATGTTGAATAAAAGAGTATTGCATGAAAATAAAGAAGTTCAGAGGCTGTATTTTCATCCCCTCGCAAGCAGGGCTGGAACCATGAAAGGCAATTAATAATTGGTGTTAAAAGAATAAAGCTGATGAGGATTATGCCCCCTGGGATAGGAAGTTCAGAGAACTTTTTTAAGAGCACTAAGATATAGAGTGAATGTTTCTAAGGAACAATGCTCTTAAATCTAAAACTATTGATCAATGTAGCCTCCAACCAAGTCCCAGTATACTACAAAAAGAATACTTAAATTTCAAGTTATAATTTCCTTTCCTTATATGATTAAAGAGAAATGCCAAGACAAACTATAAGTGCTATGATTCACATAAGAAATCAGTAAAAACTAGAATCACCAGGAAATGCTCCCAAGTGGACAAACTTGAACTGTGCTGTGAAAGGTAATTATAATTGGAACTGGGGAGTGTATATGGCTTGTTTCTTATATATCTATTTATGTGCTGATTATTCTCCATGTTTTCTTCCTTATACACTTTACATCAGGCCCCACCAAACTCTGTGTCCTGGGATGTTGGCCTCTGTGGATCACATCAACAGGACTCCCGTGTTGTCTTCAGGTTGGGATTGCCAAAGAGAGGCACTAGCAGGAGAGAGCCGTAGGCATTCATTTCCTCCTGAACCCCTCTTGCCTGGATGTGGTTGGGAGTAGCTAATTCTTCTTCTGAAGGACACAGCTCCTGTTGGGTGCTTCCTTCTTATAGCCGTAGTTCTCAGTGAGTTAGCCCTTCACACCTAAGAGTGGTAGTGCCTTTCTGATGCTCTGACCCCGAGGATACTCTTAAACTCTCCTTATATATCCATTTTGGGGGTGTTAGGTGTTTACTGCCAAGAATGAGAGAATGGGGGTAAAAAGAATAAAGAAACTGTCAGTCTGTCATTGGGACTTTTCTCAAATTATGGTTGTATTTTTCTCATCTTCTCATTTGTTCAGTTCAGATGATACATATGCTTTATCTCCAAGCAGGGGTCACTTAAAACTGGTTATCTCAAACTATCCAGCAGAATTAAACTTATTTCCCTAAGTAAAATAGGATAAATTGGACAAAAGACAATGGAACACCCCCCTCCCCACTCACATATACACAAACATACCACAATGAATGGATCTTCAGAGAAAATAAGCCAATAGAAGATAAGCCCAGCACCTCTGCTCCTCTTCTGGGTATACAGACATAAACATTCCAGTTATTCCTGAGATAACAGACTTGGGAAAGAGCCAAGGTGAGACACCAGCCCTGGTGGAAAAGAGAGTACAATCAGGGTGCTGGGTGGTTGAACCCAGATAAAAGCTTTTCTGTCACATCCATCATGATTGTCAGAACTGTCTGAAATTAGTACTCTGGGTACCCTTCCCCTCACTGCTCATGCAAAATAGTTTGGCAGGGGTCAGTGCTACCTAGCCATGATCCAGAGAGAGCCACCAGCCACTTTATCTGCCATCAGTCACACCTATTGTGAGGAAAAGAATGCCCAATACACACAAAAGCCTTCTTTGGGACCAACTTTAGAGCTGACTAAGCAGTAAAAGCATTAATTTATCAATCACTTATCTATCAGCACAGTCATCAGCAGTAGCAAAACCAGTAGCTTAGCCAGAATTGTATAGAACTACCAACTTTGTTTAACTTTTAAAGTACATTGATTGGTTAACAAAAATTAACATGTTACATGTTACATGGAAAATAGGAATAGAATTATTTCTTCTAAAATTATTCCTAATCTTGTTTAAAGAAAGAGTTGCGTGATGAAAAATACAGAATATATGTAATAATTAGAATAATTAAACCCACTGAATAATGTCCTTCGCCCAAAAGGCTTCCAATATTACATTTGTTAGGAGGAAAATTAATCTGAGTAATCGTATTATAATAGTTCTAGTGATCATAATGGAATGAATCACCCTATATTATAATTATGACTTAAATGATGTATATTTTGGAGATCAACTTTTTCATGATGTGTTGGAATGGAATGTAGTAATAGGAGAGCCATGGTTTTGGCGAACACGTTAGATATCCTGAGTCAAGCTAGCACAATTGTAGAATTCATTTTCTCTCCTGACTTATTAAATGTACAAAGAAGTATCTTGGGGCAAATAAATAAGTTTATGAATCTGGCATATGACGAGAATGTATTTCTTCCCCTCTGAGGCATCTTGTGAGAGCCAAGTGTGGGGTAAGAGTGGGATAGTAACTGTGGCAGTGCTGGGTTCACGTAAAGGGATAAGAATAGAGGGGACCAATTCAAACATGCAGATCAAGGATTATAGAGATAGCTCATATTTGGTGAGTACTTGTGTGTATCCAGGAAGTGTGCTAAGTGTTTCCCCAGAGTTAGTTCACATTCATTCTCAAAAATAGTCATGAGATCAAGTATTATCATTATCCTCATTCTTCAGATGAGGAATCTTAGAGTCAGAGATGTTAAGACATGCTCAAGGTCACACCTGTAGTGATTGTGGGGTTGGGATTTGAACCCAGACTTACTCCAGAGCTCATGCCCTTAACCATAGAGTGAAATAAGGTAACATGTTCACATTCTGGACATCAATATATGCATATAGACACAAATATATGGAGGCAACAAAGCCCTAAGTCTGGTTTGGCGATGATGCCAAAGTACTATGGAGATTTCCTTTATAAGCAAGGGATTTTAATCTTGCCAGCTTTTGGGTATAATGACATTTTTTATGCCCATATTATTAAACTGTATTAGAACAAGTAAGACATTTTACAGATTTTGTAGAACATCTCCATTTACAAACACTATTACAGTAGATAGGGTCTCATCTATTCTTTGCGTGGTAATTACTAAAGTTGTGTAGAAATGCCTTAAAAGGGGGCATTTGGGTGGCTCAGTCAGTTAAGTGACTGACTTCGGCTCAGGTCATGATCTCACTGCTCGTGGGTTCGAGCCCCACGTTGGGCTCTGTGCTGACAGCTCAAAGCCTAGAACCTGCTTCAGATTCTGTGTCTCTCTCTTTCTGCCCCTCCCACACTCATCCACGCTCTCTCTCTCTCTCAAAAATAAATAATAAACATTTAAAAATTTTTTTAAAAAGCCTTAAAAATATTCAAACATTTATGGACTTGAATCATTATGTTTCAGTATAATAATGCCTTGTGTCTTTAGGATGTTTCTGATACACCTTTAAAACTGATATTTTAGACGATGCCTACTTTACAGATGCAAAAAGTTATGACTGTAGGTGCTAAAACCTGAAATATTGTCAAAGGTAATTAAATCCACACTTTGCTTCTATTATGAAACCACACTGATATCTTTAAGCAACATTGAGGGAAGAAGTTAGCATTCCAGGTCTTTAGTTTCTTACCATAAATTAAGACTCAAGAGAATAAATGTAAATACTCTGCCTCATGGTTTCCTGGACTAGAAGTTTTAGTGTTCTTAGTTCTAATCTATTTCCTCTCCTCATTCCCTCATCAATAGTTGTTTCCTTAGAGAGGGTTAAAACAACTATTATATTTCTAATTGAATATTAGATGAACGACAGTTGCAAATTCTAAATGAGAAATCAATGAGTAATCGGGAAGTCTTTGGTAGAGGCTCATTGAATCAATTAAGGGTGGAAGAAGGGCTTAAATGGGCCAGAAGGCTATCCATAAAAATAAAAGAGCCACTTATGAACTTGAAATTATAAAATTAAGTGTGGGCAATATGTCATATTAGAGCAAACTCAAATCAAAAATAATGTGTTGCTTCTATAGAAACTAGTATGCAAAATAAAAACACATTTTATCTACACAGAGGCATTTTGCAGATGTACCAGTGCATTCAAACTTGAAAAAAAAAAGAACACTATTATTTTTATGAGTTAGTCAGGGCATGCTAACTGTTGTTTAAAAAAATACCCCCAAATCTTAGTGTTTTAATACAACAAAAACTTGTATCTTGTTGATTCAAACTCCAGCACCGTTGTTGCTTTGCTCCTTTAAGTGGTGACTCAGGGATCTGTTCTCTGCTGTAAAGGAAGAAGATGGCTCCTCTTTCTTGACACATTGCTTCAAGGTCACTCTGTCACTCTGAAGCCAGCATATTGTTGGCAGAATGAGCGTGTGAAAGAAGACACGTGTGTACATACACACCCACGCGCACACATTCTTAACTGCCTTGGTTTGGAAGTGACACACACCTTCTGCTCACATCCCATTGGTCAGATTTAGTCATAGGGCCTGCGCCCACATCTATGGAGGCTGGAAAATGTAATTTGGCTCTGTGCTCAGGAAGAGAAAATGAGTTTGTTACTCATCTAGTCAGTCTCTGTGATAACACTGGTTCAGAAATTGTGCCAGTAAAGATAAAAATAATTTTGTTCATTACATTACATAAGATGAATTGATTAAAGTGAAATACATATGCATACACTTCGCTCTTAGCATAGTGAAGCAAAACGCGAAGCGTATTACTTAAGCTACTGATTTCAAGATTTGCCTTCATAAACTACATTCCAACATCTCGAAATGGATATGAAAGAAATCTTTTTTCCTCAGAAAATATTTTATGCATCATCATGGAATGCGGGCAACCTAATCTATACCTGAAACTTGCCAAAATATGTGGACCAAAAAATAAGAGATCCGCCATCACAATTTTGTGAGATTGTAAATGTTTTACCTTGGGTTCAGTTGTATTATTATTTCTTAAGCATGGATATATATTTGGCTAAAATACACAGTGATGAAACAGCAACTCATGACAAAATCGTGGTATTTTCAGGCTAAAAATAAAGTGTGAAAAAATATTTTCTAAGAACAAAGTTGACCCCAGGTAAATGAAATTTGGAAAAATAAAAAATAAAAAATAAAATTGAGAGTATAGCAGATATTGTAATGAAGGCCTCAATTCCTTGGGAAATATTTGCCACTTGCTCTCATCTTCAGCAAAATTTGAGTTATAACGTCAACTCAAGACTCCTGAGTTTTGATTAACCATATGTGCCTTGTGAATTGGAGAGTGGTTTAGCAAATTCAGGGTTCACAAATATTGTGGGATCTACTACTGTGCTCTTTTGGGTTATAAGTTTGAAAGAAAGTTGCTGCCTAGAAATATGAGCTGTGTGTAATTACTCCCACCTGCTGGGTAAAATCTTTATTACATGAACATTAAACTTCACTCCCAGGGTGGGGTGTGAAGAAATGCAATGTGACCCAACTACATCACAGGACTTGTAAATATGATCCTTGCTCCAAGGTGGCTCTTGCCCTTCCCTACCAACTTCCAAATGTGGCATAACTCAGTCTGGAAAATTCAAGGCAATGCTTAGCCTATGAACAAAAGGAAATGTATTTGTCCCCCAAAAGAAAAGCAAATGGAGAGAAATTTGGAGGAACCAATGGGACCACCATATTTATTCAATAGGTGGTTCAGCAAGACAGTGAGACAGTAAGGAGACTTTTCTGGCTGAACAGTCTTCAGCTCTGGCTCTCAAGCCTGTGAACCTAAAAAATAAGAACTTGTCCTTGATCACTGAGCACACAGCATGCTCTCTCCCTAGACCCTCTTTGTGTTTGTGGCAGCACTGAGCTCAGAAAGAGAGGAGCTTCCACATCTCAAGGGTACACTGTTCAGTAAAAGATGGTGGGAACCCACAGTACTGCAATGCAGTCTTTGATGAGCTGGGCGTCAAAATATGAACTTAGTTTTGTTTCTGAGTGGTAGGGAAGTTTTCTGTGGACATAAAATCTACCACACACACACACACACACACACCATATAAACATCTATTATATTGATAACTCCTTTGATCCTTGGCAGGAGGTGAAAGAAGTTGGGGGGAAGGCTTAGGAGCAAACATGGTATGGATTTTCTTTGCTCACCACCATATCACCACCAGTAGTTCAGGAAGGAGAGATCTGGATATGTGATCTTAATCTTTTGTCCACAAGAACAGGGTCACAGTCCTTCATTGATATCTGAAGTATATATTTACTACTTCTTCACTGATTTCCTTGGTCCTGAAGTAAAACAGACATAGTTAGCAAAGGTGAAGACACTACTACGCCAAGAATATATTTGTTTCAGGGTTCTTGGCCCTTGAGTTTGTTTGACTGTTACCTGATTGACAAAGCTGTACTGGATCCTTTTATGATAAGATGTTGGTTAATTTCACACTTGGTTTTCTGTTCTTCAACTGAAGTAGAGAGAAGTAAACCAGGGACAACATAGAATTCATGTACTATTGGCTTCTAGAACTGGCAGTGGCAATTGTGTGTGTGTGTGTGTGTGTGTGTGCATGCATGTGCATGTTCACATACACACACATCCAATTCCTTTCTTCTTTCCTTATTTTTATCTTTTCACTTTATAGCCGCCTTCATGCCTTATTCTTTCTTCATTTTTGTGTTTCATTGCCTTCATGTCTTCTTACTCATTTCCGTACTCTATTCCCCCTTTTCTCCCCTCTTTTAATCTGACATGTAGTCATGTTATCAGCTGTAAGCACCACAGAAAGTGCTAATTTCATTGTCTCTAAAAAAAAAAATCTCAACCAAAGGAAAGGCTGAATATATATGTCTTCAGTATCTATCTTTGAATTTGGAGGGCTTCCTGTGAAGGAGATTATCTTCTGAAACTCCTTGGATCTTGCTGTCTTCATGAAGCCCACTGGCCAATAAGCTGCTTCCTGACATGAACTTGAATATCAGGGTTGACTTTTGCTCCTAGCTGTTCCAGCCAGTGAAAGCAGACACTCTAGGCCAGTGTTTCTCAGATAGTTACATTTTATGGGACAGTAAAATCTCCAGAAGAAAAATGAAGATAGGTTGCCTGTTATTTAAATTTTAACAGGCAAAGCACTCTTTAAAAACTCTTCCATTGTCACCATTATTTCATAAAAGCAACATTTTAAGAAAGATGTTCTCAATAAGTTGAATAAATTTAGCTAATGAAAAACTTACTGCTCTGCCTTTATTTTCTCATTTTACCAAAGACTGGATATGGATAGCAACCAACAATGATACAATGTTGGGGCCTTAAGTCCAATAAAATTGTTCTTTTTCCCATACAAATGCTTAATGCCTTGGGGCTGATTATTCTGCCTTTCAGGGGTTTTTATTTATATCCTGTTGCCTTTATATTGAGGATCACCATTTCATCCTTAGAGTTACAATGTCCCAAAAGTTCTGGTAGTAAATTCTTAGCCCCAATGTCTAAATGGAGGCACTAAGAAATAAAATGAGATGAATTTGACCTAACAGAAAAGCTAGTAAATGGGTCAGCTGTATTTCAACATTTTTTCCCCACTGTTCAAAATAATGTGATAGGAACTGCAGACCTGGGGTGGACAGTGGAAGAGAGGGGTCAGTGGAGAAGGGGTTTGTTGAGGAGCACAAAGAGAAGATGTGGCCCTTATTCTTGAGTAGATTGCGGTCTCCTAAGACAGGCATGTGCCCAGTTCATAGCAGACACATTGTAGTAACTGCTGAATAGAGAGCTAAGAAGGATACTGTGACAGAGGGAGGAGTAATCCAGTTCACTGGAACAACCAAAAAAGAGATCACAGTAGTATTATGTGTAATTATGTGTTTATGTGATTACTTGATCATTGTTTTGCTTCAAAGATACAGTAGAAGATCTAGGAGAGTGCCCCTATCAGATATGCAAACTTTTATATCTCAGTCCTTAGCATAGTGCCAGCACTAGTACATAACCCAATATATTTCCTGAATGATGTGATGAGTGCCTATCGTGATAAGTGCTGTGAAAGATATCAAGAAATTGAAGTTTCAAGCATTGCCCTTAAAGCGTGTGCAAGCATATAGGTTTTCAAACATGGCAGATGTGTTCAGTCAGCTCATTGCTTGTGTACAAGATCACCAATGGTCATATTGACTTACTTAGTTCATTCTGAAATGGAATAATTTTATCCCCTCTCTGCTTTTCCTTAGGCATGGGTTTTGATGCCATATTTATCAAGACATCCACTTGGAAGTGGATGTTGTGCTGTGAAGAACCATTATCGAAAAAAGTTATAGCCACTTGCCAAGTAATGACTTATATTGGGCAGTTGCTTAAAAGGCTGGTTTGATTCATTTATTTGCTATACTCTTGTACTGCCTAGGGAAGGGGGGAAGCGGGGAGGGCGGCAATCTTTTTTTTCCTTTTTTTTTTTTTTTTTGTAGCCAGTAATTATTTGCAGAGGTCCGTGGGCAAAATACTTAGCTCACACCTGGGAACAGAATCCTGTGTTAGACAGTGGCTGTGGTGGTATTTATACATCTCCAGATTGCGGCTTGCCAGTTGAAATGCAGACATGCAGAAATGGCCTTATTGTCATTCCTTGTTTTTGTAATATTATCCTTGGCTCAACAGATTCATTTTTTCCCCCTCTTCTACTGTCAACACTTTCAGCAGTGAGTTATATCCGGTGACATCAGAGGAAGAAAAGTTATATGTGTCAGCTTGGCAGGAATCATCCACTTGCAGCAAATTTGTGACAAGTGCATTTCTCTGCCATTTTCACCTTGAGTAATGAAGTCTCCACAGGTTGAGGAGACACCACAGGGCATCCCTTAATGGTAACAGTGCTATTTCTAATTGGGCTGCTGTAGCTTCAATACTAGACGAGAAGGAGACAGTGATCTTTGAGTAATCCATCCCTCTGAACAGTGGGAAGGTATCCCCAGAGTTGATTGCCTGTATCTATAGGTAATGGAGGCTTAACTGGCATTAAAGTCATAGCCAGTTTCAGACCCATTAAGTTTAATGGTTTGTGTAATGATAGGCTGCAATTGACAAAATAACCAAAAGAACAATTCATGAACTATTTATGGATGAATACCTTTACCGTTCACAGTGGACATTAAACTATGGCTGGTTTCATTGCAAGGCAGACTTTCCCCTCTTTATTTTCCATTTAGGTCTATATGCAGCCCACATGGTATGATAAAAACTATATCTTGGAGGAAAGGTTGAAGCTTTTAAGCTAATGAATTTGAACTTTTGAGTGTTTTCTATTATTTTTAAAATCAGTAGTGATACATGGGGAGCTAATAAATTAACTTAGATGTAAGTCAAAGTCAAAATCCAGCTAGGGAAAGCCAAATATGCACATTAAAATAGCAGCCTCTGCCCCCATCCCTTGATCACCCATGAAAAGTAGAAAATTTTGGGTAAGATGCCAACTCATGTAAATCAACCTGTAAATGCCATGAGGTTAATAATTGTCATCTGTTTGGGGTGCCTGGGTGGGTGTCGTCTGACTCTTGGTCTTGGCTGAGGTCATGAGGTAGTGGGATCAAGCCCTGTGTTGGGTTCTGTGCTGACAGGGTGGGTGGAGCCTATTTGGGATTCTCTCTCTCCCTCTCTCTTTGCCCCTCCCCCATGCTTGTGTGCACTCTCTTTCTCTTTCTTTCTCTCTCTTTCTTTCTCTCTCTCTCTCTCTAAAACATAAATAAACATTTAAAAAGATTTATCATCTTTTTTATTTGTTCCTATATCCTCAGCATCTAGAAAAATGGCTAGTATATAACAGGCACTCAACAAATAAGGAACTTAAGTGGTTGATAAATGTATAACTCATCTTGAGTGAGATAGTTTTGTTTCATTTTTTCCTTTCAGAAAAAGAGGTGAGAAAATTATCCCTACAAAAGAATTCAGCACTGATTAGTATTCTTCCCAGATCTACCTTTCTTCACAAAAATATTTTCCTCTTTTCCTGAGAGCAAACCACAGGGATTTGTGGCTGTCGCCATCAATGATAGGTTTGGGATATGATAAAATGTAGAAAATGGCTAAGTAGGAGAGTACATGCTTTATTAAGTAGAATTTAAAATAATAGCTATCAGCAGCAGAATTTTGTAGGAAACACATGCTGGGAAAATATAAACCCCACCCTAGTGATGGCATCTGGTACAAATTGAGAAATGAATAGGACAATAAAACAGAATGTGTCTTCAGCAGCCCTTAAGATCAAACCACCAGTGGTATGCATGGATCTTTAGAGCCACTACCTTCCTCTTTTGGAAACAGCTAAAATCAGTAGGGGAATGGAATGGAAAATGGCTTTATTATCTATGAGGAGCTTGTCCCTCCCTCCAGATATCCAACTCTCCAAACATGCATTTTGATCTAGCTTGGGAGTTCTTTTTATCTAATAATTCCATTTAGAGCAATGGAATGTGTCCCTCCCTGCCCACATCCCACATTATTACATTGCTGATTTCTCATCATTCTGACACATTCAATAATCTAACAGGTAACTCAACTGAAAGAAGAGTCATATCCAGTGATGTGCAGGCATCATGGAGGGTTTTTAAAAAAGTGGAAATTATAAGAATCTTGGGAGAAGCAGATCTTAAATAGGAAGTTAATCCCAGTGACTAGTGAATGCTCCAGGAAAATGAGTTCGAGAAATTCAAATCAATAAAAATTTATTGAGCACCTACTGTGTGTCAGGCACTAGGATATGTCCGTGAACAGCACAATATTCTTTGTTTCCTGGTCCTTCTGTTCCAACATCTGGTAAGCATGTTCCAAGCAACATTACAATTTGCACTGGGCTGGAACCATGAGGCTCTGCAGGAGGGTTTAGTTTTGATTAAATTTATACCATTCCTTTGGAAATCTAGAGCTGGAATAAACATGGAAGTGAGGCTCCTGTTTCCTAGTCCAGTTTCTAGTTGAATTTAGCTTTCTGCTATGAAAGCCAAGAACCCAACTTTTGTCTGTGTCCTGAGAGACTTTCTACAAAGAGAATATATTTTGGCAATTACCCAAGAATTTAAGTTCTTGGAAAATGAAACGTTTTAAATACAAAATCCCCGAAGAGAAAATTTTAAATCAAAGGGTCTTCCGTTGGGAAGGAATAGGAAAACAACTGACTTCCCACTTCACCTCCTTCACATTTTGGCTCAAGTGTTACCTTTTCAGCAAGGCCTTCCTTTACTCCCAAACCTCTCTCTACTCCAGCCACCTCTCAACACCGCCCCCCCCCCCATGTCTGGTTTATACCATCTGACATATTGTAAATGTCCTTATTTATTTATTTGCTATCCGTCTCTTCACTCTGGAATGTAAGCTCCATGGGGGCAGGGACTTTTTCATAGTTGTCCCCAGGGCGTAGATTAGAAGCCTCCCATCTCAGGCCAAGAGACACATCCTTTACTGGATCTGTGATTACTAGTACTTTCTGCCACCATTCCTATCACCACAAAGTTTAAGATTCTCTGTGGCCAATGCTGGTGTCATTGTCACAGATGTCTTTAGACTCCTAAAATGGGTAAATCAGATGTTAGAGCTAATTAATACATCACATATCTACTTAAAAGGGGGCATCTCAGGTTGAAACCCAAAACTCAATAGACTCAGTCTCCGAGTCACAAGAACAAGCAATGTGTAATTGTTTTAAGACATCCTGTTTCTCCATCTATAGGTGTTGTTAGGTGGTCTTCTCCAGATACCAATTCATGGTAAATTGGTTTTCATAAATGATTCTTTGATTCTGGTTTTTATAACCATCACTGAAGAAAGTTTGAAAGTCTGTGGTGATGACACATGTAAGCATTTGAGATGTGTGAGGGTAAATGCATAGCAATTTGAGATTAGAGCCCAAACAGCCACATGAAAATAAATTCTCATGTTGATAACAACTACTAGAGATTCACAAGGGCCAAGAATTTTGGGGTTGAGTTTCTGGAAGTTGATGGTTTGGTGATGAGTTTTCTGATGCTGATTAGTGGGAATTATGTGCATGTAGGTAAGCAAGTGGTGGAAATTGGAGAGTCATTTTTAGCTGGTCAATGTGAGGGATAGAACATAGTAGAAAGTTGGTAATTGATTACACCCCATATCATTCTAACTGAAGGATGAGTTTCTGGTCCAAATATGGAACTAGGAATAAGTTGTTTTTCCTCTAAATAACAGGAGATTTATCCACACACAAAAACACAAACTGAGTAACACGAAAGCAAACTAGAGTGATTTCTTTTCTCCTTCTGTTGTGGGCTGTATTGTGTTCCCTAAAAAAAGATATGTTGAAGTCTTAAATCAGTGCCAATTGAAGAGGACCTTATTTGGAAATAGGATCATTGCAGGAGAATTAGTTAAGATGGGGGTCATACTGGAGTAGGGTGGGCCCTTAATCCACTGTGACTGCTAACCTTATAAAAAGGGCAGAGACAGTGTGAATACACAGACACACAAGAAGACCACCAAAGAAGATGGAGACAGAGCTTGGAGTGATGCATCTATAAGCCAAAGAGTGCTTGGGACTTCCAAAATCTGTAAGAGGCAAGAAAGATGATCTTGTAGAGACTCCGGAGGGAGCATGGCCCTGCCGGCACTGTCATTTCAAATGTGTAGCCTCCCAAACTGTTAGACAATAAATTTCTGTCATTTTAAAGCACCAAATCCGTGATGCTTTTAGGAAACTAATACACTTTTTTAGGTCCAGGTGGGGAAGAAAAAGGAGAACCCCCAAATCAAAAATTGGAATAAAAAGCTATATATAGGTTACCACTTGAAGTGAGAAGTGTATGTCTGGAAGCCTGTAGAGTGCTCTGTCTTGTCTGGTGAAGGGAGAAATAGCTAGTTTGTCTCCACAGGTGAAATCACGGCAACCAAGACCCAGTGTCTGTGCTAGTGCCTCTGGCTTCCCAGGTGCAGAGTCATGAGGTCGGGTTTGTTTACAGGGCCACTTGGGATTAGTCTTGGCTCTAGAAAAGCTGGCAAAACTGACCACAGAATGACTTTAAAGTACAATGATAAGAGCCAATACCTCTTATTTTTCAAACATGACACTGATGCCTAAAAAATCAGACTGGTGTGTTTTATCAAGTTGTATCAGCTAGTTTTATATTTGGCATCTATAGGTTTTAGTTAATTTAGGGGTTGCATTATGGCCAAATAAGGTTTCCGTAAAGATAGAAATGATTTGAGGTATGTAGCCCCCTAAGATGATTGGCCTGGAGATACTTACTGACCCACCTGTGGCTTCTAGACAACTTGTGTTTGTACTGTTCCCACAGATCTTCCCCCTGCTTCCCTATCAGTGGTGACCAGAGCAGGCTGGGGACTGTTTGCCCATCTCCTGTGGTCTACATTCCTCACATTTACCCCTACATGGTCTATTCCACTCTCATTTACTCCTGCCAGGCAGTAGATTTTCTTTGCTTCCTTGTGTGAGTAGATTTTTATGTGTGTAAAGGTTATCCAAACTTCTGGTTTGGTTTTGTTTTTGATTTTTACATTTTAGGGAGTTTAGGGGGGAAAACTGAAATGAAATACCTTATGAGGTAACATTTAAAAAAATCCAGTTGTTTAGCGAAAAAAGGATTTTGTTGCTTCAGGTACAGTGGTAGAATAGTCTACCTGTGTGAATCAGGAGGCATCAGTTCAAATTTAGTGATTATGCAAGTAGCAAAATTGTGACATTTAATTTGACATTTTAAAAGAAACATAGATGTAGAAATATTATCTGGAAAGCATTAGTACTCTATCAATATTAGTTATTTTAAAGAGCACACCTCATCACACGCCTATCTTATTCATCTCTGCATTTAGCAAATATTTACTGAGTGTCTGTGAGGTGCAGTGATAGAAGCTGGAGATTCAGCGAACACAAGGACACCATCCCTGGCTTCCTGGGCCTTATCAAGCAGAGACACCGGCACACAGGTGGGACAAGGGTGTCTTGCTCAGAACTGCTGCGGAAGGGCTCTCTGGAATCGTGATATGAAGAGTGAGGTGTATTTGTGAGGGGAAGAGGACAGGAAAGGGGAGGGGGAGAAGACTACAGGAAAAGAAATAGCATGTTAGAAGGCTCACATTGCCACGAGCCTGCACATCAGTGAAGCCACAAGTAATTTGGTCAGATGGTTGCTTAG
The DNA here is from genome assembly GCA_028646485.1 of Cryptoprocta ferox. Lineage (NCBI taxonomy): Eukaryota > Metazoa > Chordata > Mammalia > Carnivora > Eupleridae > Cryptoprocta > Cryptoprocta ferox. The sequence continues at coordinate 27,759,620 of CM053567.1, forward strand.
ATTGAGAGGGAAGGGGTAGTGAGAAATGAAGCTAGAAATAGAGTCAGAGGTCATATTAAAGATCTTGTGTCTTAGATTAAGGCATTTCTATTTCATTCTGAGGACCAGTTGTGAAGGGAGATCGCTCTGGCCTGTGTGTGGAGAATCGGCTGTAGGGAACAAGGTCAGAGTCAGAAAAGCCATGTAGGAGGCTGCTGCCGTACTCCAGGTGAGCCCTAGGTGGCAGCGGCACTGGCATTTAGGAATGGAGATAAATCTAGAAGTTAAAATACATTCAGAAGTTGGATAGGACTTGGTGGTTTATTAAGTTTAGAAGTAGAGTGGAGGAAGGAATCAAGGATGCCTTACACATGAAATGTACAGAACTTCCTTCTGTCTCAGAAGAAAATAATGCTGTCCTAGAAGCTAATAGAAATTGCTGAACATAAGAAAACAATCAAGATCTCAGTTGTCTGTGACATATGGAAGAATTGTATGCTCATCTCGCATTTCAAGTGGACTTGCAATTTTAGTTTCAGAAGACTCAATTTATAACTAAGTTAGGATTTCAGACCCAGTACTCGATGACGGTTTCAGTACAGGGTGGAGGGAACCAGTGAGGGCTGGAGGAATGAGCCTTTTCAGAAGGCGTCCTCCATAGCCTCCTGTTCAGTTTCCAAGGTGTCATGGTCATGAAGACAGGCTGAGTGCTCACCTCTAGGAGAGCTTTCTGCCCTGCTCCCTCCAATGCCAAAGTGGAAAGTGAAAATGCCTTCGTGCCCTGATAACAACACACCTACTGAGTTTATCAACATGTTTCAGCCTGAGAGAATTTACCTCTAGGGAAACAGAAGGTAAAAATCTCGCAGGAAAGCACCATTTGTTTCCACCACTGAAGAGTTTCTTATGTGCCTACTTACTTGAGAAAAGTGAGAAACTTTCTCAGGTAGTAACTGCTACATCAAATTACTTACCTAGCTGAGAAACTTGGGAACTTTTGCCAGGACACTCTTCCGGAGGTAATATACCCATACAGTTCTTCCAGCTTCCGAGCCAACCATGTACATGCCCTACCCCATTCCTCCCACTGGTCTTTATACTTAAAAGACAGTGCTGGGGACATAAGAAGCTACAGGTGCATTAGAATGCCATATTATTGGGGCACCTGGGTGGCTTAGTCTGTTGAGACTGTTGAGTCTGTTATGATTCTGATTTAGGCTGAGGTCATAATCCCAGAGATGTGAGATAGAGCCCCGCATTCGGCTCTGTGCTGAGCTTGGAGCCTGCTTAAGATTCCCTCTCTCTCTCTGCCCCTCTCCCCACTCATGCTCTCTCACACGTGCGCGAGCTCTCTCTCTCTCTCAAGCTCTCTCTTTCTCTCTAAAATAAAATAAAAGTAAAATAAAATACCATATGATTTAGTGTTCAGTAACTTGGCAAAATATCTAAAAGCTTTAAGCTACTTGCTTCCATTTTCTGCATATTCCTTACTGACCCTTTCTTCTTGTATGGGCCTTTCAATATTCAACTATGTTAGAACATGTAGTTTATTACCAAATTCCAGTTGCACAGACTGCCTTGCATATTCAGGAGTATTTGTACGTGTTAGTCAAGACCGTGTCCATTCTGACTAATGTCATTATTGGTGGACCTTGATTTTCTTTCCCTTCAAGCACAACTGATTCTATCCCTTGGTGTTTTTTCTAGGAGTGACCCCTGTATTATTATTTTGGGCCCTACTTTTTGCATTTAACCCCAGCATCTTTATAATTAATAATTTCTTCATGTTTTTTCAAGGACTACACATGAAAATGTGAAGACCAATGTGCAGCTAGAGATGTGTACAACCCAGACACGCTCACCTCTGTTCTAAGGCTATTCACATTCTACAGTTTTCTTTTTTTTTTTTTTTTTAAATCTGAGCACACATTTTCATTTTGAGCCGTTTTTACTCTGTCAATACTGTCTAAGAAGTTGTGGGTTTTTTTCAGCAAATTTGTGTTTTGCCTTGTCAAAGATGCTTTTCCTTCTTAGATCTTTTTGATACATTGTTTCCGCATTTTTTGGATTGGGGGGCTTCTAAGTGCTCTCTAAAGAAATTTGGGGTTCTCTTATACTTCCCCCTCCCTGTGTTTTTGCAGACCTTTGCAGATACAGTCTATTAGTGCACAAATTACCTTCCTAACTTCCAGCTGGTTGTATCCTCTAGGCCTGGTGCTAAATGTGTTTGGTGCCATAGACCCTTTTGGCATTCTAGCGATGCCCAAGGACCCTTCCTCACAACAGTGTCTTTAAATGCGTATGTAAAACACATCAAGTTGCAAAGAAACAAATTAAATTGAAAGACAGTTAAATATTTAAAAATTGTGGCATAATTATAAATGAACTTCTTTATTGGCACATTAAATGATAGTGGGGCTAGTCCTTTAAAATTTCATAAAATCTGTGATTTCTCTTGGTGAGAAAAATCACAGGTGCTGTTAATATTACTGTTAATTGTTAGTATTTTGTTGCCTACATTCAAAATCAATGAAAATGCTAATTTTTGGTTAGAGTTCAGAGAAAAGAAACCTGTGAATATTTTCTTCCCATCCAGGTTAATGGATCCCCTTATATTCTGTTGAGAGGTGTTTGAGGGGGTGTCTAGACCTCAGTTTAAGAACACCTGGTGGTAGTTCTTTGTGCTTTGAGACTCAGCTCAAATAACCCATCTCCTCTGTAAAACTTGCTGTAAATTTACTAGACCTACTTACTCTGTCTTATTCCTATAGTACCTTGTTCATCCTCTATTATGCAGTGTTCATTTGTTATTATTATTATTGTTACTAGTTTTCCTATATCTATTCTTTGTAAATATCTGTGTTTTGTTCGCTTTTATTTTCTTGGTATCCAGGACAGTGTCTGAGATATTGCATACACTTGACAAACTTTGGTTTCATAAGTGAATTAATACCCCCAAACAGCTTCTGGCAAATTTTCCCAAGTCACAAGTAGTAGAAGGAGCTGAAGTTAATTTATTCACTTCTACAAGGGGCACAGTGTTCAAGGGTTGAACTTGAATAGAAGTGTGCTTCCTGAAGTGTCTTCTTAGCCTATTTTTAACCTTTTACTCTGCATTGATATACACCTAATCTCTCATGAAGTCACAGCTATGGATTTTTTAACAGCCTTGTGAGAATTTTAACTACAAAATGAATGTACAAATGGAAGGATTAATTCCATTGTTCAATAAAATGTTATAAAGATTACCAGCAAACAAATAAATATTTCCATTTATAAAAACTGAAAAAAAAACCTGACAATGGAATATTAGTCGTTTACAAGGCACTTATTCTGAATAATGTGCGGGGAGATTCTACATAACTGTAACTATCAGTAAAAAATGTGCTTTCAGCACAAAATTATTCCAATTAGTCTGAGTACATTAAGTTTACCACTAAGTAGTATGAATTAGCTACCATTTAAGTGTAAACTTTTGCTTCCAGTGTGCCCATTCTGTTTTACATAAAATTAACATCAAAGATCAACAGAGGTGGGTGTCATGATGTTTTAGTCACTATTAGGTGGGGTGAGCACACTCTCTGATGAGTAATGACGGCATGTGTTCTGATAGCACAGAGAATCACAAAGAAAAAAAAGGAGTAGGGAGAGCAAGATCCAAGAGAGAGTGAGCCTTGTACTCTTGTACTTGGTCTTCAGGCCCTCAGGAGTCTAGAGGCTTACTCCTTTTCTCTCTCTGTCTCTTTCTCTGTCACACACCCACTTTCTACCTTTCCCTATCCCTCCCATGTTGTTCCAGCAGGTGGAGGGGAGGAGGGTAGTTTTCTAGGTGGCTACAAAATTCTTACAATTATATATTTAATTAATACAAAATATTTACAAAACAATGTTAATTCTAGCCGACAATTTGTGAAAAAAAATCTGTGAAAAAATATATTTCCCCTGTGCTCTAAGAACAGTTTTAATGTAGAAAATCATTGGAGAAAAGAATACTAATATTTGAGATGTCAAAGTCATTCCTGCTTCACTTTTTTAAAATGTCAGGGTTTTTTTTCCCCTTTCTCGTTAAGATTGGTACTCACTAAATGGAACGAAAAAATCACAGTGAAAAGCTGTGAGAATAAATGAGGTCATAGGACCATGAAATGTTTGGGAAAGCATTATAATGATTAAGTCTTTTCTTTTTTTTTAATAGCCTGGCTTGATTTCCCATTTTAAGAGAGAAAAGAAGAACCCCGTGAAGTTCTAGGGAGGGCAGGGAAGATGAAGTGTCCGTCACTTTCAAGAACAGTGGCACTGTGATGATATCGTCACATCCCTTCCCCGCAGAAGTGCGTTCTAGCTTTAGGACGACTCTTGATTACAAACCCACATTGAGATGAAAGGGTTCTGTGAGGTCCCCAGGCCACGATTTCAACCTCACCACCTGTCAGACACAGCTTTCTTGTGCTGCCGAAACTCAGGTCATGTCGCTTTCTCTTTCCATCCCCTGTCTCCTTGTCTTTTTTGGTTCTAACCGGAATTTATTCCAATTTTTCTTTTCTTTTTTCAGTTCAAGCCCTACAGCTCTGCCCAAGGCAAAATGCTTCAGGGATTGGACACATGAAGCAGCCTAGTCGAGTCGATAATAACAGGCAGTGAACCCATATAAATTTCAACAAGCAAATGCTCAGTATTGTCTCTTCGGCCTCCCACCAAAAGTAACATCACTAAATTTCCTGATTCAAGGTTCTCACAAACAGAAATCAAATAACTAACAAGTGCCAACCACTCACAGACTTCAGGTTAATGAGTTTGATCTTCATTAATCAACCTGGAGTTTCTGAGTTGACTAATGTTTGGGATAGATGCTCCCAACCTAAAGGAGCATGTTTCTTATCAATCAGGCCTAGATAAGGAAACACTTCTCCAGCTCTCGTTAGCCACTTCCCATATCCCATCCAGCTGTTTAACATTTGGATGGTGTGTTGGGAGAAGACGGGCTGGGAATTGAAGATACTAACACAAGTACCGTTTCTCCTCTCTGGCCATTACAGTGATTTCCTTTAAACCTTCTGTTGTATTGGTTGTGTTGATTCAAGCAATGATTTTCTTTCTTTCTTTTTTTTTGAGGTTTTTAAATGTTTATTTATTTTTGAGAGAGAGAGACAGAGTGCAAGCTGGGGAGGGGCAGAGAGAGAGAAGGAGACACAGAATCCAAAGCAGACTCCAGGCCCTGAGCTGTTAGCACAGAGCCCTATGCGGGGCTTGAACCCATCCAAGTTCATGACTTGAGCCAAAGTCAGAGGTTTAACTGACTGAGCCACCCAGGGCCTCCGAAGCAATGATTTTCTTAAAACTATAAGGTGTGCAGTTCAGAATGTAGTTGGATCTTGAAACAATATGTCCTAACTCTCTAATTATATGTGGTAAATATATATACATGTATGTGTATTGTTAATTTTGTTTCAATGATATTAAAGATTGGTACAGAACTAGAAGAGCAAAACTTCCCACAAGAAGTGCCATAAAACATGACTCTTTGCTTCTAACTCATTGAACTTAGTAAAATTTTTCAATTTCCTGAAGGTACATTTGGATACAATCTTAGAGTCTAATACTTTGATGTTTTATTTTTGTTGGGGCCAAACACAATCAAGGCCCAGCATATACCCCCACTGCATTCTCACTTGCCATGAATTTACTGTGAACTGAAATTGTGTCAATAAGAGTTTTATTTAGTCTATAACATTTTGAGTATTTTGATGATCATCATTTCTAACATGGTTACATTTAAACTGGGAGAGCTATTATTTTTGCAATATATATTAAATTTTATGGGAAAAGTAAGAAAAACAGCTGGTGGCTGAACAAATATCGCATAGAACTAAAGACATTTTATTAAATAAATGTACCTGTTTTTTAGATTCATGGTTAGAGCTGTTACATTATAACATATCATCTACATACTTGTAACAGGAATAAAATTTAAAGATTTAGAAGTTCTTCCTAAACTACATGCATGTATTTAATTTTCACAATGATAGTGACAATTACTTGCACATTAAGGTAAAACATCAAGGAGGTGGATTTTCAAGGATACTTTCTTGAGAAATCTTTAGAAGCTCAGGATTTCATGTCATCAGAGGAAGCAGTGGAATTCCCAGAGGGACCCTTCTATGTGATGATTCTCTATTCTTACTTCGTAAATGGCATTCCAAAGACTTTTTGTGTGCATATTAGGAACTGAAATTCCATACAATATTTATGTCCTTTCCTAAACCTGTTTACTCTATAAACAGGTAAATTCTCCTTCCATCCTTGTAAGTTCTTATTCTGTATTCCCATGAGTTTGTGTGCATGTGTGTAAGTGCACACGTTTGTGCACACACACGCATTTAACATTGAAGACACTAGGCTGTGGAATAGTAACACAGCAAAGATAGCAATAAAGATATTTCTTTCTTTAAAAAAATTTTTTTAGAGAGTACGAGCAGGGGAGAGTGGCAGAGGGAGGGAGAGAAAGAGAGAAAGAGAGAGAGAGAGAGAGAGAGAGAGAGAGAGAGAGTCTTAAGCAGGCCCCATGCTCAGCACAGAGCCCAACATGGGGCTCAATCCCATGACCCTGGGATCATGACCTAAACTGAAATCAAGAGTCGGACATTCCACCAACTGAGACATCCAGGCACCCCTAACACATTTATTTCTACAAGCAGATAATAGGATATATTGATGTTACTTGATTACCTCTGAATTCCTTCTTTCTTCCATGAGAGATTGAGACAGCTAATCAAACCACAGCCATCTTTCCATTCCATATGTTTTAATAAGTTCTCATACCATTTTCCCAAATTAGATACCAATAGCTCTTAGGAGTCAAACCAAAGCAAATCTGGAACAAGGTGAAAATAGTATAATTGTTCATAGGTAGTCAGGGTTACAGAAGTACAAAGTAAAAGAGGAAGAGTTATTGTTATGCTTATTTTACATGTGGGGAAAACTGAAGCATACAGGGTCTTGACCTTTGTTCGTTTGTCCCTGCGAGTCACACTTTTTAATACATTGTCTTCTTGGCCTGCTGTCACCAATGAAAACCTGTGGGAACATTTACTGATTTAATGACCAAGATTATTAGGATCCTATGGCTACAGTTTCTCCAGTGGTAATATAAAAAATCCCTTCACAGATACATTAGGAAAGTTAGTGATGTATTAATTAAAGTTAATTAAGCCACTTTGATTTTCTAATAGGAAGCACTCTTTATAATCATAAGCAAATTTCTTCTTTAGATAGAATCTCAAAATGCTCCCCTTTTAACAATTACTGTTCTGAAGTCAGTGCCTCCAGAAATTATAAGAACCCAAAGAACGTTACTCACAATCTGGAGCAGTGGCTATGCTTTAACCAAAAGCTACAAGGGAAAGCGTTTGGCTACCACACTTAGTTCTGGTGCCGTCTTGCCTCGAAGTTATGCAAAATTTATCTGAGAAATTGTTGTTTTTTTTTTGTTCTAGGATGAAAAATGATATGGTTTGCATTGGCTAGTGAGGTCACAAATTCTAACGCATATTTATACTTCAGCCTCTTAGCTGCTGCTGGTGTTAAAGAAATGCAGATACTCACTACTCAAAGTGTGGTCTTCCCTTGGGGCTTGTTAGAAATATAGGATCTCAAGTCCCACCTATGACTTACTGAATCATAATCTGCATTTTAACTAAGTCTCCTGTAGATTCATATGTACAGGAAAGTTTGAGAAGCATGGCTGGAAGCAATCTGAACTTGCTGTGATCATTTCAGTCTTGGTAGTTGGATTTGCCTAGCCTTTACTATGGGCCTAGCTGCTCTGTCCTATTTAAGCCACTTCTGGTGAGCTCCTCAATCAGAAGCTTAGCTACTTCCAGACCTGGTCTATACCACACAGGTCCAGGGATACTTAGGAAAGCTAAATCTTCAACTCAAGTTGAAGCAGTCAACCCTGCTGACCATGCCATATAGTTACTCCCATTGTTCTAGACTGGTGCTCTTTCCACTACACCAGGCTGATTGTTCAAACGATGTGTTGGATGCTTGTCAGGACATCTACAGCTGTAATTTCAGCAAAACATGGAGCACCATCATTCAAATGGCAATAAAATTGGAGCAGGCTGACTATTACATGAATGACTTGCGTTGTGAAAGTCATCATGCTCTTAGCAGTTTTATTTAATTTTCATTTTCATGAATACTTACACGGGGTTAAAGATGGTGGCATTATTGGACTTATGTTTGCCTGCTACCTACCAACACTATCTACCATTTTTTTGACACAGTCCTTTGAGGTCAGGCAGCATGATGTGTTAAATATTGCCAGGGATCCTAGGAATGGGTCAGTCCTTTCCTTAGGACATTTTATCTTGAGTTATTTATCTAAATAAAAAGAGCAAACAGTTTTCACTCTGTTATCCTATTTTTTCCTAATAAAAGTGTTATCAAGATTCCTGACTTGAGAACAAAGGATAAACGATGATCCTTGGAGTTAGAGCCTCACTATAGGCCACTGATATATAAGTTGGCTTGAGGTCTGCTTCCTGCACAATGAGACATGTCTGGGATTTGTGGGGCATTCATCCTGTTTCCAAAGTCTATGTGCTGTGCTTAGGCCAAAGTCATTGCAGAAGAATAAGTAGCTTATTACCAGGAGAGCGATTGTTTTGCTAGGGAATAGGAGCACATCAAAGTGGGGAGCGGTGGTTCAAAAACAGTTCAGCCAAGAAGAAAGGAATATATTATCACTGACATGGCTTCGGATGGCCAGCCCACATTGAGAGTAGAAAGCAGATTGGCTTCTGGCCATTTTTTTCCTTGTTTTAAAGTCTCTTAAGACCATGCACCCCACTCTTAATCTCTTAAGACAGTGCCCGGTGCGCTTTGGGGCAATATGTTCCCACCACTGCTTCTTCCCTTGGTATGCCAGTGCAGAGGAGGTGGTCACATCTAGGATGTTGCATACCAACCACACATATAATCAGTCTCTGAAAGCCCAGCACCCTTGAGAAAGATCAAGAAACAACTGGAGCATCTTAGTTACGACTCTTAATGTCTTTGGTGATGCCTTTACTTTAGGATTATGAATTTTGACACTTACATTAATTTGCCTGGTGTGATCGGCAAAATAATTACCCCATGTGCATCTCCCAAAGATGTTCACATCCTAATCTCCACAACCTGTGAATGTTACATGGCAAAAGAGAAGGAAGTCTGTGGATAGAACTAACGTTGCCAATTAGAAAGGAAGATTACCCTGTTTACATGTGTGTGGGTCCACTGTAATCAGAGGAGTTATTAAAAATGGAATAGGGAGGCAGAAGAAGAGTCAGAGTCACGTGACCAAGGAGGAACATTCCAGAGATGCTGCTGGCACTGAAGATGGAAGGCGGCCATGAGCCAGGGAATGTGGGCTGCTAGAAGCTGGAAAAGCCAACAAAATGGCTCCTCCCCTTAAGTCTCCAAAAAGGAATGCAGCCCTGCTAACACCTTATCATTGGCCCAGCGAGAGTGTGTTGGACTTTTATCCTGCAAAACTGTAAGAGAAGAAATCCATGTTTTTAAGCCTCTAACTTTGTGGTAATTTGTTACAATGGCAATAGTGAACTAATCCAGTTAGTAGAGTAAAAATCAGTGCAGTGTGTACAGCCTGACAAACCCAAGTCCTAGCTCTACATCTAACTAGTAGTGTGCCCTTAGTAAATTTCCTTAGCCTTGCTTTTTTCATCTGTGGAATGGACATTATAATACATACCTTATTGGGTTGTTGAGAGGATGAAATAAGGCAAAGTGTAAAGTGTCTGGATTAATTCTGCAATGTTGAGGCAACTGAAAAACTAATTTTGTTTTTATTCCTTTCCCCTTGTACTTTGGTGGTCCTTAGTGACCAGCCATTTCTTTCAGGCTCACTGCTTGCTTTTTTTCTAGAGAGCAAGGCAGAGTGGGCAAGTACTGACCCGGCACTGCTACTGACAGGCAAAGTCTTGAGAAATACTGCTGCACTTACTTGATACTCTATTGTGTTCTTCTGAGAACCTCACCTGGCCACATGGTCATCTACCAATCACCAGGGTTTCCATTAGTTCTGGATTGCCATTAGGCTCCTCATGGTTACAGAGGATCTAGCAGATCCTTGTTCAGTGGAGATATCACCGATGCTCATGTTAAATGTTATATTTGGTGACTTACTACCTCTCATACACTCTCACAAAGTGCCTTGGTACTTTCTATTTCTTTTCTCTCTTCAAAACTAACCAAGTAAACCAGTTGAAAAGGGTACATTAGTTTGTTTGAATAGATACTTGCCAACATTGTTGACAAATAGAAAAAATAAGGCACCAGATGACTATATCATGTGCCCTCACTAAAAAAGCTCTGGAAACATGCTTAAATCCTGTTGTCAAAATGTATTATTAAGGAATGCTTTCTCTTTCCTCTTTTAAAAAAGTCTTCTGGTCTGCAGGTATTTCTTCTAAGACCCTTAAAATAAATGAGAAAATATTTGTGGCTACTCAACAGGTTACAAAATAATCTTGACAGCCTTTGTGGCCAAATTAGAATATTCACTTGATCTTAATGATGCTCTTCTTTCACTCTTTTCTTTACTGAAATCTGAATTCTGACCTTTTTCTTGAGCAAATAAAGGGAACATTTTTTTGACGTCCTGGTTCATCTTCTCAGTTTCAACCTTACAGCAGCTGGCTCTGCAAAGTTGAGAGCAATTAACACCTACATAGTGCTCTCAAACCTATTTTTACTAAGTGCCTTAAGAACAACCAAACCACTGGACTCCTATAGAAATGTCATGATCCCAAACAGCTATGGAGGTGGTGTTTCTCTTGGAATGTTTCTATGGGTGCAAACATTTATTAATCCAGGTCTCTTGAGAGTCCTTCCTGGTGGATATAAAACCGGTGGTTTTGCCCCAGTTGCAGCCTTGGTGCTTGATGCTGTTGGTACTGGCAGAAGACACGAGATTCCTGGGTCAGAGATGAGGGGTAGTGTATTCCTACAGGAATTTGTGCCAGTTCCTTAAAACTCAGTTTTTACAGGCCAGAGTAAAGAGGGCCTGAATACATAGTGGGGAGGGGAATACTGAGTTTAGGAAACACTGAAATTTTCTAATAGGCGGATAATCCTTTGGTCCAGAGAAGGATATAATCTTTATTATTGTGAATAGTGAATAAACTTCCCTTTGCTACAAAAGGAGACACTATTTTCTAATGGATTTTCACATACAAACATTCTGGAAACAATAGCCTCGAACAAAGTTTTTAAATCTTCTGTTCACAAGATGGACAGAGATATGAAAAGCCATGGAGGATTGTCTGCCCACAGTGGGTTTCTTAGATGTGAATAAATTCTTTTCCATGTTGGTAAGAAGGCTGTTATGGAACATTATCATAGACATAGGTAATGTCAAGTCTTTTTCCCATTAGAGAAAGATTTGCTTGGCTTTGTTAACAGAATACAGGTTTCAGTTTTGTGATCAACCTGTTTGAATGAACTTGGCTTGAAAATAAAATCGGTTTTATTTTTTATCAATACTACATTTAGCTGGGCAGGTGATGAGGGTAAGGATGACAGAAGACAGACCAAGCAGGCTGTGGTGAGGGATTTCCCTTCCTTTTGCACCACGCTGTCCATTTTAATGTTGTTGGTCAGCAGTCGGGAAAGAGAGGCAAAGAAGGTCCAGAGAATCACAGACTTGGAGGCAGGAGAGAGTCAGAGAAGCTCCCAGAGACTGAAGTTGTCAAACCTAATTGTACCTGGCACAGGAGCACAAACACAAGCAGGTCTTTGGCCGTCAGTGTCATTGATACCCACAATGGCCTTTTTGCTGTTTCTGGAACACACCAGGCCTGATCCCATGTCTGACACTTGATGCAGGCTGTTGTCTCTTATAGGTGCACTCTTCCCAAAGAAACCAGGGCCCACTTCCTTCCTTCCTCCAGGCTTTCCCCAAATGTTATTCCATCAGTGACCTATACTGAATGCACCACCACCACGCCGCCTAGACACACACCCGAACATTTCATCTATTTTTCCCATCTTTCAATATACTATAGAATTTATTTAACATGAATGTAAGCTCAAGGGGTAGGGCTTTTTCTCCATTTTGTTCCCTGATGTTTCCTGGGCACCTACATCAGCACCTGGCATATAAACAAATAAATATTTTGAATAAATATTTTCTGAATAATGAATGAATGGGTATCAGGGGCTTTCATTGTTATTTGTTTTATTTCTAGGAAGAGGGGCCCCCTCATATGATGTACCGTTTTTGAAATAGCATGGGCTGGGTTGGATCCTCTGTTTGTGGGTATGAATAGTAATAAATGAATGAAGCATAGCCACAGTGACCCTGTTGATGATAATAATGAATCACATTGATAAAGTGCTTTTCTTCTTTCACCCTTCTTTTTGTGTGTGGAATTCCCCTCAGTGTCAGGGTGATGGATTATTCCCATTCTTCCTAGGAAAATGGCCATTCTATCTTAATGCAGGCTTTTAGAAATGAAAAATAATGCCTGCTGCAATCAACTTTTAATTATCTACACTAATGGAGTGCTGATACTAAGGAAATAATCCCCATATCATTTACATTTGACTTCAGGATGCAGCCAGGGTCTTGTCCTCAGAAAAGCGGAAACAAAAACAAAACATAAAAACATCAGAGGAAACATGTGATAGGATGTTGGGAAACTGGTCTGGGTGTTGGGAAACTGAGTTTGGTAGATACTCAGTGTTTTGGGTTGAGTTGTGTTCCCCAAAAAAGTATGTTGGAGTCTTGACCCCCAGTAAGTTGGAATGTGGCCTTATTTGGAGACAGGGTCTTTCAAAGATAATCAAGTTAAAATGAGGTCATTAGATGGGCCCAGTCCAATAGGACTGGCATAATCTAATATAAACAGGGAAAATTGGATGCAGAGAGAGATGTGTAGAATGCCAGGTGAAGATTGGAGTTATGTTGCCACAAGCCAGGGAACTACCAGCAGCCAGGCAAGAGACCTGGATCAGACCCTTCCCGAGCACCTTCGAAGGAAGGATGATCCTGCAGACACATTCATCTCCAACTTGTAGCCTGTAAAAAAGTAAGAAAATGAATTTCTGATGTTTAAGCCACCCAGTTTGCGATACTTTCTTACAGCAGCCTTAGGACACTAAGAGACTTAGTGACTCAACTCTTATGTGTTCATTTAGCCTGCAATTCCTTCTCATCCCCAAGCTTCCATTTCCTTGTCTGTAAATAGACACATCCTGCTTTAAGGATCTGTAATGAGAGTTTCCTATGCATAGTCCGCATCAGGTCTCCTTTTCCCAATTTGGCAGTAACCCCCATCCCATCTTGGTGGCCTTTAAATTATGTAGCGGCCCTAGAAGAAAGTTCTACACATGATCTGCACATCAGATATAATGTATACAGAAATGACCACATTTGAGGCACCGACCAGCTCAGTTGGTGAAGCATCCGACTCTTGATTTCGGCTCAGGTCATGATCTCACAGTTTCATGGGTTCGAGCCCTGCGTCAGGCTCTATGATGACAGTGTGGAACCTACTTGGGCTTCTCTCTCTCACTCTCTCTCTGCCCATCCCCTGCTCACACTCTCTTTCTCTCTTCCTCTCACTCACTGTCTCTCTCAAAATAAATAAACACTTAAAAAGTGACTATTCAAATTTGAGGGTTTACATTTTACCTATCTCTGGGAAACTTATAGGTTTAACATTTTTGTGTAAAAAATAGCAAGAATAGTGTTCCATATTGTGATAATCCAGCTCTCATCTCTCTTTCTGTTGACAGATCCATTCATGACCCACCCACACCACCCTCCTTCCACGTACCGTTAGGTAGAGCAAACATAGGTATCCCCAGGCTCTCACATAGGAAAGTCAGCCTGATAAACGGTGCTCCAGTAAGAGTGGGGATGTGGCTTACAGCCCCAGCACAGTGGTATTCAAAACCACTGGCATTCACTGGATTTTTTTCTCCATTGCTTTAATATTTGGAGTAAATGCAGGAGGTATGTATAGCATTTACTCAAAAACATGTGAAAGATAAGATCAGTGTAAAATATCCCTCCAAAGCATCTTCTCATTTGAGAAGTATATTCAGAAAAGCTCCTTTGTAATATGCCCCTTACTATACTTCTTTTAAAAAGATAGAGGATTTTCTACAGATGACTATTTTAAGTATGAAAGTTGTTCTCCCAAAGAATATTATAGCCATAAAATAAAGTTTTAATTAAAAAGAAAAGTTTCCTTGTGTTCTGATAGTTACCAACTTCTCTGTGAGAATAGCTTATCCTTAGGAAATAACTACAGTGTTCAGTTTCCTATGTATAAATTATTTAGTACTATTTAAGTGGAAAGCATTTCATCATCATCACCATTGTTATCACCAGCATTTTCAGTAATACCGTAGACTTGGAAAGGTTACTTTTCTGGGTACTGGCCTTGTGTAGCTTGGAAGCAAGAGGTAGGGATAAAAATCCCCCAAATAGTTAAAAGAGGTCAACATTAAAGCTCATGAGTTCTGGCTCTTAGACAAAGGCTGTTTTAGACCTGACATAATTCTAATATATTGACCTGTTAGGTTTACCAATTCACATTAGAAGCCAACAGCATAGAACGGGAATCAGAAAATCTGTTATTAAAAGGGAATGGAGTAATTAAAAAATAACGATGTTATGCCATTACATCTGGGTTCAAATAACCTCCAAAACCACAGTGGTCTCTGAGTGCACCTACAGACAGAGCTCAGTCATCATTGGTTATAATTATTATAATTGAAATAAATCGTAGGACAGATATAAAATTCTGTGTTTTGTAACTTACAAAACTTGCATTGTAGTTGATTTGGTGTCAATATCATCAGTTAAGTAGTTTGTTATAAGAGGGTCACCTGGATGCTCAGTTGGTTAAGCATTTGACTCTTGATCTTGGCTCAGGTCATGATCTCACGGTTTGTGAGATTGAACCCTGTGTCAGCCTCACAGTGTGGAGCCTGCTTGGGATTCTCTCTCCCTCTCTCTCTGACCCTCTCCTGCTCGTGTGCTGGTGTCCTCTCTCTCTCTGTCTCTCTCTCTCTGTCTCTCTCTCTCTCTCTCACTAAATAAATAAATAAGTTTTTTTTTTTTAAGAAGTGGGTTATAGGATCCTGGAACAACTCAGTCATATGGAAGGCATCATTCCTTGGCAATGCCAGCTAAGGAAGATTTACCATGCCAGTGCCTGTATAGAGATTGTGTGGTGAAAACCATGCCTGCTATTCTTCAGACTCCATAAAGGAGAGAATGAATATATATAACTGTGTGTGTGTGTGTGTGTGTGTGCACGCGTGCGCTCATGTACTTTGGAAGTCAGTTCATCTGTTGATCTGTACACATCCTTTCAGCTCACCAAACACATTTTTGGGTGCCTATATGTGGCACAAATTGCTCCCAGTCACGGGGAGTGCTCTAGTCACGGGGGTGGATAGAGGCAATCATGCAGCACGTGGGTGTGAGCTGAGGAGAGAGGAGGAAGAAGGGGAAAGACGTCACAGGCTCTCCCCCAGGTTCATCAGGGATGGCTTTCTGATAAAAGGAACCTGTCATCATCTCTGCCTAGAACTTTAGATTTGAGTACTTGATGGTGAGTGGAAAAGACTAGATAAAATGGACTGAGAAAGCGAGACTGCCCAAGTCAGACAACAGATCCATTCTCCGAGTCAATTGGGAATTCGCAAAAGCAGAAATGCTCCCAACCTATAGCCCTGGGAACAGAGAGGAGGCAGTTTTTATTAAAGTCTTCGTTTCCAAATGATGAATGCCAACAAGAAAATAGTTTAACATTTCCAAGAAAAATCTTCACCTTTCATCCCATTGCAGAGTGATGGCTTTTCAAAGGACATTCAAATGAAGCCAAGGATGTTCAACAGTATGTCTCATTAAATAGACTTAAGGTCTGTGAACCAAAGGCATATTCATAGTCTCTCTCTTATCTTCTAGCATGATATTACTCCATTTCATCTTTTCCATATGCTTGCTCCCCTGAGGTTTTTTTTTGGAATGAGATCGTTAGATTCTGTTTCTAAAGCTGTTGTTTTTTTTTTTTTTTTTTGCCAGGTGTTGTTATCAGAACATTCTTACTCTGAGGGGGAGAAAAAAAAAATCACATCCTTCTACAAATTCTCTTGCTCTCACAGGGACGTGGTGCTCTGCTCTCAGCCTCCTCTCTTTATCCTCACCCCTGGGAGGCTTCCTAGGCTCTGCATTCATTGCTTCACAATCTCTGCTAAAGTCTGATTTGGTGACTGAATTAATCCTGTAGTCTACACAAACCTGGAGCTAGCCTGGTCATAATGTGCCTCAGAGCATGCCCAATTCTCGGCCTTGAGTATGTATGTATGGTTTATTACTTCTGAGGCCTTGATTTCTTACTTAGAAAGTGAGAGCTTGGATCAAATCATCTCCAAGGCTCCTTCCAGTTCTGACCTTTTCAAAGTGTCTGCTTTTAAATGATTTGCCAAAAGTCACACAACCATAAACATCTGGGATACATGTATTTGTTGGCATATTGTCTAACTTTGGGCCAGTCATTTCAGCTAAACAAATGGAGAAATAGGTGCTGGCCCCAAATCAAGTTTTAGAAGACTTCTTTCCTAATATTTGCTGCTTCTTAAATTAAATCATTTTTTCTGTTTCCCTCGATTCCTCCCTTCCTCTGCATTTTTTTGAACTCACAGAGCCCTCTGATATTTTGAATAGAAGGTTGCAAATGCTTGTCTTAATGCTTGGCCATGTCCCAGAAAAAATCCTCACCTTGCCACATCCTAGAATATTTCCTCTGTACTTCAAGAACACTAAGCACATGCACACGTGTGCACGCACACACACACACACACACACACACGCGTGCGTGCATGCACCATCCAGGATTCTTCTGAGGATGAATGAATATTTCTGTGCCAAATATTGAATGAGAATTTGGGCAATATTTTGGCAGGTTGAACAACGCTTATATTTATGCTCTCTGGCAAGATCATTGCTTGATCTTCCTGTTCTTGGTGAAAGGCATTGTTTTCTAATCAAGATAACTTAGCTACCCTTGGGGTGATATTTAACACTGCAGTTGCCTGAAAAAATGTCATGTTTTCGTAACAAATCTTTTTCCAGCAGCTAGAAATTTAGGTAAAGTTGAAAAAAGGGACAAGAAAAAGCATTTACAGTGCATCTGTTTTCTGACTTTGTATGGCATTTGAGATTTTCTGAGGTTCGTATTATATCCATTGGACTGGCAAGGAAACCAGTGCTCTAATTAGTTAAGCAACTTGAAATTCATTAATAACAGAGCTCTCTTATTGCCAAGGCTTTGTTCTTTCCCCTAAATCAAGTTCCTTTCCTAAACAGGGATTAAAATTTTGAAAACAAGGAGGAAAGATGATGGTCATTTATTGCTTATGTTTTTGGAAGTTTATATATACAGTCTTATGTAATTCCTGCAAGAATTCACCTCCTCCTCCTGCTTTTCAAGATTACATGCCCACTTATATTTAGTATTTACATTGTAATTGCCAATGAAAATATTGCTCGCTGCTGAACTGACCGTTGCACTACCATTGCTACTCATCTTGAACAATCCTTCATTTTTTTCTGGAGTTTATGATTACTTAGAGTTTTATCTCTCTTGTTTTTTCTAAACCTATTATCCTATTTATTCAATTTCTCTGTCCTATGCCTATCCATAAACTTAAGCCTATATCAATTTCATTTTGTTTTCATGACGATGTCTCTTTCACTCATCTCCACTGATGCTCTCCATCTTCTGTGTTGATTTCAGTGAGACACTTACTGAGTTTACTGTTGGAGCTGTGGCCTTGTTACTTTCTTTAATCCTCATTCTGGGACTTGACTTCGCAGCTATCCTGCTTTCCAGATCTTATATCTTCCCCTTCCTTGTTTTCCTCTGTGTTTAACATATTCTCCAGAAGCTATCAAATAAGCATACTTATGAAATAAATGGTTACCTCTTGCTTGTCTGAAAATGTCTTTATTACACCTTCACACTTGATTGATAATTTGGGCACAATAGAGATTGAACGTCATTTCCTCTTAGAATTTTGAAGATTTTTGCTCTTCTGTCACCTTTTTTTTTTTACCCTGTTGGTTTTGAGAAGTCAAATGACATTCTTATTCCCAATCCTTCATATTTAATTTGTTTCTCTTTTGGTTGGTCTTTAATCCCAAATGTTCTAATATTTAATAATGATATATATTTTTATCTTCTTATTGTTTTAGGCCTTTAGTGCACCTAAAGGGTGCATGGGGAATTTTCTTACCTTGTTTCTCCAGTAATTTCCTTTACTTCATTTTGTCTCTAGTATTTTGCTTTCTGGGATTTGTATGAGTTTGACATTGGATCTTCTGTACTGATCTTTTCTCTCCTATTTTTCTAAAATATATTAGGGTATTCAATTTCTTGCAAATCGTCTCAATTTTATCTTGCGTTGCCAATTTTAATTTTAGGCATCCTACTTTTATTTTCTAAGAGTGCTTTTTAAAAAAATTATTTAATGTTTATTTTTCAGAGAGAGAGGCAGAGTGCAAGCAGGGAGGGGCAGAGAGAGAGGAAGACACAAAATCTGAAGCAGGCTCCAGGCTCTGAGCTGTCAGCACAGATCCCGATGCAGGGCTTGAACCCACAAACTGTGAGATCATGACCTGAGTTGAAGTTGAACACTTAACCAACTGAGCCACCTAGCGCCCCATCTAAGAGTTCTTTTTGTTGATGTGTTCTGATTATTCATTTCATACTGTTTCATGCAGTGGTAATGTTCTTATTTAAGAGGCCATACTTCTCTTTAACTGAAACTTTTTCAAACATATTTTGTCCACTGTTTTTATTGTCTTAATTTTCTCTCGGTGACTTTTCCCCTCTATTTGCTTGGGTCTCTTCCTTTCATAATGAAGACTTTTCTCATTCACTGGTGATCTCTGTGGCCCACTTATATTTAAGAATGCAACACTGGAAAGCCTATCGGAAACTCTGTGCACGTGAACAGGGCTTGTTAATGAGTGGGGCTTATCACAAAGTGATCAGGCAGAAAGCTGCCTTTTCTATAAGAAGCACTCCCAATATTAGTGTCTGCTATATGTTTTGTAGAACTATTCAGTTTGCCAGTTTCCTACCTGAGCATCCTGAGTCTGGTTGTAGGCATTCTAGAACAGGAAGCTGGCAGTCTCCGTTCAGCAATGTAGATTCTCCCTAAATCCCCT
The DNA here is from genome assembly GCA_028646485.1 of Cryptoprocta ferox. Taxonomy (NCBI): domain Eukaryota; kingdom Metazoa; phylum Chordata; class Mammalia; order Carnivora; family Eupleridae; genus Cryptoprocta; species Cryptoprocta ferox. The sequence goes on from CM053567.1 coordinate 27,778,860, forward strand.
ATTTTCATTCTATCTTCCCCTCCCTGCCACCATTTGCACTTGCTATACCTTTGTGTGAAGTGTGATAATTCCTTGACTCAATTTCCTCAGAGGTAAAAACTCCAGTCTGTTGTGGAGAGATGGCGATAATCTATGTCACCTAGCTGTGCAGTAACAAGGAACCAGGTAGTATTAACACCTTGTACAGACTTTCAACTAATTCTCTTGTTTTCTCCATTCGTGTTACCCCTTACCTTCCAGGAAAACTGCTGTCTTTGAGTTCTGAGACTTTCCTGGATATTTTCCAGGCAAACTTGTCTGTACCTTGTCTATACACCTGCTGGCTGACTCCCAAGTTCAGGCTTCCTTCATTTTAATCAATCAGTTGCCACTCAGATACTTTTTACTTTGCTTCCACAAGATTGTTAAAAATTCTTATCTATTGGTAAATACCCTTTTGTTTGCTTAGTTTGTATGGGTTTGTATGGGTTTATAATCCTTTTTTTATCGCCCTTTTAGTGGCATTTCAGGAAGGGGAGTAAGTAGAAGTGTGTTCAACCAGCATCCAGCCCGAATACCCTACAACAGGGGCCAAGTTCTCCAGCGGTAGCTCAGGATAGAATAAAGATGCCTCTTTTTTTATGCAAATTTGTAACCGCTGCCTTTCCCATACAATCCTATGGAATCTGAGTCAAAAAAATTTGGCAATTATTTATTCTAACCCTCTCCCTGATACCAACGTTATATCCCTAATAGGTTATTTTACCATCTTGAGTCGAATCTCTCCAATGATGAGGAACTTATTTTCAGAGTTAGTGCTTCAAAGTGTCTCTGTTAACTCCTAAATTTAAGACCTGAGTCCCGTGAATAACAATGACTTGCTAAGTAGGATTATAAACAGCAGGGGATGAGATTTCAGTCTTTCTCAATTTAAATAGACCATGGAAAATGATGATATCTAAGTTTGTCAAATAGATCAAATTCAACTACTTACATATAGCATTAGTGTGTTTCTCATCCAAGTCGTCTCAACACAGCCCTGTGGCATCTATTGAAGGCACCTGAAGACGTCATTCTGAATTTCATAGTAGCAAGGCTGATGGCTTCAGTCTCTCTGAGAGTTAGGTTTGTTTGATGAGGACTATTTATAGAATATTTACAGAGATTTGTTTCTCATATGAAAACTTTCAGAATAGAAAGAGGCTTTATTTGCTGCATATTGATCAGCTCCTTGAGTGATAATTTCTCATTGTTGTGGTCTGCATAAGAAAAATGCAATCAGCTAGAATGAAAGCAAAAAAGAAAGGCCCTATCAGATGTTTTTTATCTTACATTTTATTTAAAATATGGAATGCCAGGGTAAAAGGATCTTTGTCCATATTTTTACATTGTCATAAAAAGAAAATTTGAGGGCCCTTTGAAATACTTTTGTTTTTATTTTTATTTTATTTATTTTTTTGTTTTTATTTTTTATTGAGGTACAGTTGACCTATATTAGTTTCAGATATGCAACGTAATGATTTAATATTTGTACATATTCCAAAATGATCACAATAACTCAACATCTGTCACCATAGATAGCTACAAAACTTTTTGATGAGAAGTTTTAATATCTACTCACTCACTTAGCCACTTTCAAATATATATTACAATGTTGCTAACTATAGTCACCATGCTATACATTACATCCCCATGATTTACTTTTTTGGAAAGTAGAATTTTGTTCCTTTTGACCCCCTTTACCCATTTTCCCACCTCCCATCTTCCATCTCTGGCAACCACCACTCTGTTCTCTGTCTCTATGTTTGTTTGTTTGTTTGTTTTGGGAGGGGGTGGTTTTCGGTTTTTTAGATTCCAAAAAAAGTGATATCATATGGTATTTGTCTTTTTCTGACTTACTTCACTTAGCATAATGTCCTCAAGTCCATCCATGTTGGCACAAATGGCAAGATTTCCCTCTTTTCATGGCTGAATAATATTCCATTGTATGTGTGTATAGACACACCACATTTTTTAAATTTATTTTTTTTAATTTACATCCAAGTTAGTTAGCATACAGTGCAACAATGATTTCAGGAGTAGATTCCTTAATGCCCCTCACCCATTTAGCCCATCCCCCCCCCAAAACCCCTCCAGTAACCCTCTGTTTGTTCTCCATATTTAAGAGTCTCTTATGTTTTGTCTCTCTCCCTATTTTTATATTCTTTTTGCTTCCCTTCCCTTATGTTCATCTGTTTTGTATCTTAGAGTCCTCATATGAGTGAAGTCATATCATGTTTGTCTTTCTCTGACTGACTAATTTCGCTTAGCATAATACCCTCCACTTCCATCCAAGTAGTTGCACATGGCAAGATCTCATTCTTTTTGATTGCCGAGTAATACTCCATTATATATATGTACCGCATCTTCTTTATCTATTTGGGCTCTTTTCATACTTTGGCTATTGTCAATAGTGCTGCTATAAACATTGGGGTGCTTGTGTCCCTTTGAAACAGCACACCTGTATTCCTTGGATAAATACCTAGAAGTGCAATTGCTGGGTCATAGGGTAGTTCTATTTTTAATTTTTTGAGGAACCTCCGTACTGTTTTCCAGAGTGGCTGTACCAGTTTGCATTCCCACCAGCAGTGCAAAAGAGATCCTCTTTCTCTGCATCCTCACCAACATCTGTTGATGCCTGAGTTAATGTTAGCCATTCTCACTGGTGTGAGGTGGTATCTCATTGTGGTTTTGATTTCTCTTTCCCCGATGATGAGTGATACAGAGCATTTTTTCATGTGTTGGTTGGCCATCTGGATGTCTTCTTTGGAGGAGAAGACACACCACATTTTCTTTATCCATTCATCCACTCGTGGATATTTAGACTGCTTTCATTTTTGGCTATTGTAAATGACGCATCCATGAACACAGGGACACATGTATCTTTTCACGTTAGTAGTTTTTATTTTCTGTGGATAAATACCCAGAAGTAGAATAGCTGGATTATATGGTAATTCTATTTTTAATTCTTTGAGGAATCTTCACACTGTTTTCCACAGTGGTTGTGCCAACTTACATTCTTACCAATAGTGCCCAAGGGTTCCTTTTTCTCCATATCCTTGTCAACACTTGTTAGTCCTTGGACTTTGGATACTAGCCAATCCAACATGTGTAAAGTGATATCTCATTGTGGTTTTGATTTGCATTTCCCTGATGATTGGAGATATTGAGCACCTCTCCATGTACCTGTTGGTTATCTGTGTGTTCTTCTTTGGAAAAGTACCTATGCAGGTCCTCTGCCCATTTTGTATTGTTTGTATTGTTTGTATTGTTAGTTTTTTGCTATTGAGTTGTATCAGGGAACTTTTAAACGGATTTTTCTTAGCAATCCAAAATGGCCTACGAAGGCCACTGTGTAGTTGATCTTTTAAAAACCCTATATGACACTCAGGTTAGAAGTGAAAGTGTGGTTCAATGTATCAAATACTGGAATCTGATTTCTATCACAGGCTTTGTCACAGGCCGTGTGGTCCTGAGTGCAACTCTGATGTCATATGTGTTGGTACTCTTAGGAAACTGAGAGCAGGCCTGGTCTTTTTAAGGAAGTGGGCAGAGGGTAGGCAAAGTGTGAGATAATAAAATAGGCAAACAGGAATAAGAAGAAAGGAAGAGAGAAAGGCAGTTAGGGAGTGTTGAGGTTTTAGGGGCAAATTTCTGTGTCATTAATATAATTTTAGTAGTTTTCTTAGGTCTTAGCTATTTCATTCATTCATTCATTCATTCATTCAGCATGTATTTGTTGTGTGCCTACTACAGGTCAAACATGCTTCTTTGAACTGAGAATGCAGCAGGGAATGAAACAGTCATCTCTGCCCTCATGGAGCTGACATTCATATACCTGGAATCCTAATCAAAAGCAAGAAGTAGGAGGAGATGATATAAGCCCTACATCCATTAATACTTGCTGAGAGTTCTGTGGTGGGACCACAGAGAACATAGAGAAGGGAAGGGGATTAGCATATCTCAGGGTTCCGGGAGTGTTGACATTTTAAACTGGGTGGTCAGGTCACTAAGGATGCAGTGTTTTCAGTAAAGACTTGAAGGAGTTGAGTGAGTAATCAGTGTAGATCTGTGGAAGAAGTGCATGATGGGAGAAGGACCAGCAAATGCAAAGGCAGGGTTGGCCATGGAATGTTTGAAGTAGAACAGGCAGGCTGGTATGGCTGCCGCCCACTCAGTGAGGTGGCAGTGACATCAGAAGGGTAAGAGTTGGGGGGCAGCTGGGTGGCTCAGTCAGCTAAGCATCCGAATTCGGCTCAGGTCATGATCCCCCAGCTTGTGGGTTTGAGCCCCGCATTGGGATCTCTACTCTCAGCGCCAAACCTGCTTTGGATCCTCTGTCTCCCTCTCTCTCTACCACTACCCTGCTTTAACTCTCTCTCTCTCAAAAAATATATAAACATTTAAAAAAAAGAAAGGAAAAGTAAGAGTGGGGAACATGGATGATTTTGGTCCCGGTTTGCAATGACGTGAGCTCTTTGTACAAGATAGCAAACAATTAGAAGATTGTGTGCAAATGAGTGGCATGATTAGACTTATTTTAACTAGATTACTGAAATCATGAGATCATTAGCAGGATGGTTTTATAAGAATGTATCATTTCGATTCGTCTGCAGGTCAGAATGAATCAATGAAAAATAAAAAATAGGCGCCCTTCTGTGACAGAGGTACTGATTACATTTATTGTCACAGAGGAAGCTCTTATCATCCATCTACCAGTCACAGTAGCTTCTAGCCCTGATTACCACAAAACAAATTACTTTGGATGGTAACTGGACTCTAGCCTTCTCATTTCCAAACTAGGGATAACGGTATCTATGTATAAGAAATAATATGGGGCGCCTGGGTGGCTCAGTCGGTTAAGCGTCCAACTTCGGCCCAGGTCATGATCTCACGGTCTGTGGGTTCCAGCCCCGCATTGGGCTCTGTGCTGACAGCTCAGAGCCAGGAGCCTGTCTTCGGATTCTGTATCTCCCTCTCTCTCTGACCCTCCCCTGCTTGCACTGTCTCTCTCTGTCTCTCAAAAATAAAAAAATATTAAAAAAAACATTAAAAATTTAAAAAAAATAAGAAATAATACTTGGGGAAATGTCCAAAAGTGCCTAAGAGAAGATCTTTAAAAATGTTAGCTGCACCCTCAGTGGATTCTAAAAATAAATGAATTTCACACCACTGATCTAAATGATGGTAAGTGTGAAATTTTGATCATTTTGAATATATTTTTTGTGTGTACTCTCTTATGAAAATTTGGCAAATCATCTAAAGTCCTTAGAAATTGAAATAGTTTATACCAACAAACAGACTTTATTTTTAAAGAATGGCTTTCTTAATCAGAATTGTGTTTAAAACTACATCTATAAGATTATAGCAATGTTTGGTTTTTGTTTTTGTTTTTTAGAGAAAACACCTGGAAACAAATGTAAAACAAAAATGAATGGGTGGATGAATGAATGATGAATGAATTGTGGTACAAAAAGAAATTACACACTAATGCAGTCTATTTTTTTTAGTTTATTTATTTATTTTGTGTGTGTGTGTGAGGGGGAGAGAGAGAGAGAAAGCAGGGGAGGGGCAGAGAGAGAGAGGGAGAGAGAGAATCCCGTCCAGGCTCCAAACCATCACCACAGAGCCAGACACAGTACTTGAACCCACCAACTGCAAGACCATGACCTCAGCTGAAGTCAAGAGCTGGACACTCAACTGACTGAGCCACCCGGGAGCCCCAAAATAGTAATGCAGTCTTTAAAGTCTGTTTTTTAGAACACTCATTTGAGAAAGTATATGTGGTATATTGTTAGATAAAGCAAAGATTTTTTTTCTTTATTTGTAAATATCTCTGGGTTGATTCTACATTACTTATGGAATCAAAAGTGGACAGTACATGAACTTTAATAAATCTTAATGAAGTGGAGTTGCTGAGAAGGCTAGAAAGAGCAGACGTAAAGAATCTACCCAGTAACTAGACACACAGAAGCTCAGGGCTCTTTTGGTTTTTTTCCTGTTTTTCTGACCATATGTAATTATTAACTGGGGAGCAGAACTGAAATTGGACGAGAGGTTTGTGATGTTGGAAAAACTTTTCAAACAGAGATTTGAGATAAGGAGGTACATATGAATGTTTTAAATGAGCAATGGAATGAAGGAATATTCACCCAAATTCCAGTCTTCTCTGTTACCTTGGCAGGAAATAGCATGACTTCTCTGTATTCTGAGTGGAAAAAGGAGCAAGCTCCAGAGAGTCATTTTATGCATTAGATGGTCCTTTAGAAAAATCATGCATTTGCCTATTAGTGCAGTTCACTCTTTTTACTTTTCCCGAGGAAGGTGAGAGGAGCAGTGATTGAATATTGCTGAAAATGTGGATTATTGGCCTAGAATGTGGATTATTGGCCTAGCTGGGTGGGTTTCTCCTGATTGGCTTTCTCAAGACCACTCCCCACCCACAAGATTTCAGGAAAGCAACAAAAATAAAGCAAGCACACATTAACTTTAATGTGAAACATTAAAACCAAAGGTGGCTTTAAAATAATTAACCCCAGTTTTATGAAAAAGAACTTTGAGATTTTTCTCTTTTGGAAGCAGAGAGCTCACAGACACCTGTATACGTCCCATACCACCTTGGAAAGTCATGTCACATCCTGCCTTATGCAGTCGATCCTTCAGGCATTAGTGGCTCCTGTAAAGCCTTCAGAAGTGAAAGTCAGGGAGGATACCCAGCTAAAATCGGATATTAATTAGATACCTATTCGATTAAAAGGGGGAGGGGCATAAAGGGGAACTGGAAATTACTGGGGCCAAACACCTCTACAGATTTCCAAAATTAAAAGATGAACAAGCTTTATTTTCACAATGTGAACGGTTTTTTTTTTTTTTTTTTTTTTTTTTTTTGAGTATGGTTGACACACAATGTTACATTAGTTTCAGGTGCACAATTTCATCATCTGACAAGGTTATGCATTACGCTATGTTCACTGCAAGTGTAGAAGCTTTATTTTTTTAAAGCTATCAATTTGGGGAATATCTAAAGAAGACTGAAGTTTCCTTTTTTCTTATTCTAAATGTTTGTAATGGCCTTCTCTGTAGCTGATTAAATTTTTTATTGCTGTAAAGACAGTGCATCTCCCTGACCAGAATCATTACCCTAATTATTGTGAAAGGAAAACCATGCCTGCTAAAAAGACTCCGTGCAGGGCTTTCAGCATAATCCATTTCTTCTGTTAGTAAATGTACATTACCTATTTCTGCACTGTGTTCAGGACTATAAATAGTACCATGTTCCCTTTTTCTGCTTCATGTGTAAATGTCAAGGGTATGGAAAATGACATTTTGTTTTTTAAAATAAATTTTTATAACATTTTAAGGACTAAAAGTGCCATTAAAAATTGGGGTAAAAATTACAGGTAATTTAGATGATTTTTCAGATAACTGCTTTGCAATGCTTTATAACAAAAAATGTAATACTATTATCATTAGAAAAAAAATGAAACAGCAAAACACATACCTCCAGATTTTAGAAGATATTTGAATGCCACTGCCTAATGCCATTTATTTATTTTTTTTTCCTTCTGGGAATTTTGGTCATTTTTGTTAGAGCCAAACCAGGCTCTTACCCTACCCTGTCAAACACCTCTGCCCTCATCAGCAGCTACTACGCTGTTCTCACCTGTTCAGTTGGGAACAATCTATTTCCTTCTTCACGTTTAGCTAATCTTTATGAATGAAGTGTGATTAAATCTAGCAAAACTATGGGAGCATCCTAAGAGCATATGCGGAGCCTTCCTGTTGTGCCAGTTTGCTATTTCTGTCTAATAACAGATTTTAAAATCCAATTAGACAGTTTGAAAAAAGGAAGCCCAAGTTAAAAATATCTGACTGTTTGACTCAGCCCAGTGGGGAATGCTTTATAGGACAAACATTCACGGTGAATGGGATCTTCATGATAAGAAACTCTCTTTTCTAGCCCAGTAGAATAATAATTTTTTTGTCCTTATACTGCTCCTGACGCTTCCTTCTTAATTGCTCCTGACACTTCCTGCTTAATTATATCATGTTAAGTAGAGGATATTCTCACTCCCTCCCTAGGAAGGAAAATCATGATGATTTCCCCACCTAATACCATCCTCGTGTGTTAAGGAACTGGAGTTGACCTAATGGGAAGACATACAGATGGTTTAGGAAATGAGACATGATTTTTCACACAGTGGTTAATGCATGAGAAAAGGCATGCCCGGGTCTGTCTAATGTCTACATGTGCTCATTGAATGATTCTTAAATGACCCTATTTGGTTTGATTTCTTAACTACATTAGAAACAGATGAAACAATCATGAAATCATTTTTCACCTATCATATTTGCAGATGGAATAAAATTCTTCACTGTAATGGAGGATGTAAGGAAATGGGTACTCTCAAACGTTGTTGGTAGGAATAGAAAGTGGTTTAATTTTTTTAACTGTTTGTGAAAGTATGATTATTCTATAAAATAATGTAAGTAATATAATCCAGAAATGCAGTAAAAGATTGTGTTTGTAGATGCTCATTGCAGTAGCATTTATAACAAGGAGAAACCAGAAACAGCCTAATGTGCAAAAAAAAAAAGAGAATGACAAGGTCATAAGAAAGGCAATACATACAGTGTTGAGTGAAAATGTATGCACTCTTAACCTAGGGACATTTAAATATACTGTAAAGAGCTGGAGAAATATGAACGTCCCTCAAAATGAATAATGTTCTCTATAAAGTAGCATATTTGATCATTTTTATTTTCTTATAAATACCTTTTAGCTTTGTCCAGGTTTCCTGTAACTAGCATGCATAGCACAGTTTATCCTATAAAATAATGCAAAATAAGCACGGGGGCTAAGATCATGGGCTTCCAATGAAGGTCCAGGTTTGAATCCTCTCTATGCTATTGACTAACTACATAATTTCAGAAAATTATTTAACTTCTCTAACTCTTCCGTTTCTTCATCTGAAATATTAGGTACTATGCTGTCTATACCTTAAGGATATTGTTTGTATTAAATAAGTTCCTTTATATGGACCATTTTAACAGTGAATGTCCAACATAAAATATATGTGCCATAAATCATTACTTGTTATTTTTTGTTATAAAACAGAAATGCTATAATTATATTGAAAAGATGGCTAAATCAAAGGGCAAAGAAAAGCCCATTTCACTGTTTTTAGCAGTTTAACCGATAAAACTCTCATACCATAAAATTTACCCACTTAAAGTGTATGTTCCCGTTTTACTACATTTTGCCAAATGATTATTTAAGGAGATCTGTTGAAAGAATGTTATTTTGAGAAGTAACAATTTATTTATCTTTTATTAAGTGAGCAAAGCCCCATCAACAAAGAATCACCCTCATATGAATCTCTTACTTCCTTTGGTGAAAGGGGAAGGGAGGAGGCTTTGTGACAAACTTTGTGCTTTTCAATGAAAGCTTCATGAGTATCATAGGCCCCAAGAAGCACCTGTGGGTCAGCCAGACCAGCCACCTTCATGCTCTGGGTCTCACAGCTGTTACCTGGGGCAGGAAGTAAACTGGAGTAAACCTGCTTAGAGGGGAAAGGAGTTCTTCCCTCAGTTTTGAGTTTATGAATTTTTGCTTCTTCATATTCTTCTTCTGCAAATGAGCTTCTTCTTCTTCTTCTTCTTTTTTTTTTTTTTTTTTTTTTTTTGCTATCTATTTAAATTCAAGTTAGCTAACATACAGTGTAGTCTTGGCCTCAGGAAAAGAACCTAGTGATTGATTCATCTCTTCCATATGACACCCAGTGCTTGTCCTCAAAAGTGCCCTCCTAAATGTGCATCAACCATTAACCAATCACCCTACCCACCTCCCCTCCAGTAACCCTCAGTTTTTCTCTGTATTTAAGAGTCTCTTATGGTTTACCTCCCTCTCTGTTTTTATCTTAATTTTCTTACCCTTCCCCTATGTTCATCTGTTGTGTTTCTCAGATTCTTCTGACTGACTTATTTTGCTTAGCATAATGCCCTTCAGTTCTATCCATGTTGTAGCAAATGGGAAGATTTCATTGTTCTGCAATGACAAGTAGTATTCCATTGTATATATATACCACATCTTTATCCATTCATCAGTTGATGGAAATTTGGGCTCTTTCCATAATTTGTTTATTGTCAGTAGTGCTGCTGTAAACATTGGGGTGTATGTGCCCCTTCAAATCAGCATTTATGTATCCTTTGGATCAATTCCTAATAGTGCAATTGCTAAGGCATAGGGTAGCTCTATTTTTAACTTTTTGAGGAAACTCCACATTGTTTTTCACAGTGGCTGCAGCAGTTTGCACTCCCACCAGCAGTGTTGATGCCTGAGTTGTTAATTTTAGCCAATCTGATGTGTGTGAGGTGGTATCTCATTGTGGTTTTGATTTGTATTTGCCTGATGATGAGTGATGTTGAGCATCTTTTCATGTGTCTGTTAGCCATCTGAATGTCTTCTTTGGAAAAGTGTCTATTCATGTCTTCTGTCCATTTCTTCACTGGATTATTTGTTTTTTGGGTGTTGAATTTGATAAGTTCTTTATATATTTTAAATACTAACCCTTTATATTATATGTCATTTGCAAATGCCTTCTCCCATTCTGTTGGTTGTCTTTTAGTTCTGTTGATTGTTCCCTTCACTGTGCAGAAGGTTTTTATCTTGAGGAAGTCCCAATAATTCATTTTTGCTTTTGTTTCCCTTGCCTCTGGAGACCTGTCAAATAAGAAATTGCTACATCCTAGGTCAGAGAGGCTGCTGCCTGTTTTCTCCTCTAGGATTTTGATGGTTTCCTGTCTCACATTTAGGTCTTTAATCCATTTTGAATTTATTTTTGTGTATGGTGTAAAAAAGTGGTCCAGTTTCATTCGTCTACATGTCTCTGCCCAATACTCCTAGCACCATTTGCTAACAAACTGTCTTTTTTCCATTGGATATTCTGTCCTGTTTTGTCGAAGATTAGTTAGTTGCCCATATATTTGTGAGTCCATTTCTGGGTTTCTATTCTGTTCCATTGATCTAAGTGTTTGTTTTTGTGCCAGTACCATACTGTCTTGATGATTACAGCTTTGTAGTACAGCTTAAAGTCCATAGTTGTGATGCCTCCAACTTTGCTTTTCTTTTTCAACATTACTTTGGCTCTTCAGGGTCTTTTGTGGTTCAATACATATTTTAAGACTGTTCTAGCTCTGTGAAGAATGCTGGTGTTATTTTGCTAGGGATTGCATTAAATATGTGGATTGCTTTGCGTAGTATTGACATTTTAACAATATTTGTTCTTCCAATCCATGAGTATGGGATGTTTTTCCACTTCTTTGTGTCTTCAATTTCTTTCATAAGCTTTCTATAATTTTCAGCCTACAAATCTTTTACCTCTTTGGTTAGGTTTATTCCTAAGTATCTTATGGTTTGGGGTGAACTTGTAAATGGGATCAATTCCTTGATATCTCTTTCTACTGCCTCATTATTGGTGTATAGGAATGCAACAGAGTTCTGTGCATTGACTTTATATACTGCAACTTGGATCAGTTTTAGCAGTTTTTTGGTGGAGTCTTTATTTTTCCATGTAGAGTGTCATATCATCTGCAAAGAGTGAAAGTTTGACTTCTTCCTTGCCAATTTGGATGTCTTTTATTTCTTTTTGTTGTCTGATTGCTGAGGCTAGGACTTCAGTACTACGTTGAACAACAGTGGTGAGAGTGGACATCCCTGTTGTGCTCTGATCTTAGGGGGAAAGCTCTCAAGTTCTTGCCCATTGAGGATGATGCTAGCTTTGGGCCTTTCATATATGGCTTTAATGATGTTAAGGTATTTTACTTCTATCCCTACTTTCTGGAGGGTTTTTATCAAGAAAAGTTGTTGTATCTTGTCTAATGCTTTTTCTGCATCTATTGACAGGATCATATGTTTCTTGTCCTCTCTTTTATTAATATAGTGTATCACATTGATTGATTTGCAAATTTTGAACCAACCCTGCATCCCAGTAATAAATCCCACTTGATCATGGTGAATAATTCTTTGAATGTATTGTTGAATTAGATTTGTTAGTATCTTGTTGAGAATTTTTGCATCCAGATTCATCAGGGATATTGGCCTGTAATTCTCCTTTTTAGTGGGGTCTTTGTCTGGTTTTGGAATCAAAGTAATGTTGGCTTTATAGGATGAGTTTGGAAACTTTCCTTCTATTTCAATTTTTTGGAAGAGTTTGAGAAAAATGGGTATTAACTCTTCACTAAGTGTCTGGTAGAATTTCTCTGGGAAACTTTCTGGTCCAGGACTCTTATTTGTTGGGAGATTTTTGATAACCAATCAATTTCTTTACTGGTTATGGGTGTGTTTAAATTTTCTATTTCTTCCTGTTTGAGTTTTTGTACTGTAGAAATTTGTCCATTTCTTCCACATTGTCCAGTTTGCTGGCATATAATTTTTCATAGTATTCTCTTATAATTTTTTATATTTTTATGGTGTTGGTTGTGATCTCTCCTCTTTCATTCATGATTTTATCTATTTGTGTCCTTTCTTCTTTTTGAGAAGTCTGGCTAGGAGTTTATCAATTTTGTTTATTCTTTCAAAAAACCAGCTCTTAGATTTATTCATCTGTTCTGATTTTTTGGATTCTATATTATTTATTTCTTCTCCAATCTTTATTATGTCCCTTCTGCTGGTTTTGAGCTTTATTTGCTGTTCCTTTTCTAGGTCCTTTAGGTGTAAGGTTGGGTTGTGTATTTGGGACCTTTATTGCTTCTTGAGATAGGCCTGAATTGCAATGTATTTTCCTCTTAGGAGTGCCTTTGCTGCATCTGAAAGGGTTTGAACTGTCATGTTTTCATTTTCATTTGCTTCCATGTTTTTTTTAATTTTTTCTTTAATTTCCTGGTTAACCCATCCATTCATTAGTAGGATGCACTTTAACCTTAATGTATTTGAGGGCTTCCCAAATTTTTTCTTGTGGTTAATTTCAACTTTCATAGTGTTGTGGTCTGAAAATATGCATGGTATGATCTCATTCTTTTTTTACCTGTTGAGGGCTGATTTATGACCCAATATACGATCTATTCTGGAGAATTTTCCGTGTGCACTTGAGAAGAATGTATATTCTGCTGCTTTATTATGAAATTTTCTAAATATATCTGTTAAGTCTATCTGATCCAATGTGTTATTCAGAGCCGTTGTTTCCTTGTTGATTTTCTGCTTAGATGATCTGTCCATTGCTGAAAGTGGAGTATCAAAGTCTTCTACAATTATGGTATTATCAATAAGTTTGCTTAATTCCTAATTGATTTATATATTGGGGTGCTCCCAAATATTTACAATTGTTAGCTCTTCTTGATTCATAGACCTCTTAATTATGATAAAATTCCCTTCTTCATCTTTTGTTACAGTCTTTGTTTTAAAATATAGTTTGTCTGGGTGCTCCTGGGTGGCTCAGTCAGTTAAGTGTCTGACTTTAGCTCAGGTCATGATCTTGAGGTTCTTGGGTTCAAGCCTGCATTGGGCTCTGTGCTGATAGCTCCAGAGCCTGGGGCCTGCTTCACATTTTGTGTCTCCCTCTTTCTCTGCCCTCCCCCGGTCTCTCTCTCTCAAAAATAAACGTTTAAAATTTTTTTAAAAATAAAATCTAGTTTGTCTGATATAAGTATGACTACTCTGGTTTTCTTTTGTCATCCATTAACATGATAGATGGTTCTCCATCCCCTTACTTTCAATCTGCAGGTGTTTTTAGGTCTAAAATGAGTCTGTTATAGGCAGCATATAGATGGATCTCTCTCTCTCTCTCTTTCTCTCTCTCTCTCTCTCTCTCTCTCTCTCTCTCATTCATTCTAGTACTCTAGGTCTTTTCATTGGGGGCATTTAGTCCATTTACATTCAGAGTGATTACTGAAAGATATGAATTAGTGCCATTGTGTTATCTGTAGATTTCATGTTTGTGGTGAAGTTCTTGGTCCTTTGTAGTCTTTTCTGCTTTCCACTCACAGAGCCCCCCTTAGAATATCTGGCAGGAGTAGTTTAGTGGTCACAAACTCCTTTAGTTTTTGTTTGTCTGGGAAAGTCTTTATCTCTCCTTCTATTCCTAACGACAGCCTTGCTGAATAAAGGATTATTGGCTGCATATTTTTCCTATTGAGCACATTGAATATTTCCTGCCCTTCTGGCCTGCCAAGTTTCAGTGGACAGGTCTGCTACTAACCTTATGTGTCTACCCTTGTACGTTAAGGACCTTTTGTCCCTAGCTGCTTTCAGAATTCTCTCTTTATCTTTATATTTTGCGAATTTGACTATGATATGTCACGGTGTTGACCTGTTTTGTTGATTTTGAAGAAAGTTGTCTGTGCTTCTTGGACTTAGATGACTGTTTTCTTTCCCAGATTAGGGAAGTTCTCAGCTATAATTTGTTCAGCTATAATTTGTTCAAATAAACCGTCCGACCGCTTTTCTCACTCTTCTTCTTCTGGGACTCCTGTGATAAGGATATTGTTTTGTTTCGTGGAATTACTTAATTCTCTAAGTCTCCCCTCATGATCTAGTAATTTCCTTTTCCTCTTTATGTTAGCTTGATTATTTTCCATAATTTTATCTTCTATTTCACCTATCCTCTGCTTCTTTAATCCTCGCTGTCACTGTATCTTAGTTTATTTTGCATTTGAGTTGTATCATTTTTAAATTCATCCTGACTTGTTCTTAGGTCTTTGATCTTCATAGCAAGGGTTTCCCTGGGGTCTTCTATGCTTTTTTGAATTCCAGCTATTAGTATTAATGACTTTTATTCTAAATTGTTGTCAATATTTATTGTTTATATCTGTTCTGAGCTATTCTGTGGCTGTGATTTCTTGACATGTCATTTGGGGAGAATTTCTCTGTCTTGTCATTTTGGCGAAGTTTCTGTCTTTTGCGTGTTTTAAAAGCTTGTTATGTGTCCTGCACCTGAAAGTACTGCTATAGTAAAAAGGGGTCATCCACTGTCCAGGGCCTGGCATTCCAGGAAGTGTTTCTGGTGAATGTTTCCTGCACTCTGCTGTTGCATATTGTCTGCTTTATCCCACTGGTCAGTCCTCTGCAGAGCTCCTCCTTGCTGGTCGTGGTGGAGTGTTTGGACCTTAACTAGGTGTGCTTTGATTTGTTTGTTGAAGTAACCCTCAATCCTGCCAAGTTGTCTTTCTCCAGCTGTGGAGATCCTTCTGCCACTCTGCAGATCGATATCTGGGTGCTCCAAGTGATCTGACCTCAGTGCAGCTGCGTTTGAGGGACGAGGAAAATCCAGGTCCCCCTACTTCTCTACCATCTTAACTCCCTCTCTTGCAAATGAACTTCTTTACGTGGTTCCTACACAATAGGATGAACACAAATGATTAGGAAGTATTTTGTTGAGGATTCATTGCTGAAGAAATTACTAGTGAAGCCAGAGTGTAGCCTGAAGATGCTGTAAAGTATCAATACTTAAACTTTTTCGCCTGAGAACCCCTTTACACTCCAGGACCCCAAAGAGTTTTTTTTTTTTTAATGAAGAATACCCAATGACACAATGACATTATTTCTGCATCTCTACAACTAGAGAAATGACATCATCACATGTCATGTAGCCACTGGAAAATCCCCCTGTAGATTTGTAGAAGAATAAGAATGAAATAGGCAAATCACATCCTACTATTGTTATGAAAATAGTATTCACCTCACAGACTGGTAGAAAAGGTCTGGGGATTCTGACGAACCCTGTACCACACTTTGGCAATTCCTGTTATAAGGTATTTCTTCCCCTTCCCCTCTGCCACACAAAATTACCTTTGGGACATGGGCTTCTCTGAAGCCACAATGCAGCCATCTCTGAGACTTTTAAGGTAAGAAAAGATGAACTTCATCACTCAAAAGCCACAGTGGTTGAAAGTATACACCAACTGCATTTTCTCTCTCCAACTCCACAGACCTTCTCATTTAGCTGCTGTAGTAGCATCTGCCTGTTAGATTTATTAAGAACCAGTAAAGGGGACTTACAAGATCCTGTTTGCAGAAAGAGGGTCTCACAGTCACCTATACCTGTTAAACTCCGCTTTATCTCCATCTGTAGCAGCAGCCCAGGACAGATAATTCCTGTGATATTCCCTCTTTCCTCTTCATTCACAGAATATCTGCTCAAGGAAAGGGAGGAAGAAATGAGTGAGAAGAGATGGTACATATTGGGAACCAATTTGTTAAGTACATTTGTGGGATTGTTTTCTCTTTTTTATTTGGTTGATCACAATAATAATAAGCCTCTCTATAAAACATAAAAATAATACCTAAGTGTAAAAGTAAAGAGAGAATCTGAGTGCCTCCTACCCCCATCCTAAGTGTCCCCCCTTTCCCAAATCACATTTCTGAGAGAGAACTGTATCAGTTTGGTGTGGATTCTCACAGTCCTCTTTCTTGTCCACCTACAAGCATACATAAATTGGAGGGGCGGGGGTGGACTGTTGCTTTGTTTTGGTCTTTCACATAAACAGTATTATCTCAGAGATAGTTCCAAGTGTCAAGTGCATGCATGTCATTTTTTCAAAGCAATGCATGCATGTCATAATGTGGGTGAAGTAGGTTTATTTAATCATTCACTGATTGAAAGGTATTTAGGTTGTTAACAGTTTTTCCATTTTATAAACAATGTTGCCATGCAAAGAACATCCCTTGTGCATAAATCTTTGTCACCTGTTAGAATCCCAGAAGTGGAATGCTGAACTAAAGACAACCTCACTTTAAAAACTAATAGACATTACCCTCTAGAATGCACTGCTCATTAATTTACACAATTGACAGTAATTTCTGAGGAGTTTCATGCACCCACACTATAGCACTGCATCATACTCTATCCCTTTGAACATTGTCCAGTCTAATGGGCGAATTATGGTGTCGTGGTGTACTTTGCATTTCTCTGATTATCAGTGAACTTGAATATCTTTTCATATTTTTATTGGTCATTTGTATTTCTTCTTCCAAGAGGAATTTGCCCATATATTTGGCCTATTTTTTTGACAAGGCTGTTTGCCTTTTTCCAGCAGATTTATGTAACCTCTTTATAAGTACTAACACTTTATTTTTGTTTCAGATAACTTCCACCCCTCGATTGCTGTCTTTTAACCTTGATTATACTTTCTTTCATCACACAGCAGTTTTTAATTTTTATGTGCATAAATTTATCAATCGCTTTATTTAAAGTTTTTGAATTTTTTCTTTTCTTGGGAATTGCTGTCCCCAAAAGTATAAAAATACTATGCTTGGGGTACCTGGGTGGCTCAGTCGCTTATGCATCCGACTCTTGGTTTTGGCCCAGGTCATAACTCAAAGTTCGTGGGGTCGAGCCCTGCCTCAGCCTCCACGCTGGTGGTCTGGAGCCTGCTTGGGATTCTATCTTTCCCTCTTTCTCTGCCCCTACCCTGCTCTCTGTCTCTCTCTGTCTCTCTCTCCCTCTCAAAATAAGTAATAAACATTAAAAAAATAAATAGGAAATTAAAAATAGAAATACTACTTTCTCCTAGAGCTTTTATGACTTTAATTTGTTAGAATTAGGGGCGCCTGGATGGCTCAGTCGGTTAAGCGTCCAACTTTGGCTCAGGTCATGATCTCACAGTTTGTGAGTTCGAGCCCTGCGTAAGGCTCTGTGCTGACAGAATGGAGCCTGGAGCCTGTTTCAGATTCTGTGTCTCCCTCTCTCTCTGCCCCTCCCCGACTCGAGCTCTGTCTCTGTCTCTCAAAATGAATAAACATTAAAAAGTTTTTAAAAAATTAGTTAGAATTACATTTTTACCCATTTTATGTATTTATGGCTATATCTTTTAAACAATGTGAAGTACATATTTAAGTTATTTTTTCCCAAATGGATGGCCATTTGCTATAGCACCATTTAGGGAGTATTTTATTCTTTGCCCAGTAATCTGAATTGTCACCTTTAACTCAGGGATGCTGTGTACCTTCACTTTATTATAAAAAGTGCTTCTAGAGTCAGACTTCTGGATTTCAATGGCAGCTTTGTCACTTAAAATTTATGTAAATTTTGATTTGTTTTTCATCTTTCCTGTCCTTCTGATTTCATGACTTTAAAATGAATAAAATTATCATTATTATTATACCATGTCAGGATTAAATAATACTTATAAAACACTTTATATAGGGCCAGGCACTTTAGGAGTATTCAAGAAAGTTAGCTCTCATTAAATTTTCACAGCTCCACATATATCTGGGATCTGCTCTGGGTTGTCTAAAGAAACACCATCAAAGAGAACTTGTTGTGTAGATGGAAGGGTTTCCTATGTACACCATCCAGTGGTGCCTAGAGTGAATGAAGAATTTAAATTTTTATTTCACTTAATTTAATTTGAAATTAAGTAGCCACATGTGGCTAGTAGCTACCATATTGGACACTGTTTGCCATAGGCTTCCACTAGTTACATTTTATTATTAAACGATTACACTTTATGTGAAATAAGCCCTATTGAAGTCCTCAGTAAGGATTATTATCAGGACTGTACTTTGAATTTAATCAAATGATTTTTCTGGCATCATCAAGAAGAACGTACAACTTTTCCTCTTTAATCTGTTTAAGTTGTGAGCTGCTGGGAACGATAAATCTAGTTCCTAATTAGAATTAACTTATTCTTCAAATCTTATTGGCTCTTATTTTATTTGTTGACCACATGATTAAATTTGATTGGATAATTTTATTTAGAGCTTTTCTACATTCATATTGGAGATAATTTTAAATCTGCTTTGTGCCATGAAGGGTATCAGGGTTTGTTGGCCTGGTAAAATAAATTGGGAATTTTTTTAATGTTTATTTATACTTGAGAGAGAGAGAGAGTGAGTGGGGGTGGGGGTGGGCAGAGAGAGACAGAGACAGAATCTGAAGCAGGCTCCAGGCTCTGAACTATCAACACAGAGCCCAATGTGGGGCTCAAATTCACAACCCGTGAGATCATGACCTGAGCAAAGTTGGACATTTACCCCACTGAGCCACACAGGTGCCCGAGAAGTTTCATATTCTAAACTCAGAAACAGTTTGAATCCTGGAGTTATCCATTCTTGATAGTTTAGAACTGGGAATAAAACCACCTCAGCTTAATAGCTTGAAGTGTGTAGGTTGAAGAGCTAGATTTTTGTCCGCCATAACTGTTTCTTCTCTGGTGATTGTCTATTCAGGTGCCATATCCTTTCATAAGGCAATTTTGAAATCACTGATGCTCCAAGGAATCTGTCCTTGGATAGTGTCTCAGCTTGGGCTTCTATAACAAATTACCATTGTGACTAGGTGGGTTAAATAGGAAACATTTGGGAATTTGTAAGTGTTTGGGAAATTGTAAAGTCCAAGATGAAGGCACAGGCAGATCCTCTGTCAGTGAGAGCCTTATTCCAGGTTTGCAGTTGGCTGTCTTCTCCTTCTATCCTCCCACGGTGGGAAAGGAAAGGCTAGCTCCCTTCGTTGTGTTAGAAAGACACTCATCTCATCATGGGAGCTCCAACCTCAAGAAGTCATGGTCTTCCAAAGATCCATCTCCTTTGGGTTTCAATATACTAATTTTGGAGAGACACTGACATTTGGCCTATAGCAAGTAGCAATATCTCCCCTCAGTAATAGCCTTGACTCATAAGTATGTACTTCAAATAATGAGTTGGAGACCTATACAAAGATTTATCTTTAAGTTTATCTCATAATTTTCAGTAGGGTCAAATTTGAAGCATTACACTGGTTAAATAGATATTACATACGCATTAAAACCATTCTGTAGATAAACGATTTCATTCTCATCTGACTGACAGTTCATACAAATATTAATCGTGCTTTTTTTTTGGATGTTAGCATTAGGATGTCTTGTTTTCCTTTTATGTCTTTGCTTTCTTCAAGTCTTCTGTAAAGAACATGTTTGTGTTTTTAATTTTTTTAACGTTTATTTATTTCTGAAGGAGAGAGAGGAGAGAGCGCGAGCAGGGGAGGGGCAGAGAGAGAGAGTGAAACACAGAATCCTAAGCAAGCTCCAGGCTCTGAGCTGTCAGCACAAAGCCCGATGCAGGGCTCAAACCCACTGTCCATGAGATCATAACGTGAGCTGGAGTCAGATGACCAACCAGTCGACTGAGCCACCCAGGTGCCCCTGTTTTGTTTTGTTTTTTAAACAATAATCAGAAAATCAATGGTTGAGTTTAATTCAATTATACAAAACAAACGTGCTGGGCACTTGTTATATTCCAAGCATCATGTGAAATATAAAATGAATCAGTGCCCACCACTTAGGTCATTCACAGCCTAATGAGGGAGACCGCTAAAATATTATACTGCAGAGAAGGCAGAATGGGTGAAGTGCTATGGAAACTATTTGGGGACTTTCTGATTTTGCCAAAGGCCCTCTTCCCTTTCTCCACTTCAGATCTTCCTGGTAGGTATTCTAAAAGAATGTATAGGGTAGGGTTGCCAGATAAAATGTAAGATCCCCAGGAAAACTGGAATTTTAGATAAACAATGAATAATTTTAAACATAATTATGTCCCTGCTTACTTACACTAAAAATATATATTGTTTATCTGAAATTCATATTTTACCAAGCTAAATCTGACAATCTTACTTTAGGAATAAATTATAATATCTTATGTTGTGGAAGGCAGTATTTCACAACTCTCTTTCGGAACACTAGTTCTGTAAAACTCAGCAAAAAGAACTATGTGGTCACAAAAGACAGTGAATCACTGCATGCTGTAACTCCTCTTTCAAAAAGCTATAACTCATAGTAATATTCATTTGTTGTAAGAACCAGGGTAGCCTGGACACTGACCATGCAAACAGATTTTTGCCATTAACATCTCTGTGGCCATACTGAGAATTAACTAGAGATCCACACACTACAGTTTATACCTCTGAGCATTTGCTATGTGCCAGACACGCATTAGTGCTTTACATACACCTCATTTCATGAAATCCCCACACACCTGTGAGGAACCTACTGGGATTTTATACATGATGAAACCGTGGCTCAGAGAGATTAAGCACCTTGCCCAGAGTCACACAGTAGTGACATAGCCTGAATCTACCACCTGTATACTTATTCAGTAGAGATTCACTATATGCATTAGCCCATCAGAAGCCCTAAAGAGTCCTCTTTAAAAAAATTTTCTAAGTTTATTTATTGAGAGAGAGAGAGAGAGAGAGAGAAAGAAAGAGAGAAAGAACACATTCATGAGTGGGGTAGGGGTAGAGAGAGAGGGAGAGAGAATTCCAAGCAGGCTCCATGCTGATACAGTGCAGAGCCCCATGAGGGGCTCCAACTCACGAACTGTGACATCATGACCTGAGCCAAAATCAAGAGTCTGAACTTAACTGAATGAGCCACCCAGGTGATCCAGAAGCCCTCAAGAATCATAGAGAAACCTTTTGACTTTGTTCACATGACCAGTTCCTACAGGGCACCAGAGAACATTCTGGCAGAATGTTTTATGGTTTCCCAAGAACTTTTATATCCACTTATCTTTGAGTACCTTTTTTAAAATTTTAAATTATTTTTGCTTTCAGCGTTTGGTTTCACAAATCCATTGGATTTAAAAGTAAATTTTTTAATATGTAAAGATTTCTGATTTTTTGAACATTTTGGTTCTTTGTGTTTTCCAGCCTCTTCATTGTCTTCTTTTTAATAACCCAAAGTCTTATAATATCCTTACATGGAACTACCTTTCACCATAAAATGTACTCTTCAGAAAATTCCACAGTACTTCACAGACCTAGCCACCCCTCAAACAAGATAATTTTGAAGCTCTTAACTCTGTGGCATTATTCTTACTTAAATATATAACTGGAAAAGTCCAGGGTCAGCTATGACTGTTGTTTGAGTTTTTACATACTGAAAAAGCCACATCTAGCCAGTAATTCTTAATGCAAATAATTATAGTGGTGAACAGATGATATAAAAAGAACTGCCTGAATTCAAGTATTGTCTGTGTCACTAACTAGACTTGTAATCTTGAGCATATCAAGGCTTTGGGGCTAAGTTACCATAAATTACTGAATTAGCCGGAATAGAGTAGATGAAAAAAATTAAGATTCAGGGAGATTTGTTATCTCGCCCAAAGTCCTAACTATGTAAATGGAGAAATACTACAACTGAGTATGGTGGCTGACCATTGTAATTTTAATGCTTGCCAAGAAAATATTGCATATTCACAAAGTATTTTTCAGCAAAGTTCTTAGATACATTTGTTTTAAATATCAAAAATTAATTCAAATAAAGCCAAGAATGATTTGAAATACAGTGATTTCCCTTTGTTGTTTATATACTGTGATTTGACAGAATGTGATGTAAAAGTAATTACAAAAGTAATTATTTAAAAATAAACTTATTGGGGCGCCTGGGTGGCTCAGTTGGTTGAGCATCCGACTTTGGCTCAGGTCATGATCTTGCTCATGAGTTCGAGCCCCACATCAGACTCTGTGCTGACAGCTCAGAACCTGAAGCCTGCTTCAGATTCTGTGTCTCCCTCTGTCTCTGCCCCTCCTCTGCTCATGCTCTGTCTCTCTCTCTCAAAATAAATGCTAAAAAAATTTTTTTAATTAAAAAAATAAATAAAAATAAAAATAAATTTATTAAAAGTGGTTGTTTAAAATGTTCTTTGTGCCCCATATTTATTCTAAATAGGTAGGTTTTAAATTAGATTTAATAAGATCATTATTTTTTTCTATGAATTCAACTTGGTTCCCCAGGATAAAATTCTAGGTACCCAGCATGATGGTTAATTTTAGGTGTCAACTTGACTGCGCCAAGGGGTACCCAGATATTTGGACAAACATTATTCTAGATGTTTCTGTAGGGTGTTTTTGAATGAGATTAACATTTAAATCACTAGAGCAAGTAAAGCAGAAAGGCAGATGCCTTCTATAATATTTTGGGCCTCAGTTGAAAGACTGATTAGAACAAAAGGCTGACTTTACCTAGAGTAAGAGAATTCTCCTGCCTGATGACCTTTGAACTGCAATATCTTGGCTCTTCCTGATTCTACAATAGCTTCCATTTTTACATTCAAACTGGGGCTTTGACTCTGCAGATCTTGGGCTCGTCAGCTTCCATAGTCCCATGAACGAGGTTAGGACAGAGTCTACCCATCGGAATCAGCCTAATCAAAGTCATTATAATCCCAAACCAAATTTATATCATCATTCATCTTTAAGGCAGTGGTTTTCAGCTTTCTTTGCTCATTAAAAATGTTTGAGGCACTTTTTAAAGCATGGTCCATTCTATAGATTTTGATTTGATTGGTCTGGAGAAGAGCAGAGGCAAAAGTTCCCTGGGGGATCTAATGCACAAGCAAAGATGAAGCCAAAGAGGTATCAGTTGCCCTTTTAGTCAACACAGTACCAGCCAGTTTTTCTAGGCCAAGAGATGGTTATTTCAAAGCTCCTATGGGAGAGTTTATTTAATACCAGAGAAGTCATTTTTCCCCCTTTATCTACTGTGCAAATTCACTTGATACATCCTTTTATGAATAGGATGCTCTTATTAAATACTCTTATTTAAAAAAAATTAAGAAGCCTAGCCTTTTTAAAATCACTCGTAGGAGGAAACCAGGTGGGAGAAGCGGAGGAATCATCAGTAATTCCGAACACCTCTGTGCCAGAAGTGTCTTCATATTCATTAAATTTATTCATTTTTAAAATTTTTTTAATGTTTATTTTTGAGAAAGAGAGAGAGAGAGAAAGTGCAAGTGGGAGAGGGGCAGAGAGAGAGGGAGACACAGAATTCAAAGCAGGCTCCAGGCTCTGAGCTGTCAGCACAGAGCCCAACATGGGGCTCAAACCCACAAACTGTGACATCATGACCTGAGCCGAAGTCAGACGCTTAACCAACTGAACAACCCGGGTGCCCCTACTTATTCATTTTGTAATTAAACATACAATTCTGGAAACATCTATCGAGTACTGAGACTGTGTCAGGCAGTGTTCTAGACCTTCATGGTACATCATGGGATAAAGCAGGCAACAGTCCCTGCCCTCAGGGGGTTTACATTCCAGGGCACGTCTAACATGTGCCAGGCTCTAAACTATGTCCTATTCAGATAAAGTCACATAAAACGGGGTCCCTGCCCCTCCACCCAAGAAAACCATCATTTATAACATGACACCTTTTTATAGATGATGAAATAGTGACTTGCTTATGTTAAAATCTGTAGGTGTTGAAGTCAGGACTCCAATCCTTCCTGCATACCTTACCACCTCCTTATTAACCATGTTTGAAAAATTATTGGCAGTTCTCTTCAACGATAAGGAGTTAGTATAAGTTCTTGAGCCAAAGAGTGGCGTTATTAAGATGATGTTTGAGAAATCTAATTCTAGCCCAATGTTTGGAAACCCAAGTGTGGAGAGACCATGCTGGGGTATAAAAAGTGAAATGGACCAGGTTGGACACGACAGGAAGTGATGGGGATCTTAGCATTAAATGACTGGAGGGGTGAACACTTGACACCAGAAGAAGTTGAAGACTGGGCTTGGGAAGCTCCAAGGATGTGTCCATCACCCTTGTTTTTGGGTCAAGCCCAGTTAGAAGGCTACCTCATAATGAGCTCCGCATATTGAAAATAACTTTGGCCGCTACTGCACATCATAGCTCAGGGAGGGAGGCTACTAAGGGCCACAGAGTAACAGAGTATGTAGTAGTATGAGGCACCTGCTCTCACCTCTATGCCATCCATGAGAAAGGACATTTAGGAATGGTTTTCCTTCCCTGGCCTCCAGAAAACCAAGTGCTTTGTTACTCTAGCCTGCATTGTCCTCATCTGTAAATTGAATGTGCCGAATCAGATGATTGCTAGGGTCCTTTCAAATGCTAACTTTCTACGAGTCACTTCTTTATTGTATGTATCCAGAAACACAGTATTTAAGGCCTGCCTTTGACCGCATTTAGAGGTTAAAAGATGCAAAAGGAGCCCGAACCTCTTTCGTTCCAAAGAGGAAGAACAGGATTTCCCTTGGTATCCAACATTCTTACTCATATCGGGAGTACATGTCAGCACCACTGGTAATGACATATTCAGAATCAGGACACATACTTATTCGGTGTATATGTTCTGGCAGTCCCCGTGCTGATGGTATTAGAATATAACTTATTAAAAATTTGGTAGTGTGAATAATTAAGGAGACTGCTTTTGCTGCTTTTCAGTGATTCAGAAATATGATTTCAAAAATCTATTGAAATGTGGCTGATCCTTTAGAAGTCAAGATTTTTAATGTGTTCAAATTTGTAGTTATGATTTAGGCATTTAAATTTGAGTCAGTTACATGATGCTATAGTTAGCAAAGTGACTTATTTCTACCATCACAAATGGAGATCAGAAAATGTCACCCATGTGAAAATAAACATCTCTGGCACCAGAAACGCTATTTTCTCCCTCATGTAATGGAGTTTTATTGAGCTTTGGCAGAAAAACAGAAACCTGCATTCTGGATTTGGGGAGTGGGGAGGCTCATTCATAAAACCATTTCAAAACCTACTGAAATGTTCCACCAAGAATGGATGCCCAGGGGCACCTGGGTGGCTCAGTCAGTTAAGGGTTAAGCATCTGACTCTTGATTTTGCCTCAGATCATGATCTAACTCATGGCTCATGGGGTCAAGCCCCACATGGGGCTCTGCACAGAGCCTGTTTGGAATTCTCTAGCTCCCTCTTTCTCTGCCCCTCCCCTGCACACTCTCTCTCTCTCTCTCTCTCTCTCTCCCTCCCTCTCTACCTTTCTCTCAAAAATAAATAAATATTTAAAAAACATAAGCCCAATCTTCAAAACCTCTGTCATTTATTGCTCTGATGATTCTATTTTCATAATTACGAATACATGAATTTTCAATTCATGTGATTTGTTAGAAACCACTTATGAATCTGACATTTTGTATGGGTTACAAGCACCTATTTGCCTGCTCTGTTCATATACATTTGGGACCTTTTGAGATGGAGCTGAAACACTGGCAAATACTTAATATGTTTCATTCAAAAGAATTAGGGTCCAGTCTTTTTTTAAAGATGTAAGTCAACCAAATAAAATTTCTTCTACTTGGTTATTGTAACTCATTCCTGGAATTACATCTGGTTTGTGTTGAATGCTGTGATCCGATCCTACCTGTAAAGATATCTCTGGTAGTCAAAGGCATATCTAAACTCTTGTTTATTTAATTCTTAAATAATATCAAAATTCCTGAATTTCACTTAGCCTAAGGGATTTTTCCACTTGCTTCAAATCTGAGCCTTGCCACAGACCATTCTTTATCTCCTTTGTTGCAAATGCCCAATGAAGCATTCTTAGATCACCAAAAAGTAGGAAAGATACACCCCAGACTGTTAGAAGGTTAACCTTTGAGAATGCTAAATGCTGTGAAGGGCAATCTGGAAAGAGAGAGAGAGAGAGGGAAGTCCTCATTCCTCCCAGGCTTTAAGTTGAGAAACTGGGGGGGAAAGTGGGGGTGCTCTTAAATGCATCAGCTCTATGACCAACACAGCGGGAATTACTAGCACCTGATATTTTTCCTGCCCTTATTCAACCTTGCTGGGGGTACAAGCTGCTCAATGACTTATCAGATGACATTTAAAAGAAAAATCTTATTTTAGCTTCAAGGACTTGGCTTGCTTTGATGCTATGGCTCCGGAGCCTTTAAATGCAAGTGAGGGAAACCCCAGGTTATAAAGCATCTGCTTCTGCAGACAGGTTTTCAATCCTGTTACCTTAGCAACATTTGCCCTTGTATTCCACAGGCCACCTTGACAGCATGCATAATGTAACTGGCAGGAGAAAAAAAAAAAAAAAACAAAAAAAAACCTAGGGTTTGGAAGGGGGGGGGGGGTTGGGCGGGGGAAGCCGGGCACGTTGGGTTTTAGCATTGGTTAGCGCCTTGGGATCCTTCACATAATGTCCCTGCAACAAAAATAGAAACCTCATTTTCAGAAGTAAAAAGTTGGGGGTGGTGGTGGTAAAAACGTTGATATAATGAAAACATATATATATAATATATCTCAGACTATATATATATATATACATATATCAGAACTAGCTGGACCTGAGAAGCATAGATGTTCCGAAAATATCCTCCCCACCAGCCGTGCTGCAGATGTGTCACCGAAGCTCAGCCAGGCAGGCCATCTGCTGCAGTGTTTCCCTGGAAATTCCCAGCGACGCCCCTCCCGGCGCTCCTCCGCGCCTCCCCCGCTCCGCTCCGACCCTGCGCTGCGACGGAGCTCGCCTGTGACGTCACTGCTGCTAGCTGGGAGGGAATCCCAGGCCCTGCGTCCCGCAGGTGGAGCCAATCGTGGTCTGCTCTGGATGCTGACAACCTGGGCTTTTTTTTTTTTTTTTTTTTTTTTTACCATAAAGAATAACAAAAGCAATATGCAATTCATCACAGTCCACAACACACAGTTTCTAACAGATTCTAAATTCGTGATAAAAAAAAAAAAAAGGATGAGATTTATCTGTTAAAAGAATGCTTGGCCGACAGTGGCATCGCGGCCGCCAGTCCTCCTCCGGAGTTTTAACCTACCCTCTGTGGATGCATGAAAAAAGAAATGATTTTTTTAACCACTTTTAAAAATAAAGGTAATGCCTATTTCTTATCTATATATTACTGTATTGTAGCTTCGGCAGAAAATTGGAAGGCAAATCTCTGATGAGCCGCAGCCGCACGGAGACCCACAGCGGTGCAGTGTTTAGCTAGTGTGCATTTTGTCATTCCTTGGGTGGTAGATGAAATAAGGCTTTACCCAGTTTGATACACAGTGGAGAAATGGGACCTGTTTGCTTTCCCCGCTCAGCTAGAGAGTTAACCTCTAGGTAACGTTGAAAATATGGACAAAGAGATGCCTTTGGAAGACTGTATTAACTCTAAACGTGTTTAACTCATATACTGAGAATCACAGAAAAAAAACCCAAGAAATTAAATAAAGCGAGCTTTAGTAATGGTGGAGTGGGACACAGAAATAGAAATAGATACTCTTGGAGAGCTTATCTCTTTTCCAAGAGCTGTAGATAATTACGGCTTTATTGTCATATTGTTTCTAAGCAGTAAATCACAATAAAAATAGTAAAATCTTAGGGGTAGCTTAATTTCCTTTTTGTTTTGTTTTCTTTGAATAAAAATGAGGGTAATTACAGCCTATATTGATTGTGTACTGATTGCTGGGTATTCATCATTATTTTTTGTTGTCATCATAGACTTAAATGTTGAATCCATGAATCAATCTATTGTGTCAGCACATTGCTAGAAAAGAGTTGTATTTTTTTTAGGAAATTGGTCTAACAGGGAAGAAAAAGAACATACGCTTTCATATTTTTTTTTCTCCACAGTGCTTCGTGTTCTGGTTCTATTTAGATGTTCCTCCTCTTACATTTACAATTCTTTTTCTTTTTGTCATTCAGATCTTTGTTACCAAAATTCATTTTCCCTTTCTCCCCATTCAATAAGCATTCTTTCACATTTTCACTGTTAAGCTAATGTGTCAATAAGGGAAATGCATATATACCCATTCTTTCAGGCCACAAACAAGAAGATACAGAAAAGTGTATATACCTTTTCAGTAGTATTTATACACAAGAGTCTCTTAAGATTTTTCTGGAAATACTACTTGACTGCACATTGCTACAAAGTGCTAGCTATATGTAAAAATAGATTTATTAAAAGATGAAAAAAATGAAGAAGAATCCAGGAGCTCTTACAAAGCTTTATTGAACTTAATCTCCCCATTTCTTAACCCCTTCCTCTCCTGCCTCTCAGGAATGTTATGAAGAGTTATTATAAAGCATTTGGAATTTAGAAGATTCTGACTGCTAGTTAAAATTTTCTTGCAACGTTTAATTTGTGAAATGAATCTTTCAAACATTAATCCCTTGAAGCAGAAAGGATAAAGAGATTTTGGCCCAGTATAAATCCTGTTCTCTCTGCTCTTTTCCCAATGACATCATGGCAGGTCTGTCTTCTTCAAAGCCATTCAGCCAGCCCACAGCTTTTGTCTTTTCAAATTTTCTTAAAAATATAATTTATTGTCAAGTTAGTTAACATACAGTGTATACAGTGTGCTCCTGGGTTCAGGGGTAGATTCCTGTGGTTCTTTGCTTATATACAACACCCAGTGCTCGTCCCAACAAGTGCCCTCCTCAATGCCCTCACCCATTTTCCCCTCTTCCCCATACCCCCCCCCCCCCCCCGCCGCATCAACCCTCATCAACCCTCAGTTTGTTCTCTGTATTTAGGAGTCTCTTACGGGGTTTGCCTTCCTCTTTGTTTAAAACTACTTTTCCCTTCCCTTCCCCTATGATCTTCTGTTAATGTCTTTTCAGATTTTTATTGTACCATTTACCTAAGCTAGGAAAACCTTTGATTACCTCCCCATCCATCCCTTGTATTTCCTTCTCTTTCTCCACTACCTCTACAACCATCACACTAGACCCTAGAATCTTCTGGATCCCCAAGCACAGAATTTTCACATGCCCGTCACTGGGTACCAAGTGCTACCACTTGGAGAGAACTACCCTGTCAAAAATTAGGACCAAGCGGCCAGACAACACAAAGCTTGTCAGACTTGCTTTTATAGATAGATTCTATTTCCATTTTGTAGGTAACAAGGCCAAGTGAATAAGCAATGTTGCAGATCTGAAAACAGCTCACATTCAAAGTATTCACTCAGTCAGGGACAGAAGAAAACAATGACATGCTCTCAAAGATCAGAGATTTCATAATGGGGAACTATGGTGTTATCTGTTTTCCTTGGCTTGGGAGACCAGATAGGAAAAAATTGGACAAAAGAACATGGATTTGTTTTGCCGAAGAAATCGTATTAAAGAAAAAACAAGCATCACTAGAAAACCCCTGACAGTTCCAGAAAAAGTAATCCCATTTCTGATTATTGGGCAAGATATTAATAAAAGACATTTATAAAATGTTTAAATAAATCCATTTTCTTAAAATGATAAACAACTTCCCTCTGAATGTAAGTTACAGCACAGCTGATACCTTGTATTTTATTCACCAGAAATAACAGAGTTTCCATTTGATTGTATAACAAAGATATAATACTTTACTACAATTAGGTTTAAATTGTAGAAAAAGAGAAATGCATTGTCAAGTTTCATGTCAGAATTTTCTAGGATATGCCATTCAATAGGAGAATATACTATGCTATTTCTGTGACCTTGGGTAAGTCACTTAACCTCCAAAAACCTTGGTTTCCTTCTTTTCTTGAAAATGCAGACACTAATACTTGCTGTTGTCTGTCTATATTGTTTGAAGGTTAAAAGGGTGGATATAAGCCAATGTGCTTTCGGAAATAGTGATGTACACGTCTGATTCACTGTTGCGCATTTTTGCACCTTCTGTGCTCCAGCTTCCGAAGCCGGCAGTGTCCTTGTCAGCTGTGTGTGATCATGTTGCCCTCTAGTGACTGCAGTTCGTACAGGCCCCAAGGAAGGCTTGACAGAAAAAAAAGTTAACAAATTTAAAAGAGGGAAGGAAGGGCAGGAAAGGGAGGCTGGTGGTAGAAAAGTGTGGATGTAAACCAACCACAGTGGTAGGAAAAATAGGCCACAGCTTGCTATGAGTAAGCAGACTCAGGACCCGAAGTGAGAGAATGGAAAGAAATAGAATCGAGAGAGTAATGAGATGGAGAGGACGCCGAAAAGCTCAGTGGCCAGGGTGGCAGGGGAACTGGAATCTGGGCCCAACTCTGTTAATGCCCAACCCCAGACCTTTGCAAGCTCTGGCCTCCATAACCAGTCCTGTCACCCGACAATGAGATCATTGAAATAAGGGTTCACCAAAGTGCCTGGCAAGACCAAAATTCTTTGAGTCAACATAAGATGAGAGAGAAGTAGAACAATAAAAAAGCGACATGAAAGAGATATGTTGAAAGGTCCACTGAAAACATTCCCAGGACTCTCTTTAATAGGTCTGGAGTCACTTCAGTAGGTCAGGATCTTAAAAGCAATCTAGTGGCTGAATGACACAAACGAATTGGGAGATTCAGCCCATTGTATGACTGTATAAATAACCACAGTTGTCCTGCAGTGTGGTTACATCCTCCATGAGGACCCAGCCTGCGTGAGATCACATTCTCTGAGATCTAATGCTAGGAACCTCACTGACTCATTTCTGAAGGGCTCTTTCTTCCTTTGGAAATTAATCCCTCTTTACTTAGAATCATCTGAGAACCAATCTTACTGTGATCTTAAGGGCTTTCCCATTTCATAGTGTAGATGTCACAGTCTTCTATGCATTAGGTTTGTATGCTGATTTCTCTTAAACCAAAGGGATAGGATAAAAAAAAAAAAAAAGTAACCAAAGTCCACAAGCACTGTATCTTTAAAATTAGGAGGCCACAAATAATCATGAAGTTCTGTCATTGCTTTCTCTATAGACAAATGGTCACTCATGGATAAGGATTTGACTTATTCTTCCCAAAACATAGGACAGAGCAGTTCAATGGAAGGAATTCTGTCAGAAGGGACGGGTCTCCACTCTGACATTGACATTTGCTAGTTGTGTGATCTTCCGCAATATGCTACATTGATGTAAGCCTCGGTTTCCTTACCTGTGAAGTGGAAATTCGTTCATTTATTCATATTAATTCAATATTTACAGTGTGTCAGGGACTGTTTTAAACTCCTAGATAGCAGTGAACAAACCCTGGTCTTTCCAAGAGTCATGACAGAGATCAAATAGGTATATCTTTTAAAACTAAGTACTGGGGGTGCCTGGGTGGCTCAGTCAGTTAAATGCCCAAGTTCAGCGCAGAAACCAGATCTTGTGGTCCGTGGGTTCGAGCCCCACATTGGGCTCTGTGCTGACAACTTGGCATCTGGAGCCTGCTTCAGATTCTCTGTCTCCTTGTCTCTCTGCCCCTCCCCTGCTTGTGCTCTGTCTCTCTCTCTCTTTCTAAAAAATAAATAAATATTTAAAAAAAACCTCTTAAGTACTGTAACAAAGTATTTTGCATTCCTAAAGAAACGTGGAAACAACAGAAATCTTTTCCATAAAGCCAGCACCTAAAATTGAGTTTTCCTGGGAGCTCCTGGGTGGCTCAGTTAAACATCTGACTCATGATTTTGGCTTAGGTCATCATCTCACAGTTTGTGCGTTCGAGAACCGCATCAGCTCTGCACGGACACTGTGGAGCCTGCTTGGGATTCTCTCTCTCCCTCTCTCTCTGCCCCTCCTCTGCTCTGTTCTCTCTCTGCCTCTTCTCTTTCTCTCTCTCAAAACAAATAAATAAACAGAAAAAAAATAACTAAAATTGAGCTTTCCCTTGGGAGCCTGTGTCACCTGGGAGCACTGGAAGTGACATCCCCCAGTAAATGTATTTTCCAGAGAGCACAAAATCTTCCATTTCCTGAGAACTATTAGGTCTGCCAAAGAGTTTTCAGGAGCAAATGAACAAATCAGTTACTGTATATTAGACTATACCTCTTTATTTAAATAGCTCCTCCTATGTACCCATCTCCTTAGTCTAATCCTCTCCACACAGAAAAGAAGGGAAGTGGCCTCTGTCAACTCAGCCTCGTGTCCACCCCAACAGGTGTCTCCTCTTCTACCACAGCCGTCTGCCCATGGATTCTGAAACTATTTTGTGGGGCCACCAGGTGGCAGTTAGGGCAAATGGTTTCAGGCTTCTTCCCATATCTTCTGGGAAGGCCAGGTGGTTCCTAAAGGAGAAGCAAGCCCTGGAAATTGAAATGTTATGGAGCACTTGGGCTGCCAGCCCCAGGGCTCTGTGTTTTCACGGACGATACCTCACCAGGTCCTTGGGGGCAGCGTGTATTAAGGTTAGCCGTTAGACAGACAAAGATAAAGAAATGGGTATTAAGGCATCATTTTTAATGTGGAAAACCTAGAAAGTGCCCGTGGGAATCCAATGCCCCGTGATGTTACCCCAAAGTGGAGTTCATTCCACTACAGCACAGAGGCTCAAAACCACAGCTAGGAAACGAGTCGACTGTGTTATTAGAGTGACTTTTTCAAAGGATTTAAGAGTTTTCAGGTAAATTTAATAGTACGTTTCCTTTTAGATATCTCCTACCTCTTGGTCTTCCTGCCATGTTTCTTTCTTTCATGCTCACCTACTTGGTGATTTCTCTCCCTCTGTAGTTTGACTCTATCCTTAGCTTTCAGATTCCATAATTTTACTTGTTTTTTTTTCCAATTAGCATACAGGGTCATGTTAGTTTCAGGTGTGCATTACAATGATTCAGCGCTTCTGTACATTACTCAGTGCTCATCATGATAAGGGTGCTCTTTAATCCCAGAGTCTGTGTCACCCATCCCACCTCCCTCCTCCTCTCCGGCAACCACCAGTCTGTTCTCTATAGTTAAGGGTTTATTTGTTCATTTGTTTTGCTTTTTACATTATACATATAAATTATATCATATGGTATTTGTTTTTCTCTGACTTTTTTAGTTAGCATTTATATCCATTACATGCATCCATGTTGTTCAGCAAACGGCAACATCTTATTCATTTTTACGGCTGAGTAATATTTCATTGTGTATATGTATGCCACACTTTCTTCACCCCTTCATCTATCAGTTGCTATTTTAGGTCATTTCCGTATCTTCACTCTTGCCAATAATGCTGCAGGAAGCAAAGGGGTCCATTTATCTTTATACATTTTACTTCTCGTAATAAATAAGCCTTTGTGTGCACCTGCTCGGAAGCCTGTTTTACTGAGGACTGGAGATATTGCCCTAGTTTCCTTCCCACTTCAGGTGGAAAATCCTCATGTAAAAACTCACGGAAATGAAATTAAGAACGGAACGTGTAACTTCTTATTTCCTTTTCTAGTTCCTAAACAGTAGAACTGATTTGGCCAGCTTATCCTATCCGTATTTCAGGCCCTTGATGAGACACAAGTTAAAGCTATTTTTTTTCCTTCAGAAGCACATTACTATTTTAAACCTAGGACATCTACTCAAATTTGGCATAAAAAGATGCCTCCAATTCATTATCCGTATTCTGGAAAGTGGCTCTTGGATTGCTGTGCATGGGTGTTCTGGTTGGCAGACAGTTTAGGTAACTCCTCTCAGTTCATACACTTTATTGCAATATAAGTTTCAAGATGAAAGTCAGAGAATACTTTCCTTTAATAGACTTATCTTTCTATGGCATTTGAATTTACCTGGTGGAACAATTGATTTCTTCTTTCTAAGAAATTTTCCAAGTCATTACATGGAACTATTAAGGAAAACATTTTCCAAGTATATCTTCTTTTGTGTGAGAAAAAAAGTGCTTTTCATTTTTGGCCCATCCTTATTCTCATGGGACATGCCAATTGATTATAATTTTTTTTCTGATGGAAGTATCATAGAATAGCAAACTTGGAAACTGGGGGAATGATTTTGTGTGCAATATTTTGTCATCTTGCCAACATTCTAGAGGAAATAAATTTTCTCTCTCAAAATGTCAAGTTGTTTTGAGTTCACAACCAATGAGGAAGGAAGTTCATAAATGTAGAACAATAACTAGAGAGTACTGAGTTCCAATCATTCTATCCTCTATCGTTGGAGAGAAATGTAATGTGTCCTATAAATGTCCGTATGGCTGCTCAGTCACTTGGCACGCTTTTTTTTTTTTTTTATTGTTTCAGAAAACAAGATTCTGGATAAATATTCTGGAATGTGCCCAGTGTTACTGTTAGTACTTGTGAGGATTTCTGTCAAAGGTTATTACTTCCTTTCTCCTTTTATGCTGGAGTTTTCTTGAACTGAGTCGTTTGGACAAAAGACGCACATTTCATGAATTCCAACTATGGGAGTGTTTTCCTCACAGGATTGTGCTTCCAAGAGTGAGGTTTAGTGAACATGCTCATGAGCCCTTCTAACGTGTCCCACGCTTCACAGAACTGCTTCATTCATTTATTAGTCAAAGAGGAACACATTTACAGCAACGATTTGCATTCTAAGCATTCTTTGTGAATACATGAGTCCTACTGCAAGAGCAAGAACACAAGTTACGTAAAGTAAAATACACTGAGGGGTGTAAAGTTTTTAAAAATGGCACGATCTCAGGGTTATTTTAAGGAAAAACTGGGCACCTATCTTTGGAGGGTTCAGTCTCAAACTACACAGGGGAGTTAGAGGTAAGGTATTAAATACTTGAGGGGCTCCTGGATAACTCAGTCGGTTGAGCATCTGACTCTTGGTTTCAGCTCAGGTCCTGATCCCAGGGTCGTGAGATCGAGCCCCACATCAGGCTCTGCACTGAGCATGGAGCCTGCTTGGGATTCTCACTCTCTTCCTCTGCCCCTCTCCCCCACTTGTGCACCCTCTCTTTCTCAAATGAAGAACAAGTGAACAAGAAAACCCTTGAGGACTAGCATTTTTGAGCCATGCAGAGTGAAGTCAAACATTTCTCTTTCTCTCTTCCTTCTAAATTTATTCAGGGGCAGAGGAGGAGAGGGGCAATACTGGCCTTGCTTTTCACAGGAGTAAAGGTTAGTACAAGCACCCTGAATCATTAACATCCTATTTCCCAGGAGTGACTAAACTCAAATCCATCAGTGGAATCCATGCCAGGGCCCTCTCCCCTTGTTTCCAGCCCATGCTTCTTAGGAATGTGCTCAAACAACCACAACATTCCTGATCGCCACCTCCAGGTGACAAAAAGGAAAAATGAGTAGCAGTGAACCAGAAGAGGTTAGGCCATCTATTTTATCCTAACAACTGGTGATAAGAACTTTTTGTAACTTAGCAAGCACGGTGGTAAGACAGATATACAAGATGTTAGCAACATTTAGAAATAGAATTTTCTAGATGTTTATTTTTTCTGGTCTCAGATATTAAGTATTCTGTTTTGCTTTTAACCCCCATTTGTTGTTTTTCTAACGTGGTGTTTTGGGACTATTAACAGTGAAGTTATCCTAGAATTTTTACATTATGATTGGCGGTATTTACACTATAATTTCTTGACATTACTTAATTTACTATTTTTTGCCAAAATCTGAGTAAAATAGAGTGGAATGACGTATACTTATATCAGTGTAAATGGATATTAGGATTACTGCTTTTATTTAAAAAAATAATATTTGGACAAAGTCTATTCTTAACAATTCCATGTAATGAATAGTTAAGTAGTCCCAGTGAGGTAGAGTTCAAGTTAGTAACTTTTAAAGTCTTTTATAGTTTTACTTCTTTTGGTTCTGCTTTTCAATATCAGCCTGAGTATCTGATTAATTTTAGTATTAAAAAATGATACCCAATTGTGATAGAACACTACTTTCAATCTTGTGATGACATTAGTTGTATTCATTTAACTTTGTTACTTTTTTCACTTAGCTTTTCATATATGAATGGGTTAGAGAATACCTCTGTCTTTTCTACATAGTACAGTATGTCAGTAATGAGATTGACTTTCTTCATTAGTCCCCTATCTGTCAATCACTGTGGTCTATGTAAACCAAGAATATTGTACCCCAATTTACATTATAGATAATGGAAGCAAATTTTATTAGCCCCATATGAAAGAAATAAAAAAATCTCACAATTGAGACATGTATAAATGTGTGCATATAGATATATATCTCATATTTTATGAATAGGAGTTATGCATGTGTACATACCGTCCACAAACTCAAATTCCCTCATATCCCACAAACTTTCCTTTAGGAATGAATTTAAATCTCCTGTTTGTGAAATCGAAGAGAATTTGCACCCAACGAAATACTTACAAAGAGATGTGGGTAAATAATTTAAAGGACTGACTCAGACTTTAGACAGTTTGATAGCCCTTTCTGCACCAGGAAGCACAGAAAATCTCAGAGCAGGCTTGTGCTAACTTGGTGGAAAAAATCTTTCCTTAAGAGTGCATTATCTTCGATAGGAAATGCAGCAGTAACACCTTGCATCACCAAGCTAATTAGTGCACCGGAAAGACCCATGATATTTCCTGTTGGCAACCGTGAAGTGAGAGAATTGGAAGGCTACCACCTCTGTGGTGTGCCAAGGCCCCAAAATCTCGCAAGGAGCTGAAGCGGCGCATGCCAAGAAAATAGCAACTGCAGGAAGAAGCAGATAATGCAAGGTTTTGTGTCGCCACTACTAATGTAAATACTCATTGACCAGGAGCAGTTTCAGATTGACAGCTTTTGGGTTTGTGAGGATATTGTCAGCCAGGGTGCTCCCGATTGGACAAAAGGAACAGTAAACAACATATCATGAGGGGGCCTGTGTGGCTGGGAAACTTACTCATTCCTGCTTTAGTTGGAGCAGTGTGGGAATGGGGAGAAGGCCAATGGTTTCAAGGCAGCTTCTAGCTTCCCTCTGGCGAACAAGCCAGAAAAAGCCATGACTGTAACATCACCCTCTCCCAGGTTCTGAAATCTCTTTCCTATGACTTTCCTCAGGTCTGTAAAGCACCGTCGGCCTTTGGCAAACAAGAGACAAGAAACACAGAGTCAATGAGGAAAATGTTGCCATGACATCAGCCACGTTAACTCCTACTACGATCAGTCTTGGCCTTGATGCAATTTAAGATTCTATAGACACGTTTTCCCCCATAATGGAACACACAGAGTTGTTATTGAGGGAGTAGAGGTGGAGGGTAGCCCTCATCCTACAAACACTCATACTTAGATGTAACTGGCTTGCCCCCAAATAGTCTTCAAGACAAAGGTAGCAAGCGTGTCCCTATGCAGCTCAAATATGCTGCCTGGATGGCTTTTACACCTTGCCTTTTGCTCTCTGAAATACACCTAGTAGAAATATACTATCGCTAATCAGGAAACCTTCACTGGCTCCAGGAGTCACCCTAGTGGGAATCTACGTTTGATGCCTTTTAACATTTACCTGAAACTAGCAATGCTGAGAGCCTGCATGCTAACTCTGGAACATGGCAGAGAAGGAAGGGCCCTCCTTCCCTAATTCTCCTAAGAAAAATGCTGAGGTGGTCTTTGGGACAGCCAGTGGTTCCCAGAAGAGAATAGAAAGTAAGTTACAGAAAGGGATGTGGTTACAGACAGATTTCTCCTGTCTTGAAATATTGCTAATGTTGTGTGCATCTATAACAGAACAACAGACAGTATACTACGTTCTCTCCTTCCTTCCTTCCCTACACTTCTCATGCTACTGCTCCTAGGACCTGGAACTCTGGAGGGTGGGATTCGAGGCTACCCAATGGGGGAGAAAAGATTAGAGAATAGGGCAATTCATGGAAATGAATCCTAAGAGAAATAGAAAGTTACTAAAACATTTTGAGCAGAGAAAAATCAATGAATACAGAAACAAAAGATGATAGGAGGTTATCCTAAGAGTCCCAAGTGAGGACAAAAAGGCCAGGACTCATGTCACTGAAGGAGAAATGGAAGAGAAAACAAGTATTAATGATGTGTCAAAGATGTTAAGTAACAGGATTTTTGACTGATGGAACGTAAGGGGTGAAGGAAGGGACGGAGTAAAGCATGACTCAGATTTCTTATCGAGGAAACTGGTAAAAGAGAAACAAACAGAATAGTAAAGTTGGAAGAGGAGAGTTATTTGGGGAGAAAATAACTCATTTTTAGATATTTTGACTTTAAAAAAGTTTTTAATGTTTATTTAGTTTTGAGAGAGAGAGAGAGAGAGCAAGTGAGCACGTGTGAGTAGGGGAGGGGCAGAAAGAGAGAGGGAGACACAGAATCTGAAGCAGGCTCCATGCTCTGAGCTGTCAGCACAGAGCCTGACATGGGGTTCAGGCTCACAAACTGTGAGATCATGACCTGAGCCAAAGTCAGACACTTAATGGACTGAGCCACCCAGGCGCCCGTAGATATTTTGACTTTACCCAAATTTATGTGTTGTGTCTTAGGGCTCCATCTCAAATCTTGGTATGAAGTGAATGTATTTTATAGGACACGATTACTTGAAGGAAATACATATATTTTGTTAAATGATAGAAACAAATTAAAAGGTATTTTGTGTTATGATTCTACTTTGTAAAAGTATATATAGAAAGGAAGATTTAATGTTATCTAATCAAAGGCATTAATAATGATAATTGTGAAGGGGCTCTTGGGTGGCTTAGTTAAGTGTCCAACTTCGGCTCAGGTCATGATCTCACGATTCATGGGTTCGAGCCCCACGTCGGGCTCTGTGCTGACAGCTCAGAGCATGGAGCCTGCTTCCGATTCTGTGTCTCTCTCTCTCTCTCTCTCTCTGCCCCTCCCTTACTCATACTATGTTTCTCTCTGTCTCATAATAAATAAACTTAAAAAAATGATGATTGTGAATAGAATTATGTTCCTTAGCTTTACGTTGCTTTGCCAAACCTCATTATTCTACCTTGAAAGTAAATATTTTTGTTTGCAGTAAAGCACTTAAAGTAAAAGTTAATGTTTAAAAACTTGATAATTCTAATTATTCAAATTGCTCTCATGGTCGGGGCGCCAGGGTGGCTCAGTCGGTTAAGCGTCCGACTTCGGCTCAGGTCATGATCTCACGATTTGTGGGTTCGAGCCCGGCATCGGGCTCTGTGCTGACAGCTCAGAGCCTGGAGCCTGCTTCGGATTCTGTGTCTCCCTCTCTCTCTGCCCCTCCCCCACTCATGCTCTGTTTCTCTCTGTCTCAATAATAAATAGGAACCTAAAAAAATTGTAAAAAAACAACAACAAATTGCTCTCATGGTCAAAGAAAAGACAGTTTCAGGACAGTTTGTGGAATGCTGCACATACTTTTGCAGCTCAACAAAATTGCAAGGATGAATAGTTTTTGTCC
Source organism: Cryptoprocta ferox (assembly GCA_028646485.1). Lineage (NCBI taxonomy): Eukaryota > Metazoa > Chordata > Mammalia > Carnivora > Eupleridae > Cryptoprocta > Cryptoprocta ferox. The sequence continues at coordinate 27,818,582 of CM053567.1, forward strand.
AGTTGTGTGGTACCTTATAGATGTTACATTTCATGAAACCAAATCAGAATACTTGGCTTAAAAATAAGATCATTAAAAATTGTGGCTGAAAATGTTGCAGAGAGCATGGGATGTATGGAGTTGATCCTGGTATAGAGTTTTCTGGTATCTAGGGTGCCTGGGTGACTCAGTCAGATAAGTGTCCAACTTCAGATCAGGTCATGATCTGATCTCACAATTTGTGGATTTGAGCCCCACATCTGGCTGTGTGCTGACAGCTTAGAGCCTGGAGCCTGCTTCAGATTCTGTGTCTCCTTCTCACTCTGCCAGTACCCAACTCACCCTCTGTCTTTCTCTCTCTCTGTCAAAAATAAATAAAACAGTAAAATAAATTTAAGAATTGTCTGGGATCTTACTGATGCCTCATCACAGGGAAAGAAACCAGCTTCTCAAACCATGAAGGAAAAGCAGAAAATGAACCTTAGCTTTAATATTAGTTGTATTATTAACATTTTTCATTTTGGGGCAGTTTTAGCTGATCGTGGCCATAAAAAATCTTGTAACTAAGTCCTACTTTTATGTGTTATCCCTGACTTTTTGCAAGAGCCATATGAAATTGGCCATTTCCACATTTTTTGCAACATTATGTTTGAAAAGACTGTCTAATAACTATAATTCAGGATTTCTTGTATCAAGAACTATGTGATAAATTTCTTCTATAAGTTTTTACCGAAAAACTTTCAGTGGACATTCGAAATTATTGTTTCTCTTTATATGTTAAAGTTGTGGAATTTATCACTATTTCTACTTGTATCTATGTGACCAGGTCACTCACAGCTAATTATATTGCTCACCCACAGCAATTATATTTGCTTTTCTTATGTCATGACTTACAAAATTACGTTTCTATGTACAGCACCTCATTGCCTCCATTTATTATAGTTGCATAATACCGCAAACTCCTTTTGGGAGAAATTGGGAGTGTACGTTTTAAATAGCGTTGTATCTCCACATATGAAGGGACAGGATAAAAGTATGAAAATATATTCTGGCATCATCTTGTTAGGAGATAGAGTCATATTCTGTTGCCCACAACTCAAGAGAAAATTGTAAACCCTATAGTGCCCACAAAAGCAGCAGAACCTATTTAGAACAGTAACATTTTATTTTGCATGCATCTCATAACAGGGACTTTAAAAAATGTCCAAATCTTTATTTTAGTTGCTTACTTTTGCCATAAACTTCAGTTTTACAAGTGTGTGTATTGGCCTAACTGTGAAAACATTAAAATTGCAGTATTGATTTTTGCTTACAAGAGAAATTCATCAACAGAGAATAATTATTGAAATGTTTTTATTGAAGTAGAATTGACATACAGTGTTCTACAACATTGATTCAACAGTTCTATACATTAGTCATAAACAGAATTATCACTGAAATTTATGTACAAGAGAAAGTGATGAGCATGGTTTGGAAACTTTCATAAAGGCTAAAGCTTGCCAGAATCTTCCTCTTTGTTACTTTTTTACCCTTATGTACATTTGCACCCTAATCACAAGTATTTATAGGGCTTAGTTCTAACTATGAGAAAGAAACTAGTCTAGGACCAGCTGTTTAGAGGAATGGGAAGTCTTCTAGATATTTCCCCAATCCCTAAAGAGTGTGGTGAGTTTTGCCTTTTCTTTTTTTTTAATTTAAAAAATTTTAAAATTTTTATTCATTTTTTGAGATATAGAGCATGAGTCGGGGAGGGGCAGAGAGAGAGGGAGACCCAGAATCTGAAGCAGGTTCCAGGCTCCGAGCTGTCAGCACAGAGCCCAACACAGGGCTCAAACTCATGAACCATGAAATCATGACCTGAGCCCAAGTTGGATGCTTAACCAACTGAGCCACCCAGGCACCTTGTATTTTGCCTTTCCATTCTTAGCCTTGTATTTGGTCTTTATTAAGTAATGATTTCTCACTGACATTGGTGAGGTACTCTGAAGTTATAAACCAACTTCCATATACATCATCAGATTCAATGCTTATAGCTATTCCATCTATGTCATCTGATTTAATCTTCATAATTGTCTGTTATTTCAGTTTTTAGTTAGAAAACTAAGGCTTCAACAAGCTAGAATGTGATTTGCCCAAATTCACAACTTGGGATAGTGGTAGAGTCAGATCAAATCCATCTGTGTTCCCTCCATTTAATAGAATAAGATTTTTGTAATGAAATTAACATCACCAGAAAGGTACAGAACAATGACTTAGTGACTTATAAATGGCAGGAAGTATGGATCGCAATGTAAATTCCAGGGCTCCAAAAATGTTGATGAATTTACCCTCTATTAATTGTGAAATAAATACATTGGAGAGTGAAGAAATGTGGGTTTTGTTTCCAGAGCCATTGTTGGCCAACTGTGTGCTTTGATAATTATTTTTGCTTTCTGACACTAATAGTAATACTAATGCTCGCTCATACAAATCTCTCCATACCTTACCTCTGTTTGATTCTTAACCTCATACAGAAGAGATTTTCATTCAGTGTCTCATTCTTCTTTCCTTGACAGGTGTGATGTAAGAATTAATTAATTCTCTTAGTACAATTCAAATACTTGTTTCTAACGGGTACTTCACTCCCCGGTTAACACAACACCCTGTCAGGACCCTGAGAGTAGGACAAAAAGAGGTGAAAGATGTAATGTATCCTTTTGGTTCTTAATAAAGAACGTCAGACAAAAAAACAAACAGCTGTGTGGGTTCCCCGCTGTCTGACAAACTGAAGGTCATGGCTGACAGAGACTCTAAACCAGTGCTTCTCAAACCTCTGTTTACATAAATACGACATGCTTGAAAATGAAATGCAGATTCTCAGCCCCCAAACCCCATTAGAATTGTTAAATCGAGGATGAGATCAAAGAGGTTCATTTTAATAAGATTTTCAGATAATTCTGAGTTTAGGGTCACCAACTGTTCTGGTTTGCCCGGGACCACAGAATTTCCCAGGATTCAGGGCTTTCAGTCTTAGGCAAACTGGATGGTTGGCCGCTCAGATTCCAGTGCAGGTGATCGAGGTTTACAGTTTCTAAAATACCAAAGTAAGTTTGGCTTGGTTCCAGGAGTTTGGACCAATTCAAGACTAACAAGGAAAATCTATTTTGGGCAATGTGGGGATTTGCAGTTCTCCAAAGGTACACCTTGGATTACTTACTCAACATAGGTGAAGTAAATATCTCTACATTTTAAGAAGATTCACAGGCAAACTAAAGTTTGATGATCATTGTCATTGAGTCTCAAAACCAGAGCTGTTTATCTAGAGAACAAATTTAATTACCGAACTAGCTTCTTTGACCATAAGAATGAAGACGGTTTGGGGTTTTGTTTTTGTTTTTGTTTAATGAATGAGGTCTCTTTTTTGACTGAAAAGACCATGGCTGGCCCACCAGCAAGTTTGTCTCTGTCTTTGAGACAGTTGACATCAAACCTGCAAAAAAATTCAAATTATGATCATATTAAAGAAAACCCTGACAAATTTATTAATTCCTCTCTTTTATTTCCTGCTCCCTCCCATTTCTATCATTTTATCTGTAAATATCTATCTATCTGTATCTATCTATCTATCTTCTCTAGAAACAGAAGACAAAGACTATAAATATTGAGCCAAGTGGAAAGGAATTTTAACTTCATTACCTTTCTGGACTGATGCAGATGATTTGGCCTTAAGCAAAAGTGAGTTTCTTTGGTTCATATGCCATGAATTGTAGTGTGGATATTAGGGGTGGAAACAGGCTATTAGATCATCAGTTCACTTTTCTCTCCAAGCAGCAATTAAATTTGTTTTCTTTTTCTCAGCTCAATTCTTGCTTAAAAAAAAAAAAAAAAAAAGCATTTCAGCTCCTCCTCATGGAGTCTAAGACCAAACAGAGATCACTTCTCTCTGAACATGTGCAGTAATTGAGAGGAGGAGACAGGAAGGAAGCAAAGGAGAGAAGTGGGAATCACAGTTAACCTAACGGATGACTTTGGCTGCCCCCCTTCAGCTAATGTGAACATTTTGGCAGTCAGCTGCTGCTCTCTGAGAGACAACCGACATTATTACATATCTTAAGGACATGCTCCAACTGCTAGTTTTAATGCACAACTAATCTCAGATGAATGTGCTGTTTTCACAGTGTGGGATAACAGAGATACAGCAAGAATTCCTTGCCAGGACTCAAGATGGGAATGAGAAAACTACGGAAACAAAAAATGTTAAAAAATGATCAAAACAAAGCAAAACCGCATTATAACTCCAGGCTTTAGGGACCATCTCCTTAAACTGTGTTATAAAATCTCTCCACTCTTCATCTCAAGTACAGGAGACATATACACGCTACATAAATGATTTCTTGCTTATCTTCAAGGGGTTTCTTTCTTTTTTTTTCCTACTGCACTTATTAATCTTTTCCTTTATCTGAGTATTAATTCAGAGTGAAGCTCCCCAAAGTTTCTGAGTTCTGGAGAGGGAACAAAACATTGCAAAGCTCCATGAGATTTTGTGTCCGCGCAATATGACTAAAACTTCCACATCCACATCCATGAGATTTTGTGTCCACACAATATGACTAAAACTACCAAGGTTGCCTATCTTTTCTGGGTCCATTTTAGTATATTCTTTCACATCTCTTACTTAACTACTTCAGATGTCTTGGTCCTGACACTGCATATTTGAAGTTCTTTTACTGCATTTTGGGGGGATCCAAGGACACACAAAACTGGCTTATTTTTCCCAGTTAGGAAGTTTTGAATATAAGGTGATTGTGTGCCTCAGAGATGAGTATATAAGTCTTCTCTGACAAGGGGAGGATTCTATTTTAGTAGACTGTTAAGTAGACAGTGGGCATTGGGTTAGGAGTTGGTAAGTAGATCTGCTTACAACTAAAAATATGTAGTGAAACCATGGTTTGTGATTTCTCATTGCCTCTTTTGGTTATTATTGTTTGGATTTTGGCTTGGATTTGGACTATTCAGTTGGGTCTGTTAATTTTTAAAAATGGCTAACGTTGACAGTTAATGACATAAGTCCCTCCCTCTGCATTTATTTCCATTTAAACAATTCACTAGGAACATCTTTGGAAATCTGAGACATGCTTCTAGGAAAAAAAACCCAAACTGTGCAGATTTGCAAACAAATACAGCAGTTGCCAAAGTGTGGTTATCTTTCAAGGTCAGCACTGTGATTTTAATGTGAAAACATGAAGACTTCCTGTCAGTTTTGGCTCAGAGGGCTATCTTATTCAATGAATAGCAAGTAAAGGAACAAATATAGATAGACTAATCTATGCTTACTCAAAACTTTTAAAACCCCGAAAGGGGAAAAACCTGTTTCCTCTATCATCATCGTGTCACATTATTAGAGAAATGGCAAGGTCAAGTTTAGGACTAGTGAGCCTCAGGTGTCCTTGACTACAGGGAGAAAGATATCATCCTCCAACAGGCTAAGGGGCACCAGCAGTCAGCAAATTGGTGAGTTGCTTCTGGGTCGACCTGTACACTCACAGTAACCATTTGCTTGTAGAGATGATAAAGCTGACGTCTGTGACTATGTCTACTTTTTATGTTTCAGAATCTTACCCCTCTTCTCCAAGTTTTTTTTTAAATTAATTTGTATTTTAAGCCATTGGGTTAAGACAGGAGACTCTTATTAAACCTGGTATCACTCATGATATGTCCTATAGAAATCATTGAATGTGGCAGCCAGAAATTGTGACCAGGCCAAGGATGTTCCTGAATTGCATAGGAAAATGCTGTTTATACCTTAGCAGAGACACACTTCCCACCCAGGACCTTGGCAGCTGGAGGAGAGAGACACTGAGGTGCAGGGAGTAGATGGCTAATTTGGAAATCAACAGACCTCAATTCTGCTTGTTCTTCAACTTGTTAGCTAGGAGGCTAGAAGGAAATCTCTTAACTTTTCTACTCCTTAGTTTCTTCACCCCACTAAATCTAATGAAATATACCAGCAGGCATTTTTCAGAATAGAGCTTAATCTAAAATTTATATGGAAAGGCAAAGCACCTGGAAACACTGCAACAATTTTTTAAAAGATAAATAAAGTAGGTGGAACAACTCACCCTGCTGTTAGGCTTTCTAGAGCCATAGTTAATCAAGACCGTGTGATATTGGAACAGAATAGAGAACTCAGAAACAAAGCCAAAGAAACATGCCTAAGTTTTGACAAAGGTGCAAAAGTGAGTCAGTGAGGAAACGTAACTTTAAAAAAAAGTGATGCTGGAGCAGTTGGGCATCTGGGGCGAAAATAGAGTATCTACATAACTCTCACATCTTATATAAAATTTTGTTAAGGGGTGCCTGGGTGGCTCAGTTGGTTAAGCGTCCAACTTCAGCTCAGGTCGTGATCTCACGGTTTGTGAGTTTGAGTCCCACACCGGGCTCTGTGCTGACAGCTTGGAGCCTGGAGCCTACTTCAGATTCTGTGTCTCCCTCTCTCTCTGCCTCTCCCCTGCTCACACTCTGTTTCTCTCTCTCTCTCTCTCAAAAATAAATAAACATTAAAAAATTAATTCAGTGGTGCCTGGGTAACTCAGTCGGTTAGCATCCAACTTGGGCTCAGGTAATGATTCTAGTTCGTGAATTCGAGCCCTACATCAATCTCTGTGCTGACAATGCACAGCTGCTTGGGATTCTCTCTCTCTTTCTCTCTCTCTTTCTCTGCCCTTTCCCTGTTCTCACGCATGCCTCTCTCTCTCTCTCTCTTAAAATAAATACATTTAAATAATTTAAAATTGATCACAGACTTAAAAGCAAAATACAAAACTATAAAACTTGAGGAAAAACATAGGAGAAAATTATCAGGATGTAGGGCTAGGTGAAGTTTTAGACTTGACGTAGTAAGCATGATCCATAAAAGGAAAAACTCATAAATTGAGCCTCATCAAAACTGAGAACATTTGCTCTGCTAAAGTATCTTGAGTAGTGGTGGTCACTTGAATCTACACATGTGAGAAATACCAACATATACCAAATGAATGCATTTAAAACTGGTGAAATCTGAATAAGCTTCATGGACTGTATAAAAGTCAATTTCTTGGTCATGATGGGAAATACAGTTTGTCAAGATGTTACTACTGGTAAAAATTGAACAAAGATACATGGGTGGGAGCTCCCTGTACATTTTTGCAATTTCTTATGAATCTCTACTTATTTCAAGATAAAATTATTTCAGAAACAAAAAAGAATTATGAAGACCTCACACCCACCCCAGGTCTTCTATTTTGTAATTTAACCTATTGTATGAAAAAGCTAAGTTTTTGCTGACAGCTGTTTCCATCCCATCCAAAGCAGAGTCAACAACATGTTAGAAGATAAGGGGAATGAAGGGCACCTGAGACTTCCCAAGAGTCCATAGCAATAGTATCAATAGAAGAATGGAAGGTAGAACTCTAAGGTGATTCTATAAAACAGTAGTTCCCAAACTTTTGCATATATCCTATTCACGTTATCTGTGAAAGCACAGATCTCTGTGTCTCAGCCCCAGAGTTTCTGATCAGTAGGTTGGAATTTGGGGGGGGGGGGGAGCAGTACTCCAGAATGTTCATTTCTAGCGAGTTCTGATGTGATGTCAATGCCCTTGCTCGTGCCGCTGGTCAGTAGATCATACTTTGAAAACCACTGCCACAGATCATCTAAGAGTAGCAATTTTAAATTCTCCAGGTAGAAACTTCCAGGTAGAATGCAATGAAATAAATTAAGAATTCTCTCTATTTATATCTTTGTATGTGTATAGGACTTTTTCCCCCCTCTCTCAATATGTTGGCTGATAAAAATGTTCTTTCGGTTCTTCATCTGTGTGGGCTCAAGAGTATGCCGTTGAGTTAATTTACAAAGCCTCTGGTGGCACATCTGTCACATTCGCAGAAAATATTATCCCAGAAAAATCCATCAACACAACACATAAGCCCCTAAATGTGCTGCACACTTGGCATGCAAGAGAGTGAAAGAAACGAATGAAATGCAAAAAGTGATCTATTCAGAGTCCTCAAAATGAATTAAAAAGTTAAATCCTATAACAGAATATGGAACTCCATTAGGGGTTCATTTTTATGGATTTCTTTAATGGGTTTCTAAAATAGAAATGCTGTCCTAGGCAGAACATTGTCATGATAAGTTGCTCATGCTTTGGAGTCAAATGCCCCACTTCTTTTTTCCCCATATTGTCTATGCTACTTTTAAATTGGTCGAGACAACTAATGTAAGCTCCAGTTTCCCCACATACAAAAGACTATAATAATTCCTAAATCGTAGGAATTGTTACAAGAATTAATATGAACATTAAATGAATGAATATGAACATTAATATAACCTCACCTAAAACAATTATCACATTGCCTGATGCTTAAATTCTCAATAAATTGTGCAGTGATGACATTTTAGAAGGATGGCGATGATGATTATCCATAATCTTATTTGTTAATCATATTTTGGGAGAAAATTATATATTTCTGTTTCTGTTGTTATTTAACAGAAAATGATAACAATCATAATCATTGCCATTAGTTATCGTTTTATTGAGCAATAATTGTGTATCCCATTCTGTAACAGGAGTTTTTTTTCATATTAATTTTTACAACAAGCTTATGGTATGGGTAATGCAACATAAAAACAAAACAAAACTTTAAGAGTCTAGTGTATTCCTCAAGGCGAGTTACCCAGTGTATTAGTTTCCTAGGGCTCTGTGACAGAGTGCCACAAATTAAGTGGCTTAAACAACAGAACTTTATTCTCTCATAGTTCGGGAATCCCCACCTCTGAAATCAAGGTATCAGCACAGTTGGTTCATTCTGAGGGCTGAGAGGGAAAGATCTACTCTGGGCCTCTCTGCATGGCTTATAAATGGCCCTCTTCTCTCTGTGCCTCTTCACATTGTCTTTCCTATATACATTCTGTCTTTGTGTTCAGAATTCTCTTTTGGCAAAGGACTCACCCTAAGGAACTCATTTTAACTTGATTATCTCTGAGAAGACACTATCTCCAAATAAGATTACAGTCTGAGGTACTAGGGGTTAGGACTCTAACATATCTTTTGTCAGGGGACAGAATTCAACCATAACACCCATGTAGTAATGGTCAGGCTGAGATTTGAACCCTACTTCACAGGCAATGCTCTGGAATGAATGTTTGTATCCTCCTAAAATTCACATGTTGAAACCTAGGGAGGGTAGAGCTCCATGATAGAATTAGTGTCCTTATGAAAAGAGGTGGATATTAAAGCCCTCTGTCTCCCAATCATGTGAGGATACAGCAAGAAGGTGGCCATCTGAACACCACGAAATGGACTCCCACCAGATAATGAATCTGCTGGTACCTTGATCTTGGACTTGGTAGCCTCCAGAACTGTGAGAAATGAATATTTGTTATTTAAGCCACCCAGTCAATGGTATTTTGTTATAGCAGCCAGAGTTAAGATAGGATATATACTGCATTGCCTTCTGCTACAGGACTTTAAGAGGATATGAATGTCATTTGGCAGTGTTACATAGTCAGGTTTATTTGATCCTCATGCCCAACAGACATGTTGTTGTTTTTCTTCATAAATTGCTGACTTGTTTTATGAGATACATAAAACTTATAAGAAAACATAGATTTGCTCTCTTCATAAGCCACTTGTTGGCAGGCTCCCTACAATAAGTCATGTTCAGATTATTCTTTGGGAACTTTGAGGAAAAGGAGAACTAGTCTCTTTGGGTCTATTTTTAGAAATTCATTAGTCCGAAGTCTAAATATTGAGTCTTGGTATAAGACTAAAACAGTCAAAAGTGATGTATACTCATTGTTTTCTACGTAATGAACTGAAGCAGAAATCAGTGGGATGACTGTCAAAGTCCAAATACACCTGGAAATCAAGGAGATTCTGTTATTCAGGCTATGACAGTTAATGGGGGAATGCCTCAAAAAAAATAAGGTGATGTGTATTACAGATATTAGAGAACAAAAGGTTGGAGTGATGTTGCTCAACTGCTTCTCTTTTTTAGGAGCACAGGGATTAAGTAATGCTCAACATTATCAGTTCCTCCTTTTGTTCAAGACGAATGAATATCATTCAACCCTGAACAACTCAGGGGTGATCCTAATAAACCTCTTGAGTGAGGCTAACCAGGGTCTAAGAAATAGTGTCTTAAAAATTCTTGTTGGCACAGTCCCTGTAGTAACACTGCGTTGAGAGATGGTGGTAAAAGTCAGTTGTTTCAGAGTCCTGAAGATGGCGCTCCTTAAAAGAGAGATACTTGCAATAAAAAAGAAATATTAATATCAAAGATTATAGTAAGGTAAAGAGATAAGAGCTGAACCCAGAGGGTGCCAGTCCATGGGATTCTAGGGGGTTGGTGGAGGCAAATCTTTTCAGTTATGAACACCCTTCACTGAGGCTCTTGAATAGATGTCAGTGCGCTTGGTGATGTTGCCTAGTCTTGCTTAGCTCTCATGTAAGAGAATGTATGACCTGAGCTTTTCACTGGGCTTTGCGAGTGGCCATGACAGTGGCTCATCTTGGAGTAAATCCACCCTACGCATGATTGATTGCAGCTGTGGGTCCTTCCATGTTCATTTCAGTGGAACTGCAGCTTATAAGATTCTTCAGATTTTAGAGAAAAGGGCTAGCTACCAGGCAACTTAGAATCCCAATAGGATTTTACTTTTAGTTCTTCTCAGTGATGCTGAGTCAGGGAAAGGGGAGAAAAATTGGAAATGTTAGTTTGGAGGGTTGTGGCCAGATACTGAAGGAACTGGTAAGATTTACAAATCTGATTGATGGATACTTTGGTCAAAATAGGAGAATCCAGTATAGTTTAATACGTAGGTACTGAAACCAGTTTTTGCACAGATGGGAAGGAAGTTATTTAAATTTTTCTAGACAAGTCAGAATTTGCATATTTATCAGTGACCTGCAATTTATAAAAGATGCAAACTGCTCAAAGGCAACAAACATGTCTGCAATCTGATAAACTGGAAGGGTGTGCTATGGTTTCCACTGAGACAAAAAATTTATTTCTACAGTCACCTCTCTTTTGATCAAAGGTATTCCACAAAGGTATTCCACTGAAACAAAAAATTTATTTCTACAGTCACCTCTCTTTTGATCAAAGGTATTCTCAAAAAATTATTCTTGATCGCAAAATATTGCCGGTCTTATCTGATCTGACCTGGTTATTTACATAGGTGCGGTAAGAATGATAATTTCCATATAGGGCTTCTTGTATTTGCTTTTCTGGAAGTTTTTATAAGGAATCTCAGATTAGATTTTTATAAACCTCCTAAGGCTAGGAAACTAAACCAAGTGCTCATCAATAGATTTCATCATCTCAGATTAGATTTTATAAACCTCCTAAGGCTAGGAAACTAAACCAAGTGCTCATCAATAGATTTCATCAATAGATTTCCTTGGCAGGCCCAGGAAATAGGTTTCCTGGGCCTGCCAAGAAGTGACCTTCCACACTCACCTGTACAGCTAGGAACCCTGTAAATGAGGTATCTGGTCATTAACATGGCTCCATAAAGTCAACCTTTTTTTTTTAAGTGTCTTGTCGTTTCTGATTAAATGAATATCTTCTCAAATAAACATTTCAGGCAAGACCATGGTTGCATGCCTAATGCTTCCAATATGCCCTGATAACAAGGAAAACAGATTCATATTGAATCTGTGCAACTAACTATATTGGCATGGAAATAAGAATATTCCAAGGAGTCTCTGAATTCTGCAGCAGGCAGGAAGAAAAAGATACCATTTACAAAGTTTCATTTCTCTTTACAAAAGCATATATACTATCGAATTGTTATGAATTATAGGTAGCTTAAGAGAGGTTGCCTGTCTCTAGAAAACAGACCATTAAAACATCAACAGGATTCAAGAATCCGCAGTCATCGCCTATCAGTTTGTTCACGCCTTTAGAATACTTCTGCTCCATCATGGCTTAGCAGTCTCACAAGCACATTGACTTCTCCACCAGGGTTCTTGAAATCTTGCCTCAGTCCTCTGGTAAGTATCCAGGCTATTAAAGCAATGTCATCAGAAGGTTCTGCCTCAAATAGAAAGGAACCTAGCATAGCCCTTTTCTATCGGGCTCTGACACAATCGTTCGCTGAGGACAATATACTCTAGCCTGTATGTAGCTGATTTGCAAGAGCCTTCAGGAAAGCATCAAAGTAAAGCAAAATCTGTCTATGGATGACAAAAGACTTAACATGATGGTGGCTAACATATTATGGATAAATTTTGAAAGCTAAGATCTGATGAGGGTTCATTGCAAGATTCCCCAGTTGAACACCACTGGCTTAGAAGATGTAAGTTTCAAATATACAAAGTAAAGCTATGACCAACTTAACATTTTAAAAATAACTGAAACCATGACTGGTAATAACTATGTTTACTGTTTATTGTCAGGCAACACAGCACCAGGACTCGAATGGAAACATAAGCAGCGAGGCCATTTATGATCCTCTAGGAGCTTCCCATACAGCACACACTATCTGAAATATTTACAGTAATGACATTTTGCTTCCATAGGGAAAGCCAAGTGTAGCTTCTGATTTGACAGTGACTCCAATGCAACTCATCAGTAGCAACACAGCAAATAAGCCTAATTTGTTTTACCATCTCTCTTTTTTTACAAGGTGCTGTAACAAAACATTTGTGATTCCCAGGAAGCCCTTGGAATGTTTCAAAGACAGTTTTAGATGCAAGAGATATCACGTAGGAATCAGTTTTGGGAAAAGAAGATCTCAAAAGTTGTCAGGAGATTTGAATATCTGATTAAGATAAGATCATGGGTTCTTGAGGCTTGGGAAATACTTGACTACCCGTTAAACTAAAGTGACAGTATAAGGTTTTAAATGTATACACACAGAGTAACATGATTGTAAAAAATCTTAGATTTTTATCTTTTTTAATGTTTATGTATGTATGTATGTATGTATTTATTTATTTATTTTTGAGAGAGAGAGATGGAGGGACAGAGAGAGGGGGAGACAGAGAATCCCAAGCAGCCTCCATGCTGTGCTATTAGCACAGACCCCAATGTGGGGCTCAAACTCAGGAACTCTGAGATCATGACCTGAGCCAAAATCAAGAGTCAGACGCTTAACGGACTGAGCCACCCCAGGTGCCCCTAGAATTTTAGCTTTTTCAAAAGTAAGACTTTGTTCTCTTAGATAATCAATGACATGATAAAGATAACATAACACATAGAAAATTATTCAAAGACACAGAATCTTTGCCCCCTGGGGAGATTATTCAGAAGGTAAGGAAAACATTTACAACCTCTTATTAAGATAGGGGCGCCTGGGTGGCTCAGTCAGTTGAGCATCCAACTTCGGCTCAGGTCATGACCTCACGGTTTGTGAGTTCTAGCGCAGCGTCAGGCTCTGTGCTGACAGCTCAGAACCTGGAGCCTGCTTCTGATTCTGTGTCTCCCTCTCTCTGCCCCTCCCATGATCATGCTATGTCTCTCTCTGTTTTTCAATGATAAATAAACATTAAAAATTAGAAAAAAAAAGAGTAGACCAATAATCGAGGGGATAGCTTGTCTTTTTAACCGGCAGAAAAACAAATTATGCTTTGCATTGTTATGGTATTTGATATAAAGCTCTTTTTGAAAATCTTATAAATGAATCCATCAAACCCTAGCCAGCTTTGACTACAGCGAATAATTTCCTTTTCTGCAAGCTTTCTTACAACTTTCTGCCTTCATTCAGGTTTTGCCCTACACATTAACAACTAGCCATTTGACTTTAGGATAGTTACTCTTCTTTTCCTTAACAAAAACACATCCTACAAATTTTGCATACAAAGTTGAACTGCTTTGTCACTATTAATCTTAGTAGAGGCTCATTCACACATATTGATTATAATTTTAAACCACAGTAACATTTATTTCACAGAGGGGAAAAAGGAGATGGATAATTGTGAATTGTCTGTGATACACTAGCATTTTGTAGCAGACTAACAGAGCTCATGAATACACATCTCACAATTCTTTTTAAAATTTTTTTTAATTTTTTGATGTTTATTTATTTTTGAGAGAGAAGGAGACAGAACACAAGCAGAAGAAGGGCAGAGAGAAAGGGGGACACAGAATCTGAAGCAGGCTCCTGGCTCTGAGCTGTCAGCACAGTGCCCAGCATGGGGCTTGAACTCAAGAACCGTGAGATCATGACCTGAGCTGAAGTCGGACGCTTAACCGACTGAGCCACCCAGACGCCCCCACATCTCACAACTCTTAATAATTATTCACATCCCCTATAGTACAACTTTACAAAATGGCAAAAAGGAACACATTTATTAACAGACCCAAATATTATCTAGCCTGTGTAATACATGGAAATGAAAGGAAGAAACATATAAACTTAAAATAATGCTTAATGGTCAATATTCCAGTATTCAGTCTTATTTAGAAATGATCTAGATAGCCTGTGGGCATCCACTAATTAGCTCATCTTAGTATCAGTCCAGTATTGAGTAAGTCAATTTAGTATCAAATTTCTTAATCTTTAGAAATTTTAGAAATACTCACTTTATATAAATGATTATTTCTAAAACAACTAGAATAGAGATCCTTTGAGAGATTTTACAATCTACTTTGCTAATCCTATCCTGAGACAGGGAAATATTACCTACTCACACAATGAGAGGTCAAATCCTTTCTGAATTATAGACATAGACATGCAAACAGGACAGAGAGTCTAGTTTCAATTCTAAAATTTAAGCCATGGGTGAAGAGTAAACACAGAATCACAAAAGTCACTGGTCCATGCCAAAGAGCTATTTGCTTCCCCGTGGGTATGAATCTTAATTAATTTGAGCTCAAAACAGACAAAATAGACAAACAGAAAAGTGTAACAAACCGAATTTTGTCATCTTTCACCTAAGAGAGATAAGATCTTTATAGATCATTAGTCCTTTTATAGAGATCACCAAATGGCCAGACCACTAATTAATTAATTAATTAAGAGTGTGTGAGTTGGGGAGGGGCAGAAGGAGAGAGAGAATCTTAAGCATGCTCCATACCCAGGTGAAAGCCCAAAGTGGAGCTCAATCTCGGGACCTCAGCTGAAATCAAGCTACCTAAGCTTAATGAACTCAGCCACCGAGGTGCCCCTAGACTGCAAAATTAGAAGAAGCTAGCGCCAGAAAACAAGTGAGTTCTGAAAAGGAATAAAAATAAAATCTTTGTCATGCTACCAATAGACAAGAGTCTGTATCACAGGATCAGGAATTTGATTCATCACTGGGTCCTTGGACCAGGACTGAAGGGCAATGGGTCCCAAGAGGCCTCATTACTTCCCTGGAGTAAACAAGGATCTGAATGCAAGAACCAATCTATCCAAGCAAGTCATGGCACCAACTGATAAGATACACCAGCCAGTTTAAGGACGCCATTTATTCAAACTATTGCAATAGGAAAAATATTCTTTAATGATGAATGCCTTTAAAAAAGGGAGGGGGCCCTGGGGTTTTATAGAGGCAGGTAAACAAGGAAGTCATCTACAAGTCCTATGGGAGTCATGTGGAAAGGTGGAGATGGGTCTTCTTTCAGTATGTGAGAACAGGTGGGTCCTTTGCAGTTAGTCATTTGCTAGAACACAAAGGCTTGGGAGATCTCTGAATCATTGCTGTTTTCCAGGAGCTCAGGACTCAGATAATGTTCAACATTTTCTGTGTCTTTTATCTTCTCTTTCAGTCTTCTTTGTTGAGGCTATAAGAAATTATGTTTACCATTCTCTTTGATTCCATAAAATAGAAAGCATGACACATCTAATTGAGTTCCACTACATTTTAGTCATTTACTATGTAACATGGTTTCAAGGACGTTTTTACCCTGTCCATTCCAGGAAAGCAATGAAGTAACATCTTTTGGAGATAGTCTAGTGTTTGACCAGAGGCAAAGAAGAGGTCTCTATAAGGTTGAGATCCACAGTCCAAAATGCATTCATCATTTCCTATGCATGTGTTCATGTAACTCTTAAAATAGTTTAATGATTGTCGTAACACAAAACTGTATTATATATGATGCACACTGACATTTTGTATTCTATTCTTTAATGTTTTTTTTAGCTGGCAGTGACTCATTAAAATTGATTCCCACTATGGGGCACCTGGGTGACTCAGTCGGTTAAGGGTCTCAATCTTGATTTCAGCTCAGGTCATGATCTTGCGGTTCGTGTGTTCAAGCCCTGTGTCAGGCTCTGTGCTGACAGTGTGGAGCCTGCTTGGGATTCTCTCTCTACCTCTCTCTCTCTGCTCCTCCCCTGCTTGCATTCTCTCTCTCTCTCAAAACAAATAAATAAAATTAAAAAAAATTGATTCCCACTAATGCATTGCAAAGTAGTTTGAAGTATGCTGGCTATAATATCTTACAAAATTACTTAACGTTTATTAGAAAAATAAGTTAGCAACCTTTCAGAAAATATGCTACCATCATTTTTGTGGGTTTTTCTTTTAACAAGTATGTTGCTTTCCATCATTTTCCACATGAAACATGGCAAATTCCCAAGCGTATTTATAGGTCAGCAGCTTCCAGTACCAAATTTGGGCTCTGATGGTATTTTATCAGGGGATGGTCTGTACTGAAAAATTGAGAGAAACTATGATGATGTAGTTTGCATATTATGCATAGCTGGTTTTTATTCAACAAATATTGAATGCGCTTAAGATTCTAGGAATGGTTGTAGGCAATTGAAGACAAATAAGAAAGGCCAAAGTTCCTACTGAGATGAATCTTACATTCTAATACAGAAAAAAAATTATCAAATCTCTTTTATTGAAAAATACAGACTTTTTCCTTCTCATATTCTAATTCTCTTTCTTTTTGGTACAGAGATTTTTTTTATTTTAAATTCCAGTAAAGTTAACATATAGTGTTATGTTAGTTTCAGGTATGCAATATAGTGATCCAACATTTACATATATCACCTGGTGCTCTCACGACAAATGCCTTCCTTAATCCCAATAACCTATTCAACCCATCCCCCCAACCACCTCCACTCTGGTAACCATGGATTGTCTCTGGGTAGTTAAGAGTCTGTTTTTCAGTTTGTCTCTCTCTTTTTTTTTTCTTTGCTCATTTTTAAAATTTATTTCTTAAATTCCACATATGAGTGAAATCACATGGTAATTGTGTTTCTGTGACTGAGTTCACTTAGCATTGTACCCTCAAGCTCCATCCATGTCATTGCAAATGGCAATATTTCATTTTTTATGTCCCAGTAATATTCCATTGTGTATTTATATCACATCTTCTTTGATCCATTCACCTATCAGTTGGACACTTGGGCTGCTTCCATAACTTGGCTATTGTAAATAATGCTGCTGTAAACATAAGTGTGCATGTATTCCTTTGTACTAGTGTTTTTGTATTCTTTGGGTAAATAGTAGTGGAATTACTGGATCATGGGATAGTTCTATTTTTAACTATTTGAGCAACCTCCATACTGTTTGCCACAGTGGTTGTACCAGTTTACATTCCCACCAGTAGAACATGAGCGTTCCTTTTTCTCTACATCCTCTCCAACACTTGTTGTTTGTTGAGTTTTTTATTTTAGCCATTGTGACAGGTGTGAGGTGATATCTCATTGTACTTTTGTTTGCATTTCCCTGATGATGAGTGATGTTGAGCATATTTTCATGTGTCTGCCAGCCATCTGTATGTCTTCTTTGGAGATATGTCTGTTCATGTCCTCTGCCCATTTTTTAACTGGATTATTTATTTTGGAGGTGTTGAGGTGTATTATGGATATTATTCCTTTATTGTGTGTGTCATTTGCAAATATCTTCTCCTCAATATGTTGCCTTTTAGTTTTGTTTATTGTTTCCTTCACTGTGCAGAAGCTTTTTATTTTGATGCAATATCAATAGTTTATTTTCACTTTTATTTCCCTTGCCACAGGAGATATATCTAGAAAAATGTTTCTACAGCCTAATGTCAGAGATGTTACTCCCTGTGGTCTCTTCTAGGATATTTATGGTTTTAGGTCTCACATTTATGCCTTTAATCCATTTTGAGCTTCTGTGTATGGTGTAGGAAAGTAGTTTTTTTCTTTTACATCTAGCTGACCAATTTTCCCAACACCATTTGTTGAAGAGACTGTCTTGTTCCCATTGCATATTTTTTCCTGCTTTGTCAAAGATTAATTGATGGTATAATTGTGGGTTTATTTATGAGTTTTTTATTCTTTTCTGTTGATCTGTATGTCTATTTTTGTGCCAGTAACATACTGTTTTGATTACTACAGATTTGTAATATAACTTGAAGTCTGCAATTGTGGTACCTCCAACTTTGTTTTTCAAAATTGCTTTGGCTATCCAGGGTCTTTTGTGGTTCTATATAAATTAAAAAATTTTTTTGTTCTAGTTCTATGAAAAATGTTATTGGTATTTTTATGGGGATTACACTAAATCTGTATATTGCTTTGGGTAGTACAAACATTTTAACAATATTTGTTCTTCTAATCTACAAGCATGGAATGTCTTTCCATTTCTTTGTGTCACCTTCAATTTCCTACATCAGTGTTTTACAGTTTTCAGAGTATTGGTCTTCCATCTCTTTGGTTAAGTTTATTTCTAGTTATTTTATTAATTTTAGTGCAATTGTAAATGGAATTGTTTAGTTACTTTCTCTTTTTACTGCTTCATTATTAGTGTATAGAAATGCAGTGAATTTCTGCACATTGATTATCAGTTCTAGCAGTTTTTTGGTGGCATCTTTAGGGTTTTCTAGCTACACTATCATCTCATCTGAAAATAGTGGAAGTTTTATTTCTTTCCTACCAAGTTGGTTTTGTTGTCTGATTGCTGTGGCTGGGACTTCCAGTACTGTGTTGAATAAAAGTGGTGAGAGTGGACATCCTTGTGTTGTTCCTGACCTTAGGGAGAAAGTTCTCAGCTTTTCACCACTAACTATGATGTTCACTGTGGGTTTTTCATATATGGCCTTTTTTATGGTGAGGTATGTTCCCTCTAGACCTACTTGTTGAGGTCTTTTATCATGAATGGATGTTGTACTATGTCAAATGATTTTTCTGCATCTATTGAGATGATCATATAATTTTAATCCTTTTTTTGAGGCAATGTATCAAGTTGATCGATTTGCAAATACTGAACCATGCTTGCATTCCTGGAATAAATCCATTTGATCATGGTGAGTGATTTTTTTAAGGTATGATTGGATTCTGATTGCTAGTATTTTGTTGAGGATTTTTGCTTCTATGTTCATCAGAGATATTGGCCTATAGCCTTCCTTTTTTGTGGTGTCTTTATCTAGTTTTGGTATCATGGTGATACTCCCCTCACAGAATTAAATGGGAAGTTTTCCTTAATCTTCTATTTTTTGGAATAGCTTCAGTAGAATAGTTACTAACTCTTCCTTAAGTGTTTGGTAGAATTCGCCTGTAAAACTATATCATCCTGGATTTTTGTTTGTTGGGTGTTTTTTGATTGCTAATTGAGTCTCCTTGCTGGATTGGTCTGTTCAAATTTTCTTTCTTCCTGCTTCTGTTTTTGTAGTTCATATGTTGCTAGGGATTTATCCATTTCTTCTAAGTTGTCTGATTTGTTGGTATATATTTTTTTGTAATATTCTCTTACAATTGTTTGTATCTCCGTGGTGTTGGTTATTTCTCCTCTTTCTTTTTTTTTTGTTTTTGTTTTTGTTTTTTTTTGTTTTATATGCTTTAGTTTTATTTTAACGCATTTTCTGTTTCATATTACATTTTATAACCAAATTCAAAACAGTGTATAGTTGAGGGTAGCAACCTACATGGTAATGATAGAACAATGTGTGACAAACACATTATGTAAGAATTTAAATCAGCGTTTATTTTAACTAAGATACTTTATTTTTCAGAGTAGTTTTAAG
>CM053567.1:27838949-27971461 GCA_028646485.1 Cryptoprocta ferox
CCAAAGACGTAAAAGACCTGTACGATGAAAACTATAGAAAGCTTATGAAAGAAATTGAAGAAGACACAAAGAAATGGAAAAGCATTCCATGCTCATGGATCGGAAGAATAAACATTGTTAAAATGTCATTATTACCCAAAGCAATCTACACATTCAATGCAATCCCAATTAAAATTGCACCAGCATTCTTCTCAAAGCTGGAACAAATTATCCTAAAATTCGTATGGAACCACAAAAAACCCCGAATAGCCAAAGTCATACTGAAGAAGAAAACCAAAATGGAAGGCATCACAATCCCAGACTTCAGCCTCTACTCCAAAGCTGTCATCATCAAGACAGTATGGTACTGGCACAAAAACAGACACATAGACCAATGGAATAGAATAGAGAACCCAGAACTGGACCCACAGATGTACCGCCAATTAATCTTTGACAAAGCAGGAAAGAGTATCCAGGGAAAAGACAGCTTCTTTAGCAGGTGGTGCGAGGAGAACTGGACAGCAACATGCAGAAGAATGAAACTAGACCACTCTCTTACACCATACACAAACATGAACTCAAAATGGATGAAGGACCTGAATGTGAGACAGGATACCATAAAAACCCTAGAGGAGAAAGCAGGAAACAACCTCCTTGACCTCAACCACAGAAATTTCCTATGCGACACATCTCCAAAGGCAAGGGAATCAAGAACCAAAATAAACTATTGGGACCTCATCAAGATAAAAAGCTTCTGCACTGCAAAGGAAACAATCGAAAAAACGAATAGGCAACCGACAGAGTGGGAAAAGATAGTTGCAAATGACATATCGGATAAAGGGCTAGTATCCAAAATCTACAAGGAACTCACCAAACTTCACACCTGAAAAATGAATAATCCAGTGAAGAAACAGGCAGAAGACATCAATAGACACTTCTCCAAAGAGGACATCCAGATGGCCAACAGACACATGAATCAATGTTCAGCGTCACTCATCATCAGGGGAATACAAATCAAAACCACACTGAGATACCACCTCATGCTAGTCAGAGTGGCTAAAATGAACAACTCAAGAGACTATAGGTGCTGGCAAGGATGTGGAGAAATGGGCACCCTCCTATACTGTTAGTGGGAATGTAAACTGGTACAGCCGCTCTGGAAAACAGTGTGGAGGTTCCTCAAATAATTATCAGTAGAACTCCCCTATGACCCAGCAATAGCACTGCTAGGGATTTAGCTAAGGGATACAGAAGCTAGAGATTTAGCCAAGGGATACATGATGCATAGGGGCCCATGTACCCCAATGTTCATAGCGGCACTTTCAACTATAGCCAAGTCATGGAAAGAGCCTAAATGTCCATCAACTGATGAATGGATCAAGGTGTGGTTTATATATATAATGGGTTACTACATGGCAATGAGAAAGAATGAAATCTGGCCATTTGTAACAACCTGGAAGGACCTCGAGGGTGTCATGCTAAGTGAAATAAGTCAGGCAGAGAAGGACAGATACCGTATGTTTTCACTCATAGGTCTAATAGGAGAAACCTAACAGAGGACCATGAGGAGGGGAAGGGGGAAAAAGAAAGAGAGGGAGGCAAATCACGAGAGACTCTTGAATACTGAAAACAAACTGAGGGCTGAAGGGGGAGGGGGAAAGGGCAAGGGGGGTGATGGTCATGGAGGAGGGCACTTGTGGGGAAGAGCACTGTGTGTTATATGGAAACCAACTTGACAATAAACTATAAAAAATAAAATAAAACCTTCCTTAAATATGAAACTAACAGCCAAAAGAATTAATCTGACCAGTGGGGCAAGAGGGAGTGCTTGGTTTTGGGATGTGAAATTACTTTCTTGACCCTAAGGTTGCCTTTTTGCTCTGGTAGTGCCACTTAGCCAAACAACATCCAAATAGAGTTAATGCAGTATCTAATAGAGTCATCTGGATGTGTTGAAAGGATCAAGCCTATTGTGATCTATCCTGACCTTTTATTCTCCCAAACTATCTGTGTATATAGTCTGAATCATTTAAGGAATCATTAAGGAAAGGTGGTTTCTCTTTGGGGAGAGAAGCATTGATGAAGGATGCTATCTAAACAGAAAGGACTGTCAGCCTGAGTAGATAAAAAGTAGTAAGAAGCATTAAGATTAAGTGTTAAGAGGTACAAAAATGACAGTGTTTTTGTTATTTAAGATATTATTGTTTAAAAAATGTTTATCTATAGATCTGAAGACTATCAAAGCATGACATTTTAGCCACAAACTAGGGAGAGAAAAGTAATTCTTTTAAAAAAGTTTTTAATGTTTATTTATTTATTTTTGAGAGAGAGAGAGAGAGCAAGAGAGCGCACATGCAAACAGGGGAGGGGCAGAGAGAGAGAAGGAGAGAGAGAATCTGAAGCAGGCTCCTTGCTCTGAACCGTCAGCACAGGGCCTGACATGGGGCTCAAATCCACAAACAGGGAGATCATGACCTGAGCTGCAGTCAATGCTTAACTGATTGGGCTGCCCAGGTTCCCTGAAAAGTAATTCTTGAAAAGACATTTTTCCCATCAATATACACTATGATGTTCCCCAGACAATGCTATGTAAACCGCATTTTGTGATTCCATTGGAAAAGGTATTGTGGGGTGAGTGCGGATCTGAGAACTCCAAAACCATTACTCTGGAGAAGTGCCCTTAATTCCACTGAAGATAAAGCAATTGGGGCAAGTAATCTTCCCCCTTCCCCAGGTTAAAATAGTTGTGACTTTCAAAATGAGCTGTCATTTACCAAATGCAGAGGGACTGATCTTTTCTCAGGGGAACACAGAGTATCAAACATGATTTAGAATAAAAAAAAATACTCCCTTTGAATGTAGAAATAAATTAGTCAAAAATTCTTGTTCTAAATGAAGGCCAAGTACAAGCTTTCATGGCACACGTGACCATAAGGGGTCAGGAATGCCCTGAATCCCTGTTGTATAGGATTACAGAAGGAACATATATTGTGACACTTTCTGTTTTGTTCTCTTTGGCTTCTATTCACAGATGATAATTTGGATAATTTTAGTTCTAGGCATTTTTTTCCTAGTCTTCTAAAATGGGTCTTTATCCATTCATTATGCATACTTTTCTTCATGGTTTTCATGAAGAATGTTTCTGAGGAATTTTGGGGGGACAGTTCAAGATCATTGCTTACTGTGTTGGACTCTGAAAATGGTCCCTGTGATCCCTGACCCCTGGGTTCACTCTCTCATGTGATTCCCTCCACTTGAATGGCAGAAGGACTTTTGGCATGTTTCTTGCTGATACAGTACAACAAGCTTGACCAAACATACAACTACCTGTTTGTGATTACTTGACTATGTTAAATAAGATTGTGGTGCCTATTTTGCTGTTGTCTCCCCTTTCCTTGCTGGCTTTGAGGAAACAATTGCCTATGTTGGGGAACCCCACATGACTAGGAACTGTGGGTGACCTCAGAAAGAGAGGGCAGTCTCCCGCTGAGAGCCAGCAAAGAAGTGAATTCTGCCAACAGTATGAATGAGCTCAGAAGCAGATCCTTCCCCACTTGAGTCTCCAGTGAGACTGTAGCCCTAGTCAACACCTTGCTTGTAGCCTTGTGAGACCCTAAGCAAAGGGCCCAGTAACATTGTATCCAGACTCCTAAACCACATAAATTGTGGGATGGTAAATGTGTATTAATTTAAGTGGCAATTTTTACACCCCAGTAAAACTCTAATACACTTACCAAAAAAATCAATATCTGTTATCAGTCCTGGCAAATGGATTTATTTTCCAATGATATCCACGAACACTGTGTGGATAGTAATCATTTATGCTGATTTGCTTTATTTAATTTCGTCAGATTCTGAGTATTAAAGATACATTCAGAGTTTAACATGCTGATCATCTCTGCCCTTTTCCCGTGTGTGTGTGTGTGTGTGTGTGTGTGTGTGTGTGCGTGAGCGCGCGCGCGCGCGCACGTGCATGTTTAAATTCAATCATGGTGCAGGGGATTATTAAAAACATTTTTGGTAAACAAAACTTTATATGGGGTAGTTCCTTAGAGGCCAATCCTCAACACTGTCTCAAGACTTCTCAGGGCATTTCCTTCTGCATTTTCTCCACGCATCCTGCCTTGGATTTTAGTTCGTGGTATTAGGGATCAGTAATGCACCCATCAAGTCTTTTTGAGGTCTGTGATTTGGCCAGCTCTGTGCAGGGCCCTAAAGTGTTCATGCCCAGGAGGGTAAGACACAGCCCCATCCCTTGGGTATGGAGTCATTACCATCCCTCAGGGTATGGAGTCATTTGACTAAAGGATAGGTCTAATCTACAAGTGTGAGGAAATAGTTTATAAAGCTTGGAAACTGACCTAGTTCACAGAACCATATTCATATTCCAATTTACTTGAGAAACTTAAGAAAAAATTTACATATTAATTTATTCCTTCCTCCCTCCTGTCTACCTTCTTTCTTCCCTTCTTCCTTCCCTTCTTCCTTACTCTCCCGCAAATTAATTATATATGCCCTTTATTAGCACAGTGTGATAGATACTGATGTGTTTTAAATATCTTGTCACATACTCATTTTGTACCTTCTTACAAATATATTAATTGTCAAAAAGTTTAAAAAGACTCTGTAGAAATAAATTAAAGGAGGATAAAGTCATATTTTTTAATTGGCTGAGCAGTGCTAGAGATAATAAAATAGTTGTAGATTCTAGAAGCTATAGGTCAAGGCTCCAAGGCTCCAGTGCTGCCTGTTGGTGGCTATTTTCCTAAAAGCAGTGCTTTTGCCTTGCTTGTGGTCTCACGTTATATCTCACTGCAACATGGAACTTCCAGATCCATGGGGAATAATGATGGCATAACAACTGCCCTGTGTCTCCTTGAGCCAGGACCCAATGAAAATGTCAACTTTAGTGCTGGAATTTCTGCCACTAGGTCACCTGGGAAGGGAGAGACTCTCTGGGTAAAGCCACCCTAATTGTTTGAAGTGAAACACTAGTAGGAAAAAGCAAAAGAGTTCACTTAGTAGGATCATAATGCCATACGTGGTCTGTCATGGCAATGGGAAGCAAAAGAAGGAAACTCTCAGGGTGCCCAGGTGGCTCAGTTGGTTAAGTGTACGACTTTGGCTCAGGTCATGATCTCACACTCATGGATGGGTTCAATCCCCACACTGGGCTCTGTGCTGACAGTTCAGAGCCTGGAGCCTGCTTTGGATTCTGTGTCTCCCTCTCTCTCTCCCCTCTCCCCTCTCCCTGCTGAAGCTCTCTCTAAAATGAATAAATATTAACAAAAAATTTTTTAAAATAAAAAAAAGGAAATTTTCTATCAAAGCATCAAGTAATTCATTGATTCGTTAATTTAGGCAGTAAAGCAAAAAACAAATTTTGTTGAGGACTTCTTATTATTTCTCTTACTCATAACAAAGGTTTTAACAACAAAATTCATCTGTTACACCTGGAGCAATATAATGACAATGCCCTTAATAGCATGTGAACCAAAAATAATTGGGATGTAATTTATGTACAAAGTGCTTGTTCCTTTATTGCTCATAAATTGTTAGCATTTAAAGCTTGTAAAGGAATTTAATACCTGTTTTTCATACATGCATACCCACATGTAACAATATTGAAATATTTTATGAATACTCATGTTAAATGCCAAATCCATCATTATGTTAAATGCTACTCTGATTCTGAACATTTTAATATACTGTGGAGGCATCAGAGTAAACTGAAGACAAGGCTGTGTGTAAGTAAGAATGCTAACTGATCTGCTTGGCATGCCCAGCATATTTTACGTAATAATAGATTCTGTTAGATTCATCTGTTAATATTGTGCAGTATGGGGTCATGAAGGATCAGAAATAAAAAATAATAAATAATAATAATAATTATCTAATCCTATCAGGAAGGGCCATCAAGGCCATCTACAGCAGAGATGCTGGGGAATCATGAATTATGGGCAATACAAGCAACATCATTAGGGACTCTTCACTATACGTATTTAATTTACAGCTTCTCAGTCTTATATCACAGGGATTTTTTTCACTTAGTGAAATAAAAAATAAATAAGCTTAGTGAAATAAAAAATTGGGACATAACCATACCCAAAGATGATACCAAGTCTCAGGAATACTTTGAGGTGAAAATAGGGAAATACAAAATTTCATCTTTCAAAAGTAGACATTGTTTGAATGCATATTTAATCAGTGTGATAGCATGCTGTTTCAGCATGTTGCCTTGAAATGCCCTGTACTGTGTTTTTTTGGGTTTGCCAATCACAGCACAAAGGTCCAACTTAACTTAGATCCTCAGCAGCAAGCTAGAGCTGGCTTACACTGGCTTGCACACACCAGGTACATTATGTCTCTTCCTAACACACATTCAGTGACCTCCCTTTGGTAGCTTGCAATTGGTCATGTTGGACACATTCATGCCACAGAGACTGGCAAATGCTAGGAATCAAACTACAAACACTAAACATCTGTTTTCTCTCTTTTTCTCTAGATCCTTGTCAAACATATTCTAGCTCTCATCACCACCTTTGATTTTATCTTCCCTTTACCTCCCTTCTGGTGCTCTTCAATTAAAGCTGTTGCAGGTCTTTGTATTTGAGGGTAAGGCCAGTTCTGGCAAAATATAAATTAGGTAAAATGTGTTCTGGAACTTCTTTGCCCCTTTTACTTAAATCTTTTTCCCTTTCTACCACTCCTTAGAATCTCACTTTTTTATTTTTCTTTTTAGCCCTGCCCCAGCCCTAGGTCTCCCTAAATCAGAAAAGTTGCCAAAAACTGTATGAAACTGTACATATGCCATAGGCTAAAATAGTCTTCCTAAAAGTCAGAAAAGTAGAGCAAAAGAGAAAGAAGAGATTTAAATTTTATATCAAACCCTGTCTACTTCCTCAAGCATTTTCAAACACTATTAACAATAAATTATTTATTGTGACTTAAGAAGTGAAAGTATGAGGATTTGGGTCATTGCCTAATGATAGGGAGATTCACAGATGAGAGGCAGATACAGAAGAGCAGAGACTGGGCACTAACCCCTACACAAATCCCCACCGTGGGGTAAATTCTTTATTAGGAAAAAACACTCCTTTTGCTCCCACGTAAAAACTCCTAATACAACACGTTATTACATTCATTCCAAGTCTTTGATTCTTTTGTTTAAATGTGGACAGACAGTTCTTGATTTGCTGGAATTTCGCAGGGGCAAGGACAAGCCTCGTGAATCCCCACTGCATGGGTGTGTCAACAGCACAGCCTCTCTTGCAGAAGCATCTTCTGCGCTATGCATCTTTGAATGGACTCACCACTGGATCTGTGCCTAAGTGCTGAGAGCCACTTTGGTTTAGGGAATTGGTCACTGTACATCTCTGTATGTGCGCTCTAGCCTACATTCATGTTCCTGGGGTCATAGGAACTTCCTGAAACTAACCTAAGCTCTAGGAGCGTGACACAGTGCCTGGCATGCCTCTTCAGAACAGGTTCCAGACACACAGCATGGCGTCCTTCTAGAAAATTAAAGGGGCACAGGAGCAGTCCAGGCAATGACTGGGCTCCCCCCCCCATTATTGTGCAAAGGGCTATTTTTTTCCCCACCAGCCTGCCTTGGTGAGTCAGCGTCAGCAAGAAACTTCATCTCTTCATTTATGCAGGTTAGAGCATTGAGTTTTCAAGCTTCTAACATTAAACCTTAATTTTTCCTGGGTTAGGGATCTATTAACTACATATGAGCCAGTACCATCATTGGTAAGATCTATTACACTGTCCACTTTCAGAAAGTAGGACCCTGAGGGAATGATGCACAGACAGATAAGTTTCCATTTGAGGTTGGCGGAAGGGGACAACTCAGAGCACACTTAGTTTAGAAGGTTGTGGTAGACACAGAGAGGGGTGCTGGGCTGCTGGAGGCGTGGGGCCCAGAGAATGAGCAATGAATGCCGTGAACATTCACTGAAGACAGATTCCTACCTCAAAAGTGGCCTATAACTGACCCTGCCTCTGTGTCCCAGGGGGCCATGCATTATTGATCCAAATGTCAGTACACCTTTTGGGCTGTGGTTCACAGGCTAACTCTGTTATCTTAGAGGTCTGTACCAAAATACTCATGGTTCCCAGTAAAATAAATCAGTGCTTCCTTCATCCAGAAACACCCATTGGGACTGTTATCAAATTATCCGGTGGAAGAAAACGTTGATAAGCACACTTGCAATGGAAGGGAATATTTTTTTAAAGTTCAGAGGGCTGAAGGGTTGCATTTTGATTGACAAAATAATGAACCTGCTGATGGCGTCCAGGATTAGTTGGCTGAATTTGTGTTCATTTCTCCATAAATTTGCCCAAGTCCGAAGAGAAAATGCATTGAGGCAGAATGATGAACCATTTGATGAAGTATGTTATCAGCCTGGTGGTGGCCAAATTCTACCCTCATATATTCATGCACACAGCCTTTGCTATGAGTTGCATATGTGCTTCGTGGTTGTGGGGGCAGATTTAGGTTTGTTTTTCTTTCTGTCTTTTCTAGTCTAAAAACTCATCATTTAAAGTGTTTGGAAGCAATTTAGAAATGCTCTGAGATTCCCAACCCCCTCCTGACTTTTGGAATATGTGCCAGTATTGTTTCTGGCACAAAAACAGTCAGAAAAGAACAAAAATGCCAGGATATCTTCCAAAGAAAGACATGAAGGAACTGCTTGCTATTTGTAAAGCATGACTTCTTTATTCTTACCTGCTGTTACCAAAAAATCATTTACTACTAAAAGAAAAAAGTGGAAGGCGGAGTTTAAGGTCAGGGGTTGGGGACATAAACTGAAGTATTCCTGAATGATTGCAGAGAACTGTTCTGTCACTTTTATTTAGTTGGTGTTTAACTAAAAATTTTTAATGTATATTTACTTTTGAGAGAGAGAGAGAGAGAGAGAGAGAGAGAGTGCATGAGCAGGAGAGGAGCAGAGAGAGAAGAAGACACAGAATCCAAGGCAGGCTCCAGGTTCTGAGCTGTCAGCACAGAGCCCAACTGGGGACTCGAACTCACGACAGTTGGTGTTTAATTAAAGCAAGGTTTGAGAGATTTAAGATTCGGGTGGTACCTCAAGACTCAGTGGATACGTTTTTTAAAAGCAGCATCTTGAAATGCAGTGTCAAATGGTTTGGAATTCCTAATCATTACACTTTATTCATAGAAGTTGGTAATTACGAGAACATTGCTTTTTAAGTAGATTGTGGTGGGTTGGGAACGTGAAATGAGGGAGAAAAAAAACCTTAAAGACTGATGTTTTTCAAAGTTACTGAATTATGTGGGATTTGTTGGCTAGTAAACTCATTTCCATTGGCATTTTTCTAATATGTGAAAGGTGATCCACGGTTTATATCCAAAGTGATCCCCTATCCGCAGAACAATGCCCAGTCCTGATAACTCTGTGCTTGAAAATTAAGCATCGTTCCTCCAGAACTGGCAAGATTAATGTCTTTGTTTTCTTTTTTACAAATATCCCTTATGGATGAATGACAAATGCTTACAATTTGTTTATATGACTGACAAAAAAGCAGGGGGCGGGGGGACAGGGGAAGAAGAAAATCAATCCCAAGCAGGAAACCTGAATAAAGATGATGACAAGGGTCACTAGATAATCTCTTTGTGCTTCGGCAACTAAAAATATGCATGTGATCCAAGAGCATCTTGCTGATTCCTACACTCTCTCATCTCCATACAGCTCTCTTCTGTGTAGCTCCCAAACTTTCACATCTGCTATGTCTCGATCCCATTTACAACTTCCTCTACGCCCACCCATGCTTCCTGGGAAGAGTTTTTATTAAAATTGAGAGGTTGAGATGAGTATAGGGTGGGTGGGAGAAGGTTTTCTTCTCTCTAATGGTACTTCAGGCTCTATTTTTTCGCTTTCAAGAGACCCAAATTGCAAAAATGTTCTTACACACAAAGTGTTCTTCAACCCTAAATGCTCATAGTCTGTCCTAGTGCCTTTGTTTCCTTTATTCCCATTAACATTCGAAACACAGCTTTGACAGGGCAAGAAAGCAGAAGATATTTCATGATCCAGCCTGCTACATTTTATTCCGCTCCTTTTTTTTTCACATTCCACACTAGTCTTTTCCCAGCCACCTGAGTCTTCAGACAGTTTTACCATCTTCCCCATCTTAACCCCAATTTAAACATCTACAGGAAGCCAAACAAAACATGCCCATCTGCTCCAGATGTGTCAAATCAAGTTCTCCTATTTTAATTTTTTTCCAGGCAAATCCTCCAGCAAATGTATAAACAGGTTGCTATTTAGAAGTAAAGATTAATCTTCCTCTGGGAAAAAAAAATCACATACACTATGGAAACTTTGGCCATTTCTCTTTCCAAAAAAACATCGTCTACATGAAATGCACAGCCTGATTCTCCCATGTGCCAGGAGGCAAACGGCAGCTCCATGCTTTGTTCCCGTATCTTCTGCTTGCTCCAGCTTATTATCCTCTCTGGAGAAGAAAATCTGCCCCACAGCCAGATTCTTGTCTTCAGCCCATTTCTGGGCAGTTTGACGAGAGCGTCGCACGATGTCTGACAAGGCTGCCAGGCTGGTTAATGCAAGGTGATCAGAAGAAGCCCTCGCTCTGTGTTCCTGCAGCGCCCTGACCCTCTCCAGGTGTTCTGTCCCATGAGATTCCATGATTCAGTTACGCGTTCAGTCAACAATTATTTATTAATAACCTATTGTGTGGTAAGCACTGCTCTGGGGTCTGGGATCCAACAATGAGCAAAATACATGTCAAGTCCCTGCTTTCATGGACCGAGAAACAGACAGTAAGAATATATACTACATATATATATACTATCTATCTATAGATATATATATAGGATGTGTGTGTGTGTGTGTGTGTGTGTATATATATACGCTCTATATATATACACACACATACCCCCTATATATATATACTGTATAACATGGCAGGTGGAGAGGAGTGCTCTGAATTAAAATAAGGCAGGTCCCATGGATGAGGAGTGGCCTCGGCAGAACAGGGTTGGGAGCTCAGAAGGGCCTTACCTATTGTGGTCAAGAAAGCCTTCCAAGTGAGGTGGCATTAGAACAGGCACCTGAAGGAAATGAGGTGGTGACTGGAAGAGCAGAAGCCTGGGGCTGGATCATGGTTGGCAGGTTGAATGTCTCCAGGAGCCCTAACTAGCTACAGAAGCGGGAGCAAGGGGAGAGAGGAGGGAGAGAAAGTGAGAGAGATAACCTCAGATCAGAGCGTGAGGATTGAGCTTCTCAGACTCTACCCTTTGTACAAATCCTCCAAGGACCTTGTTGAAGTGGAGACCCTGATTTGGTAGGTCTGGGGCAGGCCCGGAGACGATTTCTAACACACTCCCAGGTGACATCCTTGATACCCCTGGTCTCCACATCAAGCTCTAGGTGGCAAGGATATGGGCCTTCCTGGCCACAGTAAGAATTCTGCCTTTACTAGGAGGAAACGGGAAGTCTTGGAAGCTTTTAAGTAAAAGGGAAGTGGGGTCTGACCTGTTTCAAAGGAGCCACTGTGGCTGCCAGGTAGAAAATGGGGCAAGCCGGAGACCTGGGGGCTGAGGGGGCTGGTGATTGGAGTGGTCCAGGTGAGATGGAGCCATGTGGGGATCCAGTTCATGCTCAGGAGGAACAGTCACATCCGGCCCCACTTTACGTGAATGTGGGGATGGGCCCTGCCATCCAAGTTGAAGCTCACATCAGGTGTTAACCTGTGGCCTAGCAGAATCCCATGGGTCAAAGGCTCTTTGATGACTTGGTGAAATCAATTCTGAGATGCTTGATTCTGGGATCTCAACTGCCTCATTTCTGAGTTTAATTTCTGTTCCCGACGCATGTGCTACTAGTGAATTAAATATGAAGTCATCCTATTCCGTCCCTGTAATGTGCATTTGCTGTTGCAGGTGAGGTATTTTTATCCATCTCCAAAATAAGCCAGCATGACTTGTGGTTGCATTATAATGTGACACATTAAACTAAAAAGGTACCCATTTAATATTTTTAAACTTTATTTGTGTGTCTTTAAATTTGAGGCAAGATGTTGGACTGTAAGTTCATCTCAGAATGAGAAACTTCACTTGGGATAGAAACTAATATCCAGTCAGTGGTGTATCATTGTACTGGGGTAGTCTTGCTCACTTTGAATTCCCCAATGGAGTTATTTTTCTTAATTATAATTATATATAATTCAAAACATTTATATTTTTACCCTTTTATAACTTTCCTGAGGAATCTTCCAAAATGAATTTAAATTGCTCTAGTCTAGTGTTTCTCAACTAGAAGTGATTCTGACCCCTAAGGGACATTTGGCAATATTTGTAGACATTTTGATTGTTGGGACTTGGGAAGGTGTGACAGGCATCTAGTGGGTGGGGCCAGGGATGCCATTAAACATCTTTCCTGCACAAGACAGTCCCCAAAACAAAGGGTTATTCAGTCCTAAATGTCAGTGGGGCCAAATCTGAGAAACCCTCCTACTCCAGTAACCATAAGACTCCCAACTACAGGAAATGTAATCTACCAAAGACCCCAAGTGCTGTGCTCTGGGCTTTGTCACACATTTGCACTGAGCCATCCTCCTTCCCTTAGGCTGTTCCCAGCCAGTGACTGCACATGGACTGGTTACTAGGGCAGCTCCTTTGGGGAGAGTAGGGGTGCCCTGAAGGCCAGCTTTGGCTCCATGATTCCCCAGCACCCTCTCCAAGCCTTGTTTCAATAGCACAGCACCTAAGACTCTTTGGCCTAAGCTCCTTCCTCCCCTCTCCCTGCTGCTAGAGCCAGACTGAAGGCTCTCCCAGTCTTCCTCAGCTTCCTCTCGATTTTCTCTGAAGACATTTTTCCTAATAAAATCCTGGCACATTTTATCCCATTCGAGGATCTGCTCCCCAGAGGGCCTGAAGTAATATATCATGGCATTAAATAATTGAGAAAAATGAATTTATGAACCTTCCCCATTGTAGCAATAAGGGAGGCAATTGTTCTAATAGACAAAAATGGAGCTGAAACAAGAACTTGACTATTATATTGTTAGGACAAAAAGAATTAATAAAAAAGGTAGAAGATAAAAATATTTAGGAACAAACTGAGGAAACCCAATTATTCAAGAAAACACAACAAAACAAAAAGAACGAGCTCTTGTTCATGTGTTTAAAAGGAAACCCGAGCTTCACCTAAAGCATCTAAACTTAGGAACCAGAATGAACCCCCACTCGTGCTCACTTTTGAAAACCCGGACCTGTTCCAGGCACGGGCTAGATGGCATTGTTTCTAATTAGTGAGATAATTTCCAGTTTGGGATGTTTGAGACAAACATCCTGCCATCCTCAGAAAGCCTGTCAGTATTTGCAGCTCTGCCTACTACATGTGCGGACTACCCATAGGCTTTGGTCAGGAAGAATCCTGTGTGTGGGCACACCCTCATAGACCACTCAGAGCCACTCCCTTACCTTTACTGGAACAGTCTGCCTCCCTTCCATGTGCTTCCGTGGGTAGATTCTGCCCAGACAACAATCGCTCTCTGTGGGTTGCCAAACTCCACCCTGCTTCCTGGGGATATGTGAGTCCCTCCTTGGATGGCATACCCCTCAGTCACCCACCACTGCGCAGGTGGCCACTGGAGTGAATGGTCCTGAGACTCCCAGATCCAGATTTGTGCCGTTATGAACTCCAGCCAGGGAAATACTCAGATCTTATTCCCAACTCATATGAGAATGTGTTTTCTTTGGATGTAACCTCTTTTTATACTTTCGAGATGTATTATGCTGATGGATAAAGTGGCAGTTCTTTCCCTCAGGCTAACATGATGGCCTTTCCGAAGCACACTCTCCCTACCCCCAACCAATAATCCTAAAGAAGCCCAGAGGATGCCCTAATGTGATTCTGGTGCTTGCAGGTCAGGTATAGGGCTGACCCACTGCAGAGCTATGTGTGGGGGCTGCGGGGGGGGGGGTGGTGGCGGGGAGGAAAACCCTGCAAGAGGCCGTAGTATTTCAATCCTTCTATGTGCCAAGCCACATGTGCGTCACTTCTTATGCACTAACTCATTTTATTCCTACGAGAGTTCTGTGGCATGGGTATTTTTCATCCCCATTTTACTGATAAAAACTGAGGCTCAGAAAGTTTAAGTGACTTGCCCGAGATCACAGTGTTAATTGGGGCAGAGGTATCATTTGTGCACTCCCATTCAAATTCCAAAAGTCCTTGATATGTCTAGATCCTATTCGAGGCAATACTAGTTTTCAGTAGGCATTCTTAGTACCCAGATTCACATTTGAACCTGCTATGTTTTTCTGGCTGATACATATAGAGTAGCACCACCAAGGAGCCTCTACCAGAAGCCGAAGTCTCCACTCAGGCACGGAGGTAACTTGCAGACCTCCCTGGGTCTACTTACCAGTGCCAGCTGATTGAGAGCAAAAGCCAGTCTGGTAGGGCAGTGCCCAAGTTCCTGATTCTGCTGCAGAAGTCGAAAGCCAAGTCAATATCATCTGTCTCCTCACTGCATCAACATCCATCATTTACATGTAGTAGGTACCCAGTAAGTGCTGACAAATTCCTACGGTGAATAAATGAATGAACAAACAAAAGCATTTGTAAAAGTCAGCAGGTTGTAGCGAGAGACTTAAGCTCATCTAATTCAAACTTCTGCAATATCCCCACCAAGTGGTTATCTAAATTCTGCCTGATACTTCCATGGACAGGGTAAACACACTCTGTGAGAGAGTCTGTCCAATTTCCCAGGACTCCGGCTGTTCAAAAGGAAGCCCTGGTCAAAAGAGACTTTTGAAAAGGAAAGTGCAAGAAACTGGAAATGAGGAAGAATTATTTCACATGATGGCTTATCAACGTAGAGATTTTGTCCAAAATTTTGGTTCAACAAGAAAACATTATGCTACGTGAAATAAGCCAGACACAAAAGTATGATTCTACTTCTACGAGAAGCCTAGGATAGGTAAATGCATAGAGACAGAAAGTAAAATGATGGTTCTCAGGGGCTGCGGTGAGGGAGAGCACAGAAGTATTGTTTAATGTGTATGACGACTCAGTTTGGGAAGATAGAAAAGTTCTGAGGACGGATAGTGGTGATGGTTACAGAAAGATGTGAATGTTTTTAACGCCACTGAATGACATACTTAAAAATGGTTAAGATGTCAACTTTTATGTGATATGTATTTTATCACAATGAGAAAAATTGTTTAAGATGAGTACATTTACACATGACCTAGAAGCATTTAAGTCATCACTCTCAGATATGAAAGTATTTATGTAAACGAGTATCGGTGCAAAGATATTCTGAGGCTTGAAGGTGAAAGTTAAGGTGAACAAGACCCCTTTCTGAAAACTTACCCAACTCTCAGAGGCTGGTGCACTAGGCATTGGATGACATGACTTTTAACTGGATGCTATTCAAGGATAATCAAGGCTACAGGAATTTTAAATGTCTTGAAAAGTTTGAGATGGAATGTAACTGGGCACAGGGCACCATTAGGATGGTGCATTTGTGCCCCTGGTGGGCAGAGTACAATCTACACAATGTCAGACCAGGGCTGTGGCTGGATAGTAAGTTTTATCTTTCTCTCTCTTTCTCTCTCTCTTTCTCAGTTTCAAAGAAGCCATTTACTTATAGCTACTCAGGACTTCCCACTCTGAGTACGAAGAGCGTGTTGTTTCCCTCTCAGATCCAGACTAAACTAGTTGACTGGCTGAGAGCCAACAGAAGGGGTGTACACAGTCTTCATTAGGCCAGATTTACCATCCGCCTTCCATAAGTGGTTCAACATGCCTGTGTGACATGCTTTCCATCCTGCAGTGGTTCCTGCTGGTGAGGCATGCAGTTGGCTTCCTCGTGTAGAGAGCTAATTTTCTCTAATTGCTTCCAATGAGGGGTGGGAGGCAGGAGGGTGGGAGCCTTGCTCAGGGCTGCCTCTCTCATCGGCCTCACCAAGTCATGGAAGCAACTTTCATGCTCATGGTCTTGTTCTGGATATTTGAGTGGGAAAGTCAGGTCACACATCCTGGGATTGACGGATCTTCAACAAAGTGCTTGACTCTTAAAGATCTGACTCCCTTGGCTTTAAGGACTTTCTTTGTTTTGTTATGATTTTTCAAGGAATTTTATTTCTGATTATAAGAATACTTTGTACTCGTTATTTTTTTTAAAATGGGCAACTAAAGAAAAACGTTTTTAAAAAGCACTAAAACCATCTTCCAATGTATTAATCTAGGAAGATCACTATTAACATTTTAATCCCCATTTTATTTTTTATTATTTTTTATTTTTTTTGTACAGTTATTTATTTTTTGAGAGATAGAGTGAGACAGAGCATGAGCAGGGAGGGTCAGAGAGAGAAGGAGACACAGAATCCAAAGCAGGCTCCAGGCTCTGAGCAAGGATTCAGCGCAGAGCCGAACGCGGGGCTCGAACCCACCAGCCATGAGATCATGACCTGAGCCGAAGTCGGATGCTTAACCGACTGAGCCACTCAGGCGCCCCCCCATTTAATTTTTTAAATAAATCACCTGAGAAAATATATATGACGTATTTATATATTACTTAACTTTATTTCACATAATATCAAACAAACATAATTTTTGGTGACTTTGTAAAATGCTATTGCCCAGATGTATGTTTTATAGTAAATATATGTAATGTTGATCATCGTGTGTTCAAGACATACTAAACAATCTCTGTCCTTATTTCTGATATGATTTTGCGGTTGAGTCCTAAAAGGAATACTGAGCTGAAGGGCATGTGAAATTTTAAGTCTCCTGGTACATAATTTGAAAGTATTATACCAATTTCTAGTGTGCCACGTGACACCCTTAACCAGCATTGAGGGTTACCTTCTTTGTCAATATGATAAATGAAGAATGGCAGCGTATTGTTATAATTCGCATTACTTTGACAACTGATGATATTAAAGCTATTAGGACTTTTTTTTTTTTTTTCATTTCCCCATCCTTCATGAATTCCTTCAGAAGGCAAGTTTGTCCTAAATTTCTTCTACTGGGATTAGGGCATTGAATGTTATGTCTAACACATAAAACTGGTCAACAGCAAGGGGATTAATCCATTACTCCAGCTGTCCACCAAAAGCCAGGTAGAGATAAATTTATTAGGGTAAAGGACAGGTTAGCTTTTTGTTTGTTTAAAGGAAATGGGTAGGAGGTATCCCAAAGCCAGAATGGAATGCAACCCAGCCATATCGTAAAATACATCTGAGACCCAATCAAAGGCCATTTAAGATGGCAGATGAAAGGGTGGAGGAGTACAGAGACAGCTTTTTTGTCTGTTAGAATTTCTCCAGAGTCTGGCTGTGCTGGCATATTCCAGTACATCATTGTTATATTGCTACCTTGTAAGGTGCTGGCATTCCATTCCACTTTTTGAAATACTGTGAGTTCAAGTGAATACAGTCACGCCTTGGTGACACGTCCATCAAGGGCTCCCCAGATCCATGCCTAGAAAAGCTACTGTTGCAGAGTGTGTATGTCTTATCTTCTTGGAAGTGTGTGTGGGGGGAAATCCCAAAAATCTATCTTCTCTGTCTCCATGTTACAAAGACTGTGTAGAGGTCCTTGTGTTTGAGTTTCAGTCTGACACAGAAGCGTTAGTTCTAGGGCATCTCTTGGGCCACTTTATGTCCATAGACCTGCCGAGCTTCCTAGAACACCCTGGGGCATAACAAAATGTTGCACAACTGTCACGGTGTAGAATACAGTTGGTTTTGGTGGTAGATGACATTTTTCATGGCACCAGAAGTACTTCCACAAATAACAGGCCATTGGTCCTTCTTTTCAGAAATCAAAAATACTGACTTGCCTCTGGCTCTGTGAAATGACTACCTAAATATTGTTTAGTCTCTGTGTGCCTAAGTCTTGGGCAGAATCTCTTTTTAGAAATCTTTTATAAAACAGGGGTGCCTGGGTAACTCAGTCAGTTGTGTCCAACTCTTGATTTTGGCTCAGGTCATAGTCTCTCAGTTCGTGAGTTCAAGCCCTGCACCTGCTTGGGATTCTCACTCCCTCTCTCTCTACCCCTCTCCTGCTCATATTCGTGTTCTCTCTCTCTCTCTCTCTCTCTCTCTGTCTCAAAATAAATCACTTTAACATCAAAATAAATAAATTAAAAAATAAAAGGAAATCAATTATAATACATATAACCTTGGAGCATTATTAAATCAGGTATTCTAAGCTGGAAATGACCTTAGAGATCATTTAGTCCAAATGAATGACCTGGCAAATGCAGAGAGGTGGAGCTTGCTCAAGGTCCCCTGATGCACTGGTGGCATGGGTAGGACTCAGTAGTCTCACTGCAGGAGTCTTTCCACCATGTCATGTTGAATCCTGTACACTTGTTCACAGATATAAACTAAAAGGCTCAGATAGCAAGATGAAACCATGCAATTTTATGGGACTAGAACGATCCTCAGCAGTTATCTGGTATTGAAGTGTCCAGGGGACATGACCACAGTTATTCTAGAACAAGGTAGAACAAGGACAGAAATATACCTCTTGACTTCCAATGCAGTGCTCCTTTCCCTACAGGACACAGCACAACATCAAAAAGCATCCTATCTCCAGGGCTGGTTGACGTTGGGCAGTTAGCATGTTATTTTTAGTTTCATATCTCCTCGGGGTAGAGGGTGCTGATTTTTATTTCATGTGTGTACTTGAGCCTTCGTGATGAGGTTCTGCATGTCTCACTATAGGTGGTGTTTTTATTGTTACCATGTTGTCTTCCTCTAAAGAGTTTATCCAGAGAACCAGAAAGCTGTCTGGTTTATTGCTACGGTTGTAGGCAGGAGGGAGCATGGTGTGTGGCTTCTGAACAGACGCCGGCTGCTCTTTAAGTTCAATGAAGTGGAAAAAAAAAAAAGGCAAGTTAATTGACTACAGACATATGCAGACGCGCTCTCAGCCGAGAGCAGTAAGGTCTTCTGGAATGTGAGCGCTTACAAGGTGGCCCAAAGCACTCTCACAAGCACTGCATCTATGGACCCATGCACTTTCTCCATAAGAAGGTTATTACTGCTTGCTTCTTAGGGACACTGTGTCGGGCCATCAGTAACTTTTAGAGATTCTTCTGCATGTTATGCGTGGTAGGATACATGGAAATAGACAAGGTGTCTCCACTTAGTGATGACATCTTGGTATTTACATTGGTTGGTTGAGTTTTATTAGATATTGCTATTTGATGTACCACCCAAAAACTCAGTGGCTTCAATCATGAACATTTATTATTCCTCCTAAGCTTATCACTCATGGTCCAGGGTTGTCCTACTGATGCAGCCCAGGCTTGGCTGATCGTGATGAGCTGGCCTTCGCCTTGGGGGTCAGCTGGCTGGTCAGCTGGGCACTGGATGCTCTAGGACGCCCCACTTATATGTTTGCCTGTTGGCTGGCTATCACGCTGGTCCCTGTGTCCCTTGTCATCCAGCAGCCCAGCTGAGGTTTGTTCCCATGATGGAGGCAAGGTTCTGAAAGAGAGTTGGAGCAGGCACAGAATTGAGGCATGGGTTTGGGCTGGGACACTGTCCTTTCTGCTGCATGCTGTGGTTTTGGCCAAGCTACAAGGGCAGCTCACATTCAAGAGGAGGGGGAAACAGATGCCCTCCCTCCCTGAGAGGGTTTGCAAAGCCCCATTACAAGGGGTGTGGATACAGGGAGGGGCACAACTAAGGACACTTTTATAATTAATTTACCACAGTCTTAAGAAGAGTTTTGGGATTTATCTTCTACTCTAGCCAATTTCAATCCCTGTGGCCTAGAGAACATTTCTTTTAAAGACGAGACATCTTTCATGAGTCCACTGTCCTGCCAAGGGGCCGCAGTCGGTCTCCTACCACCAGCCGGGCCAAAGTGCTCCTATGCTCGTGGGCAAAACCCCCCTTAGCTTGGGATGGCGGGCACCCGGATATGTCAGCCAGCCATTTCCCAGCTCCTGGCTCTCTACACCTGCACACAGAATGCAGGACACAGCAGTGCTCAGGCAGTGGAAGGAAAAGTGCATCATTCAAAAAAAAAAAAAAAAAGAGCCTTTTTGTTAAAGAATGCAGTGCACTCCACTACCGGTGGGGATCTGGGGATGGTTGTTTTCTCATTTAGAGATTAGCATATTTCTTTTTGTGTCCTTTAATTTGTTTGCTTTCTGGGCACCTGGGTGGCTCAGTCAGCTAAGCAGCTGACTCTTGATTTCCCCTCAGGTCTTGGTCTAGCAGTTTGTGGGATCATGCCCCACATGGGGCTTTGAGCTCTGGCAGTGCAGAGCCTACCTGGAATCTTCTCCCTCTCTCTTTGCCCCTTCCCCGCTTCTCTCTCTCTCTCTCTCTCTCTCTCTCTCTTGCTCAATTGCTCTTAAAATAAATAAATAAACTTTAATTTGTTTGCTTTCAGTCTGTCCTTTGTTTCTGGGGTACCTTTTTTTTTAATCAGATACAGATATGATACCCACTTATCGTGTCTATGATCTGACAACCTAAGAGAGAAAAGGAACCTGTCCAAAATTAGCTACCCTCGAACTATTAGGGTAGCAGATATATTTGTGCATATTGTACATATATACATGCAAGTATATAATGCATGTACATTATATATGTATCTCACTAATAGTACACATATTTGTGGTTTGCCTTTTTCAGCTGGCTCATGCCAGTCTACCATGATCGGAACCAAGGGTAGGAAAAAAAGAATGCACTGCCATTTTCAATCAATGTGGATGACACTGAATGGTTGATTCCAAAATGATTATTTTGCCTAGGGCATATAGATAGACAGACAAATAGAAATTATTCCTAACTTCAACCTGCCGTTTAGAGGGAAATTATTTTTTAATGCTTATTCATTTATTTTGAGAGAGAGAGAGAGAGAGAGAGAGAAAGCACGCCTGCTCATGCACTCTCGCAAGTGGGGGAGGGGCTGAGGGAGAGGGAAAGAGAGAATCCCAAAACGGCGCCACACCGCAAACGCAGAGCCCAGTGTGGGGCTGGAACCCACAAACCGTGAGATCATGCCCTGAGCCAAAATCAAGAGTTGAATGCTTAACTGACTGAGCCACCCAGACATCCCTAGAGAAAAATTATTAATGTCATCAGTAATAAGAGTGATTAACAATTGGGGGGGAGGTATAATTGCTGCATTGTGTAAATGCTGCTGATTTATAGCAAGTTCTTTAATTCCTAGGACTGTTTCATTATTTTTTGGAAGAACTTGTTGAGGACTAAAAAAATCTGTGACCGAAATGGATATTTTGTCCTAGGACGTGTAGAGTTTCACAAATCCATAAAAAATAAAGATTAAAGTTTGACTTAAAAAGAACATTCCACTAACAGGGCTTCGTTTTCTTGATTTGTTTATGTTTGAAATGCAAGTTCCTTATAAAATCAATAAGGAGATTCTCAGGGCATTCCTGGGAAGAGCCTGATTCTAGATGTCAAAATTCCTTCACATCCAAAAAAGGAACTTTGTTACATTTCTACTTATGCTCACTCTTCCCTGGGCAAAGTCACTTTGACATACTCTCACCATCCTTGAACCACAGCGAAGTCTTTGAAAATCATGATGCCTTATTTTCTTCTGAATTACCAGTATGAGGAAGTGGACACACTGGTAAGATGGAAAATCCCTGTAAGAGCTTGAACCACTCACTAGCTAAAGGAAAATGTGACTCTCTGCTTTCTTTTTCTCTGAATTTTGTTTGTTTCGTCCTTGAAGAGTTGCAGGAAAAGGTGAAGATCTCGATTTATGTTGAGATCCTTCATAGCGATATCTGATGGTTAGCTTTAACTAACCAAATTTAACTAACTAAATTTTCACTAATACAAACTTAGTTACAAGGACAGAGGAACTAACCCTTGCCAGTAGGCTCTCTTTGAAGAGCTCCTGGGATTCTCTTAATTTCAGTTAGAAAGCAGAGTATCAAATTACTTGTCTTCACTTTTCTTTATCTGGATGGTACCCCAGATAACAAAAATTGATACTCTCTTAACTTGGTGATTTCTTATTGGTCAATGACTTCTTACAAGATAAGAAAGTAGTGACTGTCTGGCTCTTTGCCATTATACCTTTTAATCCTGAGGGAAGGATTCCTGATCTCTGTGCACCCAGAGCCCAGACAGGAGGAGATCAGCTGACTTCTCACCATGTCTACCTCCCTGCTGGTCCTGGAGAGCTGGGTCTCAGCTCGCTCTCCAGCTTCTCCAGCTTCTCCAGCTTCTCCAGCTTCACCTTGTCTGACCAGTTCCAAAATGGGACCTCGCAGGATGATTGTTAAGGGAAAATGTGGACAATAATTATGCCTAGAAAAGACTAGTCAGAGGTTACTTTGATTTCAAAACTGGATAATGCCACTATTAAAGTTACATGAACAAAATCATAGTCATACTTAATTTTAAGTTCAGCTTAGAAACCTTATTCGCCTGTTTGAAAGTCAAGCTGGTTTTGAAAAGTACTCGTAAGGGAATTTTGATGACTGATTTTGTCTCATTTTCAAATGTAGTTAAACATTTTTCAATAGTTAAAGCTTTAATTCTAAATTTAGGACATTTAATTTCCTTTGAAGTACTTTAACTTGCGTGACTTAACAAATGAGATCCTCATGAATACTTGAATAATGAATCAATTAAATACTTTTAAGTATGAAATATTATTGTTAAGGTGTTTTAAAGTTTTAAATTTATTTGTAAATTTAATAAGATTTCAACTTAAAACTACAAATCTAAATTGTTTTTTTCATCACATTATAAATCGGAATGATAATTCCAATGTACTGTTACTCTAATTGGCCAAAATAACTGAATATCACAAGTAGATAAAATATTAAATGTATAGACTCCTTAAATGCAAAATTATTGGATACCATGGGTTTTGCTTCTTACATACATGTTTCTCTTCTTAATTCTAAATCTTACCATGGCTAAAGGATGCTTACCCATCAAGGAATCAATGGCATCACTTTATGCATCATGGGAATTCCCTTCTGTCATAATTATTGGGCTTGCCTTCTCAGCGTGCTGAGATTTCTCGAGGCTCAGAGAATCACCAGGCCTGAATGAGGACTAGGTTCTAACACGGAAACCTAATAGCCAAACTGCACCCCCCTACAGTGAGTGGCTCTGTTAAGTGTGCCCAAATGAGGTGATGTTGCAGACCATGTATACCCCATCGAAGCTTACTCATAAGCCTTATACCAACTCACAGAATCCCCTAACCCCAACCCTCATAGTCATATTGGTTGACTAGATTTAGTTACTGTGTTTATTGCAACATTCTCATCTCTCTGTGTGTTTTTGTTTTGTTTTTTAATGGTCTTCTTATCCACCTACTCTTATGGATATTAAATTGAGATCTACTTAAATTGTGAATATCTCTCAAGACCCTGTCTGGTTTTATGGTGACAACTTCAAAGTGTACTTGAATTAGAATTTTCTGGAGAAACATAACCAAAAGTATGTATATGTGTGGAAATACAGATATAGATTTGGATATGGATGTGGATGTAGATATGGATGATTTATTATAATGAATTGACTCATATGATTATGGAGGCTGATAAGTTCTAGAATAAGTGGTTGGCAAGCTGGAGGCCCAGGAGAACTGATGTGTCGTTCTGACCTGAAGATCAGCTGGTTCTACACTCAGAAAGAGCCACTATTTCAGTTTGAGTTTGGAGGCAGAAAAAGCTGATGCCCCATTCAAGGGCAGCCCAGACAGGAGGAATTCTCTCTTACTCAGGGGAGCCAGGGGTGGGTGGGGAGAGGGTTAGCCTTTTTGTTCTTAGGTTAGCCTTCAACTGATTACACAAGGCCCACCCACATTAGGGAGAGCATTCTATGTTCCTCAGTCTACCCACTCTTAATGTTAATCTCATCCAAAAACACCCTCACAGAAATACCTAGAATAATGTTTGATCAGGTATCTGGGCCTAGTCATATTGACATATACAAGTAACCCTCACTGTATTCTACTGACACACACTTTAAAATCATTGGCCCGGAACCCTTAGACTTTTATTGACATCTAATAGATAAGACTTTCAATTTCTGTTTGTTTATAAACCACCTTGATATAGATTTGGAAAGTTTCAAATAAAATGATTGGATCAGCATGACCTCTTGAGCCTATTATTTCTGAAGTAAACAGTGCTTCTTAAATTTTTATCCACTCCTAATCCTATATGGC
The DNA here is from genome assembly GCA_028646485.1 of Cryptoprocta ferox. Classification (NCBI taxonomy): domain Eukaryota; kingdom Metazoa; phylum Chordata; class Mammalia; order Carnivora; family Eupleridae; genus Cryptoprocta; species Cryptoprocta ferox. The sequence continues at coordinate 27,863,132 of CM053567.1, forward strand.
AAAGGATTCAAAGTGAACAACAATTGTGAAATAGAAACTAGAAAATAAGCATACCTACTCATCATTGCTTAGAGGCTTCATACAGGCACCAGATATAGAAGTTTATAGCATAAGCTTTCAGTAAGGCAGCTCTTCATTATAGGCTAAGAGAATTGGTATCCTTGGTTATAACCAATTCATTCCCAGATTTTAAATATCAGTGACAGTACACATGCATTATAAGAGGGAGGCCAAGGCAAGAACACCATCTCTCCCCCTCCAAACTCTACAAAAATGAATAAACCTAAAATTTCCAATTTTTATTATCTTCTTAAAATTACTTATTTGGAGCACCGTGGGTGGCTCAGTCGGTTAAGTGTCCAACTCTTGATCTTGGCTCATGGTTCGTGAGATAGAGCCCTGTGTCAGGCTGTGTGCTGACAGCACAATCTTGTTTGGGATTCTCTCTCTCTCTCTCTCTCTCTCTGCCTCAAAATAAATAAACTAAAAAAATTCTTATTTTATTACTATCAATAAAAGGTCAAGATAACCAAGTGAAAATCAGTCTATTCCATCCTTGCAAAAGATTAAATCAAGTTGATTTTTCCACCTATGCTGAACTTCACTACAAATACTACATTTACAAATGCCCTATCTGCTTTTAGTAAATGGCAGTGACTTGAACTGTGTGGTAGGTAATGTGAAGAGAACTGTGCGTCATAAATTCTAAATACATAACCACCAAAATGAAAATAAAACAAAAAACCTGAACTCATGATTTGGACATCTCAGCAACTATCATTGATTACCACACTACAGCTGATTCTGTTGACTCACTTGGCATAACAAACTGGTGTCTTTCCTTCTTACCATCCTCCCACTCCATCTCTCCCCTCCCCTTCCCTCCCCTCCCCTCCTCTCTCCTTCTCTCTCCTTCTTCTTCTTCCCTCGTCGCCTCTTCCATCCATTCTTCCTTTCTTTCTCATTAGTAGTAGCAACAAGTAAAATACTTGAGGAACTTAAATGCCATCATTCATAGGGTAAATAATAGAACATATGACACCAAATGAGGAGGAAAAGACCATATATCCCGCACTCTGTTGAGAGACACAGATGAGTATTCTGAATTAGAGTGACTTGAACAAATATTCGAGAATAATGGAATAAAGACAGTGTGGTAGGCCAAAAAATGACGTCCCAAAAGACATCCATGTCAAATCCCTAGACCCTGTGAATGTTACTTCCTATGGCAAACAATGTGATTAAGTAACTGAACTTGAGAAGAGACACTTACCCTAGATTACCCAGGTGGATCCTAAATGCAGTCACATCTATCCTTAGAAGACAGACAGAAGGAGTTTAGGGACAGACACATAGAAGTGAAGGTGATATGAAGACAGAGCAAAAAGGGCTGATATGATCATAAGCCAAGGAATGCCAGCAGCCATGAGAAGCTGGAAGAGACAAGGAACTGATCCTCCCCTAGGGCCTCCAGTGGAGTGGCCCAGCCGACATCTTGATTTCAGACTTCTGTCTCCAGAGGTGTGAGACAGTACATTCCAGTTGTTATCAGCCACCCACTTTGTAGTAGTTTGTTGCAGTAGTCACAGGATACCCAGACGGTCACTTTAAGAAAATAAAAAGTTAAGACGTGTTTAAGACTTTGACATCATCACTTGTTTGATTTCTAGGAAGATACTTTAGTCAATTGCCTGAATATTCCAAATTTGTAATTAAGATTTTTAAAATGCATCCTGGCTGTGTCTGATAGCCAGATTGCAAACAGCTGTCAGTCTTATTTATTAGGAAACTAGAGTCTGGTCATAATTTATACAAGGGGGGAAACTTCCCATTAAATGATCTCCAAAAGTCCTAAAAATCTAATTTATCAATGTGCACCTGATCCAGCCTTGTCTTAAAATCGCTCTTTTGGGGCACCTGGGTGGCTCAGTCAGTTAAGCATCTGACTGACTATTGATCTCAGCTCAGGTCTTGATCTCAGTTCAAGCCCCATGTTGGGCTCTGCGCTGGGCGTGAAATCTACTTTAAAAAAATAGCTTTTTTAACATCTAAATTTCAACCCTGTATAGAATCAAATATATTAGCATCTTATTCTTTTTTTTTTTAAATGTTTTTATTTATTTTTGAGAGAGAGAGAGAGAGACAGCGTGAGCAGGGGAGGGTCAGAGAGAGAGGGAGACAGAGAATCTGAAGCAGTCTGCAGTTTCTGAGCTAGCCCTCAGCACAGAGCCTGATGTGGGGCTCCAACCCGCAAACCGCGAGATCATGACCTGAGCCGAAGCCGGACGTTCAACCAACTGAGCCACCCAGGCACCCCAATTAGCATCTTATTCTTATTACTTGGTCTGAATTGGAAACATTTCCAGTGACTACCAGTTGCACACATCATTATCCACTCATAATTGGTTGTTTAAACTGAAAAGAGCAAGTTCTGCTCCATCACCTAACATCTGTTTGCTCTGCTCCCAGCACTAGTCAACCAAATCCAATTACTGTCGGCAGAGGCTCTGGGCAGGCTTGTATCATTTAAGAACCGTTTCCATTTCTTTGCAGATTCTTAATTCTTTGTTTTTCTCATAACTGCTACATTTTCTAATAATAAATGGTATTCTGCAGTTATGCTTCTGAAACTGTGCTGGTCTCCTTGATAGCAACAATACCAACTGAAGACTTATTTATGTTTGAAGTCCTATAATGCCTCAAAACATATCTCAAACACTAAAAATATTAACATCCCCAAACTAAAACCTACTAGTAAGAACTCTTTAACAATTGTGAGAGTAATGGATTATTTGCAATCCTCTCTTTGCTGTTGTTATTGTTAAGCATCCTTTTAATTACCAGTTGTGTTGAAATCATTTTTAAAAATTTTTTAATGTTTATTCATTTTTTGAGAGAGAGAGTGCAAGCTGAAGAGGCGTAGAGAAAGAGGGAGACACAGAATCCGAAGCAGGCTCCAGGTTGTGAGCTGTCAGCACAGAGCCCAACACGGGGCTAGAACTCATGAACTGTGAGGTTATGACCCGAGCCAAAGTCAGATGCTTAACCGACTAAGCCACCCAGGTACCCCCAAAATCATTTTAAATGTTACTTTACTTAGGGGTGCCTGGGTGGCTCAGTTGGTTGAGTGTCCAACTCTTGATCTCAGCTCAGGTCTTGATCTCACAGTTGTGGGTTCACCCCTGTGTTGGGCTTCTGGGTTTGATCCCAGTGTTGGGTTCTGCGCTGGGCCTGAAGCCTACTTAAAAAAAAAAAAAAAAAAAACTAAATAGAATAAAAGTACTTTACTTTTATATTCATAGTGAAAAAAGAAAAAAAATAATATTAGGATGCAGGGATTGTGTAATTCCTAATCAAAGATAAAACTTTCAGCAAAGATGGTTAAAATTTAAAAAAAAAGATGGTTAAAATTTGATAAGGCTTCACATTATTTGTGAAATTTCCTCCAAATTATACAGCGATTTCTTTTTTACACATACAGAAACGTCCTGAGTAATACATGTCAGAATAAAGGAACACTTTTTTTTTTATGGATCTAAAATTTGCTCCCTTGTAACACATCTAGAAAAATTGGGGTACTGGCCATGCAAACACCCTGAAGAGGGCTTGGGAAAGTTGAAAGTAAGAGGAGGAAATACTGCCTCATGCTGGTTTCTTGCTCCATTTCCCTTGCTCTTAGTGCACAGGGATGGGGATGAGTCTCTTATATTCTTGCAACCTCCTGTTTAACAATTGAAGAGATCTACCATCTGACAGTAGGATTTTGCTTTCTGGCAGACTCCTCAAAGCCAATTCATTTCGTTTACATTCTTTGCATGCTTTATTGGAATGCATGTATTACAATGGCCTTCTGGTCCTTCTGTGTCCTGGGAAGACAAGGAATTGGAAAGGATTTTAGAGGGCTCGATTGTTTTCTTGTGTCAAAATAACCCCTTCACCAATTTTCACTGCCATGAGTGCCTGTACACAGAAATCAGCCTTACCAATTTTAGCAAGCCATGCAAATAAGATGCATCATGGAGCCGAATAACATTAAGAAGTTCCCGGCCAGAACGAGTGCAAATTTTCTGGCCTTGGCAGTGCAGTCATTGAAAGTCTGTAAGAAGGAACATAATATGTTGAAACCATGTGTATTTATATGCAGATGTGTATGCTAGCATGTTAATATCTGTTGTGAAAGGGGATATAATAGGAAAAAGTAGCATAAGGTAGGAACATTCAGAACATTCTTTAATACAAAGAAATGTCTATGTTGCCATTATATGGGCTATTCACTATTTTTTTCCTAATGTAAAAGATATGTGTGGTTAGTATATATAACCTTGGAAAATTCACAAAGGAAAAAAAGTGAAACATTCAAAATCTTGCCATCCTATAACAAACATTGTGAAATATTTACTTCTAGACTTATTTTTAATGCATATTTTTCAAACCTTTTTATTATCATAGACTGTATTTAATTTGTGTTCTGCCTTTTTGTATTTATCCAAAATGTAATTTCAAAATTTCTAGGTTGCCCTGTCAAATCCTAGAATAACCAAGGCAAATTCATAGTGATCTACTGAGTGATCTATTAAAATGCCTTGGCAATAACTAAAGGTCATCCCTTCAGGTCTGAATAAGACCCTAAAAGAAATCCACCTACTGGTTCTTCTTTCAGCTTAGGATCATTTAAATAGTAGACTTATCAGTGTAGTTTATTCAAACCTGAGGCATGGTGTCTGGGGATAATATATAATTAGTTATCGAAGTCAAAATGCCAGGGAAGTGTGTGAAAAGGCAGCAACCAGGTGTTGGGTGAAAAGAAAATACTCGACTGCTTAGTTAGATGGCTTGTCTTGCAGTTGCTGCTTTCTTGGGATCCTTTGCAGGGACTGAGGCACACAGGACTCATCTATCAGGAAGCAGTCATTGCCCAGGGCTATTTATCTCAGTTGAGTCCAGACAGGTAGACGCTGCATTAAAGTTCTGTAATGATCTCCTGCTTAGTGCTACTATCTCTGCCTTGTCCCATAGCTGAAAAGTCCATGGAAGACTATGACAAGCCACATTTCACTTAATAGCATAGGTAGTAGAAGAGATAATACAAATCTAGTCAATTCAAAATCATAGCTACAAAAATACCTGAAAGGGCAAGGCTGAGTGGACCCAGAGAATTCTCTCCATTTAGGATGAATCACATTGCATTTTCATTTTTGCAAGGAAAAACCATCCATTCCATAGGCAGTCACATGCAGTGTAATTAGAATCCTTTGTGAACAGTGCTACTGGAAAGTGAAGTAATTCAAGAGTTATTTTTAAAGGAATAGGACCCTTAGTTAATCTATTAGGACATCATTTAAATAAAAGGTTTTAAAATATGCAATGCATATGCAATAGCATTAAAGTATTAAGTAGCATCTTAAAGAGCAAAAGAAACTATTAAGACTAATTAAGTGAATTTATTGGCTAATTGGTGTTTCCACATGTAGTCATTTCTGCAATTATTATTCATTTGCTGATTTACATAGTACTGTTCTCTCAAATTATCCTGGCATGAAATGAAGCTGGAAGACATCTCCAATTTGGAAAATCTATTAAGCAAGGATTTTCAACTTAAACTTGGAGTAGTACTGAATCAGGGCCTAGCAGGATTGACTCGAGTCAGAGGAAGCTTGTTTATGGTTCTTACTGCCCATCTGTCGTTGAGACCAACCTAGCAAAGGCTTTCATTTTTCTACACCCTATTTATAAAATCTATACTATGCAGATGATGCCATTTCCACTGTAGGGTGAGGATTAGCAAATTCTCATCTCCCAGAGTTACCATAGCTCTTAACATTTTAACAAGTCATGTATGGATCACTCAGACTTGTATTTCCTTTCTATATCATTTCCCCTTCCATATAAATAGATTAATGGGAGGTTCTCCTTGATTAAATAATCCCTGGGCCTTTTGTTTCCCTAACAATTACAGACAACAAAACAAACCTGTCTGCTCTATTTAGGAACATAGACCTCAGACAGTGTTGAAGAATGAAGATAAATTTGGCACCCATGATGAAATAAACCCTAAAAATAAGACTTTAGATCCAATATATTTGCATGTTAACCAAATTCATTAGTAAAGACCACCACTGGAGAAAGTAACCTCAAAGTAAATCAGTCCCACTTAAAAAGTCAAAGTGGGGGAACAATTACTGGACAGAAGATGTGATATTGCAGAAACACAGGAGGAAAGAAAAAAATATTAATTTAGATCCCTAAAGCAATTACATTTCAGTGGTTAGATGAGGAGAGAACAAGGTCCAGACTGAATCATTTTGAATGATGAAGAAGATATAAATAATTCAACGAGTGAGCGCCAGTTAGTTTAGAGAGAGTCAATGGCAGGCATCTACCTCATCTGATTTCATAAAGCCTCACCCACACCTTCTTTGCCAAAAGATTTTACCTAGAATCCACATGCATGCTCCCCATGCCTTCCAATTAGGATCAGTCCTGGGGGACTCATTACAAAGCTGAGAAAACACTGCGATGTAAGACCGAACACCCTATGATCATTGGCACTACTTCCAATGAGGTTAGATAACCAAGATGATTGAGAAAGATGAAAAATTATTAATAAAGAGAAGCTAATTCTCACAGGGTTCGCATAGCCAAACTTTATTTTCATAATTGTGCTTCATCAAGACCAAAACATAGGATTAATTTTGGTTTTCTTCTATGACCACCTCCCATCAGGGCAACAGATTAATCTTTAAAATATCACCAAAAACTCAAAGTTAAGGCTTTCTATCCATGCCCATCCCTAAAGACACGTTACACTGCAGAGTAAGTAAATAACACGAGGAGATATAAGCCTGGGGGACATGTGAAAAATGACATTATGAGCTGTAAACACGACATATTAGTTTAGTACAGACAGAGTGGAGGTTGCAATTGATTCAAGAATGCCACCCAGTTGTCAGGAAGAACTGCTGTCGTTTTCTGAAAATAGTCATTTTGTTAAAGCTTTAGCTTGAATATCTAGAGTTAGACGCACTAGGGACGCATATAAGGCTTAGATGTAAGTTCCTTGAGGAAAATAACTCAGTGGTTATTCAGGGGCTGACAGGCCGTCTGTGTTATTTTTGCGTCACAAAGAAGATTGCACAGTTGTAAACTCTGCTATGCAATGCGCGTGGGTGGAAGATGCACTATGACCAAGCCATTTATACAAAAGATAAACTTGTTCTAGGAAGTGACCCTTTCTGCCAAATGCAGATATGTTCTTCCTTCATAGGGATGTGTCCTTCCTGATCAGAAAATAGCATGCAGTGTGGCATGTTGGAAAACATTACAAATGCAGGACACCTTCGTTCTGTATTGAGAGCACTCTTGATTCTGGAAGTCTCAAAGTATTTATCCAGGAACTGTTTTCTTAGCATAACCTGAATAGAGGGCATGGAGTTTTGGATGACCCCTAACTCTTCTTAGCAAGTGTTTTAAAAAAGGAAGTTTCTATTTCATTATTTAATTTCAGGTTCTTTTTAAACATTGGACATAATGAGTAATGAGAGTTGCATTTATAAATGTTGGTTGCCAATGGGAGTTCACTGGAGATGACTCAAATCACATTCTATCCTGGAAAAGATGCATTTAACTGGCAAATGAATAGATCAGGCCAATTTTTTCTTGTGTCAACTGTGAGTAAAATCTCCTCAAAAAGAAAATAATGATTTGTTGAATAGAGAAAGAATTTAACTACTTGTTAGCATTCCAATAGGCCTTAAGGAAGCATGCAAGTTAATTAAATCAGAGCTCCCCTTTTGAGTCCCACTACTGGCTGGGCTAGACATCAACCAGCCTTCCCATAAAGGCATTATTGAAATCAAGGGGTTCAGGACTTTGTGTTGAGCCTGGATGACAAAGAATTGGGTACCATGTTACCATGGTTTATTAAAGAGTATGACCACAAATACATTATAATGTTTTTCTCCCTCTCTTCATTTAATTCTGTATCTCTGCCTTTGGAATGCCTTGACCTTATTTAATGTTTTTGCAGTGATAGGAAAAGGAGGGTTGAGTTTGATCCTGATTTTTGTGACCGTCTTAATTTTCAGAGGAATGTTTTTGCAGGAACAATTATTGATCAATCAATCAATCAATCAATTAAAAGTGCTGCCAGAGAAGATTTTATTAATTGAAGGACCATATCCAAGTGATTCACTGTCTATGGTTTTATCAGTTCTATTCTAGAACATTCCTTTTTTCTGAGGAATTAAATTTAACTGAAATTTTAATCCCTATTAGCATTTTAATACAGGGCAGCTTTTGAGACATTAAAAAACATTATTGACACTTCCCATTTAAAGAGGTTGTACAGATGTCATAAGTCTTTTAGGGGGCATTTGTGTGGCTGGGCTCCTCCCAGGGCATGTTTCTGGTTTCTTTAAATGTATCTTAACCTGTCCATATGTGCTCAACTTCCCCTTGTGGAATCCATTGATAAATCATGGCAAAAGGAAACCACTCCATGGAAATAATGTCTAAAGGAGACCCTCTTTATCCTAGAGAGAAAGACAAGTGAGCAGGCCCAACCTGCCTAATATAAAAAGGACCACTCCTTGTTCAAATCAAAAATGTCTATGTAGCCAATGAGAAGTGGGAAGAGGGTGGTTCACCTGAAAATCTGGGGCCTCAGGCATTTTCTGGAATGTGTACAGTCAGAACGTGCAAGTGAGTCAGCAAAGAGAAAGCACGCAGCCACACCACTCCTACTGACTGAGCAGTCACCCTTCCTGTGTGGTTCAGACGTGTTTGTCTTGGAGGGCTGCGTGTAAAACCAATTGCTTTTAAATAAAAGTGGCAATGTTATATAGTGGGAGAATATTGGAGAAAACCATAGAAATTACCAAAACTGACCATGCCATTTCTTCCTATGTGGAAATGGCCCCATCATTCCCCTCTCTGTGTTTTGGTCTCCAACGTGTGGAATAAAGATGTTAGACCAGGTGACTTCCAAAATATAGTCTGGGTTGCCATTGGTGTTGAGTTGCTTTGAGGGTAGCTTGAATGTACACACAGGTGTGAGGAAGAATAGGGGCAAAAGAAATGAGTGTGACCCTCAGGCGCTCTTGGCACTCACACGTTGTGATTACCTCCCAGCATCTGTCTGACCCCGGCTGACCTGCCTCCTTAGATACCATATCTGTGAACATTAGAAACCACCAGCACACCCCCCCCCATAACCTTTCTGACATTGATTGTAGACCCGCCCCATCTCCAGAACTTGTCAGAGATATGTGAGGTTTATCAGCGCTGCTCAGCCGGCCAAACCTGACAACACTGGGTGAGGTTGCTTTTGTAATCTGGGCTGGAAAATGGGAACCATACTCCATTTTCAACCTGCACCCAGCCACTCCCATCTCTCTCTAGGGGTTCTCTGTTTTCCCCCGCTTTCAACTTTGGGTCAGACTTTGCCAATGGACATTCCTAAAAAGGAAACTTGATTGGGTCGGCTTAGATTTCCTTATTCTCCATTTAATAAACATCAATAAATTCAGACCTCTTCACTTTCCAAGGCTCTAACTTAGTTGACGGTAATGATTTTTAAAATTCATTTAGACTTTCATCATTCCATCTTCTCTATTTTGGCATCCATATGAGCTGCCGTGTAGGGCTTAACTTCACTCTTCCACTTATCTGAATTTACTTATTGTTTTCTCCAAAGTGTGTTCTATCTTAGACACTATCTCATCCTCTTCTCTGCCAGATATTGATTATTCATACATTCTCTGATCCCAACCACTTCAGCTTTACTCATTGTTATGTCTTTGTGGATCCTCTTTCCGTTAAATACAAGGACAACCTACTGTTCCCACAGCTCAGCACCCTTAGCTGGGTCTTGAACATTTCCAGAGCCTCGGAGCATTGTTGTGGGTTGGTGCTTCTCTTCCACATGACCTTCCTTTCTCTTCTTAACTCTTCATGTGCTCTGTTACTTTTATCCAGGGTCTACCCGGTGTAGCTGCCACCACAAAAATGTACTTCTGGCTGTTCCTCACTGTTCTGATGTAAATCATTCTCTTGTGGTAGGGCAGTAAAAAACTGCTAAAACAAACAAAACATTGAGCCCCTTGGTACTGCGGTGTCCCCTTGGAGGAGAATGATGTGAGGAGAGCAGGAGTCAGTGTCTTGTAATGCCCCAGTGTCCTGGTTGAGTGTACTAGACTGCTGGTTCCCTCTCTGTGGCTTCTGGATAATTCTTTCCACCATGCCTCACTGAAGAGTTTTGATGGATTAGACTCCTGAGCCTGTGTCTCATGGTCTTCCATTTCTGATGGCTGCCTTCTTTTTTTTTCTTTTAATGTTTGTTTATTTTTGAGAGAGAGAGAGAGAGAGAGAGAGAGAGCGCAATCGAGCTAGGGAGGGGCAGAGAAAGAGGCAGAGAAAGAGGACTCCCAGCAGATTCTGCACTGTTGCGCAGAACCCAATGTGGGGCCTGAACCCACGAATCATGAGATCATGACCTGAGTCAAAATCAAGAGTTGCACACTCCACTGACTGAGCCCCCCAGGCACCCCAGATGGCTGCCTTCTTGACTGCTGATAATGTAGTCTTCCTCCTGCTGTTTCTTAAAAAATACCTTCTCCAACAATTCAAAACTCATTGATGTGGTGGACTCCCTCCAGACCTTACACTGTAAATATTGTTGGAATGTTTCCGTTTTCTAGAGCACTAATACACAGTTGCTAAAGTTTGGAATACATGACCAGCTCACTTTGTGTTTCTGTTCCAACTGTGATGACGCTAGTCCTGGAGCTTGAAAATCCCCACCGACTGATGCTCTTTTGTGAAAATATACAGTTTTATACATGCATTTCTGACAAAAAGGAAAAAAATGTGAAGTCCACCCTAGTCTTGTCTGGACAAGCACAGAGAGAGGCGTGTTGGATTGCCAGACAAATATTTTCCCCTAGTTTTGCTCAATGAACTTGATTCACTGTAGGGCTGTTTTTCCACATGGGCAGGAGAGGTGGGCTGCCTCAGATCAGCCACTGCCCCACTCTCCGCAGGGCACTGGTGTGAATCATCGGTTTCATGAATGAAAAGAGTAGGGGGTGGGGGGGGGGAAAGGAGCGTGTTGCTAATGCCTTCAAACAAGGCAAACACTTTGTGAATAGTTTTTCTATAATATATGATGAGTTGACTTTTTGAGTTTGTTGTTTTGAATGGAATGCATAGAAAAAAGAACTTGTTTCAACAAAAGTTTTATCTGATATCCTATTCACATGCCCATTCTTTCTAAAATCTTTGGCAACGTTTCTGGGGTGCAGAAGAGGCATAGTGTTCAATCACGTTGCTCACAAGCATTGTATCTGTGCAGGCATGAAATGCACTTAAGAAATCGTCGATCTCGTAAGGACAAATCTGACCAGAATATGTGTCTGCTTAATTTCTGAGGAAAATTAGAGTTGGGATAAATTAGAGTTGGCACTGACCCAGTGCCTTTAGTAGAGATTTGGAGAAAAAAAATTCCAACATTCTTCTTCACTGATGTCTGGTGACTGGTTTTCTAGAATCCACTCAGCGAGAGTCTTCCTTAATCCAGGAATAAGAAAGAGCAAGGTAAAGAAAGCAAGCCCTAGAATAAAAATAAATAATAATAGTGTTTAAGCCTCATTTCAGATCTGGCTAACTGTAGCCTGTTTTGGTCTTCAAAGCTCAGTAGAAGGTTTCAGCTTTTCAGTGTGATATAGTTCATGGCATGTATCCTCCTGAATCCTGTACTCCCTGCTCTTGGCAACCTTGGACTTTTTACATCCGCTGTGAGGAGGTTTTTATGTTTCCACTGGTAGCTCATACTGTTCCCTCTACCTGGAACATCTCCATTCATTTAACTAATTCTAGCCAACAGGATTCAGCACAGGCAACCTCTCCTCTGCCTGGCCTTCCCAAACCCCTCACTGGGCAAAGGGTACCTTTTCTGGGCTCCTAGACCATGCTGGATGTAGCTGTTTGCACCTTCCTCAGTTCTGTCTGCCAGACTCTGAGGTGCTCAAGGAAAAAGGCAGTGCCTTTCATTCACCATTCGTACATTCAACAAAGATTTATTAGATTCCTTTTATGCACCAGGCACCTCTTCAAAGACTAGAAATGATGGGGTGAACAAGACAGGTAGGACCTGTCCTCCAGCAGCCCATGTTCTAGAAGGGAAGACTGCTAAAAGAAAACAAATAGCCAAGCCAGCAAGTGAGGAACTAACAGAAAATTGCGGCTCTGGGGGGACGCCTGGGTGGCTCCGTTGGTTGAGCATCTGACTTCGCCTCAGGTCATGGTCTCATGGTGTGTGAGTTCAAGCCCCTCATCAGGCTCTCTGCTGCCTCTACAGAGCCTGCTTCAGATCCTCTGTCCCCTGTCTCTCTGTTCCACCCTCACTTGTTCTCTCTCTCTCTCTCTCTCTTTCTCAAAAATAAATGAAATTTTTTTAAAAATGCAGATATGATACCCAGCAGAGCACCTGCTGATTTAGGCTGGGCAGTTAGGCAAGACTTCACCAAAGACATGGCTTTAAGCAGAGACTTCATATGCAAGGAGCCAGCTACATGAAGATCTGGGGACAGTGTCCAATTTGAGGCCAATGCAAGTACAAGGCCCTGGGGAAGGAATGGGTGTGGTGAGTTATAAAACTTTAAAAAGAGCCATGTGGCTGGTGAGTAGCATGTGCCAGCAGAAGTCAGGGGGTAAATAATGAAGGGCCTGAGAGTCACAGTAAAAGTTGGGATTTTCTTCTTTGTGTGTGTGACTGAAACCCTGGGACAGTTCTGTACACGGTGTTATAGGATGAGCTTTGCAGTTTGTAGAAAACACTGGGGCTCTGTGTGGAGGATGGATCTGGCTTTGTGTCCCCAGAGCCTAGCATAATGCCTACTTCTGTTTCATCATGACACCCAAGCCCTGCTCCGTTCCACACATGAGAATTGGCTTTTCTGAGGTGCGTGGTTGTCCAGTGAAAAGGAAAATTCAATTGAATTTCTGTCCAGTACACAGCGCTGAGCTGAGTTCCTCCACAATCTATTGGCCTCTTTTTCCAGCTTTTTAAACCTTCTCAAAATCAAAATTGCTTTACATATTTTTTTCCAGTTCCATAGACAATCCATTTGATTTTTGCTCACGCTGATTACACCAAGTCAGACAACCTCAGATGTTTTGAAAAACTGTCTCTAGGCAAGGCCACAAGGTGGGGCAATAATAAGGTACTGAAGAACTTGTGGTATCTTCTGAAGTTTACATGGTACTTTCTAGAACATGTCGAAGGCAGTAATCAAGGCTTGTATGCATTCTGTGACTTCCTTCCAAGGGCCTTTAACCAGAGTTAACCTAGGCATACCTGCGGCAGCCTGTATTATTAAAAACGAAACTCAGAAAGCAGAGAAGGAACGCACACTTGATGGTACCCAGGATATGAAGTTCATGTAGCCTGTTTCACATCGCTGGGAAGACAGCCCTGTGTGGATCCACTTAGCATAGGAGAATGTCTTGCTCTTTTAGCTTACTGTCACATCTGCAAGCAGTGCCTGGAATCCACGGTGGGGCGTCTTAGGTAATATGTGAAAGACTTACCATTCCCCTGGGAAGGGTGTCCTTTTTTTGGGGGGGGGGTGAAGTATACCACTTTATTAAAATACACTAACATGATTTAAGAACTTCTGCATTTCAGGGGTGCCTGGGTTGGGTGGCCAACTCTTGAACTATTCATCTCTTGATATCACGGTCTTGAGTTCCAGCCCCAGGTTGGGCTCTGTGCTGACAGCACAAAGCCAGCTTGGGATTCTCTCCCTCCCTCCCTCTCTCTCTCTCTGCCCATCCCCTGCTCACATGCACTTTCTCTTGCTCTCTCTCTCTTTCTCTCAAAATATATAAATAAAAAGAAATTCTGCATTTCACGATTGAAGTGTACCTTTTAATTTGAAAGGTTAATGTTCTGTAGATGTTAGGAATAGGATCTTAACGAGTAACCTTTCTAGGCAGCAGCTGCTCTGCTCTTCTTTCCTTTACCTGCAGCCCGAGCCCGCCGCTTTCACTAGTAACACACACTAGATCTTGGCTATTCTGGGATGGCTTGAATCCACATGCCCTTGCACTTCTAGGTAGAAGTTAGGTGTTTTGCAAAGTGAGAGTCTTCTGGAAAATGCAAAGGTGTTTTGATCTTTTGGAAAGAGCATTTCAAATTCACATTCACAAGGATCCAGGCCTTTTGCCACAGACTGAAACTCAGTAACAACAGTTGACAGTGAAGTATGCTAGCCGGTAATAAGCAAAGAAATCCCAGGTTCTGGGACCACTTCAGGATGTTTGTTCTTTCTAAAGTAGGGAGTTGTCATAGCCATTCATTCCTAACATATATTTCTAAAATTTTTCTTATTATACCATGTAAAAAACTGGGATATTATGAAAAAAACATAAGGGATTCTAAAAAAGTTTTGAAATCCCAGAGAAAACTGTTATGGTTACAATTCTAGTCCATTTGTTTCTAGTTTCTCTCAAGTATATGTGTGTCTATGTACATATATGAGTATGCAGTGCCCCTGCCTATGCAGACACACTTTAGATCCATATACAGTTACCCTTGAACAACACGGGTTTGAGCTGCAGGGGTCCACTTATTTGTGGATATTTTTTAATAAATACAGTAAGCAATAAGCCCAGTGACCTCTGTAAAACCATTCGATAATACAGAAGTAAACAATTATTCTATACAATTACTGTACACGGTGCAGTGTTGTAAATATATTTTCTCTTTCTTGTTTCCTTAACAGGATTTTTTCTTCTCTAGCTTACTGTATTGTAAGAATACAGTATGTAATACATATTATATACAAAATATGTGTTAATTGATTGTCAGTGTTCTCAGTAAGGCTTCTGGTCAACAGTAGGCTATTAGTAGCTAAGTTTGGGGGCAGTGAGAAAATGTACACAGATTTTCAAGTGTGGCACCCATAACCGTGCATTGTTTAAGGATCAACTATACTTTCTTTTATAAAATGTTTACCTATCTTTTATATAAAATACAGAAGTCTATATTCTTTCTGTGTAAGCAACCACTAGTCTTTGCCTTAATCCAAAGGTTAGACAGCTGTTTCTAACTGCCCTTAGGCTTTTCTTGCAATATTTGTAATATGCATCATGTCAATCAATGACAGGAGACAAATTTATTTATTTAAAGCTTAAAAAATGCCTTCCTTCTGTTTGGCTGAATTTATTCATCAAATTAATCACATCCTAAGTTTTTACACCACTATGCCATGTAGACTCACTTTTAAATGAAACAAAAAATATGCCCTGGGGTGGGGGGTGCATAATGGCAGTGTGAATTTATAGAAAGAGCACTGGCCCGGGAGTCCAGGGGTCTGGTTTTACACACATGCTGTGCTCATGATAAGCTGTATGCCTTGAAGTTTCCTTACTCCTAAAATGGAAATGTAGATTTGTAAGGTTCTTTAGAGCCAGAAAAGTTGACCCTTATTTAGCATTGTGTTGATATTGTGCTTTTCCAAATGACCTTAAAAAATGGTTGGTCTGCCGTGAAAAGTAGGTAGAAGTTCAATTAACTTCCTGGGCTGCCTTAAGCAATAAGCCTAGTGACCTCTGTAAAGCCATTCGATAATACAGAAGTAAACAATTACTCTACACAATCTCTCCTTCCACGTGCTTCCCATGGGTCAACATTAATCATCTTGTTGGTCTTTTCAGGCAAACAGATTCATTAGTTTCTTGCTGCTTCTTCCTGAGCTTCATTATAGAAAGGCCAAAAGTCTAACAGATAGTGAAGGGAGAATATTTCTTCCTCACATGCCGAGGAATGGGTGTCTCTCTTCATAAGTGCAGGAAGGCAGCTGCTAAATGGGTCCCTGTCCTTACAGCCTTGGTCCAGCCTGAGTTTCCAGCTTGCCCTCCATACTTGTGCCCCCCTTCTACAGCCCAGGGGGTTGTTAAACGTGCTGCACCATCACACTTGGTCCTCTACCTTCTGGGTCCTACTAGGAATACATCCCCTCCATCACCTTCCAACTCTGACTCTTATTCTGTTCTCAGTTTTAAAGGTTACCTCTTCTCAGAAGCTCTCAACCTTTCTCCTCCAGATTGAGTTCCATGGTCTTCCTCTAAGCTGTCACACAACCAGTGTTTACCCTCTCCAATACCTTCATCACTATTTATCAAAAATGTCCATTTCCCATCAGTGTCCCATCCTAGAATATAAGTGCCTTGAAAAGACCCACTTGTCTTATTTCCCACTGCATCCCTGTCACTTAGCATGGTGCCTGGGCTCCTGATAGGCCCCCCAAGGAATAGATGTTAAAAAATGTGATTCTGCATGCTCTTTGTCTACTCCCCTCTACAAACTCAATGATAATGTCTGGGAGACCAGTAGGGACTTTATAAAAGCAAAAGAAGGAAAAGCATGCAGGAGACATTCATTTCTTTTTTAAAAAATATTTATTTATTTTTGAGAGACAGACAGACAGACAGACATAGAGTGGGCAGGGGAGACACAGAATCCAAAGCAGGCTCCAGGCTCTGAGCTGTCAGCACAGAGCCCGACACAGGGCTTGAACTCATGAACCATGAGATCATGACCTGAGCCAAAGTTGGACACTTAACCAGCTGAACCACCCAGGTACCCCTGTATGTGACCTATAAAAATGTGCTTCCATTGGGACAGGTGCTTTGTACATGTTATTTCACTTATGTATTTACGGAGCATCCTTTATGTATTGTGTATTTTGCTAGGCACTATGGTATATAGAAAAGAATAGAAATTTTGAAACTTGTCTTCAAGACAACTGAAGGGAGGCAATGGACTTACATCAAACAGTTAGAACACAAGTGTGTGATAAGCTGTGTTTGTGTTGACTATGAAGGCTGTGAAAGTACAAGAAAGTTCAGTGCATTCTGAAAACCCCATGAAGGATGCTAGACCAGAAGCTGGAAAGACCTGAAAGTTTCTGGGCTTTTAACAGGTGCATGTTCCTTGATGGACAGTGGTGGGAAGGAAGCAGACTTTCTGTCTTTTTCTGACTCAGAGGAGACAAGAAGCTCCTTCCTCCTTTTCCTTTAGACTGTTTGTAAGAGGAATAGAATTGAAGGTTGCTCTGATAAAACTGCAGCTCAGATATTACCCTTACTAAAGGGTAATTGCTTTGATCCTCAGCTTGAAATTTCACTCACCACTGATTTAGCAGAGCTCCCTTTTAATAACACATTAGGAATTTTAAATGAATTAGTGGAATCAGCTGATATAGTTCACTGTGAAAGAGACTCTGCGAGCTTGGGGTATGGATCAGGTGTTCTGGGAGACAAACCTCCAGAAGGTGCAGAATGGCTCAGAGAGAGAAATCAGAAGACCCTGAAGCTAGGCTTTGGCAACAGGATGTCTAGAGGGAGTATTTTCTCCTTCCCTTGAATAAATGGAGTGGTTAGATTTGTACAGAACAGGCCTCTGGCATGGGCCAGGGAAATTCTATATTGTTCATCCAAAGTAGTAAACTCTGTCTGAAATAAAGCACTAGGCTAGATGTTATTTTTTTTAATATTATCCACAGATTTTCTCTCCATTCTGTAGCAGACTTTTCTGGGACTGATTAGGAGTCTTCCCTGCCCAGAGTACTATAAATGGGTTTTCTCAGTGGAAAAAAAAAATAGAAAGACCCAGCGTAGAAGAGGGAACATCTTGTTTTTAAAGCATCTCTGCTTAAGATACCATAGGAAATAATTACATTTCCCAGGGTTCTGATTTGATTTTTAAAGACTTACTGGCTCTGTAAAACAAGACACTCAGGAGAAAGTGCATGTGAATAGACAGAGATCTACATTTAAAAAAAATCTATTCCTTTCTTTAGGGATCACAATCAGAAAATAGGTATAATTTGAAGCATTTTCTTATGGTCTCCAATCGTTTTCTGTTAAATATATCAGACACTTTGCACACTGACAGCTGTAGCTGCCCCTCCTTGATTGAAACTTAATGCAGACAAATTTATTCATATTATCCAGTTATTGCTAAGCTTGTTTAGGTTTGAGACATAGAAATCGCGAGAACTCTTAGCTTGGAATCACAGAATGTAGAAGGATAAAAGAGACAAAATAGAAGAAACACAAAGATGAAAAAGACAAACTCTTTCTCTACCATAACTATGCTCTTTTGTAAGGAATGCTACTGAGGTGACAAATGAAGTAAATTATTACCTGTTGCTGAATAGCCGGGCAAGTGACATCTCTCGGTGAAGTTCTGGTGTTTAGCAGGTGCTAAGCTTTCTTTGCCCCTGAAGCAGTAGAGGGCGCTGTGCTGATACAATTGAGGAGATGCTAAGTGTCTGTGTGAGGCCGGGGATACAGGGCCGCCCTCCATCATCAGGCTACTTATTCCTCCCCAAAAGAACCAGCAAGAGGGGAAAGAAAAATAGTTACAAAGGCCATGCTGAAGGATATAGATAACACAGTAATTCCTCAGAGAATATGGGAAATGATCAAAATCTTCTAAAACTCTTCTAAAATACTGTTTTGGAGTATTTGGCAGAAGCCAAGGGTATGGCAAGCTTTAAGAAATTATAAGGTGACTGAGACTTTATCTGTCTGAAAGTAATAGGCAACATTTGGAGCAGAATGATGCATCCAGTTAGAGAAGACTTTTGATAAAGGGTGAAGTAATTACTATCATTTTCTTACTGTTCGCTCTGACTCTTTGAATCCTTTGTGTATTTGGTGACACATTTTACCAATATAGATTTGACATATATTTTGATAAGATTCTGCCATACTTTTTTTAGAATCCTGCATTTTGGAGCTGGTCAACCCCTGGGGCCCATTAAGTGCAACATTAATATCTTAACATCCAGAGATGTTGGCACCAGGAGGTGAAGTGACTGGAAAAACCTGTCAGCCTGATAATGGCAAGGCCTGGACTAACACCCAGTGTCCTTACCCCTGGTCCAAAGCTTTCTATTTTGCTGCCGTGCTTTGAATGTCAGCATCTTATATGTTGATGGTACTTAATCATAATATCACACTATAATCGTGGATCGCTTTGGTTTTCAAAGCAGTTTACATATATTATCTCACACGTATGTACCAAAATGTCTTTTGAAAATAGATCACTCATCAGTTTGCTCCAAGAGAGTCTGCCCAGTTTCATGACTGGCTAATCGAGATGTTAAGTATCTGTTGGTAGTTCTGTTTACCCTACGATATCCATTTACGCCTAGTCAATCAAGTTTCTATCTAGCCTACTTTTCCCACCTGGAAACTTCTTTATTAGTTCCCGATTTTGCTGTTTTGTCTGAGCAGTGGAGTAAAGTTCAGCTGAGTCAGAGCTGGGAGCCTTGGCCAGATTAATGAAGTTGTGTAACACCTTCACGGGAGGCCCCGGTACCAGCGATGGCGTGATGAACAAAAGGGTAGCCGACACCGCGGATGCTTCACAGAAGGTGAAAAGTTCAATGGCCCAGAGAAGTCCCTTGCATGGTTCTCTCAAGCCTGAGACCTGAGGAACACCTCAGGTTACCTGACAGCTGGGATCGTGACTCTTAGAGTCTCTTTACGGCCTCCATGTACCTTTCTGACTGCACATCCCCCAGTACAGTTAATTGGAAAGACAGAGGCAGCCCCATCACTCATGAAGTCCAGGCAGCTATTTTCAGGGATATTTATGGAAACAGGACCAGTCACACGCAGGGTCATGTCATAAAAGTATAGATTTCAAGTCTAGTCTGCCTTTCCTGGATGATTTGAAGTAGCTCCCCAGAATGAGGGAGCTATATGAGATAATCAATGCCTATAAAATTTTGAGAAAGTTGATCTTGAAATGATCTTGTTTACTGTTCTATCACTCCAGGAGACTCCCATGAAGTTCAAAACAATTTTGTTTTAATTAAAGGGAGTACCACTTTATTTAATGGGTAAAAATCCGTAAGGAAATTGTACCAAGAAAGAACATAGCTAAATTTTTTTTTTTTAATTTTAACGTTTATTCATTTTTTGAGAGACAGAGGCAGAGCATGAGAAGGGGAGGGGCAGAAAGAGAGGGAGACACAGAATCCGAAGCAGGCTCCAGGCTCCGGGCTGTCAGCACAGAGCCTGACGTGGGGCTTGGACTCACGGACCATGAGATCATGACCTACACTGAAGTCAGATGCTTAACCAACTGAGCCACCCAGGCACCCAATGGCTAAAAGGTTTTAAGAGGAGTTAATAAATTATATATCCCCAAGTAAATAATGAAGAAAATTAGGACTAATTTTGACATGATCCCTATTTTTTTTACTATATCCTTGACTTACATAAATTACATATGAATATAAATATTAATACAATATTAATAGATAGTAATATTCTCTCACAGATTACCCATTAATGTACATGTCAGTTACGGAGTATAATACCTGCTCACAGACCCAGGAGGGAGGATGGCGTGTGTGAAATAGTCTAAGAATTTGGAGCCAGGCAGACCCAGCCTAACCCCAGCTCTGCTGCTTAAGAACTGTATGAAAATTAAATTAAATTAAATTAAAATAAAGTAAAACAAAGTACTAAAGTAAAAATAAAATTAACTATAAAAAAAAGAACTGTCTGACTGTGAGCAAGGTATTTTAAGTTGTTAAATGCTGTTTTCCTCATTAATAAAATAAAAATACCCATCTCACGTTATTGCTATAATTTTAAATTACAACTATAATTGAATGAACCCAGCCAATGATTATCAGACTGGAGATACTCCATGGATATTTGCCTCTTTCCTACATGGGCAAAAAGAATTCTGGCATTATTTTATTTTAATAGTTTTTACTGTCTTCAGAAAATATAGTTCTAGTCTTACCCTTTCAATTTCTTGTTAGGAAGCTCTTTAGTCCCTGAATATGTTTGTGCAGCACTAGATTGCTCACCGAGACTTCAAAAGGCACACCATCATTACCTATCTCTGGCGCACATGCATAGTCTTGTTCTTCATTTCTTGGGTAATCTGATTTGTTCATTCCGCTATTAGCCATCAACAACATCAACTTATAGGCAGGTTGGATCGGTGATGTATTGCCAAGGTTCTCTGAGAAAAGTAGTTTCCTTCCTGAAATTTTGGTAATCTTAATTTTATTATTATTATTTTTTTTTTTTTTTTTTTGGTAGTGGTGTAAGGGAAGAATCATTCACATAATATTGTTTCTTAGGAGTACAATTCTTCTTAAGAATGTGCTGAGTTACCAGATGATTCAAGCACTGTGGAACCTGATGAGAACCATGAAAAATACAACTCCCACAAGATCTATTGTCAAGTAAATGATCCATTGTTACATGCAACCTTGATTGGTTGAGCTCAATCCACTATCCACTAGTCAATTTCAAAATTATCTCATGAATCACCAAGACAATAGTAAGGGGAGCCTTACTAGGACTTATCTTTTCCCCCAAATTTGGAAATATGATTTTACAGCTTATTGATAATGATATTTCTGTGAAGTCAAAAGTGGTTCCATAGTATGAGAGACATGTCAACTCTTTCTGTGTCCCTATATCAAATTAATTGAAACTTATAGTTCCTAATCACCATCTTTCTACCTTTTTGAGGTTACAAATATTAGAATCATGTTTACCATGAGTAAAAATATCTGACAGCAGTGCTATTTTGTTTTTTGTTTTTGTTTTTTGTTTTTTGTTTTTTTCCTTCCCTACCACATCCTCTGATAATTATTTCCATGGGCTGGAAACACTGTGAAGAAAGAAATATTTAATTGAATTTATTTTAAATGAAACTGATAGCTTCACTAGTGATCTCATAACCTCAAAGCACTTTACAAACTGAGTAATCATTGAGGATGCTAAATATAGTAAATACAATGTTTAAAACCTTCACAAATAAATCCATATTTAAATCTTCTTCTACCACTAAGTAGCTTTGCTTTTGATGTACCTTTTAAAATCATGGATTTCTTGATGGAGGTATTGAGTTTGGTTTTAACTGTTGTGTTTTTTTTTTTGTATGATTTTTTTTTCCAATTAGATCAGTTAGTTAGACCTCACTCTCTGAGACATTTTATTCTATGTGGAAGGAAGAGGCTGCCGTGATTGGAAGACCAGGTGCCCAAAGGTCTTTCTTTAATCCTTAACTCCGTTAGTGAGTGGATATCTCATTTCCAGTTTTAAAATAATAATGAAAATATTTCATTTCCTTGTAGAGGTTTTCAGCCTAGAATATGCACATTATTATAAAATAATAGGCTTTACAAATGTAACATGTACTGTATAGTTCTGTTGGCATTGAATAAGTATACTACTCATTTAAGTGTATACATATACATGTTTGATTTTTAAAATGTAGTCATGGACATGGAGAGATCACAAATTATGATTTGTAAATATATTAAGATAGAACAAATATAAGAAAACAAATTTTAAGTATTCACCTTTTCCTTCTCCCATTCATTCCATATACTGATATTAGGACTTACTCCTAAAGTTCTGTCCTACAAATAGTTAACTTTAGGCATGAGAGGTGCGATCCCCATACCTTCTCCAGTAGAATACTAGGCATTCTGTATGTTGCTGGCTCCTTCTCTCTAGGCTCTTGTGGTTGTTCAGCTTGATCCTAGGGCAGCTTACGAAAGAAGGAATATCCTGAATGATACCTTGCCTTTAGTAAACAGTTTTAGATTATAGGAGACTGAGCAGATAGTCAACGGGAGCCTCATTTGATGCATTCAGAGTACGTTTTTCTTATATGACAGATATTTTACTCTCTAGTACCAGTTCTCACTGTTTTCATATGTATGCATAGCAATAGTGGATGAAGTATTTGCAGGAATGTGTACTATTCATAGACACTGAAAGTACTGCTGGGTTTGGGCACCCCCTTCGTATCCAAGGTGGACTAAAGCATAGAGACAAGAAACCTCAGAACAAGTGCCATACCAAACTCTAATCAGAGCCCTTCCATACAGTCATTTTCCTTAATAACCTTTCGTGAGAATAAGGTAATTGAGATGTGTTGGGTTGTGCCAAATGCTTTTCAAAAAACCACATAAAATAGTATATGAGGTCACCTCTGATTCCTATGCAGAGAGGGTCCCTCCTCCCTTCCCTAACCCATCCTACTCCACACCCTACCCTGAACTCCACCTTCTCTCCAATCCTAGTCACTCACAGAAGTTTAATTTTCCTTTCCAAAGGCTATGTACTTGAAATTCCTATTCTTAGTCATGTGTATTTTGGTTTCTTCTTTAATTCCCCCCCCCTTTTTTTCTCCAGGTTTCCTGCTGATACCAACATGGGTATCAAAGGGCTTCCCTTTGCTTCTTTTGGAAAAAAAAAGAGATGAATTTAGAACCTATAGGGTGGAAAATAATAGTCACAAAAAGGCAGCCATAGTAGGCAGCGGTGCAGAGACAGGGCTTGCCCACCCATCCCTTCCAGAAGCCACCTCCCTGGGAGGGCATCCCTTTGGAACAGAAGCAGCCTCCATCCCACAGGGATCTGAGAATTGTGAGCTCTGAGTGATAAAAGGCTGAGTCATAGGTTATCAACAGGCAGATTCCTCCTTTGCCTCTGCCTTGAAGGCAAGCCAGCCATTTTTTTCTCTTTTTCACTAAGTTTTTAGAATTGGATTCATTTCCTTTTTTCCCCTTCTTTGGCTCTCAAATCTAGAATTTTGAGTTTATCTATAGGAGGGGTTCCAGATCTGGGCTTATCCCGAGGAGCCTAAGACTGCTGTCATAGCTACGAGGGCAGATGGTTGGTGGACGATTTCTATTACAGAGATACCTCCAAATGAGCCTAAGCGGCTGGGCTTTAAGAAGCCCAGGGTGAGGTCAGAAACAAAGCCCCCAGTAATGATGTCATAATTTCAATTGTTGCTGATTCTGAAGGTGTTTGCCTGGCCAGTCCTTACCATTCCTCTTCTCCATCTGCCTCTCACCGCAATGGTATAAAGAGGAAGCTAATCAAAAGGTAAAGTAGCCAAGTGATGGGAAATAATAGGATGAGAACCCTAAGACATCACTCTTCAGGGGGTTTTGTCAAAGCTCTCTAACAAATTTTCCAACCTGAACCGTTCCTGTTGTTATTCACTCAGGCTCTGGAACCTTCAGGCCTACTGAATGCAAAGTTAGCACATATTGTGATGTATGTATGTGTACGTACTCTGTGATGTATGGCAGAAATGCACACTGCCTCGTCTCTGATGGTCCTTATTGCCGAAAGCAGGCTTATGCCGCGTACGCAGGAAGAACTCCAGATGGTGCAGGAGGCAAGTCACTAGTTAGGGATTTGCTTCCTCTATTCCTTGAAACCATCTTGCCTCGTAGAGAATTTTAAGTGTTGAGTGGAGAGGTGTCTTGCTCGGGCTTGCTTTTGAGTACTGGGAATTCAGCTTTCCTGCCTTGGAAGCCTGCGTTGGGATGTAGGTGTGTAGCAGAGAGAATGGGTGGAGGCTTCTCACTAATGGGGAAGGCATCTTCAAAACAAGCTGAGATGTGGAACTGGGCTTCTGGGAAGCAAATATTTCTTCCCAGCACCGAACTTTGATATCTGTGGTTGCCGAATAAATATGATTCACTTTGGGGATTCTGCATGGCCCTTAAATAAGCCAGAAAAGACAAATAAAACATCTGGAAAATTATCTGTAAATACCCCTCAGTCCCAAGGACACTCATTTCTTCCTAGTTGTGATTTATTAAAATCTTCAGAATACTATCTTGGTTTTGGTAGGGTTAATGTAGCAGCTAAGAATGCAGCCCCTTGGTTCAGGGAGAAGGCTGCCTCTTCTGAGTTGTAAGCCCTTGAGAAAGCTACGTAAATCTCTGTGCCTCACTAATACCAACTGTCAAGTGGGGGATAATAATATTATGTATGTCATAAGGTTGTCTCAGTGTTTAAACCAGATTATAGTACTTCATATTAATTGACTGCTTTGAAGCCAAACATTGTTCTAAATGCTTTTTAAGTATTCTTTTTATTGTCATCATCATTATATCAATCCCCATGATCATTTGGTATATTGTGTTATAAGGAACCATAGACAACTTTGATTCCACAAAGAAGGAAATTCAAGATGTAAAAAGGAGGCTTAAGGATTTTAATCATCTTCTAGGGAGCAGAGCAAGACTAAGCCTTTATTGCAAAGTTCTGCCAGGCTTTTTAGCACTTTTAAAAGGTCAGGTAAATAAAGCCATAATCATCAGCAGCTGTTAAAGGAAAGAGAGTGATGGTGTTGATATCAGGAAATGAAGATTATAGTCCTGAACTAGCTATCACCTGTGTGTATAACTTTGAATAAATTATTTAATTTCACTGGACCTCAGTGTAAGGAAAATATTTTTATGTGTTTATTTATTTGATTTTTATTTTTAGAGAAAGAATGAGTGTGAGCATGGGAGAGGGGTAGAGGGAGAATCTTAAGTAGGCTCCATGCTCAGTGTGGAGCCCATTGTGGGACTCCATCCTACTGCCCTGGGATCATGACCTGAGTGGAAATCGAGTCAGATGCTCAGCTGACCGAGCCACCCAGGCACCCCAAAGAAAACATTTTTAAAAATAATCAATAAGGGGGCTGAATCAGGTGATATCAAAGGTTTCCTTCACCTCTATGATCTTAAACATTTCTCAGTACTACTCTACTCAGAGCATCTGTTTCCACCAGATATCACTGATAGCCCAAGCCTGTACCATATTCCTATTCCAGCTGAGATTCTGGTCAGCTTGTACATAATTCATCCTTAGGTCTCTATTAAGTTGGGGAATGATTTTGTCCAACTGGTATTTTCTCTACTCCTAAGATATCAGAGTTTTAGATAAAACAGTAAGGGACTACTTGCACTGACATATATTTTTTACTGTAGGCATGTCAGACCTGTGAATCCTAGAATAGGATTTCAAAAAGTGTGTAAGAGGGGCACCTGAGTGGCTCAGTCGGTTAAGCGTCCAACTTCAGCTCAGGTCAGGATCTCACAGTTTGTGGGTTCAAGCCCCAGATCGGGTTCTGTGCTGACAGCTCAGAGCCTGGAGCCTGCTTCAAATTCTGTGTTTCCCTCTTTCTCTGTGCCTCCTCCATTCATGCTCTGTTTCTGTCTCAATAATAAATAAACATCAAAAACAATTTTTTAAGTGTGTAAGAAACAGAGTTAAAGTGAAGATTATACTCTTAAAGTTCTGCAGAGATAAGTGGTAAAGTCATATCACCACTGTCTTTTACTTACGTGTTACAGGGAATTCTATAAATAAGAGATGATTTAAAAAAAATCGTGTTCAAGCAATAACATTGATTGCAAGACTACTCTGGTGACAAGACAAATATTTGAAATCTCAACAGCCCTAAAATGTGCAATGTGCTAAGATTTTGCTTTCAGTAAATAGCCTCATGAAGAGGTCTTGGGTATTCTGCTAGTCAGTGGAATAAAATAATGCATCAGATAGAAGTCCTCCAGTTATGCACTGGACCAAAATGTCCCTGACGGCCCATCCTATTCCAGAGGACTGGGCTCCCGAGAGCAATATGGTGCTGGCACGGAGATGAAAGACAGAGGGTTCTTCCTGGTTCCTGCTCCTTGGAACCTGACTCAGACCGGAGAGGAAAGAAAGTGCTGCAACCTAGGAGTTGCGAGGCGGTGATCCAAGTTTTCTTCCAGATGCCAACAATATTGACTTGTACGGCATCATTATGCCCAGACACTATAGTGACAGGGCAGCAGAAGTTTCTGACTTATAGAATTGAATGTGTTTTCTGTTTTTGTTTTGTTTTGTTTTGTTTTGTTTTGTTTTAAAGACAGCAAAGAAGAAAGAAAGCAGTCACATCGCTTTAGCATCTCCGATCTGGAGTGTTTCTGGCGGGGCGAGTGATAGTCTCTCTGTGCTCTTTTCTGCTTTGACTGTGTCATTAATACTGGTTTCAATATAGGGTAACATATATTTAGGGAAAGCCTGACACTTAGTATCCGACTCAGAAGGGATAAGTAGGTTACCGAGAGTCTGTAAACCATCCCTGTATGTTATAGTTGGATATTCAAGAAAGTTGAATTTGGATAGAGGAGTAGAGAAATGCTTTCAAATATGTGAAGAGCTTCCTCGTTCTCTGTTTTTCTAGAAGGCAAAACAAGCAAAATAAATCTGAAAGATTTCAGGCCACTGTAGTGAAGCCCTTTCTGACAGTTAAAAGCATCATGGAGATGGGCAAGCAGCCTTGTGAGGCAATGAGCTCCCTGTCATTGATGGGAAGCAGCCAGAAGCCACTTGAGTGTCAGTAATGCTGTCGGCAGAGTTTTCAGTTTGCCTGGAAGTTTGGAAGGAAAAAAGAAAAGGCCTCAAATCTCTTGTGATTAGAAACCTTTATTGAGAGTGAAATATGTGGGGTTTTTATTTTATTTTATTTTATTTTTGAGAGACAGAGAGAGAGAGTGAGCAGGGGAGGGGCAGTGAGAGGAAGAAACAGAATGCAAAGCAGGCTCCAGGCTCCAAGCTGTCATCACAGAGCCTAATGAGGGGCTCAAACTCACGGACCTTGAGACAGTGACCTGCGCCAAAGTTGGATGCTTAGCCTACGGAGCCACCCAGGCGCCCCTGAAATATGTGGGATATTTGGAACCAGTTATCTCTCTTCAAATCTCTAATATAAAAGGATAAAGCTATTGTTATAGACCTTCTTCAGCACAGAATGACTTAAGTCAGCAGAAAGGAGTATTGCATAAAAATAGAATGCTCCAAATTGAGAATGTGGTTGTCCCCTTAGGTAGAGTGGAGATAATAGTATTGGTCACCCATTTACCTTATAGAGGTATGTCTGTGACTCCGTGTTTTTTAAAGGGCTTTGAATGGCTGCTGGGGTGAATGTGTCCCTGCAAATGCTTTTGCAAGGCAATTATTTGGATCAGAATGTCATTCAGAGTGAGCAGGCTGCCCTCATGGGTCACTTGAGGAGGGTAATGTAGTTCATATTTGTTATGTCTTGTCAAATATTTAAAAATAATAATAATATGTAGTATAATAAAGAAAATACTCCATTTTATGCCCTATTTAAAGTCACTTTGTTTCTGGAAAAAGAAAACTGTGCCTACGCTTAGGTCCAAATTACTTTACTTTTTATAGATACAAATGTCTGTGTGGCATCAAGCCAGGTCATTTATAATGATGTCAGGTTGTTTCATTTTATTTTTAATTTTTTTAATGTTTTAATTTATTTTTGAGAGACAGAGACAGAGCATGAGCGGGGTAGGGGCAGAGAGAGAGAGAGAGAGAGGCACAGAATCCGAAGCAGTCCAGGCTCTGAGATGTCAGCACAGAGCCTGATGCAGGGCTCAAACCCATGAACCATGAGATCATGACCTGAGCTGAAGTGGGACACTTAACCGACTGAGCCATGCAGGTGCCCCTGGGGAGTATGGACAGCAAAAGCAGGACCATCACAAAAGCTGAATTTATAAAACTGCCTGGTACTTTTTAACATAATGTCATGTCCTGGAGGACTGTCAGCAGGGTTCCTGGAGTGACTTCTGCCTTGGGTTCTGGAGGAGAGGCCAGGCAAGGCTGGATCTACATGGTGCACTGAATACAGTAAAGGTCCAAGCAATGGGAAAAGTCTAGTCAATCGTCATGGAATGACCAATTCCTCTTTGTTGTTTGGCTTTGGGTTCACTGCCCATCGCTGAACTTGGAGGAAGGTTGAATATGTTTACTGTGAAATAGAAGAAGCAACTTATGACTTGGTGAAGCCCCTTGGCATCTGCAGATTATCTATCACCGATTATTCTCACACTGATCTGCCACAATATCAAAATGATTTTGGAATAAGACTGAAACCTCGAGGGATGAGATTCAAAAATATGAATCATATCCTCGATAATATTTCTGTCACAGATCTGGTAGTATATCATTATCTGTGCAGAAGTATGGATACTCATACAAAAGTATTTTAAAATACAAAAGTATTTTTAAAAATGGAAAGGGTGCCTGGGTGGCTCAATTAGATGGGCATCTAACTCTTGGTTTCGGCTCAGGTCATGATCTCACAGTTCATGGGTTCAAGCCCCGCATCAGGCTCTGTGCTGACAGTGCAGAGCCTGCTTGGGATTCTCTCTCTCACCCTCTCTCTGTCCCTCCCCTTGTTGTGGTCTAAAACAAAAACAAAAACAAAAACAAACAAAAAAAAAAAAACAGTAAAAATAATGGAAAACAGACCACTTGATAAATGAGTCATTGACCTGTCAGGGCAGTAAACGAACAACTCTAGATGATGGAACTCATTTCCAGTTTGCCGCTGCTGTTGTGAAGTCCCTTCTGGGAATTATTATCTTAGGACCATAGTCCTGCCAAGATGTGCCTCCCCATCTTTCACATTTCCAATTAAAAGGAAACAGAAAACCAAAACAAAAACCAAAAAACCAAAACCAAAATTTCAGATAAGTAGTACGAAGGACACTAAAATATTTCAGGTTTGACTTAGAACTATACTTAATGGAAATAAAATGGGTGACATAGGATAAAGCTACAGCCTTTAGGGGTTATTTTCAAGGTCTTTGCTGTCAGGGTCGATATTCCAGGTGGACAGCGCACTTAATTGGATCAGGAGTCAATATTCTATTCCCAAACCCATTACGTAGCAGCTGCTCTACCTTGGACAAATCACTTCACCTTTCAGGGACTTGAGTTTTTGCTAATAGACTATGAAAGGGTCTGGACAGTTGCCTTATATCACGTTGTTTTGGAGACAGAAGACTCTGAGGGAGAGATATGTGAGGTGAGTGAGGAACACCTGGGAGGGAGTGGAGGTGGCAGAGAGCAGATGAATTCATTTGCAGCAGAATCCTTAGCTGCTCTACCAGCTCCAGAGCTGGGATGGCCTTTGGAGTTGTGGAGAACTACACCGTGGGGAAGTTGTAGTGTTAGTCTTTAGATGTTTGTTTGTCACTTTGTCATGTCTTTGAGGCTGGCCCCCAGGAAAAGGTGTGGCAAGAAGACACTTTTCAGCTGAGGGCAGTTCCTGGGGAAGTAGTCAGCTCTGAGTTGCCATCAGGCAACATTTCCAGCAGTTTGGGAAATGAGTGCCTCTGAAGGCCAGATCCGAGCCCCGTACCCTGGCACTCATTATGATAACCGGCATTATTTTCAGTGTTACATTCTGTGATATTCAAGTATTGTACAGTCACTGAAATCAGGATATTTTTATATCCGACTACACATGAAAAGTATTCCCTCAGGGCATACTATTTCTCCCTTCCTCTAGAGATCTAGATACATTTTCTGCACTTTCATGTCCATTGAGGAAAAAGGGCTTTTATTCTTCTAGTTTCATAGTTTCAGTTAGCCCTCCTTTCTGGGCAGATGAGCACTGCATGAGAGTTTCTTTTGCAATTTTGTGGCATATAAAAAAAAACATAAAATAGGTCATTACAGAAGTCTCTGTGGGAGAGTTTCCCCCTTTAGTTTCTGTTACTACTAACTATTTCCCAATTTTCATCTCTCCTTTGGGAGATGTTTCTTCTTCCTACTTTCTATCCATTGTTCATCATCTTTCGAACCAACTTATGGTCAGTAAGTTGTTTGTAAATATATTTATTAAATTGTAAGTCCCTTTACAATTTAATATCCATAATCACATTTTTCTACCCTAAGGGTTTTATCTTTATTCAAAATCAAATGCCCCAGGGATCTTTTCATGAAAATGAGAATAAGTTTTGAGGTAACAGAAGGAAGTGTGAGTAGTGAGTTAGGGAATGGATTGGGAAGGTGGGTAGGGAAAGTGGTATATGATTAAGAGATAATCATCATGGACAAGTTCATGATGTATGCTTACAGAAGCATGATGACCTAACCTTGAATATTGGACTTAGGAAGTTACGCAGGTGTCTGGGCTTTTCTGAAAGTGTTCATGACATCGATCAGTATCTTAGATCACCTTATTCAATGAATGATGACAGTGTCAAATGGAATGAAACCTATAAGGCAGGAGGATGATGGAAGTAAAAAACAAAAATCCAAGGATAAAGAAGGGAGGCATAATAACCCATAAAGGGGCAACCAACACATTTAGATTCAATTCTTTAGATTTGAACAACTTGCTGTCTTTCACCTTATTGGTAAAACAAACAAACAAACAAACAAACAAAAACCCCGAATAGACACAAGAGCACCTTGTTCATCTTAGGCATTGATTTGCCTTCTTTTCTTCCCAAGATACCTACTTTCTCATCTTCTCTCTCTGAGTACAGTATTGAATGTCTTTGCCATTGGTCAAGATTTATCCTACTTAGAGAACTTCCCCAACCCATGCTTGACAGCCCCAGATCCAATCAGTCACTACTCTGTGACTGATCGTCTTCCACAATCTTTCTTGGAGACTTTATCATGACACTCAGGATACTCTATTACTATTATTATTTCATGTAACAAAAACACCTGTTTCGTTTCTATTATGTGCCAGGCACTTATCTAAGTGATAATTTGTCTGATCCTCATTACAACTCTATGAAGGTAGTACTATTATTTTGCCTAATTTACAGATAAGGAAACTGAGGCATAGAGAGTTGAACACATTTCCTGTGATCTCATAGCTAGGAAGAAGAGCTAGGATTCTAGGTCAGGAGGTCTGGTTCCACAATATTGCAATTAACGACTATGCCGTGCAGCCTTTCTGTCTTTTGCTAATTTGTCTATCATGCTCATTAGACTCTGAACTCCCTTACATCTCATGGAAAAAAAAAATTATATAAATAATACTTGCCCTTTGTAACATTAAATCAATCCCTAAAATATACTGAAGAAAAGAAAGGTTACCTGGAGTCCCATTATCCTGAACCTGAGATAATCATCATTAGAATTTTGGTTTTTGTCCTTTCATGCATTTGTTTAATGAACCACTCGCCCACACCCATATACATATAATTAAGTGAGATCATGTCATCTTTTTTCTTTTTTCTTTTTCTAATCATGGATGTTATCTGCCCTTTTCCTTCCAGAGTTGCCAGTCCCAGTAAGGCTTGTTACAAATCAGTATAAGAAAAATATCCATTTATTTTCTTCTCTCATGGCCTCATGTTTCACCTATGTTAATGGACAGTTTTTTTCAACAATGGGATCATATTAAACATAATTTTTTGTGAGTTACTGTTCTTACTCCGCAACCTCTCCAAGTCACTTGGCAAAGCCCCAGCTCATTCTTTTCACCACCCACATGACATTCATCTCGCTATGTGGACGTGCCACCATACATTCAGCTATTCTCCAGTGACATGAACTTGGTTTTCAGCTCTGGACCATTCCAAATAATGCAGGGGCTGCTTCTTTAGCCATTGTATTTCTGACATTGTGCCGGGCACCGTGGGATCTCCAGAATATTTATTGGATTAAAGAAATGGATAGCATAGTAGTCAGACTTCAGAAAAAACAAACTAGTTTTCCTTAACTTACAAGATGGGTGTGATTCTGAATGAGTATTATATACAGACAATTTTAGTGAGGGAGTTATAATTTAAATGAATGAGGAGAGCTTACTGTTTAAAAGACTCATGTGATAAATGTTTTCATAGCTATGTAATTGTCCTTAGTCTTTTAACTGATGAAAACATCCATTTTTTCCCATAGAATGTTTGCTTTAAGTGACTTACCTTGGAGCATCACTAAAACACCTCTCTCTATCATCACAGTTCATTGCTCAAATACCTTGTGCTTTGTGATCTAGGCTCTATATTTCCAGCCTGCTTTTCTACCACTCTTGTGGGCAAAATGTATGTTCTTCCCATCCTAAGCTGCTCCAGTCGCACAAGCCCATAGGTTTTTTGATACAACTGTGTCACCCATCAGCTTGGAATCACATTTCTATCCCCACACTGCCACTGGTGATGTCTGTTCCTCTTTTCCTGTGCTGAAATGCCACTTGCTCTCCAGAACATTCTTAAATCTCCTCTCCTGATCACTTTCCTGCTCAGCTAACATTTATTCATTTTTTCCCATAGAGTCTATCCAATACTTCAGAACAGTACTTAAATCTTCTATTTTAACTCATCTGTATGACCTTAAAGGATTATCTTCTTAGGGTTTGGAGTTTGTTTGTTTTTTTCACCTCTCTCCATAGAAAAGGTACTAAAAAAAAAATGTGTTGAATGAATGAGAATAGGAAAAATTAAAATGTCCTGGATTATAATCACCAAAACTGCCCAGTAATCTCTAATATTAAAAAAAAAACTCAGTGGCATCTTACAAAAAAATAACCTGGAGGCTCTGAGACTTTCCAGAGGGCACTTCCACGGAAAGGGAGGAGCAAGGACTCTGATCAGAAGTTGAGTAAATATTCTCTGAGGCCCCTGATCATCCCGACATTGACAAAAGAAAGGCTCTCCATGGCCTGCCACTATTACTATAAGGAAGTCCCAGCTCATATGATTCATAGTTAAATATTTGCATATCCTCTGGCTAAGAAAAACAAAAGCCACAACATTCCAGAGCCCTTAGGCATATAAGATCTAGGGACTTTCCCAGTTATTTCTCCTTAGCAACTGGTAACTGAAGAGGCCCTGTTTCATAAAAGCAAGCCATGTAAATTGGGAAGAAAGTCAAATAGCTGTCTGCTCAGAATTTAGAAAGTATATTGAGGCCAACAAAGTAATTGTTAAAATTGACTCTCAATGGTTTCATCCTTTGACATTTCGGGGGGGGGGGGTGTTGTCTTCTAGAATAAGCTATAAGGCTGATGAAGTGTGGTAAACATTATAGATAAAGAAGGGCAAAATACAGATAAATTATTTTCCCAAATCCCCACCATGGGCTGAGCTCACGTTCCTCCAACAACAACAGTCAGGGCCCTTACTTGAGTTCAGAGTCTTCCCCGTTGTCTTTGGTGGGAGCTTTAAATGTATTTCTCTTCCAACAGCCCTGAAAGTTCCTTGTTATTATTTCCACTCCATGGATATTTCCATTTCACAGATAAGGAAATGGAGGTTAAGAAAGGTAATGATCAATAAGTGTGATATGATCAAGATTTGAATCCAGGTGGTAGGGAGGTGGAAGTCTGCAGAGAATCATTTCAGAAATGCTGTGCAGACACCTCTGCCTTTAGATGTATAAATATATTTTCTTATTACCCCAAAAATTTGAAATTAGAGCTTTATTCTTGTGATTTAAGACAGTGGAGGCTCTCTACACTGTTAATGCAAATCCTCCCCAAATCTTACAATCCATTTATATTGCAGTGTGGATGAGCTTATCACATCCTTTCTAGAAAACATCCTTGAGAGAGAGAGAGAGAGAGAGAGAGAGAGAGAGAGCGTGCACACAAGCTGGGGAGAGGAGCAGAAGGAAGGGGAGAGAGAATCTTAAGTAGGTTCCATGCTTGGTCCAGAGCCCAATGCAGGGCTCTATCCCATGACCTTGAGATTATGACCTGAGCCGAAATCAAGAGTGGGGCTTGATCCCACCACCTTGGGATCATGACCTGAGCCAAAATCAAGAGTGGGATACTCAACCAAGTGAGCCATCCACACACCCCCTTTATTTTTGGTCTTCCATGATCCCTTCCTTCCTGTTTCATCACACATTTATTGAAGGCATACTTCATACTGGCCACTTACATATGCACCAGGGATAGGGTGATGGTAAAGAGAGGCAAGATCTTTGCGCTTATATTCTAGTGAGCGGGGCGGATAATAAACAATAAATAGGATAATTTAAAGCAGTGATTAGAGAGAGTAAACAAAGCTGCAATAGGGGCAGAGAGAGACTAACCAGATCCAGTCACGAGATTCTCTAAAGGAGGCTGTCACTGAAACCCTCTCAGGTCAGTGTAAGGATGAGAGCAAAAGAGAAGTCTAGGCAGAGGGAAAAAGAAGTGAAAACTCCCTGAGGCAAGAATGAGCCTAGGGAGTTCTAAAAAATTAAATTAAAAAAAAAAAAAAAGTCTTTGTGGCCCAAGGAACAAGGGGAAGAGATTGAAGAGATGACCAAG
The DNA here is from genome assembly GCA_028646485.1 of Cryptoprocta ferox. Lineage (NCBI taxonomy): Eukaryota > Metazoa > Chordata > Mammalia > Carnivora > Eupleridae > Cryptoprocta > Cryptoprocta ferox. Next base: position 27,898,062 of record CM053567.1, read on the forward strand.
GTGTCATGGTCAAATTCTGTAGGAGTTTATAGGCCATGGTTGAGATGTTGTTCTAATTATAATGGGAAGTCATTGGAGGCATTTAAGCAGGGGACTTACAAGATTCACGTGAATGTTTTAAAGAGCATCAAGGCTGGAGCGCCTGGGTGGCTCAGTCGGTTAAGCATCCAACTTCAACTCTGGTCATGATCTCACAGCTCATGAGCTCACACCCCTCAGGCTCTGTGATGTCAACACAGAGCCCTCTTCGGATCCTCTGTTCCTCCTCTCTTCCTCTCCACCACCGGTTTGTTCTTTCTCTCACTCTCTCTCAAAATAAATAAGTAAAGAAGCATAAAAATATACTAATAAGAGCACCAAGTCTGCCACGTGACCAAGGGTGGTGGCAGGGAGAACTATTGCAAGTCTGAAGCAGTGTCCAGGAAGAGATGATGACAGCAAAACTAAGGTGCTTACACCTCGAACTGGCAGGTCTCAATTTGTGATCTTTTCTGGAGGTAGAAGTGACAAGACTCAGGAAGATTTCAGACTGAAGGTTCACATGGCTTTGGATAAGGACTACATGGATGTAACTTCACACCGACATGTAATTGATTAGCTCTGTCCCTTCTCAGAATCAAATTCTGATTGAGAGAAGGACCCTGAATCCCTAAAGAAACAAAGGGGGTTATTGCAAAAAAACAAAACAAAACAAAACAAAAAAACACATTGATACAGTAAAGAAAAGGAAGCCTGTGCTATCAAAAAGATACATCACCTATCTATCACATAGCAGTACTAGGGACCAAGCCTACATATCCGTGCAATCTATGAAGTCTATTTCTTGTGACAATGTCAGAGCTGAAAAGATCTATAGGTATCATGTAGGCCATTTATCATCTCAGAAATGAGAAGACGGAGCAGAAGAGATTGAAATGCCTCACCTGGGGTCACAGATCTAGTTATTGGTATGACCAAATTTAGAGAACATGTCTTCTGGCTCTCAGTACTATGTTTTGTTATTACTTTTTAATATATAACCTGGTTTGTTCCTAATAGGCTTGTAATACACAGTGCCTGAAATTTATAGATTACTCACTGTTTGCCATAAGGCAGTAAATGCGTCAGTTGAAATTTTAGGACAAGTGTAACACATCATTAGAATTACTCTCACTTATGGGGCGTCTGGGTGGCTCAGTCAGTTAGGTGTCAGACTCTTGGTTTCAGCTCAGGTCATGATCTCACGGTTTCGTGCGTTTGAGCCCCACATCTGTGCTGAAGGCATGAAACCTGCTTGGGATTCTCTCTCTCTCCCTCTCTCTCTGCCCCTACTCCACTCACACTGAAAAATAAATAAACTTAAATAAATAAATAAACAAACAAATAGATAAATAATTACTCTCATTTAATTACTCTCATTTATCCTATCCCTTTAACATGAGCTACCATGTAGTGGACTCTCTTTTCTAGGGAAAAAGGGAGGAGGGGAGGGAAGTAGACAAGGGCATGGAGGAATATGAGGAAGGAATACTACTGGTAAGAGTTAATAATATCTTAACCTTAGACTCAGCTACATGTAGCTGTTACCTTCTGGACATTGATCATGTTGTCTTTTTTGTTCTTGTTGAAAATGTGTACAAAGATGATAGCCTGGTACCTTTCTCCTTTATGTAACTTTGTCTACATTCCTTATTTTGGTTGAGATGGAGAGTCCTACAGTCTTGACTTGATGTATGCCATAGAGTCATATAATAGGCTGTAGCGATGCAGTTTGCTTAGTCAGTGCTAAGCACTCATGCTCGTCATGAAAGAGCCTTTGAAACATTTATATGCACCCTAACACAATGGTTGAAAATCAAGCAGACAGGTGGATCTCACTGGATTGTTTGATCCAACAACGTGGACTCTCCTCTCTGGTACTGATTTTATGAGACCTTGGAAAATTTTCGTTCTCAGCAAGCCCCAAACTTTTCAGTAAAGCAGAAAGACTGATATTTTATGAGACTCGTTTATACCCTTAAATGCAGAGGTACTTTATAAATATACAGTTGCCGTCATTCTTCAATGAAATCTTTATCACCTGGTAAAATTACATTTTGATAAGTACCAACATGCCTAGGTGCCCACTCCGCACTCCAGAGGATGTTCGTTTCTAAGCTTGTTAGCATCTCAATAATTTAGCATTTCATATTAGTTGCTCCATCTGTCATCAAGTCTCTGGTGAGTCCTTGAGAGCTCCAATCTGCCAGAGGAACTTCAGGATGAATTCAGAGCTCAGATCCACCAAGGAAAGGAGAAACAAGATAAGGACTAGATCCCTGATAAAGCAGATGAAAAAGTCTAATCCACCACTTTGAATGACTGGCAAAGAGAGGCAGTAGCCAGATAGCTTGCATTTTGGGGTTTCATGGTGTTTCAAAGAGAATAGAATCCTTTTCCTCATGCGATTATGTCCGTGTGCTCTATTCTCCTGCCCTACCTGGATTTGTCAAGTTTGAAAGCAAAAGGAAAGTTGAATGTGCATCCTGGTTGCATACTGTTAATAAGAAGGACAGGGGTGCCTGGGTGGCTCAGTCAGTTGAGCGTCCTGCTTCGGCTCAGGTCATGATCTCATGGTTCTTGGGTTCGAGCCCTGTGTCAGGCTCTGTGCTGACAGCTCAGAGCCTGGAGCCTGCTTCGGATTCTGTGTCTCCCTCTCTCTCTGACCCTCCCCTGCTCAGGCTGTCTCTCTCTCTCTCTCTCTCTCGAAAATAAATAAAATATTTAAAAAATTTGAAAAAAAGGACAGAAACCCTTCAAACAGTATTCTGACAGCAACCATGAAACCTAATTCATCATTTGGTCTCCTGCATCCCTTAGTCCCAAGTGCTGACCTTACCTCTCTGACTTGTGCCAGTGGAGTTAGGAACTGATGAGAATAAGCCTCTTCATCAGTACAAGACTGGTGTAGACTTAAAACGGTAATGAAGTAGGCTAGACCACCTGTAAAAGAAGTTCTTGTGTGGTACTAGCTCTGATCCTATCAGGACCTCACCAGGCAAACATCCATAAAGTCACATAATTCTTACTGTTTGGGGGCTTTATGTCTGGTAAACGGGGAGGCTGACAGTGACAGTAAATGACATTTAGGAGTATGCTTCATGTGGTAGATACTGTGCTAAGAGTTTTATGTGCATTTTGTATCTTCACAACCAATTTACGAAATGGGCATTTCCTAGACAATGAAAAATGGGGCTTAATAATTTGCCTTTGTGGGTCTAGCCAGTAGTGGAGAGAGGATTCCAATCCAGCAGTCTGACTGTGGAGTCATCCCACTGTCCTCCTCATCCGGTCACGGGAGTTTGAGTGAAACACTGTGCATAAACTTGGAAATAAAAAATACACTAGATAAGAAAGGTTTTATGTATCATTTATATTTTTCAAAATATGTTATAATCTCAATATGAATCATGTTATCAAAAAATATGCTTGGTGAGGTCTGAGGGAGCGGCTTTTAAAAATGTTTTTATTTTTCTTTTTAAATGTTTTTGATGTTTATTTATTTTTGAGAGAGAGAGAGAGAGAGAGAGAGAGAGAGAGACAGAGCATGAGCTGGGGAGGGGCAGAGAGAGGCAGACACAGAATCCGAACCAGGCTCCAGGCTCTGAGCTGTCAGCACAGAGCCCGACGCGGGGCTCAAACCCATGAACCACGAGATCATGACCTGAGCTGAAGTGGGACGCTTAACCGACTGAGCTACCCAGACACCCCTAAAATGTTTTTATTTTTTTAATTCACATCCCACTTAGCATATAGTGCAATAATGATTTCAGGAGTAGAATCCAGGGATTCATCCCCTCCGTATAACACCCAGTGCTCATCCCAACAAATGTCTTCCTTAATGCCCCTTGCCCAGTTAGCCCATCCCCCCACCCACAACCCCTCTAGCAACCTGAGGGAGTGGCTTTTTGAAATCAGGCAAAAATGATTTTTTTATAGTTTATTGTCAAGTTGGTTTCCATATAACACCCAGTGCTCTTCCCCACAAGTGCCCTCCTCCATGTCCATCACCCCCCTTCCCCTTTCCCCCTCCCCCTTTAGCCCTCAATTTGTTTTCTGTATTCAAGAGTCTCTCATGATTTGCCTCCCTCCCTCTCCCTAACCCTTTCCCCCCCTTCCCCTCCCCATGGTCCTCTGTTACATTTCTCCTGTTAAACTTATGAGTGAAAACATATGATATCTGTCCTTCCAGGCAGAAATGATTTTAAAAGAACTTGACTTTCTCCTTCTACTTTGCTGCTGGGGGTTCAAATGGGGGTGGCTCTAGGTCTTCTGCCACAGACCTAGATATATGAGTGACAAGAAATGGGAAAATAGAGCATTGCTGCACAGAGCTAATAGGTTGTCATTTGATAGTCCATGCCATGTTATTTCATAGTGTGCAACATTTAAACAATACACACCCATGCACTCCTACACGTGAATGCACGTTTATGTGCGCACACACACACACACACCTTCTATCCTACGTTGCGCTGTGGTCTGCTTATGGAGGCTAAATGAAAGGGGCAATTATGACCTAATTCAACCATTCTGAAGTTGAAAAGTATTAGGACCTTCGGTGTCTGTCAAATCCTGGAGAAAAAAAGCCTCTTTCTGTGCTCCATCTCTTCATGACTGTCTTATAGGAGTGCCATTTTTGCCTATATCCCTTTGGTAACCTCCTTGATATTGGTGTGGCTAGAGTGCTGTAAAATTGCTTCTAAGATATACTTCCTTTTAGTGAAGGAAGTCCCAAGGAAGCAGGAATGGAATTAGTTAACGGAACTTAGGTACCATACAAATTGGCTGGATGTGTCAGCCAGTGAGTTCAGCACTCACTTTGCATTCATTCATCGTCTCATGTAATCCTCATGACAAACCCCCTTAATTGGGCATCATCACCCCTTTCACAAAGAATGAGAGGCTCAGAGAAGTTTAAGAGTATGCCAAACTCATTTAGAGAAAGTCAGAACTGGTATTCTAACTCAGTCTCATACACAATACACCCAGTAATTATTCTGCTTATACTTGGGGTAGCAAATTTCAGCCCATGTCCCAAATCTGACCTGCTGCCTGGTTTTGCAAATAAAGTGTTATTGGAACAGAGCCGTGCTTATTCTTTTATATTCCGTCTATGGCTGCTTTTGGTTTGAACAGTCAAGCTGAATTGTTGTAATTGAGGCCTTCTGGACTGCAAAGCCTAAAATATTGACTGTTTGGCCCTTTTCAGAAGAAGTTTGCCGACTCCTGGATAATGCCCAAACTTGACAGAGTCCGCTCATATCATTTATCTCGGGGTACTACATTTTTACATGTCTCTCTAAAATCCGGTGGGTATAGATCTATCAACTTCCTGTCTTAAACCCAGTTTCCTCTGCATACGTAAGTTTTCTTCCACAAGGCCTGAAGAAACCTGAATTCTAGACAAATCTCTAATAATGAGTCACGTTTTAAGAGGTTCTATTTCACTCTGTGTTTCTAGAACATGTTTCTTTTATAGAAATCAAAGTATTTCCTAAAACCCATTCATTTGTCAGGCATCTGGAAAACTAGTCTCCCTTGGCAAAGGCGGGAGAGTAGTTATTCACTCGGGAAAAGTGAGACACCCGTCTGTTTATGGATGAAACCCACATTAGGTCATCATCCACCGGCTCTACGTAGAGTGTAAGGTCATAGGAATGAAGTCTTTGGCCACCAGGGTCTTCGAAATCTTAGATTTCTGAGGCAAGTTTGAGGTTCTACATATCCTGTGGTCTGTGAGGCCTGAGGATAAAACCAAGAGTAGCAATGCAATTAGAGCTGCCTTCACTGCTACCCGACTGCCCGAACCACACAGGCCTAGGCAGGGTGAGTGGGCTGATCTCATTTGTTTATTGTCTGTGTCCCTTTTCAGGTGGTGAGAGCATGCTATCATCTCTGTTTTTAAGGGAAACCAGATGGCAGAGTTCGAAAATAGATAAAGGAGAGGTGCAGACATTTCTTAAGACAATGTTATGACTTCCACGGTACAAATGTAGAAGTATTTCTGAATTAATGAATAAACTATTGCAAAATGTTGTGTTTTTTTAATGCCATAGGATCATATATAATTCCAACTAAAGTAATTTATACTCTGCAAAAGTAAGGGGCTATTTGAGCCAATGTATAAAACACTAATTTGTATATCAACTTTAAAATATCTAATATTGAAATGGAATGTATCCCGGGGCACCTAGGTGGCTCAGTCAGTTAAGCGTCTGACTTCCACTCAGGTCATGATCTCATGGTTCAGGTTCATGAGTTCGAGTCCCACATCGGGCTCTGCACTGTCAGCACAGAGCTTGCTTTGGATCCTCTGTCTTCCTCTCTCTCTGCCCCTCCCCTGCTCCCGCACAGGCTCATGCTCTCTCTCAAAAATAAATATTAAAAAATTAAAAATAAAGGAATGTATCCCATATGGATGTCTGCTTTGCAATTTAAAAAGTTTTTTTTACTGTTTTTATTTTATTTTTAGAGAGAGAGCATGAGCAGGGAAGGGGCAGAGAGAGAGAGAGAGACAGAATCTGAAGCAGGCTCCAGGCTTCAAGCTGTCAGCACAGAGCCCGATGGGGGGCTCGAAATCATAAACTGCAATGTCATGACCTGAGCCGAAGTCGGACGCTTAACCGACTGAGCACCCAGGCTCCCCTGCTTTGGAATTTTTACTGCCATTTACTTTCTCATAATTCTTCCCTTTGTTTTTTCTTTTTGTTTTTGTTTTTTTTAACTAATGATATCAAAGTTTATTTCCATCAAGTTCATCTCCAGGTTGCTTGAGTTCATATTTATATATGGGTGTTTTTCTATGGGTTAGATATCCAGAAATTCGCACACACTGGAGAAGAGTCAAACATCTCTAACTTAAAAGGATGCGAGAAACTATTTGTCAACCATATGTCTGATAAAGAGTTAATATCCAAAATATAAAAGGAACTCCTATAACTTAATAGCAAAATCAGCAAACAACACAACAAACAAAATAACAAATCAAAACAAAAAAATAGCCATATTTAAAAATGGGTAAAGGACTTAGTAGAAATTTCTCTAAAGAAGACATGTAAATGGCCAACAGTCACATACCAAGATGTTCAATACCGGTGATCCTTAGAGAAATGCACATCAAAGCCTCAATGAAATTTTATCTCATACCTGTTAGGATGGCTATTATCTAGAAAACAAAGTTCTAACAAGGATGAAGAGAAAATGGAACTATTGTACACTGTCGGTGGGACTGTAAAATGGTGGATTGAAGTGTAAATTAGTGCAGTCATTGCGGACCACAGTAAGGAAGTTCCTCAAAAAAAATTAATATTAGAACTACCATATGATTTACCAATCTCCCTTCTGAGTGTTTACCCAAAAGAATTGCAGTCAAGGTCTTAAAGAGATAGTTGTACTCTCATGTTTATTGCAGCATTATTCACAATAACCAAGATGTGGAAGCAACCGTAATTTGCATCAACAGATGAACAGATAAAGAAAATGTGGTATTAGACATATAATGGAATATTATGCAGCCTTGGAAGGGGAGGAAATCCTGCCATATGTGACAACATGGATGACCCTTGTAGCCATTACGCTAAGTGAAATAAGCCAGTCACAGAAAGACAAATACTGCATGATGCCACTTATATGAGATATCTAAAATTGTCACATTTACAGAAGCCCAGAGTAGAATGATGATTGCCAGGATCTGGGGGCAGTGGAAAATGGAAAACGGGGTGTAGCTTGCCAATAAGTACATAGTTTCAGTTATGCAAGGGGAATAAGTTCTAGAGATCTGTGCAACCCTGTGCCTAGAGTTAACAACACTGTACTACTGTATGTTTAAAACCCTGTTAAGGGGGTAGATCTCATGTTAAAGGTTCTTACCACACACACACACACACACACACAAAACCTCTAAGCAAAAACTGCTTTGAAGCAGCCAAAATAGCTCTAAGAAAGCTCATGTTCTATTATATGCAATTTTATTTATTTTTTTCAAAGTTTATTTATTTATTTTGAGAGAGAGAGAAAGAGCGTGAGTATGAGTGGGGGAGAGAGAATCCCAGGCAGGCTCCGCGCTGCTGTTGCAGAGCCCAACACAGACTCCATTTCAAGAACTGTGAAATCATGACCTGAGCTGAAATCAAGAGTTGGGCATTTAACTGACTGAGCCACCCAGGAGCCCCCTATTATATTTAATTTTAATAAACATGTCTAGTTTCCCAGAAGACCGCAGATGGAATAGCAGACATTAAAAATGAAAGCAAGACTAGTCATCACAAGAGCTACAATTTGTTGACTATGCTGTGCTGGGCACCTGTCTAAGTTTTCTGCAAGCGCTTCACCTTTACAACAACCCAATGTTTGGGACTGTTGTTACTCCTTTGAAAGAGGAAACCAGTATACAGAAAGTTTAAGTAACTGAAGAAGCTTGTCCAGATGATCAGAAGCAGAGCTGAAGTCCACATGCAGTCTAGATTCTTAATGTCAGCGTCTATTGCCTCCCCGCAAATACCACTTCCCCTTCAGTTTTTTCTCGATAAAATCATTAATTGTTGATGTTCCTAACGATGACCTTAGAAGTTTAGCTTATATTTCCTATACCATATGTAAGAATATAGGTAAATATTGGCACATGTTAGAAAGATTCACTTAAATAGATTTATTAAAAAAAAAACACAAGCTCCTGTTTTCTAGAAAATTTACTAACATGCATCATTTTATTCTACAACAATGCAAAATAAATGAGGTGTTACCATTCAGTTACACAGCACAGACTTGGATGACTAATGAATACTAATTGATGGTGATGAGATCTTTAAGAATAATAAAAAAAAAAAAAAGTAAGCTGTCTTCGGGAAGTGTTTCTAGAATTCTCCCCACCATTTTGAGGTTGTGGATAGGCATGATGGCTTCACAATGCCAAAATAATCTGATCTGCAGAGAATTCAGTCAACCATTTAGACTGCACTATGCTGAACAGTCAGTCACAAAAGACTTTAAAACTATTTTGACAGATTTCTTTGGGTTTTGTTTGATTGTTTTGGATTTTTTTTCTTTTCTTTTTTTTTTTTTTTTTTTGACAGCTTGCTTTGGCTGTCTGTAAATACATCTCCCAACTAACAACCTCAGAAAATATCTCAAAGGAAAGAAAGGTATATAATTAGTATTTGGTTTAATTTATTGTCAGCTTTTATTTTACATATTTAATCCAGCTTGTTAAACCTTCTTTGTGCTCATTGATGCTTACTAGAGAATAATATCACATTTTAATTTTCCAATTATATGTGAAGGTCAGGGTCAAGATTCATCAGTATTTTTACATCTTCAAATTTAGAAACCTAGTATAAAGCCTTACATATGCTAGCAAATGTTTGCCTTTCATAATAGAAATTTAAAGAATGCTCTAGTTTTGTGTATGCATTTGTTAATGGCCTCCCCTGCTATGAACTTGAGAAACATTTAATGTCCATTTAGTCATGACATACACGCAGCCTTAATGACCTAACGTGCAGATTTGTAGAGCACTAACCTTGCCAGCTTATGTCAGTGTACAGTAAAAGGGGAGGTGGTAATGGTGAATCTGTTTTTATTACTTGATGCTTAATCATAATGAATCAGAGGCTTTTATGAGAAATCTTTAGCCATCCCACGAGAAACTTGCTTGCCAGAGATGTACAGATTTCTGCTCTATTAGAAAATTTGTTTAGACCTTAATCGTGTATACGTAAGAAATTGTTGGAAGCTTAACAGTCGTCCTATGCTACGTCACACATCCACACTGCTCTGTGTTCACTTTTCCAATGTCCGTGGCTTCTATAAAATGTGATTTAAACAAATCGCTCCTGGTCAGAAGGACCCATTAGAGGGCATCTGCAGTATATGAAATTGCGGCTCAACAATGCTCAGTCTTCCCATGTAGGTGACTACCTGATGGTGGAGACCTTTATGGAAAGGCCACCGTACTGTCTAGGAATCCCGGCAGCTTTGTATCTGAAGCCTGAGAAAACGTCCAGATTACTAATCGCACTTAAAAGTATATATGTCAGGACCCCGCCTGAAAACATAGGAGGGTGGGGCTTATGCAGATGAAATTCTGTCCACTTTAACTGTACCCCTTCTGGGTTCTTGGAAGTGGAAAGTGTTTGGGGTGCCTCCTTCTGGGGGTGCCTTCTTCTTGTCAGGGCAACACAGGTCTATCCACTTTAAAATTATATTAGAAAAAAGCCACATCTTAGGTCTGTAGAAAACCCCACAGATTTTGTCTGACAGTTCAACATATGAAAGCCACCTAGATTGTTGGTAGATATTAATTTAGGAGACACTTAAGTTTATTAGACAACTCATGTATTATATATTCTGCTCAGGAAAAGGTAAGATCTGCTGATTTCAAAGAAGAAACTCACTGAGACCCTGTTTCTGCTAACGGTCTGCCAGGGGATACCCTTCTAGCTTAGTTTCATATGTAAGGAGCTAGCTCACAAACATGCCATTATTCTAGTAGCTATGTAGTGAAGGGGGCGGGCCTGAGATTTGGCCTCTCCATTATTTCCTCTGCCGGCAACATACACATTAACTCTGGGACATCCATGTTGATGACAGTCCAGAGGCGCCTGCATTCCGACTACACTGAACAGAGAAATTGAGGGTAAAGGCAGAACACATCCATTTAGTTACAGGAGTAAATGTTTTCTTTGCTCTGGGGTGGTGCAAGCACTTGATGCTTTGAAGGAATAGTTAGATTATATTCCTTTCATTGGCCTGAAACGCCTGTTGCAGAAAGGCATGATTCTTATATCCTGGATGCTAGCCATGTAAATCCATCCAAAGAGGACTCCATCTTTTTCAACTTGATAGTGAGTGCTTCATACATGAGTGGTGGCCCCACAGATGTTCTGTTTTTGTAGTTTTAAGATCCCAAGGGTATGAGGAAAATCCAGACTGCCATAGCTACTGCTTAAAACATGGAAGACAGTTTGAGTTCCTCTATTGGTCCTACATGGGTAGGTGGAGTCAGGGTCCTAAAGGAACGCCTCCTCAAGCCAGCACAGGGGCCCAAATACTTCATATTTTCACTGCAGCACAATACATGAATGGTTTTTACATTTAAGTTAGAATTAAATTGAAAGTAACATATTCACATGACAAATGGTACTGGAAGTATATATATGACATGAAAAACTAAAATCTCCCTCACTGTTTAACACTTTATTCCTTCCTTTTCATCCTACCATCCTGAACAAAGCACTGTTATCATCTGTTATGTGTGAATCCAGAAAAGTTTTGGGTAGACACAAGCATGTAGATGTATGCAGACTTATAGCTGTACCTAGAGAGCCAGTTCTCTAGAGTCCTTGAAATAAAACATTTTTTCAAAAGGCATCCCTTCCTTCATGCAACCATTAGGGGACAACTCTGGGGGGGAAATCATATTTAGCTCAAAACCTTTCTCCTTCCAATAAATGAGTGCTCTGTCTATAGTTTAATGTTAATTTAGATGTGCTTCTCTCTCTTTCTGAAAGTCCCTGTTTTGATGATAAGCTTATTAATGATAGGAACCCTGCAGGGCCTTGAAAATGATCCCCAGGTGCCCCATGTTTTCAATACATATTCATAGAAGTTCATTGTCAACTCTCATGCACCTCATATAACAAATGAATTCACACAGCCCAGTTTCCTGAGCTCTTTTCATTGACACCTCATGTGGTAATGAAATCATGGTAAAAATTCATGCCACCGAACCACTCTTTAGTTTGATATACTTATTGCTTTTTCGTGTACTTTTAAAACACAGAGATCTACAGCCAGGATTTTTAATAAACAAGAAATTGTTTAATGTTCTGCATTAAATAAATTGATGAATGTTAGAGTAAACAGGATTTGCAAGATATCGTGCTGTGAGAGTGATAAGGGTAATTGGGTGGAATTAATGAGTCTGAAGTGGTATTGACTACAAAGTTGTTTTTAAATTGTCACTTTCTCAGAGAACACAGAAACTTGAAATGCAACAAGCATGAATATGAAAAGAAAGACCTTTTCAAAGAGAGACCATGGCCATTCTTACACATACAGCATTTGGCTTTTCAGGGCAACACCTAAGCTGAGGGATGCATTAAACTCATCAGCCTTTAACCAAGTCAAGTGGCATTGAAAATGGCACCTGGGAACTGGATTGGAATCCAGTGATCCCACATTTTGCCAGTTACTTCTGAAAGTTATTTGAAAAATAACCTCACACAGGTTCTTTTTCTTTTTTCTTTTATCACCACACAGGTAATTATAGCTCCAAAGATTATTCCTTCTCATATCTACCTACACATTCTTTTTAAGCTCCTTCTGTTTGTTTGTGGGTTTTATTTTTGCTGTTGGTTTTCATCTCACTTTCATCTATTTTGTGGTTATTTCAGGAAAATCTTTTCTCACATCACTTTCTGGTCTACTCCTTCTCCATTCCCTCTTGACTATAAAATAAAATTCGTTATAGACAAAGTGTCTGGATAGCCTTAGAAATATTTTTAAGTGACATGAAGAAAACATTGCCATCACTCTTTTGAACTTGCTTTACGGTCTACTCAGATATTTTCTTCACCTTTTCACCCTCTGTAGTGAAATCTCAAATACCTTAGATTTATTTTTCAGTAAATATATTAACAGATCTTTCTGCGTTGTACATGATGATTCTTTGTTTCCTAAATATCGTATATACTCTAAAATCACAATGAATTACATTTATACTCAGAAAACAAAAGGAAAATTACTCTATAGCCACTTACTTAAATTGTATAGTGTGTGTTGAAATTCTAACTGTAATATCAGTATTGTTTTTTGCTATAATGTGGTATATATATAGATTTTGGCCACATAATAGGTGAAATAGATTTCTGTGTTAATCTAGACTAAGACAAAACCACTATCTATAACATCTTTTATGGGAATGTGCATCCCCATGAAGCCCTGATTAGTGGCCTTTCCTGATCCCAAACTGACTCTAGGGTGGGCTACTGGGTCCAGGTTGACTTTTTTCATTAGCTTTCTCCTTTCTGATGCTCTGCCTTCCGTGATCTGACTATGTAATCTGTCACTTGTAGTGACAAGATTGCAGTTGTCAAGATACACATTTGATTTCAAAATGGATGTGATAAGCAGATGTCCTCCTCTTGTCGTTACAAGTCTACTTGAATGAACAAATCTTCTTCCTCTGGGTTTGGAGCAGATGGGGTGAAGCATCACAGCAGAGAAGAATGCAGGGTGTGGGCAGTAGCTCTCCTGGGTCTCTTCCCTTCCTTGGAGGAGACCAACTTTTCAAGGATTTCAAAATGTACCCTCAGTGGTCCCTGTTCACCATCCTATCTCCTTTCTCAATCCTTCCTGGTGGTTGCAGAAGAAACAAAAAGTAAACACTGCCGCAGATAACAATAGATTGTAAGAATGTAGCAGAGAATTTTTTTTTTTTTTTTACTTTGAATCTTTAGATCCCAATGTACTCCTTCTCTTCTCTAAACCTCCAAAGTATTGAAGATTTTTGTTTTTTGGACTTACAAGACCCATACAAATCCTTTCTCTAGAAGTTCACAATTCCTGTTGGGAAAATTTGGGAAAAAATTCTTCACTTCTTACCCAAATAAATGATGACCTAACCTTCTTCACAATGAACAAAGTGAGAAAGGTACAAGAACACCTGTTTATATTTAGCTAATGAAGATGTGGAATTTCTGTAAAAGAGTGAAAATTTACTCGACAGTGTCCAGCCCCGGGTCTGGCACAGAGTAGGTACTCGTTAAAAGTCTGATCAGAAGATTTGGGTTCTAGTCCTGTATGTAAGACTATTTACCCCTTCTGGGGCAGCTGGGTGGTTCAGTCGTTAAGTGTCCAACTTCAGCTCAGGTCATGATCTTATGGTTCATGAGTTCAAGCCCCGTGTCAGGCTCTGTACTGACAGCTCAGAGTCCAGAGCCTGCTTCAGATTCTCTGTCTTCCCCTCTCTCTGCCTCTCCCCTGCTCATGCTCTGTCTCTGTCTCTATCTCTCTCTCTCTCTCTCTCTCTCAAAAAGAAAATAAACATTAAAAAAAATTTTTTAAGTCTATTTACCCCTTCTAGGCCACTGTTTCCTCATGTATAAACTAGGAAACAACAATATATATTATGTATCATACTGTATAATAACTAATATAATAATATAGTAAATATTAGAGCCTTTTTGATTTTATGACATATTGCTTCAGTGACTCTACATAAGCACTGTGTCCCCACCACTCAACATTGTGCCTTTTCCATAGAGGATGCTCAGTAAATATTTATCAAGTCATTGTTTGTGTTCAAAGAGAATGTTTAACCTCTTACTGTCTCAGTTCCCTCCTCCCCTTGTTTGGTCTCATGTTTACTATTAGTATATTGACGTACTCTGGGCTGTTTCCAGGAATCTGAAAAAAGTTTCTCTTTTGATATAGGGAAATGCAGTTCACTTTTTCAGAGAAAAGATTTCATATTGATTAGCATGACCCAGATTAGAATCCCTGTCTCCATATTCCCGCATACGTACACATAATCTGTTTGTTCTCTCTTTCTTTCCTTCATGAGCTATTATAGTAGGCAGACTACTTACTTCTTCTTCAAGGAATTCTTAACTCCTACATCCATGAAACTCCGGGAAGATTTGTGGCAGGGCTTGTGAAACCCATTCATGACTTTCACAGGATCCATAAGCTCTGCTATTGTATGAAACGCGTGTGCCTTTTTACGGAAAGAGGATTGAATTTATTTAATCAGATGCTCTATGGGTATTTTGACCCATAAAAGGTTAAGATCCACTGTACTCAATGAGTAATGTTTAGTTATTTAGAAAATCCTGCACTTTCTCATTTGTGATTGCCTCAATTTCTTTAAAAATCTTTTATAAGATCATATAGAAACTTACTTTACATCTTATAATTCCACCCTACAGCAAGACCAGCTTAAGGATATGCCATAAAGTTTCCATCTCTCTATCTGAGGAGTCTCCATTCTTAACCCACCCACACCAGGAAGCCCAAAACTCATATCACTAGGCAACATCCTTTACATTTCCATGTGCTAATATGTCTCATTACCCTGATACTGGGCAAGTAAATTGCCCTCACATATACCATGACTTTGAGAAGGTGGTATTTTCATCACAATGAATGTGGGGCATGCAATGCATATCAAGGAGACCGGCCTTATGAAAGTAGAGACCCATTTAGGACCACCTGGGTAGCCCAGTTGGTTAAGTGACCAACTTCTGCACAGGTCATGATCTCATGGTTCAAGAGTTTGGGCCCCACATTAGGCTCTCTGGAGCTGTCAGCCCAGAGCCCACTTTGGCTCTTCTGTCCCCACTTCTCTCTCTGTCTCTCTTAATCTCTCAATAATTAATTAATTAATTAATTAATTAAAAAGAAAAAAACTAGAGACCCATTTTGGGAAATAATAAGAAATAAGGAGAATTATAGTGATGTAATTATACTGTACAGTGATGTACAGTGAAGGGAAACTAAATAATAGTAAGGGGACACTCTTGAGACTGCTATTAACATACTCTGAACATAAGGAAGTGCTTCGACTCTTTGGGCTTTACTTTCTCATAGACCAGTATAGACACTGGACAGGATAATCTGTAGCATCTTCCAGTTTCGATCCGTACAATTTTGATTCTGGTTGCCTACGATTGGACAAGTTAAGAGAAAGATCTAGAAACTTAAAGGCCCCAATTTTCTAGACAGGAAATTCAACAAATCCAAAATACTGAACATATGAAGAAAGGAGTCAATGGACAAGAATATTTAATATTGTAAAGATCTTATTTCTTCCAAAATTATAAAAAATATAAGTCAATTCTGATTTTTTAAAATAAAAATACATTTCCTAAGGTTTTACAAATTTCTGAAATAAATGGATGAAAATACCCTACCCTCCCACCCCACCAAAATATGCTAATTAAGAATAATAAAAAGTTGCAATGCTATTTATGAAAAAATAATATAAAGCTACAAAAATTAAAATAGCAGGACATAATGCAAAGTAGGTCAATGGAACAGATTCAGAAATCCAAACTACCAATTATTAATAATAATTATAATGATAAAACTATAATAATTTGGTCCTTACCATTTTTAAAATAACAGGTAAGAATTAGGACACCTTAGTGTCTCAGGTGGTTAAGCGTCTGACTCCTGATTTTGGCTCAGGTCATGATATCACAGTTCATGAGATGAGCCCCATGTCAGGCTCTGTGCTGAGAGTATGGAGCCTGCTCGGGATTCTCTCTCCCTCTCTCTCTCTCTCTACACCTCACCCACTTGCTTTCCCTCTCTTACTGTCTCAAAATAAATAACCATTAAGAAAAGAAAACCATTTATATAAAAAAATAACAGGTAAGAAAACAACTAAATAAAATAATGATTTTAAATTTAATAATTTTATATAATAAAATAATCTTATAAAGCTATAATAATTGTATAATTACAACCTTATTTTATAAATGTGATAATGTATTATAATAGTAGAATACTAATTTAGTTGTTATAAGAATTAGTAAAACAAGCAGCCCAACAAAAAATAGGCAAAATATTTGAACATATGCCCTTCATCTAAGATACATGGATAGCCAAAGAACACATAAAAATATAACAAACAGCATTAGTGATTAGGGAAATTAAAATTACAATCAAAATGAGATTATCATAAATACCTACTAGAATGTCTAAAATTAGGAAGACTGACTAGAGAAAAGATGAGGAAATGGAATTCTCATACACTGCTGGTGGGAATGTGAAATGGTACAACCACTTTGGACAATTTTGAGCCTTCATAATAGGTTAAATGTATACCTTCTATATGATCCAGCTACTTCACTCCTAAGTATTTACTCAAGAGAAAGGAAAGCACACATCCATTTAAAGAGTTGTGCATAAATATTCATAAACGGCTTTCTTTGTAATAGTCAAAAATTGGAAGCAACCCAAATGTCCATCAATAGATGAATGTATGAACACACTGTGAAATGTACATAGGATACAATAGTATTCAGTAATAAAAAGGAGTGAAATGGACACACGCTACCACAGGGATGATGCAAAATAATTATGCTGAATGAAAGAAGCCAGACCAAAAAAAAAAAAAAAAAAGATTTTTACTATGTAATTCATTTATATAAAATTCTACAAAATGCAAACTAATCTATAGAGAAAGGTACCTCAGTTGTTGCCTGGAAACAGAAGGTGGGATGGATTACAAAGGAACAGGAGGACACTTTTGGAAATGATGGATCTTTATTACCTTGATTGTGGTGATGGTTTTACGTCTATATACAAATGTCAAAATTCATCAAATTGTATACGTTAAATATGTACAGTTTTTTTATATATCAGTTTTACTCAATAAAGCTGTTTTTTAAAGTGTAATATGGCATAAAAAGACCAATGGAAAAGTGTCAAAGTCCAGAACACCAGATATTAAAGGTAGCTTCTCAAATCTGTAAGAAAATAATATTAGAGAAAATTGGCTAGAAAATCTGGAATTAAATTAGATTCTAACTTCATTTAGTAATATAAATTCCAAACTGATTTAATCTAGTAATTTAAAGAGATGAAAGAAACTATAGAAAACTAATTATTTATCTGATCTTGGGTAAATATAAATTTCTAAGCATAATGCAAAGACAAAAATTTTAAAGTAAAAGGATGATTGATTTGATATCATGAAAAAATTTTAATACTTTACATTAAAATAAATAAAAAGTTATATAGTGAAAAGGGTAATATGTGTCATGAATCTAAGAGAAAATATATCCTTGATATATATAAAAAGATCTTATAAAACAATAATGACTTAAATGAACATCCCTATTTTAAAAAGGGCAAATCATAAAAACAAGTTTCATCTCCCCCCAAAAAATAAAAGAGTAAGGGGTGAAGAGAGGAAAGGGAAGGGAATGAGAGAAGGAAAAGAAAGGAAGGGAATAAAAGGGAAAATGAAGGAAGGAAAGAAAGATAATAAAGTTTTTAGTGAAAAAAAGAGAGAGAGAGATTTCCCCTATCTTGGTGGTATCTTTATTAGGTCGTTTTACTTTCATTATCGTATTTTTCTATATTTTTATAGTTCCTACGTATACTTGTCGTGCTGTACCTGGGTGATCTCAAAAATAATATAGAGAGTAGAGAAGGTCATTGAGCTCAGTAAAGTGTTAATAGTCTTCCAGATAAAGGAGGTGTGGAATATAGGTCTGTCTTTGAAGACAGAGATAAAGTGTGTGTGTGTGTGTGTGTGTGTGTGTGTGTGTGTGTGTGTGTGTGTTTGAGATTGACAGACAGATACTGAGGAGATTATAATTAGCAGGAGAAATCAGAGTCTTAGAAGTGGAACACAGTCTTGTCACTGGAAGACAGAGGTAGTGCCTCTCTCCTGTGTGAATCCAAACTGTCCAAGTATAATTCTTGAGAGTTGGTGGACACTTCAGAGATGCTTACTTAACTGATAGTGAAAGATATTAAGAGGAGGATTATATATGACATTCAAATATATGAAGAGAAATGTTAAAATGTTCGTCATAAGCTCCATTTCCTTTAACCTTTACTCATAATTCTCATTTTCCATCACTCGGCTCAAAACATATGTGGTCATTGGGCATTGACTATGTGGCCAACATTATTCCCAGGCTACTTAAAGTCCTGCAACATCATCCTGATCTTAAGGAGTTTAGAGTCTAGCTAGGAAGACATACCTCTCAGGAAAAAATCACAGATGATTCCTGACTTACACTGGTTTGACTTGACCATGATGTGAAAGCAACATGCATTCAGTAGAACCAGAACTTTAGTGATATGCAGTACAGTCGTCTCTCTCAGTGCTGGTCAGGGGCAGCCACAGCTCCTGGTCTGCCATTTGAGAGTGAACAGCCAATATATGTACAACCATTCTGTACCCAGGTAACCATTCTGTGTTCATTTTCAGTACAGGGCTTAATAAATTACATGAGCTATTCAACACATATTATTTTTAAAAAAGGGCTTTGTGTTAGATGATTTCATCCAAATGGAGGCTAATGTAAGCATTCTGAGCACATTTAAAATAGGCTAGGCTGTTAAACTGCGATGCTCGTAGGTTAGATGTATTAAATGCATTTTCAACTTACGATGCTTTCAACTCATGGCGGGTTTATCAGGACATAACCCCATCATAAACTGAGGAAGATCTGTAGATAGTAAAACCATTTCCTCCATGTGATCATGGGGCAGAACACATTCTAGAATGAAGAGATTGTAACCTTCACAGGAGCATACACTTTCAACATCTAAGGAAATGTTTTGTTTTGCTTTCTGAAGACAGAACTATTGGACATTAGGAGGCCTTTAAATTGCAAGGGGAGTTCTGTTGTTGAAAAGAGCTAACATTCAGTGGATGAAGTCAACATGTAAATATGTAGTCTTGGAGTCTGTGATGATCTCACAGGAATATTAAATGCTGGGTTTTATGACTGTGGCTTAAAATCATTACATGGTCTTTCGGTTTCGTGAAGCTGGCTTAGCAGAAGGAGGAGCATAATGTTGATGGTGCTCCCTGGAGTTACTTGACGTCCGGTCCAAGCCTTATGAGCTTGCTCTTTTGTGAAGCCACAGGGTAGAAACTTTATTGTCCTGTGTCCTTGACCAGAGCAGTAGTTACAAGTTGTCAGAAGAGAAAACATAAGTGAGAAAGAAAAGAAATGCTCTTTAAAGCTCCTGAGAAACCCATAACCTATTAGCACAAGAAAGTACTTAGAACTATTTAGGATAGCAAGAGAAGAGATAACATTAGCTGAAAATGAAATGCTAACGTTTTCAAACAGTGATAAATGTTCAAGAATGTACGTAATGTATCTTCTTCCATTTACTTTTTGTCTTCACCATAAATAGACATGACTTAAGGTATGTCTGAAGATTCATTTCCCTTTTATTGAGCTCACTCAACAAAAGTTGGTTTTTTTTTCAGTATGTCCTGCTTTTATAAACCAAGCTCTAATTTGACATGATTACGTAATTGTGTGGCCATTTGTGCCCCTCCTCCACTTCTCCTTTCTGCAAAGTAGAAAATCTCTTTTTTTTTTCCCTGGAGCTTTATAGAATATGCTAATTTGCTTAATAGCAATAATGGTTTTCCCACAACAACTAATTCATCTATTTGCTAAATTGTTATTAAGGACCTATTAGTTGGCAGCCACTGTGCCAGGTGTTGGGAATAGAAAAATGAATAAGACACATTCCCTTCCTTGGAGTTTTCAGCCTAGTGGGAGATGCAGAGAATTCAACAGATAATTTGAGAAGACAGTGTGATAGGTACACAGAAAACTGTGGCAGACTGCCAGCTGCCTACCCTAGCACAAAATTTTCCCAATTTTCATTAGAAACAGAACCCTTTCATTGTACCCAATTAAAAGACCGAGTCTCCTAGCCAGGCTTCTCTGAGTTGAATAAGCCAGAAGAAGGGTCCTTTTAGCTTTCCTCCTCTTCTAGAAGGCTAATGAAGCAGTGGGAGAGTGGGAGCTACAGCAGTAATCCTGGACTATAAAGTAACCTGGAGGATACTAGGGGGTTAGCATTCTAGTAACTTTGTAGAGCCACCACGTCAGCCCCAGGAAGCTTCCTTTCTGACTTCTTTTACGTGAGAGAATTAAACTTTGTGCATTTAAGCCACTGTAATTGGATCTCTGGCCGGGACAGGCAAAACTAATACTGATAGGATGGCACTTAGGGAAAGACATGGGAGTGGCTCCCCATGCATTCCCAGGGAGAGGTCAGACAAGGTGTTCCTGTAGAAGTCAGATTTATTTTATTTTTTTAATGTTTATTTAATTTGAGGTGGGAGGAGAGAGAGTATGAGCAGGGGAGGTGCAGAGAGAGCACAAGAGAGAATCAAGACCTGAGAAGATGAAATCAAGGGTTGGATGTTTAACTGACTGAGCCACTTGGGCACCCCTCGGAGTCACATTTAAATGGAAACTTACGGGATAAAGAAAAAGGAAGGTATGGGAAAGTGTTTTAAAAAGAATACCATGTGAAGATCTGAATTGGAAGGAAGTTACCTACAAGATACTAAAGAAAGGCAGTATATCAGGAGTAGAGTGGATGAAGAAGAACCTGGCAGGATATAAATCTGGAAAATCTTATAGATGCTCCATTTCATAGAGACCATCTTAAAGATATGAACCAGGAGCTGCAGAGCATTGCAGAAATCTAGAGTAGAGGTTCAGTTTGGGAGACATATCGAAGTATAGATGCTTTTGAAGTCTTGAGAATTTGTGACGTCACCTAGGGAGAGCATTTCAGACCAGAAGACGACTAAGGACAGAAACCTGAGATCCAACAATTAGAGATCAAGTGAAGGGGAGCCTCTCCATCCTTGTTTAAAAGAAGAGAGAGAGAAAGAAAGAGATTATCAGCATAATTTATTGTCACAAAATCTAAGAAATCATTGGGGCAGAGGGCAGGGGTGAGGTGGGATTTCTTTTGTTTTGTTTCTAAATAGCCAGAAAGAACCAGTAACGCAGGATTTCAAGAGGGTAAACAGCCCTCTTCACAATGTTGCCCTGCCAGAGAGACTGGTGGGTGGACAATTAAGATATTTACAAACAGGATGAACCTACGTAAGCCCCTAAGATCCTCAGTTTCATTATTTGTGAAATAGGGATAATAACCCTCACCTTGTAGCGTCGTAAGAAATAGGGCACCTGCGTGGCTCAGTCGATTGAGCGTCCAACTTCAGCTCAGGTCATGGTCTCGCTGTTCCTGGGTTCTAGCCCTGCGTCAGGCTCTGTGTTGACAGCTCAGGGCATAGAGCTTGCTTGGGATTCTGTGTCTCCCTCTCTCTCTCTGTTGACCCCCTGCTCGTGCTTTGTCTATCTCTGTCTCTCAAAAATAAATAAACATTAAAAAAAGAGAGATGGAAAAGTGTATATAACTAGATAAGGAAACTCTGCTATGATGATTCATTCACACTTTAAAATTGGTTGAGGTGTTGGGGAGAGGGAAAGGGGGGTGATGGGCATGGAGGAGGGCACTTGGGATGAGCACTGGTGTTACATGGAAACCAACCTGACAGTAAACTATAAAAGAAAAAAAAAAAAAGAAACTTGACCAAAGTCAGAAAGACAGTTCATGCTAGAGCAAAGCTGGGTAATTAGGCATCTGGTTTCCAGAGTCTGGGATTTTCAGTGCTGTGTTCTATCATTAAATCATCATTTCCATAAATGAACAAAAGTTGAAGGAATAAAGGAATGGAAATCATTTCAAAAAGATAAAATAAAATTGGTTGAAGCTTTGATGGAAAATCATCACATATGCAGATTGATCTTTGTCAATCATTTGACAATTAGTTATTAGTATATATTTTTCTAATTTTCAAGAATATTTATATTCCTATGCTTTGATTTTTATTGCTGTATCACAGATAACTCTAGAAAAACAAAACATTCCTTTGAGAGGCCCTTGGGCTTTGGGGATTTACCCTGGAGTTAATGAAGCCCAAACTGGAGAGCCCTTTTTCCATGGCTTTTCCAAGACTCCTGTTGGGGGTCTTAGCCATGCATTCAGAGACTTATACATTTATATAAAATTTACAAGGTAAGACAATTAAATTACAATCAATTTAAGACAGCAGTGTCTTTCCACTCCGACTTTCCCTCTAAAATATTCCTCTTGTGTGGGTAGAGTTGGGAGGGCCCTGGGCATTTTGGAATCCAACTGAGGGAAAGTTGAGTTGAAGATTCATTTATTTGGTGCTTAGTGGGATGTCTACTAAAGTTATTGCAAGGTGTCCCAGAGTCGGAAAGGCTTCCAGAAATATGCTAAAACCCACTGTGCTGACTCATGTGGCATTATGTCAGGAAGGTGCAGGGCCAGTGATTGTAGTATGAATGAATGTGTCCCAGTGTGCCAGGCACCAGTGGGATGTGAGCCGTGACAGGACAAGTTTTGAAATGGTAGGAGCCAGAAACTAGCGTGTGGAAAATTCTACCAGGCATCAGACATGTGGAATTGTGACCAGAGGACTTAGTTCCGTTGATATCTAGTGACAATGGAAATTCTATTCTGTCAAGAATACAGGGGCTCCTGGGTGGCTCAGTCGGTTAAACATTGGACTTCGGCTCAGGTCATGATCTTGTGGTTCGTGAGTTCGAGCCCTGCATTGGGCTCTGTGCTGACAGCGTGGAACCTGCTTCAGATTCTGTGTCTCCCTCTCTCTCTGCCCCTCCCCTGCTCATACTCTGTCTCTCTCTCAAGAATAAACACTAAAAAAATTTTTAAATTTTTTAGAAAGAAAACACATAATGTTTCAGTGTATGCAATTATCAATTCACCAACTTTTTTTTGTAATGGGAACTTCAGGACTGAATTAATCAGAATCCTGATGCTTGTAGGGCACAAACCAGTAATAGGAGCATAAACTCTAGTGTCTCTGTAACAACTAAGGAAAAAAATATAATGGAGGTTTTTTTCCTGAAATTTGAAAATCATAAGCATTTGCAGGACATTGTCAAAGTAAGTTGTAAAGTTGAAAAATGCTTAAGTATTAATAATTAAAAGTGAACAAATTCCAATCAACCATGTTGAAGGCTGATTCTCTTTCAATTTTCTCTATAGGAAAAAAATTACAACATCATTGTCAGATGAAGGGACAATCAAAAAATAGAGGACAAAAGTTGGGACAAAGTATGATAAAGGTCATCAGGCAGTTAATAAAAATATGTTGCTTCTCTGAACTTTGTCACATTTGTGGTCTTATCAGCTTTTAAAATTTTGTAATTGGTGGACTTTCTTTTTTTATTTTAATAAATATTCACTTTTGTCCCTTACAATTTACACATACAGCATTGTATTCTTCTTCATGATTCTGGAGATGGTATGCCTGTCACACCCCACAAATGCATGTCACACCCCACATGTCAGTGTGCCCCTCTATGCTGCTGTTCCATTGTCTGTCCCCAGCAAGGTTCAGGGTCTCTTCTAACAATGTGCCTGGTTCCCTTACCTGTCCCTGAGGAGTCAGCAGTTAATGACATGTTCAGCCTGCCACATAGGCAGGTTCCACATAGTTGGTATGGAAAACAGAGCCTAAATGCCCAAAACATGAGGTTTTGACTGATGATTTGGGCATAGGGCTGGCCCTTGGAACCTCTGGGAAATATGCAAGAACTAACTTACTTTCAGGGTGTCCCAGCTCTGCCACTAGATGTATGACCTTAAAAAATGAACTTGGCTCTCCTGAACTTCAATGTCCTTATGCATATGACAGACCATTACATACCTACTGTGAGGGCCAAGGTAGTTTATATACATAAAGCACATGCTGTATTATAAGGGGCTCTTCAGATATAGAATCTCGTTACTCTCACTCTTCTTCTCCATCACTGCCAGCGAGCCAAGGACTTACTGCTGTTCACCTGTCCTTATTTCGGTGAGGTGTCCACACCTTCAGCAGGCAAACATCGTGGTGCCATTTCAGAATGCTAGTATTA
Source organism: Cryptoprocta ferox (assembly GCA_028646485.1). Classification (NCBI taxonomy): domain Eukaryota; kingdom Metazoa; phylum Chordata; class Mammalia; order Carnivora; family Eupleridae; genus Cryptoprocta; species Cryptoprocta ferox. The sequence continues at coordinate 27,922,574 of CM053567.1, forward strand.
AAATGTGCGTTTGGCATTTCTTAAGCAGGGGAGCTGAGTGTAGCGGTGAAGGACTGAAAAAGGATGACTGCTGGTGGCAAGAACCTCCTGTCGCCCTGAACGTGCATATCCCATTGAACCAAACGGAAAGCGTCCAGGCGCCCAGAAGCCACTTACTTCCCAGGCTGTGCAGGAAGCAGAACAGCCTTGTGTTATTGTGCTCACGTATATATAGGGGTATCAAGCCTCCACGCTTCTGGTCATAGAACGTTCCGTGAAGGGACTCTTGGTAACATTAGTTTCACATCCATGCCCTTCCCAGTGATTTGTATGCATCCTTATCGATGGGCATCCTCCAAAATTGTGGGATTGCCCCTCGCTTTAATCCAGCCCTGGCCACAAAGATCGTTTTGGCTTACTCAGGGCTTTTGCCAAAGTGATTGAAGACTTTTCCTTAACCAACCCTGAGATAACATTGCCATTCATCCTCTTTCAGGGTTTATAACCTGTGAGGGGTTTTCTAGTAGTCTTAGGGTAAAATCCAAAACCAAAATCTTAACATGGCCTACAAGGCCCTGCATGGTCTCACCAATGCCTAATTCTCCAGCTCCCTCTTGCTCGCAGCTCTGCTTACTCACCACGTGGTTCCCAACCCCCACCACACACAGGTGGGTCTCCATACCTGAGGTGTGTCTGACTCCCTGTCACCAAGCCACCTCCATTTCACCCTCCAGATATCAATCAGCTCAAACGCCCCTTTTTTAGGGATGTCTGTGTTGGCGACACCCCCCACCTCCAGATTTGGTTCGTGTCCCCCCATTCTAGCCCACCACAGGTTGCTAGTATTTTTGACCTACACAACTATTCCTCGCATATGCTTCTCAGCTCCCTGTGACTCAGTCATCATCACCATTGCTATTAAGTAATTATTCGAGTATTTGATTAATCTCTCTGATGGATTATAAGCTCAGTGAGAGTAGACGTCATCTCTAGTGTATCTATTTCCATTCAGCACACAGTAAATACCGCCTAATAAATATTTACTGAACATCATTTATTCAATGGCACAGATAGATTCTTTACATTTCCATGTTCATGACTTACATAGAATATGCGCTGTAGAGGAGTCAAGTACTATTTAGTGGGTTTTGCTGCTTTATTTTTTAAGGCTTGAGGCATTAAGTGTCATTATCTAATATTTTGCAATGTTCTTTGTAGTACTTGGGCCCTAATGTTATTTGCTGATGCTACTGCACTGTACATGTGGGATACAGCCTGGATGTACCACGAGGCTCCGAAGACACCCACAGTCTTCTCAGTTTCCTTTTCTGCTAAGATAAATGAGAAGGAAAGAGTCTCTCCAAAAGAAGGGTGGAACTTTTCACAATCTTGTGCCAAGCAAACACTCTCAGATTACAAAGCAAAAGAGGTTGCAAAATACTGGAAAAGATGCAGTTTATGGAGCAGGAGTTGTACAGATGTCACGGACGGTCTAGTGAAAAACCACAGATGATTGCAGCAGGAATTTAACTCTTTTCAAGACGGCAAAGGCACTTCACGTGGGACAGACACTCGTGAGGGTGTTGGGAGCCTGGATCCCGCTTTCCAGAGAAGGAATCCCAGCGGGTCTCCAACCATGGCAGAGGGGCCCGCATCAGACCAGTCAAGGATGGCACATGCCCTGTGCCAGCCCTCGCGTGCAGGGGTGTGCAATCACCTCTGCCCACACCGCTCATTCTTCCGTCCGTTAGTCTGAGTGAATCCTGGCCACGCGTATGCTTCTTGGCCCGTCACAAACATAGACCTCGTTGTCTGCATCTCCACACTCTTTACACGTTGTAAAAGCACCTTCTCAAAGTCTCGTCACAAGCTGAAAAACGATGCCTGGTTAAGAGCAGCAGAGATGATACTCAAGTCAACACCCTGCCTCTCAGCACCCACTTCCTGCATCTCTCAAACAGGCAGGACAATATATGCCTCTCCGAGATGCTGTGGGCATCCCTTGAGATGACAGCTGTGTAAGTGCACCAAAATGCATCGATCGGTACACAAATAGAAGGGCTTCTTGTAACTCACCCCCTGAAGAATTTCCTTCCGCTCTGCAGTGGTCATCAAACTTGGAATACTAGTGTAATTTCTGTAGTGGGAGCACAATGGTCTGAGTCTTTTCATGGATGGACAGGTTTTATAATAAATAACTCTCCCTCACTGTTAACATAGCTTTCCAGCTGGCCATATAGCCCTTTGTTGGAACAAGATCAGTATAGCATTTTAATAATTGATTTAAAAAAATATGTCTTTTTCTCTGTGCCTGTCCATCTTTGTCCCTCTCTTCCCTCTCTCCTTTCTCGAAAGGTTATTTCTGTTTTTAGAAAAATGAATATTTTTTCCATTAAAAGCAACTCATGAGCCCTTCAAATTAGTCCATAAATATAGAACTTAAAGATATAAAAAAGATTTTAAAAAATAACCTGTAACAGAACCTAAATCAATGATTGCCAGAAGCTGGGTGAGGCATGGGGTTGTCTGCAAAAGGGAATGAGCAAATTATGAGCAGTTATGGAACTTTTCTGTATTTTACAGAACTGTACACTAAAAAGGGTGAATTTTACTATAAATGTAATTTTTTAATGGATCAAAAAACACCTATAATCTCACTAACCAATGCCAAGTGCTCTTAACACGTTGACATATTTCTGACTGGTCTTTTTTTGTCTGTAGTTGTGTGGTGGTTTTTGTTTTTGTTTTTGTTTTTGTTTTCATCTTGGTTTATTTTGTTTTGTTTAGAGAGAGAGCACATGAGGAGTGGGGGAGAGGGACAGAAGGGGAGAGAGAGACAGAGAGAGAGAATCTTAAGCAGGCTCCATGCTCAGCACAGAGCTTGATGTGGGGCTGGATCCCACGACCCTGTGATCATGAGCAGAGCCAAAATCAGTCTGATGCTCAACTGATAGAGCCACCTTGTCACCCTGTGGTGGTGTTTTAAGATGTAATTGTGATCATGCAGTATATACATACACACATATGTGTACACAGTGACTGACAGAATAAACTTTAAAATATAAAATAGTTAATTCATGCCACTTGTACAAAATGCAAAAGTACAAGAACATATACTATGAAAAGTCCCCTCTGACCCCTTTCTTTAGGTGCATAGTTCCCAGAGAGGGGAGAGAGAAAATCCTGCACGGAGAGCAAGGAGCCTTGATCTCATGAACTCTGAGATGAAATCAAGAGTCAGACACTTAATAACTGAGCCACTCAGGCTCAGGGTATAAATGAAACTTTATACCCATTAAACAATAACTTTTCATTCCTTCTCCCCCTCAACCCCTGACAACCATCATTCTACTTTCTGTCTCTATGATTCTTGACTACTGTGAGCATCTCATATAAGTGGAATCATACAGTTTTTTGTCTTTTTGTGACCGGCTTATTTTACTTTGTATAATGTCCTTACAGTTCATCCATGCTCTAGCATGTGTCAGGATTTCTTTCCTTTTTAAGGCTAAATAATATTCTATTGCATGTATATGCCTGATTTTACATATTCGTTTCTAATGTTTTGTATCTTTTGTGAGATAATCTATGCATTTGCAAGATAAAATACACATATACTTCCTTTCTAATACTAACATTAAGACCCCAAATCCCTATTTCTGCATCCTGTTTTTTGGTTTTTGTTGTTTGTGTGTTTGTTTTACTTAACAAAACGTGTTTCCAAACCATATATAACATAGCTTTTCATTGTTTCTAATGCTACACAGCATTGCCATATTTGGATGTACTGTAATGTACCATATTGTACTGTAGTCCTATGGACAGTTTTCCCTCTTGGCTATTACAAACATTACTGCAATGGCGATCTTTGAACTGGTGACTTTTCCTTCAGTGTGAGTTAGCGTATTTATGGAAGACATTCTCAGCATTGGAATGGCAAGGTCTGCATCTGCATTGTAAATTTTGATAAATAAGGCTAAGTTGGCCCCCTTTAAAGTTGTACCAAGTTTTCCTCCAACTAATAATGCATAAGCGTGCCCCTCCCTGTGTTGCAGATTATCAAACTTCCCATGATAGGTGGAAAAGGGCCTCTTGCAGCCATTTCAATTTGTATTCCTCTTACTGTGACTAATTTTGACCTTCTTTTCATATGTTTAAGAGACAAATATATTTTCTTTCCGTTGTACAGCCTGTTCATATCCTTGGTTCATTTTCTCTTTGATATTAGCCTCTTTCCTGTTGATTAGAGGAACTTTTCAGAGAGTTTAGGAGTATTAGCCCATTTGGCGATGATGCATCTCCTAAGCTTTCTTTTGCTTGCCACTTGCCTCCTGTCTTTATTTGGATTTGTTTCACTTGCATCATTTATTTAATATTTAGATTTAGATTTGTCACATATGGTCTTTTCCATTCCAATATTATTTAGGGAAAAAAAACCCTCTGAAATAATGAATGCTTGTACTTTTGTGGTTTCTTTTTTATTCTGATATTGGACCCACCTGGAATTTATTTAGGTATAAGAATTAAGTGGATTTTCTGTGTTTTATTTGTTCAGATCGTAAGTCAGTGAACAGAAAATACTTTGGCCTTCATGGGCAATGCAGTCTTGAGGTTTGCTACTTAGCATTGCCATTGTGTGAAAAAGCAGCCACGTGGGCATGGTGAGGTTTCAATAAAGCTTGTGGATAACAAGGAGCTGGCAGAATTTGGCCCTTGGGTTCTAGTTTCCTTACCCTTGGTGTGGAAGACTACTTAATTCCTTCAATAGCATTTATTAAATAAATCCTTTTTTCCCACTGATACGCCATGGCACATTTATCACATACTATATTCTTTTCCATAGGTAGGTCTTTTATAAAACTCTCCATGTGATTCCATTGTTCTTTCCAGTTATAAGTTTGTACCACACTGTTTTAGTTACTGTAGCTTTATATATATATATTTAACATCCAAGAGGACAAGCTTCTCCTCAAAACTCTGATTTTTCAGGATTGTATGCATTTGACTCTTACTGAATAGATTAGAGGGTCAGAATACAGTTATGGGCCTAGGAGACATTTTTTGGAAAACATTTAGAAATACTTCCAGTGGGAAGAAATGGAAGTGTTTAATTATATTAGTTCAGAGTCATTTTTACAGGTTAAACTTAATGGCTTCAGAGTAGTGAAGAGAGACTGGACTTAATTTCCCCTGTGTTAAAAGCGCCTCTATTCACTTTTTCACCTACTAATTTAGGGGGTTAGAGTGGATTTGCTGGAAAGTGCCTCCCCACTCTGAGGTGCCAATTTTGTATTTCCTGAATACTGCTTCCTGTCATTCTCCCTGGCTCAGTAGATGCTAAATCAAGGCTTGTTTCCTGCCATATGAAAGGTTTCATTCACCCCCCCTTCCACTTTCATCAAAACATAATTTTAACTATAAAAATAGAACAGACTTACTTTAGAAAATCTGCAAACTGTAGGCGTGGCTCAGTCAGTTAAGCGTCTGACTTCAGCTTAGGTAATGATCTCGCGCGGTTCGTGGGTTCAAGCCCCGTGTCAGGCTCTGTGCTAATAGCTCAGAGCCTGGAGCCTGTTTCTGATTCTGTGTCTGCCTCTCTGCCCATTCCCAATCTCTCTCTCTCTCTCTCTCTCTGTCTCTCTCTCCCTCCCTCTCACTCTCTCTCTCTCTCTCTCAAAACTAAATAAACATTAAAAAAATGAAAAAATAAAGAAAATCTGAAAACTGTGGAAAGGTATGGAAGATCTAACATCACTTCGCATTGCACTCAGAGAAAACCAATGTTAAGGTGTTTGTGTATTTCAGTCTCTTCTATATACACTTGTAACATGCATATGTGAGATCTATATGCAAACAAAGGCCAGTAAACTCTTCTATCCTTTTTCCATTGGTTACTCTATCATGTCATAGGCTATTCTGAAAGACGGGCAGTGTTCCCAAAAAGAAATTGATCAAGCCCCTTGTCCTTAAAAAGTGCAGTTACAGTTTCCATTGACGCAGGGCCATGCCTTCAATACCAGTTTCTTCAGGTTTTGGCTTTGGTTTTTCTTCATGAGAATGATGTTCTCTCTCTCTTTTTCCCTTGCTATGAGGCTACTTTCTCCCTCCATTCATTGTGAGGTGTGGGGGAGGCAGAACCCGGAGGAGAAAGAAAGCATCTTGCCAGCACTCAAGGTCTCAAATTTTTTACCATGTTTGCCCTATGGCATTTCTGTCAGCATCTTCCTATCCTTTTGCCAAAATTTAAAAAGAACAATCCTACTTTAGAAAGTCACTGTGATACTGTTGTCTGAGGATAGGTACTTAAAAGAAGAAGATTCTCTCTTGGAACCCAGTCAAGGGGCTGGGTTGCTGAGGTGCCGTGCTATGTCTTGGCTCTCTCTAGCATCCTAAGGGGCCTTGAGGGCATCTTGAGACAGAAGTGCCCACATCTGCCCTTTTCGGAAGGAAGATGATGTGAGATCTAATTTATTAAAGCCACAGGTTGTCTGCCATATTTTCACATTTCAGGATAACTCTTTAATTTAACAAATGCCGATACAGTGGCACTGTTAATTAAAATCCATCCTCCCCCCACTTTCTTTTCCAATGGAATTTCAGATTTCCCCATAGAAGTGGTTTTCTGGCATTAAGAAACTAAAAGCTTGCGTTTGCAACCTATCGGAATGGGACTATGAAGAAGTATTGTATGTTTTAAAACTCAGGAAAGAAGTAAAGATTACAAAAATGCACTTGAACAGACAGACCTGAAGGGCTCTGACCCCAGAGCAGGGGACAAATGACAGAGGCATAGACACAGAGAGTAGGGAGCAAGAGGCAAAATGACGTGAAAGATGAGGAGATTGAAAAGTTCTGGTTCAGAGAAAAGAAGAAAAAAAAAGGCCACGGATCAGGGCAGGGGAGAAAGATGACATGGACTGGTGGACAATGGATAAAAGCATCAGCTAGCTCTGGTGAACAAAAATATTTTTTAGGCAGTTTTGTTGATGTCAGTATGATCTCGTTTCCTTTCCTAAGTGAGCTTGAAAGTCAAGGTATGTATAGGCGAGAAAGCCAAAGATTAGGTAAAAACATTTTTAGGAGAAGTTCAGAACAGAGTACATATACATTTAAAACACATATTCTACCCAAATAATGACATACATTTGAGAATGGGAAAAAAATTAAGTAGCAGGGAATATATCCAAGCCTGTGAGCAAGCAATATTTTGCAGAGCTGAGAACATGGTATTTATCTTTAATAATCTGAATGACGGTCTTACAAAAGAATTGAAAAATGAAGATCTGAGACCCATGGATGTGTTCTACACATTTTTGTTTGCTTGTCAAGAGAAGTAAATATTATCAGCGTGTTATTGCATATTCTCATAACTATTATTACCTAAAATAATAAACACTGCCAACAATGACATGGGACGTTTTGTGGAGGAGTGAGATTCCTCATGTTTGAATTGAGCAAGCAAACTTTGGGTGGGCATCCGGTAGAGATGCCATAATGGGGCCAATGCCAGCATCCCATGACTGAGTGATCGTCAGGTTGAGTTTTACACGATAAGGAATTCTTCCCCGACTAGGATCATTTTTTAAAAGAAGAGCTCAACAGAAGTGCCTGGGTGGCTCAGTTGGGTAAGCGTCGGACTTCTACTCAGCTCATGATCTCATGGTTTGTGAGTTCAAGCCCCACATCAGGCTTTATGCAAACAGCTCAGAGCCTGGAGCCTACTTGGGATTTTGTGTCTCCCTCTGTCTCTGCCCCTTCCCTGCTTGTGCTCTGTTTCTCTCTCAAAAAATATATATAAACATTAAAAAAAATAAACATTTTTTACAAATTAAAAATAATTAAATGTAGGTGAACTAGAGCTCACCATTCTCATTTTCATTTACACGTGAATTTGGAGAGAATGCAAATTCTTTCCACTTTCACTTCAGAGCAGACTGCTTCATGGTCATGTGGTTCATCTGCCGCCAGAACTGAAGTTTCAGTCACTCAAATCCTGGTGTCATTTGCATCGTTTCTACTGGGAAAGGTCAGGTGTCAGCAGGGACCAGAAGCAAAGAATCCCCCACCCCACCCCCCCGAACCACAAGTGTAAGGAGGAGGGGAAGCAAGTGACAGACCGTCTCCGTCTTGTGCTGGATCATTTTCAGGGGTAGCAGACCACTACATCCTGAGGCTTTTTTTTTTTTTTCTGTGCAAAAAGGAAGCTGAAGGACAAACATCTGAAGGAGAAATTAATCTCTGTGAGTAGGTGACAAGCGGCGATAAGCCCTCAGGGTGTGTGTCAGGGCAGCACAGATGTTAGGGTAAGAACTATTACTTGATTCAAAGAAAGCGGGGAGAAGGGTGGAGGGGGGTAGAAGGCAAAGAAAAACAAAACAACAAAAATCAAAATCATCTTTGCTAGGCAGCTGATTTTGTTTTTTTAAAGGCCGTATATCCTTCAAAAGAGCAAAGCATTAAAATGCACCCATATGGCAATGACATGGTAAAATGGGAATTTGCACCTCTTGATTTTGACTGTGTAAATTTGCTCGGCCCATTGGAAGGGCAATTTGGCAACAAGATCGAAGAGTCGTAAAACATGCACATCCATTTATCCAGTGACCCAGCTCTTCAAAATGCACCTGAAGGAAATAACTCAAAATATATTTTCTTAAAGTTGTGTGGCCAAGGTGTCTATTTCAGCACATCTACAGGAGAGAAGAGTAAGAGCCAAAAGTCTGACATGGAGATAATATTAAGTAATTCAGTGTATGCTAATTTAATCGGATGCAACACTGAAAATTATATATTTAAGATGGAAAAGCATGGAAAAGGCTTCTAAGACAAAGGATCTGTAATTAAATCACTTACGTGTCTTCAAATATGTAATTATTATAACTGCATGTAGACAAGAACAAAAAAACCTTCGAGGAAAAATATGTTTGACATTGTGAGATTATGTGGAACATTTTCCTCTCATTTTAAAGTTCTGTTATTGTTGCTGTAATGGGAACCGTTTTGGTGTTGTTTTTTTTTTTTTTTTTTTTTTTTGCAAGTAAAGTAAAGCCAAAGACCAGAAGGAAGGCCAGAACTTTACAAGGCAGGGATCAACCAGTCTGAGCCTTTCATTTTATGGATGACAAGTTGAGTATAAACCTTATATAAAATAGAATAGGCTCATTTCACTGGAAACAGTAAGAAATACTCATTTTCCCAAGTGCCTATTACATGTCCTGTCACTTTCCAGGGGCCAGCAGTAAACAGCGTTAAAAAAAAAAAAAAAAAAAGACCAGATACTGTGATCTGAGCCTTGGCTCTCAAATCCCCCAGCTTGCTTGCTGTCAACTGCTCCTTCTCACAAAACAATGTTACCCTACATCAACCACATCACATAATGAATAGAGGATATCAACATGGTGCCTCTAGGAGAGGAAGGGGAGAATGTATTGTCTGGAGACCCAAGAGTTTCCAAAGCATAATTCCCCTTCTCTAGTACCTCTCTCTGTCGCATTCAGTATGTAGGTTATGCATAGACAGTTTAGATCCCAGCTGTTGTTGGAGGAATAGCAAATAAATGACTGAAATCTTTTGGAAAACATAATAAAGCCAAACAAAATGAATGATTCCCCACTTCTGCTTCCTCACAGCCCACTCAGAGGGCTTTCCTTACACTTAGTAATTTTCCTCTAATTACACTGTTCTTGTAAGAAAATAACCCTAGTGAGAGAATGGATACGGTTTTTGAGGGATAGAAATGACATGTATCCTTATGGCTGAGGTATTGTTTGATCGTAGGCTCTCAGCAAAGCTAATAAGTGACTAGGCCAGGGCTCTGTGACGGAAGGGAAGTGGAGAACAGGGTATCTTCAGGAGGGTAGGCACCCCCAGATCTTCAGGGAGACTGGAGCCTGATGTCAACAGCAGAACCCTTGTTGTGAGGCAAGTTTGGGATGAGTTTTTTGCCTACACCTAGGGATGCCATCAGAATTTTCAGAGCCAGGGGTGCCTGGGTGGCTCAGTCAGTTGAGCGACTGACTCCTAATCTTGGCTCAGTTCATGATCTCACAGTTTATGGGTTCGAGCCCTGCACTGATGGTACCAAGCCTGCTTGGGATTCTGTCCTCCTTCTCTCTGCCCCTCTGCCGCTTGTGCTCTCACTCTCTCTCTCTCTCAAAATAAATAAATAAACGTTAAAAAAGAAGAAGAAGCAGAAGAATTTTCAGACACATACTCCCCTGTGGTACAAAATGAATTCAAGAGATGGGCCTGGAGTTTGGAGGAAGGGTGGAAGGGCAGATGTCTGTGGGCCTGCATCATTTTTCCAATGATAGTATGTCAAAATCTGTTCTTGAAAAACTGTAGTTGATTATTTCATAATAGTATATATATTTTTTAACTTCATTATTACAAAAGTTATCTGGAAATTCACGTCTGTTTTAGCTAAGAGCAGGAAAGAAGGTGTCGCCCATACCTGGGACAGAGTTCTAAAGGCGAGAACACTAGGTCTGGGTAAGCCAGTGATGGGAGGAGTCTCCTGGGAAGGTCAGGGCAGGGTTAGGTGACTAATCAACTGCCTCTGAACTTCCTTGCCTGGAAATCTTTTCTCAGGGAATTCTGCAATTGGGGTTCATAAAGAAAACTCTTCCCTATATTTTATTTTCTTGTTACATGTTTGTCTTCTTCTGTTAGGAAGTGCTTTATACTCTATAGAGGACCAGCTTCCTCTTGCCTTGTGAGGAAGTCTCTACCGCAAGCACAAGGCTGACACACACTAGGTCTGTTCGACAGCAACCCCCTCAGTCCTTCAGGCAAACCTTTACTTACTTGTCCCTTCCCTTTTAAACAGAACTGCTACTCTACTCTCTTTATTCTTCTCTTTATTTTCAAGAATAAGTTACTTCTGCTTTCAAATTAGCATCTTAGTATTCAGCCAACTAACGTAAGAAATTATTTTGTGAGACAAACACAATGGTTTGTTGAAATTCTTTCTTCTATTTCTCACTAAAAGGACATATAATAGCTTCTAAGAATGGATCTACTACTAAAGCTATACAATAAAATAGAAAACTAAAATTAGGGGTAACACTGATCCAAGCTGGAAGACCAACGTAATTAATTTCTGATATGGGCTTCATATTTGCCTATAAGCTTCCTAGCACTCAGAGCAAAAAGGAAAGCAAATTATATTTCACTAGCTCTTTACGCAGATGGCTCTTGTTGTGGTCTTTTGTCTACCCTGCGTGTTTTCTCAAGCTGCTTCTTCTATTAACAGTGCTGTTTTTCCTTTGGAGAGCTTCTTTTCCACCCTCTGCCTGGGGCTGCCAATCATCATGCTCTATCACCTACCTTTTTGTGTAGTACCCCATCACCTTGACACTGCGATTATCCAGAGGTGGGATTCTGGCCACTGAGAGCCAGCATCAATGAGGATCGTCCCAGGGGTTGATACACAGACTTTTGCAGGGAGTTTATTTCCCACCGAAGATGCTAAGTGGGAAAAATATGAATCGGGAGCAGCTATTGGCCACCTTCCCTGCCCTGAGGAGCAGGCCTGTCTCCAATGGCAGGAAATGAAAGTAAACACAGAAGACAGGTCAATGGAAAGAGAGCAAGTCCTGCGTGCTGAATCCTGGCTCTTGTCCCTGTGCCCCAAAGCCTGGTTTCTGCAGCTCTTAGATTCTGTCCATGACCCAAGGGTCCTTCCCAGCAATGAGAGTGAGTAAATTTCCTTCTTTGATTAGTAAGTCTGAGTAGGGCTCTGCCGCTTAAAGCATAAAAAAAAAATCCTAAATAATACATCTTTCATTATTGGAAAGGAATCAGAATATCAGTTTAACAAGGAGCCCATTTTATTTCCTAAAATTAATTCTGAAAGAATAGTCTCATATAGGACTTAATACCACATATTGAGTGATGTAATAGACACTGCCCTTAACCACACTTTTACAGTAAATGCAGAAGTGAATTTTGTGTGATGGTTTCTAGTTTAAACCTTGAATAATAGCCAAGGGCATAACATTAAAGCAAAACCGAGTTAAAACAATGCTGCAAAGATTTGCCCAGTGTACAGGGTGTGTGCAATGTTCTACTGGTCCAACATCACTCAGGGTTAGAGTTTCAAGAAGACACTTTATGACTTTTTTAAAATTAAATGTGTTTTAAATTCATTATTGAAGTATGGTTGACACTGCAGTGGTATATTAATTTCAGGTATACAACATAGTAATTGAACAATTCTGTACATTGCTTAATGGTCACCCTGATAAGCGTAGTCACCATCTTTCACTGTACAACATTATTACACTACGATTGAATATATTCCCTATGCTGTGCTTTTCATCTCTGTGACTTATTTATTTCATAACTGGTAGTTTGTACCATTTTACCCCCTTCACATTTTTTGCCCATCTCCTCACTCTCCTCCCCTCTGGCACCTATCACTTGTTCTCTGCATTTCAGTCTGTTTGGTTTTTTTGCTGGCTCATTTGTTTCGTTTTTTAGATTCCACACGTAAGAGGACATTTTATAATTTTGATGACTTCTCCATGTGCACCCTTTAACCCTCATTCATCCAAGCCGCTAATAAGGGCTGAATAACAAATATTTTGAGATTCTACTTTCCATCAAGAACTGATGTTTTCTGTTACTGAGTGAGAAGTGGATCTACATGCTTTGGAGACTAGGTGACAATTAAGGAACGTAAATAGTTAATGATACTTTTACCTGAGTGTAAGACCTTTTTGTCCCTGCACAGAAGTGATCCATATGGCCCTGAGGGATACCTGTAAGATATCTAGATTTTTGTTTCAGGAATCAGCTTTAGATTTGTAATTGCACAAAAGCAAATCATCAGTTAGATCCAGAGAGCTTTAGAGCAAAATGGTTTGACTTGGAATTTTTTCCAAGTAGGAATTTGTAGTTACCTGCTCCAAGTATGGAAAAGCCACAGAGGAACTTGGCTTTCCAGTATGGTCCCCAGCGTGAAATAGCTTTAAATCGTTTGTTTCCCTTCTTCCCTCCTCCCTGATTCCACCCAGTATCTAAAGCAATATATTTGTCAAAATAGTGTCATCAGAGAGTCTGCCTAGAAATATTAGCTCATCATGGCTAATATCAAGCCATTCTTTCAGGGAAAAATGCAAACTAATCTTCTCTTGACGTTACCCCTAAACTGTGTCTGATTTTGGTCACCACTGCACTTCCCGTTGTCATAATACATAGAATAAACTTTAAATACATGCTGAATGAATTGATTAATTACTTCAGTGATATAATCAAATTTATATATTTTTTTCAAATTTATATTTTAAAATGAACACTGAATAGGTTTGGAAGTTGAATGGGAATAGGTTCTGGAACTTGACTTGGAGATGGAGGTCCAGAAAAAAGGTGACTGGGTGGCTTAGTCGGTTAAGCATCCGACTCTTGATTTCGGCGCAGGTCATGATCTCACGGTTTGTGGGTTCGAGCCCCATGTCAGGCTCTGTGCTGACAGCTCAGAGCCTGGAGCCTGCTTCAGATTCTGTGTCTCCCTCTCTCTCTCTGCCCCTCCCCTGCTCATGCTCTGTTTCTCTCTCTCTCAAAAATAAATAACTAAATAAATAAGTTCACATGAAAAAGAAACAAAGCATATTTCCATTTCATATGATGTGAGAGCATTTTCACATGTAGGAAAATCTTCCTCTTTACCCCAGTACTTGAAGGGGTGTTTAAATACAGATTTTGAAGAGTTTCAATAGTTGAGAACATATCATTAGTCCTTTAATTTAGCATATAGCCATCTGTCATCTACTGGGTCAAAAAGCCAATAGAAGATAAAGACTTTTTTGTAGTAGTCATGTCATTTAATATATTTTTTATTTTAATTCAAGTTTGTTAACATACAGTGTAGTATTGGTTGCAGGAGTAGAATTTAGTAATTCATCACTTACATATGACACCCAGGGTTCATTACTGGGTGGATCCTTAATGCCATCCCCATCCCCCATCTAGCCCATACCCCCCCCCCCAACATCCCTACAGCAACCCTCAGTTTGTTCTCTTTGTTTAGGATATATATATATATATATATATACACACACACATACATACATACATATATATATATAGCCATCCAAACATTTTAAAGTTCTTCTTGACATATTTTTTCTATAAAGGAAAAGAGACTATAAAATAACATCAATCAATCAAAGATTGGAAATGACTTAAAACCACTTGACTCTTCTGTAAGATACTACTCTGAGATATGCAGACCTGCAAATGATGAAAATCACAACTTGCTTTTCTATTAGGACTTAGCCCTTGATGTTTTCCTGGATAAAATTGTGTTATATTCATGAATTTGGTCCATTTTCCTATCTCAGTAGCAAGAAAATAAAATTATTTTCTAGTCATAACTGGTAAAATGGTGGCACATTGGCATTTTGAAAGAATCAGTCAAAATAAATAAGAGATGTGCCAAAAATATTACTGAAAAATCCCCCTACCAGGAGCATTTATTTGCACATGATTGATTTATCAAATTTTGATTCTGCATTTACTGAGCTCCTACTGGATGTCATTTGTCGGGTCAGATCCTTTCATGCATAACACTCTGAGTTAAATTCTCCCTGTAAGATTATCACTGTTAGATAACAATGGACCCTTCCAGATGAGGGTAATTCAGCCTATGGGAGGGAAAGTGGTTTGCCCAGGATTTTCTGAACATATTCTAATATCTCATATCCTAAAAAATAAAAACAAAACAAAACGAAAACACATCTGTCTTAGTCCATTTAAGCTGCTCTACAAAGCTATAGACTTTTTTTATGAACAACAGAAAGTTACTTTCAACAATTGTGGAGGCTGGGAAATCCAAGGTCAGGTGCCCACAGATTTAGTGTCTGGTGACAACCTACTTGCTCATAGATGGCACCTTCTTACAGTGTCTTCACATGATACAAGGAACTAGAGAAGGGTTTCTTTTTTGAGGACACTAACCTCATTCATGCAAACTCCACCCTCATGACCTAATCACCCCCAAAGTTCCCACCTCCTAATACCATCACATGACGTTGGACATTAGGGTCCAACTTATGAATTGGGGTGGGCGGGGCTGGGGGCACAAACATTATGATCTCATAGCACCTCTCTTGATGCACCACCACTCTCAGTGGCTCTGCTCCCTTTCATGGCCAAACTTTTTAAAAAGTTATTTGTCATCACCTCCCTTCCTTACCCTAACCCATTCCTGGTATGCTTCCATTCTTACCTTTCCCCTCCTCTTTTCACATAGCCAGATGCAAACTGTCACTTCTCTGTTCTTGTTGTGCTGTGCGTCTGAGAAGTATTTAACATAGTTGACCATTCTCTCCTTCTTGAGATGCTTTCTTATTTTGCCATATCATCTTTTACTAGATATTCTCTTGGAATGCTTTTACTAGTTCTTCCTTCTCTGCTTGCCTGATAAATGTGGAGTGTTTCTAGAACCCTTTTTTCTACACATCTCTCTAGGCGACCCCTCCAGTCCCTCAGCTACTATGTATGTGATCTACATATCTATGACTCTCAACCTTGACCTCTTCCCTGAATTTCAGACTTGACTACCCAACTGCCACCTTGACATCTCCACTTACATGTCTAAGAGATCTCGCAAATTTTATACTACAAAGTGGAGTCCTTGATATTTGCCCTCCAATCTGGGTCACCTCTCCCAATATCCTACATCTGAGTAAACAGTATTACTAGAAACCTCAAACCAAAAATCTGGGAGTTATTTTTCTTTGCTTCTTCACCACCATTTTAAGCTGACCAGTATTTCTGGTTGCCTCTAAAATACCCCAAGTCTATTCCTTTTTATCCACATTCTCTTTTATAACCCAAATGAAAGGCACCTTCATATCCTGCATGGGTATCAGAGTGGTCTTCTAACTCCAACCGCATTGGCCTCCTTCTATTACTTGAATATAACAGGCAGTTCATTTCCGGTGTGGGACCTCTGCATTAATTCTCTACCTGGAACATTCTTTCCATGATCCTTGCAAGGCTGGATCTTTCTTGTCATCTCATGCAAATATCTTCTACTCAGAAAAGGAAGCCACTAATCTAACGTAGCTCCTCAGTCACTATCATATCCTCTCTCCAGAGTGCTTGTCACCATCTGACTGTGTTTGTTGGTTGCACTATATGTTGGTTGATTGTCTGGAATATAAACTTTATGAGGGCAGCTATAGTTTTGTTCACTGGGACAGTCTCAACACTGAGGCAAGGCCTGGCACCAAATAGTCCTCAATAACTATTTGATAGTGAATTAAATAAGTTATGTTATCTTTTAAAATAATTCTTGTATTTAGTTACATGCAGCTGTATCCAAGAGACTGGGAATCAATACTTGAGACCCAAACTAACTTTCAAAATTATATTTAATCTCCAAATAATAATTTTTTAAGTTACCAATGATAAAACAAATAAATACCAAGATGGGCATGTAAATAAACATTTACAATAATAATCAGCTATGCCTATATGTATCCATAAATAGCCAATAATAATCAAGAAAATGTTATGTATTTGGCTTTTCAAATTCTGACTCAGAGTTATAAAAAATATGAATAAAGAACAACTTCTTTAACATTCTTGAAATGTACTTTATAATTTAAAATCAGTATAGTAATGGTTTAAAGCCCAAAGTAAATAGGACCAATGCACTTGAACATATTTAACAAAATATATATATCTAAACATAAAAAGTGTTCTAAAAGTGAAAAAAAAAGTTTCAATTTTTTTAAATTTTTTTATTTATTTCTGAGAGAGAGAGAGAGATAGCATGAGCAGGGGAGGGTCAGAGAGGGAGACACAGAATCTGAAGTCAGGCTCCAGGCTCTGAGCTAGCCGTCAGCACAGAGCCTGACACAGGGCTTGAACCCAGGAACCGTGAGATCATGACCTGAGCGAAAGCTGGACGTTCAACCAACTGAGCCACCCAGGCGCCCCTTTTTTAAATTTTTTTAATGTTTATTTATTTTTGAGAGACAGAGAGAGAGAGACAGAGCATGAGCAAGGGAGAGAGAGAGAGGGAGACAAAGAATCTGAAGCAGGCTCCAGACTCTGAGCTGTCAGCACAGAGCCTGATGCGGGGCTCGAACCCACAAACCATGAGAGCATGACCTGAGCTGAAGTCGGACACTAAACCAACTGAGCCACCAGGTGCCCCAGAGAAGGTTCAAACTCTTAGTCAATGTTCTTACTTTTAGATTATGAATGGCATGGATGGGATGGTAACAATTGTAATAACTGTAAACTAACCGTATGTTCCTCTAATACATAAGCTACCACTCTAGAAGGTTTACATGAATTATCAATTTAATCCTCACACAGCCTTGTGAAGTAAGTATTATCATTTCCATTTTTACACATGAAAATGGAAGTTTCAAGGGGACAAAGAGCTTGCTAAGGTGACAAAGGTAGTAGGTGGCAGACTGCTATTCTGCCAGAAGAAACAAATAGAACAGAAAGATGCGTCTGTTGGGGAGTAGATAATTATGATAGTTAATATTTTTATAATAGTTTACCATTCACTTTTCATAGCTGTATAAACGATGCAACCTGGATAGAGCTAAAGTATCACTGTACTTGTTTGGATATGAGTTGAGAAGATAATCCCTTCTGTAGCAATAGAACTTGCGTTTTATCCAAAGAAACAGCTTGAACTGAAGAAGTGGAGGTTCCGAGATACAAAGCCAGAATGATCCAATTGCCGCTGTTCTCACCAATTCACAGATGTCCCACCGCTGGGAGGGCCTGTCCACTTGGGGGATAAGATGAAGTTTTACAAATCCACTTGGGTAAAGGCATCTCAAGATTTTAACTGACTTATTTGTAATAATATTCATACTTACCATCTAAGGTTTTTTTTTATAGCAGACTACCAAGGAATAGACTTAGGTTGCAGGGTGCTCCAAGCCTGACCTGAAAACCTAGGTGTATAAATCAATGGAACTCTCTTTACGATGGTAGGAAATAGAACTTCCGGTTGTGAATTACACTGATGAATTCAACAAACACTTGTTGAATCTTTCTAACACACTGTTCTAGTCACTGGAAATTTAGCAGTAAATGAGCAGAAGACAAACACCCTGTCCTCAGGAAGCTTATGTGTATGGAATGAAAGGGTTTATATATTTAAAAGAAAAAAAATAAAATCAGAATGGGGGCAGGGACAAGGAATAGGTAAGCAGGTTTTTTCCTAGACTAGTCACTAAAGGTAGCCACCAGAGGGCACCTAGCCATAGGTAGAAGTAATGTGACAAAAAATTGTTCCTACCTCTTCCTTCTTCCCACCTGTGAATTTAGCACACTGAGATTTAGCATTGTGAAGTATTCAAGTGGAGACAATCCTTATCATTTTGTCCCTGAGCCATTATAAGACAACAGTAGACTTATCCTTTAAGACTGGAACTGAGAATATCTCTGGAGACATGAATCAGAGTCAGATAGATGTGACTGCCAGGGTTGTTTTTTTTTTTTTTTTTTTTCTCTCTTTTTTTTTCAGAGTTTTGCCAAGGAAATCTGTCTGTTGTTCTAAAGATTATACTCAATGTTCTAAAACAAAAATTACTCATTAAAAGGAAACCTGCAGTTGTATCAAATGAGGTTTCTATCTTCATTGCCTACAGGCTGAACCAGATGTGATTTGTTTTTGTTTTTCAGTTAGTGGTGGTGAGTTTTTTTAATTTATTGTTTGTTTTTGTTTTTCTAGTATGGATGGCTAGGACATGGGAAGGGGGAAAGATAGCTTCCAGATAAAGATGTGCATGAAAGCACCCAATGATCTGACCTAAACTCATAGTTAAATATTCATCTTACATATCAGTGTCCTTTTCCATTTTATTCCAGTCATTCCCTTGGATAGAGCACATGCTTCAGTCAACTCATACTCCTTAATTTTCCCCGGACTTGCTGTGAAGTGTCTCTCCCTTCCTATCTTGTGTAAATACCCAAACCGTTCTTTAAGTTTAGCTTAAATGGTCCTTTCTGACTTCCTCCTCTTCTTGGGCTGATGAGTCACACCCTTTTTTGTGATTTTAAACCCTTTATATACTACTACCTAATGAATAGTAAAGCCACAATAACAGAAGGTTTGAGCTGACAGGATCCTAGTGACTCTCAGTTGCCCAACTGGCTTCCTTAGAGGTTTTTAAAACCACTGAAACGTACAGATGTCTAGGTCCCAGCTACAGATTCAGGAGGCTGAAGTAGAACCCAAGAATCTATATCTTACTCAAGTCCCGCAAGGTGATTCTGATACAGAGATAAGGAAACCACTATGCTGGTGTAAATCACTCATTTCATAAATGAAGAAGCAGAAGTTGAGTGATTTGTCCAAGGTGACAGAGAGTCAATTACTAAGTCAGGATTTAGACTCAGAGCCTTTTCACTAAACCACATATGTTGCTTCACACACCATCTGGTGATAGACTGGTCCATCACACAGTAAGTATCAGTCTACAGACTCAACTGTGGTCCATAGGGACAGTGAGGGGTAGATGAGAGACTTCTAGATTAGAAGTCAGCTGTTTACCAACCAGGTGACCTGTTTACTTTCTTCATTTGGAAAACTGAAATAAGGAGTCCTGCTCTGTTTTAGCCCACAGCAGGAGATGTGTATGAAGTGCATTGTAAACTGTAAGTAATGTCACAAGGATACATGAGTAATGCCAGTAACCAATAATAAAGACAATGAATGCATCAATAACAAAAGGGAAGGTTAGAAGTGATTCCTCAGCTCAGACATAAAAGAGACTACTAACCAGCTCATGGCTCAGGCTTAGCCTTACTGGTGGGACCAATGCAAGGTTTGAAATCTGGTCTGTAGCATTGCTATTGCAGTTTGTTCTGTCAACCAAGCTCTGGGAGCCTGAGTAACATCTTTATCTGTCCAGCTATTGAAACATCTGTGGTAATTTTGGGGAGTGCGAGATTAAAGTAAATTCATGATTGCCCATTGATTCTCCTTTTCCCAAACTAGTCATTCAAATATGATGTCTTTTTGAGGGTAAGGAACAAAATTACAGTAGTCAATGTTAGAGGGTCACTGAGTCTCAAAATCCAGGAAGACTATTATATGTTAATTTGTTTTTGAGAGAGAGAGAGAGAGAACAAGCACGGGAGGTGCAGAGAGAGGGGGACAGAGGGTCTGAAATGAGCTCTATGCTGACAGCAGAGAGCCCCATGCAGAGCTTGAACTCATGAACCATGTCTGAGCATAAGTCTGATGCTTAAACAACTGAGCCACCCATGCCCCCCAACCACCATCTTTTTTCTAAGTTAGTTTACCTTGGGCTTGTTATAGACCTGCATTGTTTTGTTCTGCCTACTTTTTAATTTTGATGGGACGTGAAAAGTTACCCAAGTAACCTAATGAGATTTCAATAGGCCCTAATCTCAGCAGCGTTTTACAAGCTGCCTTATGAAAGGTGAATAACCTGTGCACTTTTTCCCCTCTTTCCTCTTAGGCAGGAGTTCACTGTGTCCAATTCTAGAAAGTTTCCAAACACATTCTCCCATCGAAGGAGAAACCATTTGGCTGCTTATCTAGAGCTCCCATCGCCTCTCTTTTTTGAGCAAGATAACAAGAAGCAAAACAAGAGTAAACAGCCTTGTTCTTGCCTTCAAGGAAAGCAGCCTCTCTGTTTACAAATGAAATCCGCTAGTTGACACCAAACTTTTACACTATGCTACTGTCAAATAGGAAAATAAAAGAGCAAAATGTCACTGAGAACAACAAAACCTCACTGATTTAGATTACACGAGAGGTTTGAATTCTGTCTCCAAACTAACCTCGCCACTTTTGTTCTTTTCTTCTTCCTAGTGCCCTGCACATTATTCTACCTGTACTGGCATGGGTCTTCACAGGCAAAGACAATTACATAAGAACGCTGTCTCTTTATTCCATTAATGTTTTATGTAAAAGGGAAAAATAAATCAGTGCACTGAGCCAAGAGTTAGGAGACCTAGATTCTCCCTCCTCTGTTGCCTCATTTTCTGCCTTTGTAAAGTAAGATTAGGCCAGAATATTCTTAAACCTTCCCCACGCTCAAACATTCTATGATATTAGGTATTGCTTGAAGTGATTCTCTGGGGTTTCAGTGAAAGATTCTCATTTCAGTCTTTTGTATCTAGTCAGCAAATATTTCTTGAGTACCTACTATGTGCCTGCCAGTGTTCTAGGCACTGTGGATACAACAATGAACAAAATGAACAAAATCCCTGTCCTCATGTAGTTTACATCTGGGGGCCTATACAAATATTGTCTACTTGAACACTTAAAATGTGTTCTTCCAATTTGGACCAAGACAGGACTTTTGCAGGGCTGAGAGAAATAAGGGGGAATGAAACAAATGTGATTGACGGCACATTCCAATTTTGTACTTTTCTTTCCATCTTTCTTTACTTCCTTCTCTTAACCTAATCCTAGGACAACAAAATTTTACAGTGCAAAAGATTCAAAGCAAATCAAGACAGACATAGCACCTGCCCTCCCGAGCTGGCAATGTAACTGTGGAAACAAAGCTCAAATATAAAAAAAAAAATTGCTGATTCAAAATACTGTCAACTGAGAGCCAGACAAGCAGCCCAGATAGTTATGTGCCCTGCCAGTTCACAGAGACATAAGAGTTGATCGACTTCAGGAACACTTTTTCATGCACATAGAGCTTGAATTTGAGTAATACAGGTAGTTTCTAGATTTAAAAAGACAGTTATCACTAACTGTAATAAAAGATATGATCCACAAAATAAGAGAAGGATATACCAAAACAAGTTTCTCATTATGCCAATAAGTACACAGCGCACAGCTTTATTGACAAGATTTATTGACTATGGCAATGTCATCAATAAGCGCTTTGAAGTACGGAATGTGGGAAGAAGTTAATGGGAGAGATTGACTTGAGGGACTGTACACTTTAAGAGTGATAATTGGGCTTCTAATGTATTTTTAAATAATATCCAGCTGATCAGAAAAGATGAGCGTTTGAAAAGGCGCACACGATGCCTTTATGGCTTGGACCTGGCCCAATCCGAGCTTGAAAGAGAAGCTCCTTGCATTACCAGGCTGATGGCTGGATGTGCCCTGAGCCAGAGGGAAGCCTGCATGCATGACCGAATCTCGTTACCAGGAGTCCTTTTGGGAAACACCTCCCGGATTCAGTGATATTTACCTACTTGGCCTTTTCTGAAGAAACCCTCTACAGGTTCTTCACCCTGAAGGAGTTCATGCCCCAATCCATGCCTGCTCCTGCAATAATGAGGTTGGCTTCCTTTTACCAATGCATTCAGTGGTCATATGACGAAATAAAGAGTTTTACAAAGGAAACAGAAAAGGGGTAGATGTCTCGGTTGACTTTGAAAAGTTTTCTGGAAGCTTTCTGAGTCTCAACATGTCACCTCTCAGGTCTGTGTGAACTGAGATGAAAGTGGAGAGGGAGACTGAGGTCACCACTCAGTGCTGAAGCAGCAGCTGTTAGCCTTGGTGACAGCCCTTGTTATTTGCATCTACATTAGGCAGGGATTAGAAAGCCACCTGTCTCCCCAAGCTTGTTGCGATTCAGTCCCTTGGGGGAAAAAAGACCTCCAGATGAGAATTTTATTTTTTCCTAATGCTTATTTATTTACGGGGCGGGGAGGGGGAGAGAGAGAATCCCAAACAAGTTCCACACTCTCAGTGTGGCTTTTGGGTTTGATCTCATGAACTGTGAAATCATTACCTGACTGAGATGGAGAATCAGATACTTAACCAACTGAGCCACCCAGGTTCCCCAAGAGATGAATTTTTAATGCCCAGTAGACCTGGGAGAAGAAAGACACGACTTAGCCAAAGAGCAATATGGAATGAAGTCCTCAATCAGAATTCTTGCTAGCCTCAGTCACCAAGCACTGTCTATATCAATGTTCCCTTAGATGTATTTGCCGGTATCTTCAGCTGTGTAAATTTGGCAACTCTTTCTTACCCCTTAGAGTAAGTTGCAGAACTTTTAAGGGGTATGAACATTACCTATATAAGTGAATAAAGTATATTTGAAAAGGCTCTCTGTTGTCATAAGTAATTAGGTTATTAGACAAAAATCTGACCTAATCACCTTCTTAGTATTCATTCCAATCCAAGAGAGAATGCATCACTAATTATTATTAAGCAGTATTTCTTTCTTAAAGTAATTAATTAATTTTTTGGATTGAAGATTAGCTGACGCACAGTGTTACATTAGTTTCAGAGAGACAACATATGACTCAGGTTCTCTATACATTAATCTCCGTGCCCCACAAGTATAGCTACCATCTGTCGCCATATAATGCTAATGATACTATCATTGACACTATCCCTGACTTACTGGCAGAATTTTGAATGTAGGGATTTTGAGTATGTCACATTCCTGTAGCCTAAAACTATGTCTGAGCCTCCGCAGGTGTCTAATAAGTGCTCGCTGAATTAATGACCGTGTCCATATGTATCTTCCAAGTGGCTACAATGACATCAAGGTGGGATATGGTCACAGAGTTGGAGTCGTCTCCTTAGGCTCCGCTCCCTGACCTGGAGATAACCTGACTGGAAGAGGGTACATGTCCTATTTTTGAGACTTTTCGGCTTCTCCATTTGGCTGCTGATGGCAAGAGTGTTTTTCTCTCTCCAGAATGCTTCATTTCTCAGAATATGATTTCACTGTTACCGGTTTTCTCTCACGATTCTATTTTCTGCCTTTTCTCATAAGGACCTTCAGGTGATAGATTAGTGATAATAAAAATAAAAGTAAAAAAAAAAGATAAAGTTTTCTTTTTGGGAAATAGAAGTGAGGTTTGTTAGGAAAAAAGGAACACTGCAGATGGAATTTCCTCTCATTTTAAATGTACCCATCTGGCTTCTGGGAAATAACAAGTGTTTATGGGCCTTCCTTTGTATTAAGGCAAACTAATCCTGCACTCTTTTAAAAATTATATTAGGAAATAGCCACATGTTGACCCTCCTGAACTCTACAGTGTTCATTTAGTGATCAAAAATATAAAAGGCATTTTATTTGTCATGGTTGAAATCAATAATCTCATTCTATTACGAAATTGTCTTAAAATGTCTGCCCAGCACATCCTTAGTCTTTCCTGCCCCTCCCGCTGTGTATTGAAGAGCCACACATCCCAAGCAAAATGCAGGGAAACAGACCAAATGCCATTTCAAGAAACTCTGAGGGACAATCGTGATTCTTTTTCATGCTTGGCATGCTTTGCTTATAATATCTCCCTGCAAAGAAGACTGTCAGTTGAGATGATATAAATTTTTACTCTACACAGATTAAAGTAAATGTTGATATTTGCAAACTGGGTTCAACCCGTGGGAGACCTAGTCACAGGTCTTTGAGAATTTATACATACCGAAAAGATACTCAAAAAAATTGACTGAAGTGTGATAGGCTCCCTTCTGCATACCTTTCTGAGTATCTGCCAACTGTCTCCTCTTTATGTCCCTTGCCAGCTAAAAGATCAATCCTCAAAGCTTGGTGATCCCATCTCGTTATCTTTTGAATCCGCATTTCTTTATATCTCTACTGCATCACCCTCATTCAGACTGTCAGCATTTATCACCTAACTTTCTGAAACTTCTACCTAACTGGTCTCCATCTTTCTGGGCTTATACCCTTTCAATTCTTTCTCTGAATTCAGAATGATATTGTTGCATGGGCATTTCTTACAAAGTCCTCCTGATACAGACATGGCTTTCCTTCCATTTCTGCTCTTCATTGCTTTCCCCCCATCCTCCACTGGTTTCCCCACTCTAGGCTACAGCCTTGATGATGCCATGCTCCCTCGAGGTCTCTGGTGTCCCTGACTCCAGAAATACTTTTCTGCCTATTCTCTCTGCCCCCACTTCTTTCAAATTACTCTTCTTCGTCCCTGGGATTTCATTTTAGGTGGCAGTCTTTTTCTTGTAGAACCTTCCCTGACCTTCCAGCTTTAGATGATACACCCTTCTACCTGATGCCATGATGCTCTCTTCCTCTATCATGGTACTGACCATACACTGGGGTCAATGGCTGCTCATCTGTCCAGTTCCTCTCCTATAGTAGGAGCCACTAAAGGGCAGGGCTATATTTATCCTCTTCTCTTTGTATTACGGTATCCAACACAGTCACTGGCACTTAGTACATGCTAAATAAATTGTTGAATTTTTAAAAATTGAGAATTCAACATTCCCTTAAATCACTTGTAAATACGTTACTAGAATGTTCTGACAACTGGTACAAAATATCAAGTATCTGAAATAAAATTGTAATTTTTTTGGTTACGTTTTCCCCAATATTATAGATTTTACACACACACACACACACACACACGATCTCTATTGACTAAAATCCTAAAATATGCCATTGGTTAAAATAAATAAATAAGCTTAGTGTTCAGGTGTGTATGCATATTCTTTTTGAATTGACAAAAACCAATAGCCTATGAAATAAGAAAGGGAGAGATTCAGTTGCTGATATTTTAGGCATAATTTCTCAAGTTTAGAGGATAATTTGGTCAACTTAAAATAGTCGTTTAAAAATGTGAACAGAATTTGGGGCTGTCAAGACACAGATCACAGATCATTAGGAAGTATAAAACTTGAACAACTGCCACAGCATATAAAAGAGAACTGTTGGGTCTTTACTGCCAACAGCCACTTTAATAAAACATTATGTTAATGACAGAAGTGAGATGGTTCACTGGAAAAAAAAATCAAATAACAATTGGGGAGGTTGGGGGCTGATGGCCTCCAGTTTGAAGGCGGCAGCCTGCAGCATTATTAGGTGCTGAAAATAAGAAGACCACATATAACTGAATGATGACTTTATGAGTCCTTGTAAACCTGTCCCCTTGACAGCAGCTTGAAACTGGCATCACATTCTTACTCTTAAATAGTTTTAATTTAGTAAAACCTTTTTTTTAAAACATTTACAAGCCACGGTGAACTTTTAAAGATTCTTATATTCCATAAAAGCAAAAACTGAGGCATATAGTGCATCGACATGAAATGAGTAAATGCATGTCATGGCAGTAACTTCTTGAACGTTCTATTCAATTTGACAAATCTAATACATTGCTCTCTCTTCTCTTCCCTGTTTACCTACATAAAAGAGTTTTTGTTGATGTTGATTTATTTATGTCCAATTTAACTTATTTTATACGTCATCATCAATTTATTTACGAAAGTACTTTTAATTGCCTTAGACTTTAAGCCCTATTTTCTTTGAAAGATTCTTCTATCTTTATTCTACTTATTTCTTTCCTTTTGAACATTACCCAGCAGAGGGAATTTTTAGGATCTTCTCGGTAATATAGATTCGATAACACATTTTTCCCTGCTAATGTTTCAGTGTTGTGTTGTTATTTCGTTCTTGATCGCATCATGTTTTCAGTGATGTGAGAGTGATAAAACGAGTCTTAAGTAAAAATCTTTTAATTAAAGCAAACAAAGGATCAGCTTTTACGGGAAACCAGTCCATCAGCAAGTATTTGCGGTTAAAGTCCAGAAGGAGGCTTGTGTGGAGAGACAGAGAGAGAGCCCCAGGGGTCTGGAGGTTGTAAAGTAGGTGCCCCCATGACACGGGCCAACCATGATGCTCCCTTCACTCTGACTCCTTCATTACTGGTTGTTGTTACTGAGAGTCTTCGCAGACATTTCTGGGAAACATGGTAATTTTTCCTGACCACATACCTTGGAGCTCAGGGGCTATTTTGTTCTGTTTTATTTTGTTTTGTTTTGTTTTGTTTTGTCTGTCTGTTTGACTAACTTTATACTTCTGCTTCTCCTCTCTTATGCTTGGACTGGCATAGTATTCCTCTCCCTCATGCCGTAGATATCATCTCTCTCAGATGAGGTACGAGACTGTTTTGTTTAAAGGTATGGTTCCTGTCCCCCAGAGAGAAAACCATTCTTTACTCTGAGCCTCAACTGAAACTTGGCCTCCAACACCAGATATGTTAACCATCCCTCATTCCCTTTATCGAATTCATTTACCATCCCTGCCAGCCACTTTGTCCTCTTTCTCTAGTTGTTATTCTACATCCTTTAATTTCCAAATCTCATTCATTTCTCCTGACTTGCCCTACCAGCTTCGATTTTCCTACTTTTTTTTTCCAATTTGGTAAACTGATCACAAAGAGATCAATTAATAATAGCCTTGAATAAACCGTGTGCTCCTGCTTTTATCTATGTCTACTGTGTGGCATTAGTTTTAGTGAAAATGGAGCTATAGCATACTTCATATCTCCTTGCTGAGCAACTGGTTGTAAACCAGGAGGTAGAACATTCCCCCAATATTCTTGAACTTCTTACAGTTCTTTCCTGCCATGTATCTCCCCCGGTCTCCCTTCCCATATCTACCTACTCCTTTGTATCACGTAGGCCGTGTTTTATCTGCATCCGCTATGCCTCTAACCTTTAGTCACTTGAGACAGGCACACAGACACACACACAAAAAGGACTCTGACATAAACCACATTTTGCAGGTCCCGTGAGATCTTGCCTCATCCTTGACAGCAACCTGAAAAGTAGATCTGGGGCTGTGGGAAATTCTCCTGTTTCCGTCTTTTCCTTCTTGTGGAATTTGGGGGTGTTTTCGCAGAGTGAGTTACCAAGAAAACATTCCAAATCCTCCTCGAGGATCACATATCCCTTACCTTATAGTCGATTCCCAGAGACCAAGCTTAATGGGACTTACTTCCTTCTCTTCTTTCTCCTCCTTCCTCCCCTTCTTCATAAAACCTGACCTCAGGTTTGTCTTCCCATGAGATCGAGAGATTTAACTTAGTCCACTGGGCCCTTTCTTGGACAGAAGAACAAAAGTGCCGTTTTTTTACTAAGTGACATAACACTGCGAAGATCTTTGTATCTGCCCTGCTCTCCTTTGTTGTGCATGAGCCCTGAAGTGGCTCCTTATACAAAAGGAAATATGGTCAGGCTAACAACGTTTAAGGTGGTATAAAATCAGTGATAAAGAGAATGGCTATAAAGTATGAGCTCAACAATTATTGTCACTCTCAGAAAAAAAAAAAAAACGTTTAAGGAATATTTATTTCAACTTCTGATAACCCAGTCCTCCTTACCACACATACTTCCTAAATAATACTGACCTTCCTCTCTTTTCCCTCCTGTGTGTACAAGCTACTGTATTAGGGTGTGTGAGTAATACAGCCTGGATGACCTTATGAAATATTGTAGGACATCTCAATATTAACAATGATAGCTAACATATACCAACTGTTTACTTGTCTAAGATTAAACACCTGGTTAGTGGTGGAGCTGGAATTAGGTCATGTGGTAGATGGATGTGCAACATTGTAAGCTGTTGCCAAACTACTGCCTAACATATTGAATTATTTTATATTCCCAACAACATCAGACAAGAATTCTAGGAAATCCACATCCTTGCCAACTCTTGGTATGGTCAGCCATTTGAATTTTTGACATTCTAATTTGTGTGTAGTGGCTTCTCATTGTGGTTTTAATTTGCATTTCCCTGGTGACTAATGATATTGAGCATCTTTCCATATGCTTATTTGCATATGGATATGTTCTTTGGTAAAATGACTATGCAAATGTTTTGCCCATTTATTAATCAGGTTGTTTTTTTTTATTATTAGATGCAAGTTCTTATCAGATATGTGAGATATGTGACTTACAAACGTTTTCTGCCATTCTTTGGTTTACTTTTTCATTCCCTTAACTGGTTTTTGTTGTTGTTGTTTTTGCAAAAAAAAGATGTTAAATTTAATGAAGTCAAGTTTTTCAGTTTTTTTCTTTGGATTTGTCTTTTGCTGTTGTATCTTAGAAAATTTTGCCTAACCAAGATAACAAGGATTTTATCTTCTTTTTTTTTTTCTTCTAGACAATGTTATGCTTTAGGTTTTGCCTTTATATCTATGTTCCACTTAGGTTAATTTTTACATATGATACAAGATATAGATCAAGGGTTTTATTTTTTTTTTTTTTTTTTTTTTGCATATGGCTCTCTGATCATTCTAGCTTCTTTTGTGAAAAGATGATCTTTTCTCTACTGAGTTGCCTTCGCACCTCTGTTAAAAATCAATTGACTATGTATGGGTCCATTTTTGTTATCTCTTTTCTGTTCCACAGATCTCTTTACTTATATTTATGCCAACACCACACTGATATGATTACCTTAGCTTTATCATAAGTCTTGAAATCAGGTAAAGAAGGTAATTTCTCCAACATTGTTCTTTTAAAAATTGTGTTGGCACTTTTAGGTCCTCTGTTGTATTCAGAAGATGTTTAGAATCAGCTTGTCAATTTCTAAAAACAATGTCTGCTGG
Source organism: Cryptoprocta ferox (assembly GCA_028646485.1). NCBI lineage: Eukaryota > Metazoa > Chordata > Mammalia > Carnivora > Eupleridae > Cryptoprocta > Cryptoprocta ferox. Next base: position 27,951,866 of record CM053567.1, read on the forward strand.
AATTTTGATTGGGATTCTGTTGCATCTAAAGATCAAATTGAAGAGAATTAACAAGTTAATATTGACTTTTATTTCTCAGTTGACATTGGTTTTTTTTTAAACTTTCAGCAGTACTTAAAAAAAATTCATGTATAGTTCTTGCACATATATTGTCAGAGTTACCCCAAGTATTACATGTTTTTTATGCTACTGGTGTAGATTTGCTGAACACACTCATTATTCCTAGGAGCCTTTTTATAGATCACACAATATTTTCTATATCTACTATTTTACTAAAAGCAAAAAGGAGAAACCAGGCCACGCTTTCCACAGGGTGCTTGGAAATTCCTTCAGCTAAATACCCAAGTTCACTGCTTACAAGTTCTACCTCCCACCCATCACTAGAACACAGTTCTGCCAAGATTTCTGCCACTTCATAACAAGAAATACCTTTCCTCCCATGTCCAAAAATATCTTCTTTATTTCTGAGATCACAGCAGAATTACCTCTAACATTCATATTTCTAGCAACATTCTGTTCATGATGATATATATGTGTTCTCTAAGACAAAGGAAGCTTCCTCAGCAGCTCCTCACACTTCTTTCTGATCCTTCACAGAATCATTATTTGCATCCATATTTATACCAACTTTCTCATCAAGGCAATCCAAACTTTTTCTATAATGTACCTCAGAACTCTTCTAGCCTCCTCCTATTACCCAATTCCAAAGTGACCTGCACATTTTTAGGTATTTTTTATAAGCGGTAAAGAGAAACGAGTCTTCACCTAACACACTTTTCTTGGAAATCTCCCCAACTAAATAGGCAAATTCATCTCTTACAAGTTCTACTTTTCAGCCAATATAGACCACAATTCTGCCACATCTCCTGCCACTTTATAACAAAGATCACCTTTCTTTCAGTTTCTAGTAACATGTTTCTCATTTCCTTCTGAGACATCACTAGGACCCTCCTTAATGTTCACATGGTCACCAATATTTTGTTGATAATGTATGTATTCTCAGAGATGATAGAAGCTTTCTCTACTGTAGTCTTCACATTCATCTGAACTTTGATCAAAATCACCTTTAATGGCTATACTTTTACCAACCATCTCTCCTTTTTTTTTTTAAATATAGTTTATTGTCAAGTTGGTTTCCATATAATACCCAGTGCTCATCCTAACAAGTGCCCTCCTCCATGCCCATCACCCATTTTCCCCTCTCTCCCAACCCCCATCAACCCTCAATTTTTTCTCAGTATTTAAGCGTTTCTTATTTCCACCAACCATCTGTTAAGGCAACTTAGACATTTTCTATCATATGCTTCAAGATTCTTATAGCATTTATCCTTTATCCAATTCCAAAGCCATGACTACACTTTTAGGTATTTGTTAGAGTAGCACCATACTTTCTGGTACCAAAATCTGTATCAGTCAGAGAAATAGGATGCATGGGATATATACCTATTGTATATATATGATTTTTATATATAATATATGATGGTTAATATATATACTATATATGATTAATATCTAATGTCTTGAAAACTATTGTTTCTATACATTTCATCTATTTTTTTTTCAGTTGTTTCAAATGGGAAGACAAATCTTATTCCTGCTCCATTTTGGACAGAAATGAAAGTCTCATTAAACTTTTGAACCTTAGGTTTCTTCATTTGTAAAATGAACATAATAAAATCTATGAGGTTATTGTGGGTGTTAGTTTTAATATATGTAGAAAATTAGCAGTGCCTTATACATAATAACTACTCATGGTATTTGATACAATTTTAAACAACAAATTTTTGACATATTGTGATTTCTACATATCTATAATCTTTCTATTTATGTTTATATGGAGGCAGTTTGACTTAAAAAGGTCATACTTTAATGGATAAGGTGTGGTCAGTACCAGGTTATGATAGCATGTGTGGGATCTGGACACTCGTTTTCATCTTACTTTTGAGCCTCTGACTTTTAGTTCTAGTGATAGTTACTCTATTAGTCCAACATTATTAAAATCTGTGAATGAGCCACTGTTACCATGCGCATTCTGGTTTAAAATACATCTCCCTCTTTCCCAGCTAGCACTCACCTCTGTGGTAACACAGATTACAGTTTATGTTCTTTCTCAATTACAGTGAAAACAAATTTATTTTCTTTCTTGGTTTAGTCTTATATATTAGTATCTCAACAACAATTATGTTTAGAAATCAAAGCATGAATTTACTGGGGGGGGGCGCCTGGGTGGCTCAGTCATTTGGGCATCCGACTTCAGTTCAGGTCATGATCTTGCAGTTTGTGGGTTCGAGCCCCACATCAGGCTGTGTGCTGACAGCTCAGATCCTGGAGCCTTCTTCGGATTCTGTGTCTCCCTCTCTCTCTGACCCTTCACTGCTTGTACTCTGTCTCTCTCTCTCAAAAATAAATAAACATTAAAAACAAAATTTTTTAAAGCATGAATTTACTAAAGACATGTGCTTTTCAAATTCCACACTCATCATGTTATTTTCAGCTTTCTTATGATTGTTCATCAAATTTTTTTCTAGAAGTATTTTTTAAATATAATCTCTTCTGCTATAACACACAAACGCCTGATCCTGCAATAAGAGTTAGTTGGTGTGAGATCGATACATAGGGAAATACTTGTATACCACAGAAGTCATTTGGTTTCTATATGGATTATTCTTGGCTAGGGAAGCCAGCATACTGGAGTAGAATGATTTCCTGTAAGAAAGAAATAAAAAATCCTCAGCTCAGGAGCGCCTGGGTGGCTCAGTGGCTTAAGTATCCAACTCTTGATTTTGGCTCAGGTCATGATCTCACAGTTTGTGTATTTGAGCCCCACCTTGGGCTCTGCGCTGACAACATGGAGCCTGCTTGGGATTCTCTGTCTCCTCTCTGTGCCCCTCCCCTGCTCGCTCTGTCTCTCTCTCTATCAAAATAAACAAATAAACTTAAAAAAAAAATCCCCAGTTCAGTGCCTCTGGCACAGAGCGATACAGCCTGGCGTCGTGCATGTGTAGCCCCTACTTTACAGCAGTTTCTGCCTCCAGTGCCCAACTTCCTAGCAGCCCCACCAACTGAGAACCCCACGTCTATTCCTTGTTTCGGCTCCCACCAGTCAGCTTCCTTAACTGTGTAGCCTGCATTTCCACTCTACTTTGTTGAGGTGTTTTTTTTTTTTTTTTTTTTGGAGGGGAGGGTTGTTTTGTTTTGTTTCATTTTTATAACCTGCACTGTGACAATCTCCATCCATGCTGGGCTGCTAGCCTGGCCAATCCAAGTTATCTCCCTGGGTACCAATTATTAGTTTTGTTTGTATTCTGGTTGCAAAGTTCTATACGTTTGAAGTGATCTATCCTTACTGATTTTTCTCATAAGTTCTGTTTTTATAGTGTGTGATTTTGCAGAAAATGAGGGTTTTTTTATGGATACATGTATTGCATTACAGTAGAAACACTTTATCTCTGTTATTAGAAGTCTTTTATTTCTTTCTTCTCCTCCTAAACTGCAAATGTCCAAAAATAAAGTAATGTAGTTATTATTTGCTGTTTTTGTGAAAATGTCAGGAAGGTAAAGTCAAAAACCTGAAAACAATAACAGAAACAGACACACTCTTGTTTCTTACCCTGATTATTTATACATTAGAGGCCTTTGAACAGGAGGTGCATTTGCATGAGAAGAAACAGAAAATATTGATGGTAATTGGTTAGAAAGTATGAACAGTTTAAAACTTCCAGTATAAAGTAAAACAGGTTAATTTTCTGTTTTTTTCAAACCAACACATTGCACACCTTAAACTTATACAAAGCTATATGTCAGTTATATTTTAATAGTAAATATATAAATTTAAAAATAAAAAAAGTATAAGTTTCTTAATATAATTAGAACCTCTTATTTATTGTTGCTGAGACACATATTTAAAATTCCCCTCTATTCAACTGACGACCCATTTTTTGATCTTGGTCACAAAGTGATTTTAAATATGTTTTTGGAGCCACTTAAAGTAGAAGAAAAGTTGTAAGTTTTTGTAGAACTTTTTCTTTCCTAGATTTCATTTTATTATTGGGTATCAGGTGTTACAGGATCTAAGTCAATTTTCTTTTCCCATATTATTTCCGGAAGTGTTGAATTTTCCATCTCTTCTGCATCTGAAAGGTCTAGGTCTAGACAAAGAAAATCTATCCATTCTTAGTTAAGTACATTCAAGTACATTGACGATCTTTGTAGAAAGCCTTCTTGCCTCCATCCTGTATCACCTCCCTACACTCACGCTGACACGTTCCAGGCATGTCTTTATACCAGGGCCCCACTCAACAAACTGTGTACACGTACCAATATCGACCTCTCTGTATTGTCCTATAAAAGAACGTAAATACATAAATTGCCATTTGTAAATAAGGAAATGCTAGTCGCAATATTAAATTTACTATAGGATTTGTAATATTGCTTCAGATGTCCATATAGAAGGTATACTGGGGCACCTGGGTGGCTCAGCTGGTTGAGAGTCCAACTCTTGATTTTGGCTCAGGTCATGATTCCAGGGTCAAGGGATCGAGCCCCACATCGGGCTCTGTGCTAAGTGATGGAGCCGGCTTAAAATTTTCTCTCTCTCTCTTTCCCGCTGCCCCTTCCCCCCACTTGCTCTCTCTCACTAAAATAAATTTTAAGAAATAGTTTTGGGGTGCCTGGGTGGTTCTTGATTTCAGCTCAGGTCATAATCTCATTCTTTGTGAGATCAAGCACTGCTTCAGGCTCTGTGCTGACATCACGGAGCCTGCTTGGGATTCTCTCTCTGCCCCTTTCTTACTCATACGTGTGTACTCTCTCTCTCTCTCTCTCTCTCTCTCTCAAAATAAATAAACTTTAAAAATATAGAAATATATAGAATATAGAAAGCATACTATATTAAACTGAACATCTGTAGCAAGTTAATGTCAAGAGAGTCATTTCTGAATTCTAATTTCTCATATTTTATTCTGCCTACTATTTGGGAGTTTGTTTTATGTAAGTATAACATTGATAATAATCAGAATGGTTGAGGACTCTAGAGACATTTCTAGCAAAAAGAGAAAAGACTTGGAAGAAACATGATCATTGTCTTGAATATTTTATTAACATCTATTGGGAAGAGGAAACAGACACGTATTTCATGGATAGCTATGTGGAGGAGGAGGCAGGCATATGTTCTGGATGTCTGAACAGAGTCCAGGCTTGTTGAGGCCAGGATCTCAGTCTTCATACTTAATTGCCTTACACTTAATAAAAATATATATATATATATATATATATATATATATATATATATATATGTATAGACGTGGGGTTCTCAGTCAGTGGGGCTGCTAGGAAGTTGGGCACTGGAGGCAGAAACTGCTGTAAAGTAGGGGCTACACACGCACGACACCCAGGCTGTATCGCTCTGTGCCAGAGGCACTGAACTGGGGATTTTTTTTTAAGTTTATTTGTTTATTTTGATAGAGAGAGAGACAGAGTGAGCAGGGGAGGGGCAACACTCAACATAGAAGACATTTGGTAAATACAGCAAATACAGCTGTAAGGTGAAGTACTCATTATGTAATGAATTAGCTAGGGTCAGGATTTAAAGATAAAGTAAAACAGATTTTTATTCAGAAAGATATGTCTTGGGACACCTGGGTGGGTCAGTCTATTAAGCATTCGACTTGGGCTCAGGTCATGATCTTGCTGTTGGTGAATTCGAGCCCACGTCAGACTCTGTGCTGACAGCTCTGAGCCTGGAGCCTACTTTGGATTCTGTTTCTCCCTCTCTTTCTGCCCCTACCCTGCTCACACTCTGTCAGTCTCTCTCTCTCTCTTTCTCTCTCTCAAAAATTAATAAAAAACATTATAGAAAATTTTTTTAAAAAAAGATATTTCTTGTAATTAAAACAGAGAATGAGCTGCCATCAGAAGTAACCATCTCGCCAATCACCACAAGTCTTGAAGCTCATGTTGACTAACCCTCATGAATGTTGGTTGTGGTATTTTCTCCAATGCCAGAGAATTCTCTTACCATACCGTGGGGATTTTCCCCCCTGTTGATTTTAGAATTCTACAACAAAAAGTTTCAGGCTAGAACCTAGAAGCCTGGGAGAATTCCAGTAACAATAATACTGTGTAGGCTCCCCCTGGAAAAGCTAGCAAATAGAGATGAGAGGAACATATTGAGGCCTTTGGCTCATGCACCAGGGAGTTGTGAGACCTGCATTCCAGTGCTCACATATGACTGTGTTACTGTATGATTTGAAATCAGGAGATTGTGGTTAGTAACTTGATGTGTGTATATTACAAAGATGATTCAAAGAATTCCTGATGACTCATGAAGATTTTGCCTTTCCAGTGTTGGAGGCAATGGCTCACTCTCTTACCTCCCTCAGGTTTTTTCTAAACGTCTCCTGATCAGTGAGGCCTTAACTGACCACCTCATTTTAAAACACAGTGCTCTCCCATTATGCCCCCAACACTTACAATGCTGAGCATACCATAGACACTCAGTGAAATATACTGAATTGAACTAATGAGGAAAACACTATGCTTGCCATATGTACCCCATTGCCTCTCCTGTCAACTGTGAATCTCTTGCAAAGCCATGCACAAGAATGAATGAAAATAGGTGTGGAACTGTCTATCTGTGCACTGCTGATGTTCCTCGGTCTTATTTGGGAAAATAAAGTCATGGAAGCAAAAGAGGAAATGAACCAGTACAAACACCTACTATGTCCCAGGCATTGTGCAGAGAGCTGTCATTTATTCCTACTAAATAAACTCTGTCATTTATTCCTACTAACATCCCATGAGGTAGTTGCTATAAAACCTGCTTTTCAAGATTAAAACTAAGTCTCAGAAAGCTTAAGAAATGCTTGCAGTCACACAGTTTTTAAGAGTGAAATAACTAGGATTCAACCAGATCTGTCTGACTCTGAGAAGGAAAGCTTCCTCTCAGAGTATTTGAATTGCTCTCACATTCCACAGATATCAATTTTTCTGAAAATATGCCTGATACGCACAAGACTTCCATGTTTATGGATAATTTACACAGACCTGATAATTACTTTAACCAGATCAACATCTCAGGGTGAGGATTCATTGAGGAAGGAGAAGTGGCCTTTTGGGATCATAATGAGTAGGGATTTTACTTTTTAAAAATTTGTTATGGGGGCACCTGGGTGGCTCAGTTGGTTAAGCGTCTGACTTCAGCTCACGGTTCATGGGTTCGAGCCCCATGTCGGGCTCTGTGCTGACAGCTCAGAACCTGGAGCCTGCTTCATATTCTGTGTCTCCCTCTCTCTCTGACCCTCCCCCTTATCACACTGCCTCTCAAAAAAATGTTAAAAAATTTTATAAAAATTTGTTATGTCTCCATATGGTACAAAATTTGAAAAGTACAGAAGTGCAAGTGATAAAAGCCTTACTTTGTCCCTGTCCCTGTCTATAGTCACCCTCTCCCCTTCCAAAGCAAGAATGATTCTGGATACCTCCTTCCCAAGAAAGCTGGACCATGTGCTTTTTTTTTTTTAATCAATATAAATGTTAGCTCCTATACATACTCTGATGCACCTGGCCCTTTTAACTTAATTAATATACCTCACGATTGGCCATAGGAAATTTTAGACCAGTGTCAGGGGAAAAGATAGTCCTGGCCACCTGGATACATCAAGAAGCAATAAAAAAGCCACGGCCCAGGAGAAACTTGCCTTTTCTGCACTTGGGTGAGCTTGTTGTGTCTCTGGAATCTATCTTGAGGCTACACGACTCCCCACCTGCAGCAGTACCCCAAATGCCAAAACTTGGAGATTAGAAAGGGATAACAGTAGGGCACCTGGGTGGCTGAGTGGATTAAGCATCCATCTCTTGGTTTCTGCTCAGGTTATGATCTCTCAGTTCGTAAGTTCAAGCCATGTGTTCGGGTCCGCTCTGACAGTGCAGAGCCTGCTTGGTATTCTCTCTCTCTGCCGCTCTGTCTCTCTCTGTCTGTCTGTCTGTCTGTCTGTCTCTCTCTCTCTCAAAAAAAGGATAAACATTTTTGAGAAAAAGGGATGAAGGTAAGGAAGAAGATCGGAGCAGAAAGAAACATTAATAGTCTAATGAGCACATTCAAATATTTCCTAAATCTTGTCTCTGTCATGCCCTGTGTTGTTTAGACAGTAAGATCTCTGAAGACATGGACCTCACCTCTACTATTTATCATTGTGTCTGAGGCATCCTGCTTGGTAGGATGGTCAGCCTTCAGGCCTTCACTTAGAGCAAATCAACTTCCCCTTCTTCCTTCCTGCTTCATAATGTCCCAGAAGCTAAAGGTGTTTTCTTCTTCATATTTAAATTTTCCATCGTCCCTTCTATCCAATGTGGTTTTCTTCCCCCAAGACTGCTGTGACTTGGGCTATCCTCTCCCTCTCTCCCTCCCAGTTGCTCCCAAAGATGAACAAAAATGAGCTCCTTCCACTTTAGGGGTTTTACTCATTATTAAAAAGGAACAGGTAGCAGGCACCTGGGTGGCTCAGTTGGTTAAGTGTCTGACCAGCTCAGGTCATGATCTTGTGGTTCATGAGTACGAGCCCCGTGTTGAGCTCTGTGCTGACAGCTCAGAGCCTGGAGCCTGCTTTGAATTCTGTGTCTAACCTCTCTCCCTGACCCTCTCCCACTCGTGATCTGTCTCTTTCTCTCTCTCTCAAAAATAAATAAACGTTAAAAAAAATTTTTTTAAAAGATGCTCTCTCTCCCTCTGCACCTGTCCCTGCCATGCTCTCTCTTGCTAAAAAACAAACAAACAAACAAAAAAACCCCAAAGGAATGAAGTAGAGTACCACACAAGTCTGATTTCACCAGCTTTCCACATCCATGCTGCCCCAGGTTCCCCTAGTTCCTGAGGTGACGCGATTAAATCCAGTGGGAAAGGATAGGAAGGAGGCTTAATGGTTCTTTCTTGGAGGAGGAAGCCAGATGCCAGTCTGAGACTCCTGTTTTCTTATGCGCATTCACCCTTTGATCCATTTGGCTCCTTGCTCTCTAATTAAAGTACTTGTGAATTTGGGGCACCTGGGTGGCTCAGTCTGTTAAGCATCTGACTCTTGATTTAGGCTTGCGTCTTGATCTCACAGTTTGTGGGTTCAAGCCCCATGTGGGGCTCTGTACACTGACAGCACGGAGCCTGCTTGCGTTTCTCTCTCTCCCTCTCTCCCTGCCCTTCTGCCGGTTTCTCTCTCTTTCCATTTCAAAATAAACACACACACACACACACACATATGAAGTACTTGTGAATTAGACTGTTTCAGGTACTTCTGCAATTTATCTTTCTACTCCCATCTGAAGCTGCCCAGGTTGTCCATTAAAATAATCCAGTGTTTCAAGTAGTCACTTTCACTCTCTGTTTCCAACTAAAGCCTTCTCGGCTGCAGAGAGGAGAACACCACTACAAGTTACATAATAATGTTGTGTCTAGTAGGTGATTATTTGGCTACTCTGATGGATATATGACAAATGTCTTTCTTAGGAGTATTTTCACACAAATGCTGCATTTTCTCTAACCTTTTTTCCCAAGAATTGATTATTTCCCTGATGCTCACCCTTACACAACCATATAGAGACAAAGTGATTGCTCATGAGTCCTCATATCCCATGTAATTATTGCTTATGATAGCCAGGCAATCTTTATGAAGCAATTACTGTATAATTTTCTAATCTCACTTTACAGTGATGAATATTGCACCCTAATCTGCCTAATGCCCTCTTGATTATATTTACTAGCTATGAGTTTCAATTTATTGGCATTTAGGTTAAACATTTCATAGTTTTTTTTCATTAGGAGGCTTTTAAAAATGTACTTTTACGTGAGAATCTGATTTCTGAGTGAGAGGAATACCCTCATTAATTCTTCCTCAGAATAATCTGAAAACTAGTAGGTACAATGGGAATTTGTCATTGTCAAGAAATACGTAGAAACGAAAATATTTTAGATAATCACAAAATAATTCTTCCGCAGCCAGGGCAATTAGGCCTTGTGTCCTGGGGTTGAATAGTTACTGAATCATTGGATTTGGAGAATCATTCCAGCTCCTCAACTTACTATCTCCGTGTTCCTTCTTGATCAAGTATACTAACTTCGCCAAACTTTCTTACAAAATAAGGCATAATAATGCCTCTCTCAGAAGGTTAGTATCAGTATTAAATGGAGTAATGCATCTTGTACTCTTAAGAGCACACCTGAGGAACCAGACCGTGTGGATTTAAACTGTGTAGTCTTGGGAAAGAGACTAATAAGTATATCTCTGCCTTTGTTTTAGCATCTGTAAAATAGAAATAATTCTAGTACCTTACTCAAAAGTTGTTGTGAGGACTAAAATAAATACTGTCAAACACATAGGTTCTTGGCATGTAATAAGTGCTCAGTAAAAATTAGCTATATGATATGTGTAAGCACGGTATAAATTATGATACACTTCCTCACCTATTATTTGCATTCTGTGTAACAGTTTATATATTTAATTTTTTGAAGTATAATTAACATACACTGTCATGTTTGTTTCAGGTGTATAATATAATGATCCAAATATTCTACACATTCCTCAATGCTTGTCAAGATAAGTGTACTCTTAATTCCCTTCATCTATTTCACCCATCCCCCAACCCATCTCCCCTCCAGCAACCACTAGTTTGGTCTCTGCATTTAACAGTCTTGTTTGTTTGTTTGTTTGTTTGTCTCTTTCTGTTCTTCGTTTATTTGTTTTGTTTCTTAAGTTCCACATATTACTGAAATCATGTGGTATTTGACTCTTCCTGTCTAACTTAATTTACTTAGCATTATACCCTGTAGGTCCATCCATGTTGTTGCAAATGGTGAGATCTCATTCTTTTTTATGGCTGAGTAATATTCCATCACATGTATATAGCTTGTCTTTATTCATTCATCTATCAGTGGACACTTGGGTTGCTTCCATATCTTGGCTATTATAAATAATGCCGCAATAAACATAGGGGTGCATGTATCTTTTCAAATTAGTGTTTCTGTTTTCTTTGGATAAATACCCAGTAGTGGAATTACTGGATCATATGGTAATTCTATTTTTAATTTTTTGAGGAACCTCGATATTGTTCTTCACAGTGGCTGAAAAAGGTTACATTCCCACCAACAGTGTATAAGGATTCCTTGTTCTCCATATCCTCACCAACATTGGTTATTCTTGTGGTTTTTAATTTTAGCTATTCTGACAGGTGTATCTCATCATAGTTTTGATTTGCATTTCCCTGACGATTAGTGATATTGAGCATCTTTTCATGTGTCTGTTGTCCATCTCTGTATGTCTTCTTTGGAAAAATGTCTATTCAGGTCCTCTGCCCATTTTTTAACTGGATTATTTATTTTTTGGGTGTTGAGTTGTATACATTCCTTATATATTTTAGATATTAACCCCTTATCAGATATATCATTTGTGAATATCTTCTCCCATGCATTAGGTTACCTTGTCATTTTGTTGATGGTTTCCTTTGCTGTGAAAAAGCTTTTTATTTTGATGTAGTCCCAATAGTTTATTTCTGGTTTTGTTTCCTTTGCCTCAGGAGACATATCTATAAAAATATTTCTGTAGCTGGTATTAAAGAAATTATTTCCTGTGTTTTTGTGAGTTTTATGGTTTCAGATTTCACATTTAGGTCTTTAACCCATTTTGAGTTTGTTTTGTGTGTGGTATAAGAAAATGGTCTAGTTTCATTCTTTTCCATGTAGCTGTCCAGTTTTCCCAGTACCGTTTGTTGAAGAGACCATCTTTTCCCCATTATATGTTCTTGCCTCCTTTTTTATAGATTACTTGACCGTATAAGCATGGGTTTGTTTTGGGGCTTTCTATTCTGTTCCATTGATACATGTGTCTCTTTTTATGCTGGTACCATACTGTTTTGATTACTACAGCTTCATGGTATATCTTGAAATGTGTATTTTTTCTAGGTTATCTATTTTTTATAGATTTGGTTAGATTTATAATACAAAGCAAAAATGTACTCACTAGGTATTGGGGAGCCTAATTTTGATGTTCCTACCACATTTATTCACATTTTACTATTAGATGCACAAGTCTTATCCTTCTTCTTGATACTTTTTTTTTTTTTTTGAAGGCAGGGGCAGGCTTTTTCTTTGTATAGCTTTCAGCGCTTAGAAGAGTGCCTTGTTAGTAGTAAGGATTTGTGCTTAATAAATATTTCTTGACTGTAAAACTGGTTACCATTTTTGGAAGGCATTCTAGCAGCAAGTGAGTAGGCTTAGATCATTGTGGCAGGAGGTCAATGGCAATCTTAAAGCTGAATTCAGTAATAGGAATTTATAAACAGAAATTAAGTTTTGTGTAAATTCAAATTTTGAAATCCAAAGATGCCATGATATAATTAGAAAGAATATCTTTAGCCCTGGAGTCCCATAATCTTGGGCATGCTCTCAGGTAAGTAACTTCATGACATCTCTACCCCCCCCCATCTGCAATATGAAGACCATGTACCCCCTCTTTCTATTTCCAGGGTTATTTAAAATCATTAAAGAGGTAATCTATGGGAAAACACTTTGTAGACTCTAAAATCAATGTACAATGTCAGGGTTATTGATAATTGTGAAAGGCAAGCCAATGATTCTGAAAAAGACGCCGAATATTTTTCTGGCCAACTATGTAATTGGTACCTTCTATTTTTTCTGGGCTTGTTTTAATCTTGTCTATTAAATTCTGTGAAGAACAATGTAGAATCAATTAGTCCTTTACACTAAAGGATCTGTTAAGTGAATCACTACCAACTCCAAAATTGTACCCTTAGAATAGGAGGGATGTGTGTCATCAGTGGAGATAAAGGCTGGAGTAAAGAGAGAGGGAAGAGGGGCCAACACTTCTCCCTATTTTCATGGAGGCCCCCAATTCTGTTGGACCCTCAAAAGGATGCTGATGTGCCCCTCCACTTCTTTGCCCGTCTCTCTATCCCCTTCCGTTCCTATCTCCAGCCATGTCTCCAACTGCAGCCTCATCTGAAATGTAAGGCAAGCAGAGAAGGGGGGGGGGCGTTCCTACCTCCAGCCTTGATAACAACCATGAAATATGTTTTCTAAGTTCTGATCATAAGGGAATTAGAAACACTATGATTTTTTTTTTTAATCAAAATATGCTGATAGCTCCCAATGTAGACCATGGGAGTCTCAGTTCATTGCTAGGAGAGGTTTAGGCTGATAAAATTCTCTTGTAGAATAGGTCAGAATGGAAGGAGTCAGTGAGGTCACTGAGTCCACACTCTAAACTTTAGTACAAGGAGCCACCTTGTTGCATTTCCCTTGCTTGCCTGAGAACTTTGCTGGGACTCCTTTATTGTCAGTGAGTGCTCCCTAGGCTCTGACCCCCAGAGGTGTTCCTCCATAACTCATGGGAGGACTTTGGTCATTTCTGAGACAATAAGTTACTATTAGGTCACTGCAAATACCAGCAGCCAGTGGGAGGAGGGGTCCCTATGATGAGAATGGAATGATGTGTCCTCTTATTAACAGAAAACTGCACCTACCCCTGACTCATTCTCAGGGTCATGGGCATTTCCCATTGAACTGTTTTCCTGATGATGGTCTTGCACTGAGCAGTTTGTCCCCTTTGTTTTGCCTGTTCTTTTCAGGCCCAGTGGTCAGGGAGTGCAAACCGCTGACTGGGATGGGGAGTCTGGTTTAGAGATTCAAGAGCAGCTTGCAACTGTGAGACTGAGCCAGGCAGACTTGTTCAGAGTTGGAAGCCATGGCCCTCAGCACATGCAAATTGTTACTTAACACTCTCACTCTGACTGGTTGGGGAATGGTTGAGAGACAGCACTTGGGTTCCTACTGAGCTCATTGCTTTACATTAGTTTCCATGGTCTATTGGCCTGCGCATGACAGGGAGTTCTCTAAAGCCCTAGAAAAGTGTGTGTATGGAGGTGGGGGAGCATTCTCTAAGACAACAAGGCGATTAAGTTAAGCTTCCATGAAAAAAAAAGGCGGGGGGAGGCTGTTAATACTTTAATTCATGCTAAGAAAGCACACACTCTGTGAGCAGAGAGGCTGTTTCTTTGGAGCAGTCTGAGGGACCTGAGCCTACAGCCCAAATGCGAATGGGAAGTGAACAGAGCAGGTTAACAGTTAACTCTGTGCTTTACCCCCTTAGCTCAGTGCTAAGAGATGAGCTTTACACTTAACTTCTCTCTGTCTCTGTTTTCTTCTTGTGCAAACAGGGCGATGACATTGACTCTCTTCACAGGAAAGCACTAAGTGAGGATTAGCTAAATAAGGAGAGCAAATTGCAAGGGTGAAGGAAATGCTCGATAAATTTGCTGATGGATTTCTCCCAGCGGGAGAATCCCTTCAATGCTCCTTTCATCTGGGTCTTACGGGGCAGCATGTACCACTGCTACCTCCACTGTCTTCTCAAGTCTTCCCCTCTGAGCCCTTGCCCCTGGGGAGCTTTGAACTACGCATTGAAACTATTCCCACATTCTCCCACCAACAGCCAGAAGCAGCAAGACTCATTTTTTTCCCCTGGATGGGGAGAAACTGAGGCAGGAATTTGGCCAAATGGTAGGTAATTCCTCCCTGTTCCCATCCTGAGGAAAGCAGCTTTTCAAAAAGATTCCATGCTGAGTATACATGTCACAAACCTTCTGGATAACAACTTAGTAAGATCTGCATTTAAAATTCTTAGAAATGTGCCTGACCGTTGCCGGAGGAATTCCACGTTCAACACATAATCATCTGGCTTCTCATTTACTTTTCTCTTCTTCGCACCAGAGTGTATTGCCTTCAAGAGAGAATTTAACCAGTTTTGGACTTGGAACCAATCAGTTGCTTACCGCATCTGTCCACCTAATTGCTTATAGGTCTGATGAATCTGCTTCTTGGTGGGGTATTACAATCCCACAGGCTGCTCTTTCTCTGGTTATGGGCTTCTTCAAGGAAATCCATACATTTGCATAGAACCTTGGAAATGTAGGTGTGAGCAGGCTTGAATAATCACAGCCCACCCTTTCTATTTCCAGATGAGAATCTGAGACTCTGAGAAGACAATGGCTTACCCAAGAGTTCATACCCATTAAAGACCACAGAAGAAACTAGAACCCAGGGCCTGTACCTCCCAGATGGGCTTTTCTCTAGTTGTGGAAGGTTAACAATTTGAGACATAAAGCAGAGAGAAATCACTCTAGAGTGAACTTTTATAAAGTAGCAAAGGAAATCATGTTTGTGCTAGGTATTATGGTATCCTAGAATCCACTATTAGTTGTACCTCAGCTTATTATGCAAAATTTGGAAGCTGGAGCCATGTACCTCAGTTCATTCACATTTGTATCCAAGCAATGTAAGGTCTAAAATTTTAAAATGGAACATTCTTTATCAGACACTCAGCTAAGTCTCAGTGTATTGGGTGCTCCTATATTTGATCTTTATGAGGACGTTGTGGACAGGTGGTTACTGTATACTAAGCTATTTCCATATTGTGACTGGTAAACTCATGTGTCACTTGACCGGGCCACAGGATGCCCAGACATTTGGAGAAACATTATTCTGAATGTATCTCTCAGGGTGCTTCAGCATGAGATTAACATCAGAACTGGTAGACTGTTTAAAGCAAATTGCTCTCCTTAGTGTGGGCGGGCCTCATCTAATTAATCAAAGACTTGAAGAGAACAAAAAAGCTGAGTAAAGAGATAACTCCTCTTACCTGACTTCCTGTAGCTGAGACATCCATCTTTTCCAGCCTTAGACTCACGGTAAAACATGGGCTCTTCTTGGATCTTGAGGCTACCAGCTTTTGAAATGAAACTTACCCCCTTGGCTTTCTTGGTTCTCAGGCCTCTGACTCACACTATCCCTACTCCATCTGCTCCCCCGGGTCTCCACCTTGCTGACTGCAGATTTTAGAATTTTTCAGCCTCTATAATCACATGCAAACTCCTTATAATTCATCTTATATATATATATGTTTCTAAGTACATACATGCACACAGACATCCTATTGGTTCTGTTTTTCTGGAGGACCCTGATTAACACCTGTATGTCTTTATACTAAATCCCCACAAAGAGCCTCTGAAGTAAATTCTGTTGTTGTTATTGTGGTTAATATTACTCTGTCTTACAAATGAAGAAACCAGCTGGAACTAGTTAAGTCCCTTGCTCAAAGCTACACACTGCATCCAGCAGGAGTCAGAAATCACCCCAGAGTCTTCATGCTCCTTCTCTGTGATACACTGTCTCCTAATGTGTCCCAGAAGCCTTCAGCATGTGCATAGTCTTTGATCTAGCCATCCAGTTCTAAGAATTTGCCCTAAGCTGGGCACCTGGGTGGCTGCATCAGGTAAGTGTCTGACTTGAGCTCTAGGTTATGATCTCATGATTCGACGTGGGGTTCGAGCCCCACATCGGGCTCTGTCTGTGCTGACAGCTCAGAGCCTGGATCCTGCTTCGGATTCTGTGTCTCCCTCTTTCTCTGCCCTTCCCCTGCTTGTGTGTGTTCTCTCTCTCTTTCTAATATAAACAAACATTAAAAAAAAGAATTTTCCCTAAGTAATAATCATGGATATGTAAGTAAGATGATATATCCTAAAACATTTATAATAGTGAAAACTTAAAAAAAAACCTTAAATGCTATATAATGGGTCAATAGTTCAATAATCTTTGATACAGTATTCAGTGAAATACTGATAAATAGTAGTATTTCTAGGACTCTCTCCAGGACTGTTCATTAACCTGGGTATGCATTCATAGTGTATGACTGTAGAAAGCATGTTACAGGCCTAAGGAAACAATGCCTACATGTCATGTTGTATTTTGGATGGGATCCTGGAATTGCATTTAGTTGTCCTATTTTCTTAGGCTTGTAACATGCTTTTACTCTTAAACCGGCACAGAAAAGGTAAAAAGTAAATAAATTTGAATAAAATATAGACTTTAGTTAATAATAATATGTCAAAATTGGTTCATTAACTGTGACACATGCACTATACTCATGTAGATGTTAATAATATGGGGGAACTGAGTGGGGTATCTGAGAATTCTTTCTGCTATCCTAATTTTTTCTGTAAATCTAAAGTCATTCGAAATAAAATATTTATTTTGAAGAATGTGTATCTAGAAGGGTACCCTGTTTATTAAGAAAAAGAATGCATCAGTAAGTGCATTATAATTATGAAAGGAAGGAAATAAAAATGTTAACATGAATTATTTTGATTTAGAAAATATGGCTAATTTTTATTTTTTCCATGTTTTCCAAGTTGTCTATATTAAATACTCATTTTTTAGATTTTAACTTAAAAATAGTAAATACTATTTTAAAATGTTCACTCCCAGGGCGTCTGGGTGGCTCAGTTGGTTAAGTGTCTGACTTCAGCTCAGGTCATGATTTCATGGTTTGTGGGTTCAAGCCCTGCATCAGGCTCTGTGCTCAACGTTTGCTCAGAGCCTGGAGCCTGCTTCAGATTCTGTGTCTCCTTCTCTCTCTGCTGCTCCTCTGCTTGTGCTCTGTCTCACTCTGTCTCTCAAAACTAAATAAATGTCAAAAAAATTTTTTTTAATGTTCACTCCCATTTCTTTCTGAAATGCCTGAAACTTTGGCCATTAAAACACTTCTTTAATGTGAAGATAATTAGAAAATATGTTTCCTAAAGAGTAATCCTTTATTCTTATTTTTTTAAGTTTTTTATTTTAATCCCAGTATAGTTAATGTACAGTGTTATATTAGTTTCAGGTGTAGAGTATAGTGACTCAACAATTCTGTGTATTACTCAGAGCTCATCGTGATAAGTATATTCATCCCCATCACCTGCTCCACCCCTCCCCCACACTCCCCACTGGTAACCATCAGTTTGCTAACAGTAACCCTTTAAATCTTTATTCTACGTTATTCTATTTGCATGGATCTGTGGGCAAATAAGCTGGCTGTCATTTTGGAAATCAGAGTGTGTAGAGAAGGACACCAGAAAGGGAGGAGAGGGACAACCATGTATCAGTCCTACTGTTGTCCTTCAGTGCCTTAGTGAAAGGCTTCAGGGACTCCCAAAGGACAAGACAGTACTACTTCTGTGCATTAGGTGGTCAAGGTGTACAGGATGATTTCTGCATCGGTGGGTGTTTTCCCATGCTTTGATCCAAGACAAGAAGTGCAGTTTGGGTTTATTTTCTAAAATAATCCTGGGGGCGCCTGGGTGGCTCAGTCAGTTAAGCATCTGACTCTTGATTTCGGCTCAGGTCATGATCTCATAGTTCCTGTTTGAGCCCCGCACAGGGCTCTGTGGTGACAGTGTAGAGCCTGTTTGGAATTCTCTCTCTCTCCCCACCTCTTTCTCAAAATAAATAAACTTCAAAAAAAAGTTAAAAAGAATAATAAGTAAGATAAAACAATGCTCTCACATAGACAGCTCTTAGATATGAAAACACACTTTTCCCATTCACCAGGCTGCCTTGTGTGATGGAGAGAGCTGTTGAAGCTGAACCCCTAGTTTCTAACACCCTGCCGCTAATTTCCTATGTGACCTTGGAATAAACCTGCTAAGTTTAGGGACTTCATTGCTGAAATGAAGCACCTGGATGAGATCACTGGTTTTCTCACTGTGCGCTACTAACCCCTACGTGTTCTTTACAAGTCTCCCGGGAGCCAGGTTTGGATTGGAATCTGGACTCCCTGACCTGGATTGAACCAAACCACTTTAACATTTACCTGTTACATACTGGGATTCTGCATGCAGTTTTATTTGAGAGCAAGGATTTTGTTGAACTCTGACATTATGTGATCCTAATATTCTGAAAGATGGCTTAAAGTGAAATCAATGTTCAAAAATCTGTTTTTCAGGCTAATTGTCAATGTTATCCTGGTACAAGACGAAATGAACTACCACAAAAAGAGGCAAAATCAGATTTAGGTGGTTTCCAAAATAAAACATCCCTGCCAAGGTAGTCCCTGAAGCATTCCTTTCTCTATCTGGCAGAGGTGATGTGGGAGGGAATGTTTTTCAGGCATCACTGTCATGATTCCTACTGGATATTAAAACCTTCAACCCAATACTTCTGCTGCATGAGCTGGAAGAGCAACCCAGGTTAGTGATGGTCCATAGCCTTTACAACCTTGTTCTATGACATTGGTATTTAGAGTGTAAGAAATGGCAAGAAACAGGAAAATATGCTGGGAAAAGGTATTGCCCAATTAAGCAGAGAAGGGCAAATGCCTTACTTTCATTTTGAATTGAGGTGGTCTGAAAACGTCTTAAAATCTTTGAGTTTATAACTAACTCCCCTGATTTCTCTCTCCTGAACCCTAGCAACCAAGGTATTATTTATTCTTGGAAAGGACAGCTAGATAGCAGGAGAAGGGTAAGAAGAAAACCTCCCTACTGCAAGATAGACTTCATGGGTTAGACACCTCTGCCCCCATTGACCCTGCAGTAGATAAACTAAGATCAATCATATGCTCTTTACCAAATTAAGGCATTTAAAGAAAGTGTTTGGACAAAACTCTTCTTTATTGGGTCTGTTTTCTTGAGTGCATTTCTATGGGGAATATGTTCTTAAAAAGTCAGATGTTGGGGCACCCGGGTGGCTCAGTCAGTTAAGCATCCAAGTTTTGGTTTTGA